>CAWUFW010008447.1:0-600000 GCA_963921515.1 Calotriton arnoldi | reverse complement strand
TTTACCAGTTTTCAGTATTCACAAAGGTAAACTTAGACCAAAAGTCTAACTTTACTACTTTTCAGTATTCACAAAAGTGAGTTACTACTAGTAAAGTTAGACTTTTAGTCTAAAATTAACTTTGTGAATACCGAAAACTATTATATATACACAAAAGTGTAAGTTTACCTTTGTGAATCGGGCCCTAAGACTTGTGCTGTGTATGTCTGGGAATTCGAAATAAAATTGTAACTCTGAACATATTTATTGAAGTATCTTTATAGGAGCTTGCTTACAATTCCCTCTGCAAATCATGCCCTTGAAGTTTAGAAACCAATCTGCAAGGAAATGTTGTTCGAGCCCTGCCTTCTTCCCTTCCCTCCCAACCAAGCTGTATTCGTCAGAAATGGTTGTTCTCTTTCCCCCAACCCTATGGTTGCCACCCTTTTCAGAACTAATAAAGACAATTCGTTTGTTTTTCAATTAAGAAAGGACCACGAATTGGAACTTGACTAACACTTTATGTAAAATCCTCTTATTTTTAACATGGGGCTTCTGCTTGTGCTTCCTTTAATAAAAGTTCAGGCCGTTCTAATATTTATTAAAATCATTGTGTCTTGTATTTGTTGCTGTATGGTTATATTTGAATTGGGGGGATATCGTCCACGGGTGCATTTCCGATGTTTTTTTTTACTGGTCTTGAAATAAAAATGCTAGCAACTTTTCCCATATCCACCCCCGCCCCCGCAATCCCCACCCCCTCCGTTTTCAGACGAACATGAACAAGATCCGCAAAAAAATACGGGAGAGGGAGGAATGAATAAGATGTATTTTTCCGAAAGACCACAGCTTGCCTTTCACTTGAAAGGAATCGCAGTGTACTGGCAAGCTGTCTCTGTGTACAGGCAGAGGCTTTGAAATGCAGATCCATTCCCTAATGATGCTGCGGGCTGGTGGGGGGAGAGGGAGAGTAAAGCAAAGACTTGCAGTCGTTTGCTAGACATAAACTTTTTAATGAATGGAAATGAGGCCAAAAGCTACTTTGCTGCAGGTGTGCTGCAGTGTGAGAGAAGAACTGACTGCTTATCCAAGATGACGATGGGGGGAAAACGGAGGGAAGGGGATTAGCACGAGGATCCCCACCACTGCTCAGCTCTTGTCAGGGTCTTGGATGGACTACTGGATACATTAAGCTGTCTCCTGCAGGATCTCACCCAGCCTTGTGTCACACATTGCATCACAAATGTAGGCAATCCATCAGCTGCTGCTGGCCCTGTCATCAGGGCACAAGCCCTACAGAAACCAGTGTGAGGACTAATTATAGGGAATTTACAAATGGTGATGCTGGAAGTGGCGTCACAAGTGGCATCATACATTTATAATAATGCTTACTTAAAAGGTCAGGGGGCTATTTTAGAGAAGCAACAAATTAACATAATCAGGTTTGTAGCCTCCTACCAGCCCAGGTACGCGTCAATAACTACGCCACACATGGAGAGTAATTGCACACGTCTTTTTTCCACTGCGTGTAAGTCAGAACTCAACATTGTAAGCCTGCCTTCGACTCATCCCTCCAATGCTTATGTCACAGGCCCACGGGGTACAGTGGGAACCAAAATAGCTCCAGCGTTCTTTATTTGCAAGACACCACCTGTCCCGCTTTGTTAAATAAAAAGTTACAACTTTTCAAAATAGATCAGTAAATAAGTACAAAAATAAATACACAGAGGATCACAGATATATATATATATATATATATATTATCTACTGGCGGTCGCCAGTAGATAGTTATAGTTAGGACCTATTTTCCATAGGAAATCCGCAACATTCTATTTGAAATAACTCTTGCGTCGGTTGATGAATCTTCGCGCAATTTTCAAACTTTATGGCCCGCTCTGGTCCGCTCCTATCCTGAAAGTTTCGGGGTGATTCGTCAAGCGGGGGCTGAGAAAAAAGGGGGGTCCCAAAACGTGTTTTCCCCATTCATTTTCCCATAGGAAACTTTAGCCACGGCTACAGCCCGAACTGCTGAACGGAATTACACCAAATTTGGCAAAGAGGTAGTTCTTGGTTCAGAAAGAACCCTTTTTGTTAAATGGTGTAAATCCGTTCAGTAGTTGCGGAGAAAATCAAAAGTAAAAACACATATATATCTGGGCGGAGATCGTGAGATCTGATTGGCTGTCAGCACTTCATCCTGGAATTGCTGGCAGCCATCTTGGGACCAATATAAATGATAGTACCCCATTGAAATGCATTGTAGTGAATCGAAGATTTTGAGGGTTACCAAAAGGAGAACTATAAATGGTGATAACAGACTTTAGTTACATTAGAATTCATTTGTTGATGGTACCATACTAATTTCAGGAATTGTGGGGTGTTCTAAGGTGATTTTACCCTGTGAAAAACCTTCTGCTGGGATATCATGAATCATGTTTGAGAGAAAACTATTTTCACATGCTTGTCCCATACAGTTTTGGAAGGTGCTCCAGAAGCTAAAATGAGAGCATATTTTCTGTAAATTCACATTATCTTTCTCAGTCATGTGAGAATGAAGTCTGACATTCTCAGTAAAACATGTACATCCAACAATGGCAGAGACTGTCAGTTGATTTCTTTGTGTTCTACTGCAGCTTCCCAGAGTGTTCTAAAGAACAACTAGAGTGCTAACAGCCTTACTTATGACAAAAGTATGGCACACCTGAAGCCATCTTGATTGGAATAAACTGGTAACACTTAAAACATTTAATTTAAAAAGGAACAAAATGATGGGGTTCATTTTGTCATAGAAATTATGGTTAGTGCTGTAGAAAGAAAAATTAGGACATGTTTCAAGTGTGATCTCAAATATCTTCCTGTTATATTTCAACAGGAGCAGCCTGTCAGTTGATGCCTTTGTGTTCTACTGCAGCTTCCCTGAGTGTTCTAAAGAACAACTAGAGTGCTAACAGCCTTACTTATGACAAAAGTATGGCACACCTGAAGCCATCTTGATTGGAATAAACTGGTAACACTTAAAACATTTAATTTAAAAGGAACACAATGAGGGGTTCATTTTGCCATAGAAATTATGGTTAGTGCTGCAAAAAGAAAATTTAGGGCATGTTTTAAGTGAGATCTCAAATCCTCTTCTATTTCATTAGAAAATTCTGACATGCAGACTGAAACAATCACTTTCAATACCAGCAGTAGACTTCCAGTTAACTCCTTGGTGAGCAGTAGCTTTACTACAGTGATCTAATGAACAACTAGAGTGCTAACATTCTGAATTTATGGCAAATGTGTGACACATCTGAATGCCTTCTTGATGGAATCAAAGTAAAAAACTGAAAGCATTTCCTACTGAGGAGACTGTAGTAAATGAGGAAATTAGGAAACTTCATAACAAATAAGTCTCCCAAGATGGCCACCAGAGAAAAAAAGAGCCCAAATGTAGCACAAATATCACCCAGAGGTAGCCCACGTATAGCCCAATGACAGAAGTGTGCAAAACACTTTTTATTTTTTGTTTTTTGCAGTTTTATATAGTGCAGACTGGTCAGGTATTGGAGTGCTTTACATGAGCATTGGTTACATCACACAAGGACAAATTCATGTTGGTTGACCCCTACACTACCCAAACACCACTGCACTACCCTAAACCCTAAAACACTACCCCCAGCACAACCCCCTTCACTACCCAAACACAACTGCACTACCCTAAACTCAAAAACACTACCCCCAGCACGACCCCCTATACTACCCAAACACCACTGCACTACCCTAAACCCTAAATCTACCCCCTACACAAATACCACTGCACTACCCTAAACCCTAAAACACTAGAACCCAGCACGACCCCTTACAGTACACAAACACCACTGCACTACCCTAAACCCTAAAACACTACCCCCTACACTACACAAACACCATTGCACTACCCTAAACCCTAAAACACTACCCCAGCACGACCCCCTACACTACACAAACACCACTGCACTACCCTAAACCCTAAAACACTACCCCAGCATGACCCCCTACACTACCCAAACACCACTGCACTACCCTAAACCCTAAAACACTACCCCCAGCACGACTCCCTACACTACACAAACATACTGGACTACCATCAACCCTAAAACACTACCCCCAGCATGACCTCCCACACTACACAAACTCCACTGCACTACCCTAAACCCTAAAACACTACCCCCAGCATAACTCCCTACACTACCTAAATACCACTGCACTACACTAAACCCTAAATCTACCCCCAGCATGACCTCCCACACTACACAAACACCACTGCACTACCCTAAACCCTAAAACACTACCCCCAGCACGACCCCCTACACTACCCAAACACCACTGCACTACCCTAAACCCTAAAACACTAACCCCAGCATGACCCCTACACTACCCAAACACCACTGCACTACCCTATACCCTAAAACACGACCCCGTACACTACACAAACACAACTGCACTACCCTAAACCCTAAAACACTACCCACAGCATGACCCCCTACACTACACAAACACCACTGCACTACCCTAAACCCTAAAACACTACCCCTACACTACACAAACACCACTGCCCTACCCTAAACCCTAAAACACAACCCCCAGCATGACCCCTAAACTACACAAACACCACTGCACTACCCTAAACACCCCTACACTATACAAACTACCCAAACACCACTGCACTACCCTAAACCCTAAATCTACCCCCTACACAAATACCACTGCACTACCCTAAACCCTAAAACACTAGAACCCAGCACGACCCCTTACAGTACACAAACACCACTGCACTACCCTAAACCCTAAAACACTACCCCCTACACTACACAAACACCATTGCACTACCCTAAACCCTAAAACACTACCCCAGCACGACCCCCTACACTACACAAACACCACTGCACTACCCTAAACCCTAAAACACTACCCCAGCATGACCCCCTACACTACCCAAACACCACTGCACTACCCTAAACCCTAAAACACTACCCCCAGCACGACTCCCTACACTACACAAACATACTGGACTACCATCAACCCTAAAACACTACCCCCAGCATGACCTCCTACACTACACAAACTCCACTGCACTACCCTAAACCCTAAAACACTACCCCCAGCACAACTCCCTACACTACCTAAATACCACTGCACTACACTAAACCCTAAATCTACCCCCAGCATGACCTCCCACACTACACAAACACCACTGCACTACCCTAAACCCTAAAACACTACCCCCAGCACGACCCCCTACACTACCCAAACACCACTGCACTACCCTAAACCCTAAAACACTAACCCCAGCATGACCCCTACACTACCCAAACACCACTGCACTACCCTATACCCTAAAACACGACCCCGTACACTACACAAACACAACTGCACTACCCTAAACCCTAAAACACTACCCACAGCATGACCCCCTACACTACACAAACACCACTGCACTACCCTAAACCCTAAAACACTACCCCCTACACTACACAAACACCACTGCCCTACCCTAAACCCTAAAACACAACCCCCAGCATGACCCCCTAAACTACACAAACACCACTGCACTACCCTAAACACCCCTACACTATACAAACACCACTGCATTACTCTAAACCCTAAAACACTACCCCCAGCACGACCCCCTCACAACACAAACACCACTGCACTACCCTAAACCCTAAAACACAACCCCCAGCATGACCCCCTACACTACCCAAACACCACTGCCATAACCTAAACCCTAAAACACTACCCCAGCACTACCCCCTACACTACCCAAACACCACTGCACTAACATAAACCCTAAAACACTACCCCCAGCACAACCCCCTACACTACACAAACACCACTGCACTACCCTAAACCCTAAAACACTACCCCCAGCACGACTCCCTACACTACCCAAACACCACTGCACTACCCTAAACCCTAAATCTACCCCCAGCACGACCCCTACACTACCCAAACACCACTGCACTACCCTAAACCATAAAACACTACCCCCAGCATGACCCCCTACACTACCCATACACCACTGCACTACCCTAAAGCCTAAAACACTACCCCCAGCACGACCCCCTACACTACTGCACTATCCTAAACCCTAAAACACTACCCCCAGCACGACCCCCTACACTACCCAAACACCACTGCACTACCCTAAACCATAAAACACTACCCCCAGCATGACCCCCTACACTACCCATACACCACTGCACTACCCTAAAGCCTAAAACACTACCCCCAGCACGACCCCCTACACTACTGCACTATCCTAAACCCTAAATCTACCCCCAGCACGACCCCCTACACTACCCAAACACCACTGCACTACCCTAAACCATAAAACACTACCCCCAGCATGACCCCCCTACACTACCCATACACCACTGCACTACCCTAAAGCCTAAAACACTACCCCCAGCACGACCCCCTACACTACTGCACTATCCTAAACCCTAAAACACTACCCCCAGCACGACCCCTACACTACCCAAACACCACTGCACTACCCTAAACCCTAAAACACTACCCCCAGCACGACCCCCTACACCACCCAAACACCACTGCACTACCCTAAACCCTAGAAAAGAAACCCCACCCCATGCCCAATCCCCCTTACCTCTCACTCCTCGTGGTTCCTCTCTCCTCGTGGTTCCTGCTTCACGTCGTCTCTGAGGGCGGTGCACGTCGTTGTGAGGAAACGGAACAGCCTCTGTTTCCTTACAACGACATGGATCGTCTACATGTTTTTAGAACGCATGGTCATTTACCATACATACCTTTACAACAACATTCGTTGTAAAGGCATGCGTGGTAAATGACCATGCGTTCTAAAAATGCGTAGTAATGACTTCGTGATGTACAACGCATGCGTGGTAATGCATGCGTTGTAATGGTATCGCAAAGTAAAAAGTCGTTGTAACGGCTGTTTACCGATCGAAGCTGGCCCCTGTTCTTCAGTGAGACGTTTATTTGATTAATTAGGAGGAAGGAATGTGGTTTTTTACCGAAAAGTGCATTCCCGGCTGTTGTATTGTGAAAGTGTCCGCGTGGCCTGGTTTCACTTCCGTTGAGAGAGTGGAAGAGTCTGTTTGGATCTAAAGGAGTTCTGTTGTTGGACGGGGCCGGCGCGACATGTCATCAGAAAACATAGCTAATGGAAAGCGTCCTCCCTGAAGTGTGGAGCAGTGCCATGAGAGGTCAACGAGTGTGCGTCCCACCGCAGTATGACCGTACGGCGTGACCCATGTGCCACCTCCAGGGTACGGGAGGCAGAAGCGGCATCGCAGGTCCTCTTGAAGACCGTTGTAGCACTAATTCTACATTTTGGTACTAGGGCATTTTAACTTCGTTGTTCCTGCCAGAAACAAAGAGAAGATCCTGTGTTATTCAGTGCCCTCGTTACCTTTTTTGTGGGTTGTGGTGCTTGTCACTTCGCTGCCCCGCCGGTGCACACGACTGGGCACCCCACCTCGTGTGCCATCTGCAGGGCCTCTGCCCTCGGATCACTGGTTTCGGTTTCTGGAGTGGCAACATAAACAGTTGCTCCCAAAGGACTAGCCTGAACACTTAGGTGAATATCCCCTGCACCAGCATTCCACGGAAATTCTTTCCTAGCTCTCCCACGTCAACGAGGACGTCATAATAGCACGGCTCTGCTCGCGACACCGTATGACGTCATCGGAGCCATAAGAGAACCTCGTCGGCGTGCTGACGTCAGTTCCACCCATTTTTTCCGTGCCACCGAGGCAAACAGGGGACCGAGACATTTTCACATGTATACATAGTATAATAAATATATATATATACACTGAAAAAACCATAGGTTTCAGGCACGTTATAGTTAGAAATTAGCATTTAAAAAAACCTTAGAAATTCACTGAAAAAACCATAGGTTTCAGGCACGTTATAGTTAGAAATTAGCTTTTAAAAACCTTAGAAATTCACTGAAAAAACCATAGGTTTCAGGGGCGTTATAGTTAGTTGGACATTTCACTCGTACAAAGCCATAGAAATTCCCCGTTATAGTTAGTTCAGCTAACTATAACTCGTGCGCCCGCAATGCACTGCTGATGACGTCACATATTACATCAATCATTACATGGTCAGTGACATCACTCATGACATCACTCATGACATCACTGATGACATCTCAAATGACATCACTGATGACATCACTGATGACATCATCCAGTGAATGTGTGTTTTTCTGAAAATTAAATATGTTTTATATATGTATATCTCAAGGTCGATGGAAGAATAAATGGGTATATAAGTGTCTAAATGGATGATTTTGTTTTGTAAAATTGATTGTATAACTGACTAAGTGTATCTTAGTGAATACATGGGTTAGTGAGTAATGTTTAAATATGAAAATATCTGTATCAGTCTCTCACTTTGTGTATAAGTGGCTGCATGTGTTGGTGAGTAGCTACATGAGGGTCTATATGGGTTTTTAGTTGGTTTTTGAGTATCAGTATGAGTGTCTGAGTGTCTGTATGGTTCGGTGGGGGTATTACTTAGTGCATAGATGCATGAATGAGTGACTCACTGTTTGTATGTGTTGAAGACAGCATGTGTGCAGGACTGTATAGGTGGATGAGTATGTGTATGGGTGTGTTAGTGAGTGAATGACTGTCTCAATAGTGTCTTTATGAGTAACTACATATGTTTTAAACTAGTATATGTGAGTATTGGTGTATATAAGTGAGTATATGTGAGAGTGAGAGATTGGAAGAGTTCCTGTACAAATAAGTAGGTGTTTCTATAAGTGATTGTTTAAGAGAGTAAGTATGTGTAAGTTTCTGTAGAAGTAAGTGTGGTAGTGTGTGTATAACTGTATATGCAAGTAAATGGATGTTTGATACTTTGTTTGCATGTGTGACTATGTGTGTGAGTAACTCTATGGATGAGTGGCGGTGTGTAACAGGATGTATAGGTGTATGAGTACATATGATGAGTGAGTACATGTATGAGTGACTGTATAGGGACTGTTGGTGAATGAGTGGATGTGTGTGTAGATCTTGGAATTACTGAATAGGTGTGTTGTAACTGGTATTGGTATGTCCATTGTTTTGAAAATGTTAGTTTGTATTTTTGAGTGTGTGTATCAAAGGTTATATTAGGGTGAGAGGAGGTCTGCCACTCTATCACAAGGATGATGTCATCAGTGATGTCATCAGTGATGTCATTTGAGATGTCATCAGTGATGTCATGAGTGATGCAATATGTGACGTCATCAGCAGTGCATTGCGGGTGCGCGAGTTATAGTTAGCTGAACTAACTATAACGGGGGAATTTCTATGGCTTTGTACGAGTGAAATGTCCAACTAACTATAACGCCCCTGAAACCTATGGTTTTTTCAGTGAATATATATATATATATATATATATATATATATATATATATATATAATATGCAATTATAATTCTTCAATTCATTATCGTATTATCGTGGCACCTGAATCATACGTCCTGAACGGTTCATTGGAAACCAGGACCTAGCAGTCGAAGTGACAGAGATCTGCACAGGTGAGGTGGAATCATCAGCAGACACAGTGGGCCTAATTTAGATTTTGGCGGTGGGGAATACTCCATCACAAACGTGACAGAAATTCCGTCCGTCGTATTACGATCCCATTATATCCTATGGAGATCATAATACAGCAGATGGGATAACCTTCACGTTTGTGACGGAGTATTCAATCCGCTGAGATCTAAATAAGGCCCAGAGTCATCAACAGTCTGTCTGGACCCAGTCCCTACATTGACATTGATGTCTGGTGAGTGATGAGCCACATGTCGAAAGTGAGAGGAATCTCTCATAAGGGACTTCCCAGGATGCTGGACAGTCACCATGTGTCCTTTGGTGTTAGTGATTGTAAATGGTCAGCCTCAAAAGCAGCATCAGACTTTTACTTTCTGGGTTGTCTGACAAGCACTAGATCTCCTCTTGTAAGGGTGAATTCTTTTACATGCTCGAAGAGTAGTATTCAAAACAACTTTAAGGTCGAGCTTTTCCAATGCAGCATGCTGAACAGCTTTCTTTAGAGCACTCATGAACCATTCTACCAGGCCATTGGCCTGGGGCCAATAAGCAGTGTTTTTCTGATGCTTTATATTGAGTCAATTTTGAAAGACTTTGAATTCTCGAATATTAATGTGTGGGACATTGTTAGATTTTAAGATTGCAGGTACACCACATGTTGCGAAGATGCCATCTAATCTTTGAATAACCCTTTCATGTGTAGTGGATGAAAGGTCTTCTACCAATGGAAAAAGGAGTAGTTATCAACAATGAGTAGAAGATGGTGTTCATTCTCAAGAGGACCAAAGAAATCAACAGCAATTCTCTCCCAAGCATGATGTGGCAATTCTGACATGTTCAAAGGGTGCTGAATACATGTTTCATACATGACAGGTCTTTAACTCTTTTTTGACCCTTTTGTCTGAGATAATGAAACCAGATTCGGTCGCGGAGAGCTCTCTTTTTGCCAACTATTCCTCGATGAACCTCGTGGGCGACATGGATCACTTGTTGTAGATTCTCTGGAATAACAATTTGTGTACCTCGAAGGATGAGGCCTTCTTGAGTCACTGATATTTCATCTCTTGCATTTTTTTTACTTTAAATAGTCACTGTCATTAGTGAGAGGTCTAGAGTGCTGGTTCCACAATTGGTGAGCAATAATGTCTTTTAACTTCAAAATGTCACTTTCTTGGCTTGTGGCAGTAACAATTTATTCTAAAAACATGGAAGCTGGTGTGCTCAATTTTACAATAAAATTGACGAAGGCCTCTGCTGTCTTAGATGTAGTACTGGGGGACTGCAATGGCACTCTTCAAAAATATTTAGCAGGATTCGGATCTTTCCCTGGACGATGAAGAATTGTATAATTGCAGTCTTGTATCCTCAAACCCCAGCGTTTAATTCAAGGAGGCATTTTGGCTTTGGGATTGCCAGATATCGTCAACAGTGCCTGATGATCGGTCGCTACTATGAAAGGCTTTGCATATAAGAACACGTGGAAGTATTCACAAGCCCAGACCAATGCCAAATGTTCTTTCTAAGGTTGCGAGTAAGCACGTTCCATTTGTGACAGGCTTTTACTGGCATATGCCCCAATGTTTCAGACCATTTGGCTGTCCATTGTGCTGTGCAAGGATTGCGCTTAACCCGCCAGGGCTAGGGTCATCTACAACCTCTGTATGCAGTTTGGGATCAAAGTAGGCCATTGCAGTGGCATTCTTGATGACTTGCTTGATTTTTTGGAAGCTCTTCTCACATTCACGTGACTAATGAAATGACACATTCTTTTTCAACAGTTCTCGTAATGGTGCACTCACTGTAGAAAAGTCTCAGATATATCTAGAACAATAACTGTCCATTTCAATGAATGAGCATAACATAGAAATGTCCTGTGGGGGATTTGCAGTAGATAACACTTGCACTTTAGCTGAATCAGGTTTCATACACTCATCAGAAAAGACATGGCCAAAGAATTTCAAGCTTTTCTTGTGGAATTCACATTTGTGAGAATTCAAATTTAAACCTGCATCATTCAGCAAATGACATACTTGCATGAGAGCTTTGTCATGCTCTTTTTGAGTGCCTCTAAAAACCAATATTTCATCACTATAGTTAAATGCATTTACTACAGAATGTATGATACGTCAAATGACATCTTAGAAAAGTTCTGCAGCAGAGGATACAACAAAACTCAATCGCTTATAGCGAAACAGACCAATATGCGCAGAAATGGTTCTAATGTACCTGGATTTTTCTTCAAGTTCCAATTGGTAATATCCTTTATTAAGATGAGTCGAGAGAAGAACTTCACACCATTCAATTGAGCTATGATATCAACAATGTGCGGACCTGGATGTATCTCTCGCTCAATCGCTTTGTTGGCCTGACGCATGTCAATGCATATGCATACAGCTCCTTCACTGTCTCTTTTAAGCACTAATACAATGGGAGAAACCCATGGTGTTGGACCACTGCACTGTTCAATTATGTTTTGTTTAAGCAACATATAGGTTCCTTTTCAACAGCTTCTTGCAAGTGAAATTTAATTTGTCTGTGTCTTTGAGCAACAGGACGAACATCCTCATTTATATGTAACTTTACTTTCATTGTTTTGAGTTTTCCCAACCCATGAAATAATGAAGGAAATTGACTTACAATTTCATGATGAGTATTCATATTGTAGTTCACTGATATCAGTCCCATATCAGCAGCAGTGTTGAAACTGAGCAAACAGGCACTTGAAGCTGTTCCTTGAAGTACATGAATGGGCGCTTGTACTAGTGGTGGCTCCTCCGCAATGGCGGAGGAGTGTCGCCCCACTGCCTGGCGCAGAGCCAGCAAACGAATAATAATAAAACAATGTTCTAGCATCATTTTATTTTTCATTTGCTGTCTCTGAGCCAGCTTGTGCAGGGAGGGGCGGGGCATGGGAGGGTGGAGGAGAAGTGCTTGTGCACTCCCTAAGTGCTCATGTGTGTTTGACTGGGCGTCTCAGGCCGATCAAAACACACATGCTCATTTAGGTTTCTCCAGCCCGGCTGCATTCAGCGGCCAGGCTGGAGAAACCCCACAGACTCCATGACCTGAGCAGGGAGCCTTTCCTGCCTGCTCAGGCCAATCCCAGTGCTGCTCTTCAGCATGGGGATTGGCTAGGAGTCTGTCCCAGGGACTGCTGGGACCCAGGAAGAGGCCAGCAGGAGCGACGCAGGAGGTGGCCGGTGGCATCAGGTAAGTTTTTTTATTTATTATTATTAGCATGCTTCCCGTCTCCTCCCCTGCACGCTCCCCCCCGCGCTCCCCCCACCCGCCCCACTACCCTTTGTTAATGGCAGCCGCCGCTGGCTTGTACCACTGTTTTCTTATGTTTCATCGTGGCTACAAATGAACCTTGACTTTTTAACAGTGTTAGGTAGTCCATGTGTAGATTTTAATTTCTGACTTTGTAAGTTATAGTAACAGAGACAATTCTTTATACTTCTCCTCAGGCATGATATTTATTGACACACCACTATCAATTATGAATGGTATCGAACACCCATCTATCATAAGGGTAATCTTCGGACAATGTTTGAATGTCTTTGGTGCTTTTTTATGTCGATTTTTCTTCACTTTGTATTTTTCCCCACATTCGACTAGTCCCACATGTGCATGCCTTTCTGAAGTAAACATTGACATTGCACGATTGTCATTGTCAGTTTCACTGGAAACTGATACTGAAGAAATATTGTTGATGATTTAGATGAGGATCTACTTCATTTGGTGTCGATTTGCCTCCTTTGGTGTGACCGCTTGGTCTTGTGGGAGAGCGTCGAGAGTCGCTAAGGTAGCATTCGGTCGGCCATTTTGTCTTCACACTGTGATGCACTTACTTTTCTGTTTGCCTTGCAAGTCATCACAAAATGGTTCGCTTTACCACAGCCAATGCATATCTGTCCAATGGCGGAACCTTAACTTCGTGTGGAAATGACAGTTCACATCTGTAACATGTTTTCTTTTTCTGTGGAGGCATCAATTTGTGTCCCTTGGCCTTGCTTGTACTTTGGCTTTCTTTTCTTGCTCATGACTGATGCACTTTGGTCGTCTCTGGCCTCCCTGTCACTTGCTTGATGATCAGCACGCTCTTCAGTGCAAGCAGCCTTGAGGACTTGTTCTAAGCTTGGAGTTTCCTTTGGCATTCATCGTCAAAAGGAATCTGACCGCATCCAGAACGCCTCCGCACGACTCATCCTGGACATCCCCCGACACAGCCACATCACCGTGCACCTGAAAGACCTGCACTGGCTCCCCGTCAGCAAGAGAATCACGTTCAGACTCCTCACCCACGCACACAAGGCCCTCCACGACCTGGGCCCAAAGTACCTCAACGACCGCATGACCTTCTACACGCCCACACGCCAGCTACGATCAACCAGCCACGCCCTCGCCACCGTACCACGCATCCGCAGAACCACCGCCGGAGGAAGATCCTTCTCCTACCTGGCAGCCAAGACCTGGAACTCCCTCCCCACTCACCTTCGGCGAACCCAGGACCATCTCTCCTTCAGGAAGCAGCTCAAGACCTGGCTGTTCGAGCAGTAACTTACCCCCTCCCCCAGCGCCTTGAGACCCTCCCGGGTGAGTAGCGCGCTCTATAAATGCCGTGATTGATTGATTGATTGATTGACCGACATCCATCAATAACTCTGAGGCGGGTAGCTTCCTCATCATTAAATTCATTGAAGTTACAGTGCTTCACCAGAACATCCAGTCGCTCAACAAATTCCCCAATGGTTTTACCTGGTCTCTGGTGTTCTTGACTGAATATGTATCTTTCGTAATCTACATTTGGCATTGCATTAAACTTGGCATTCAAGACTGTTTTTGATTTGATTGTACTTCACATCACCTTCTTGTGGTATCTTTTTTATGGCTTCTTTCACTCCTTCACCAGCCATCTCCCTCAGATACTTTATAATCTTTTTATCATCCTTTGGATGTATGTGGTTTGCAGATGTTAATGGGAAAAACTTACGGGCACAAGTAGGACAGAACATGCACTAAATTTGAAATTTGTAAAATAAGGGCCATAGAGACACTTGACAGTTTTGTGGAATCATACTGAAAATATTTTTATAGGCGCACAGACTCCCAAAGTGAGTAAAATGATTCCAGATAAAGCATGGCATCTATGAAGCGTGTGCCGTGCTGATGAAGGGATTCTGTTTCTGTGTAGCATACATTTGTAATGCGCTATTACAGCAGAAAACAGTATTTTGTAAAGAACACAAATAACAAATAAAAAACTACAATGCGCTGCCTCTCAAAGCCTCCACAATAATAAAACTGAAATAATGGGAATGCCGCTCTAAGCGCCCCAGCCATCAAAGGTGCTGTTTTAAATGTATTAATTAGCCAGGAGATAAAGCACAGTATCTAAACATCAAAAACTAAAGAAATTCCTGACCATCTCAAATACTGCATAGACTTCTGTGTTTGGCTCCAGGAAACTGTTAGTACTTTACTGACTCCTAAGTGTTGTTCATTTCAACCTTTAAAAAACACAGTGACACAACCGTCAATATATGCATTCCCCTGTCCATTCTATTTCAAATCAATACCCTTGGTCAGGCTAGTGCTCAATTGTGAGGAGTTGAAGGCTATGGCTAATCTCCACTAGAGCATGGTCCGTTGTTCTTATTTAATTCGGTGGAGGCAAGAAGTCAGTAGATACTTACCTCATCTGGTTCTGTGAGCTGTTGGGAGAAAAGAAGAAGTGAACCGGGTCCCATTGGTACGTCCACCATACAACCATTAAACAGCTGCCTGAGGGTGCCATACGCATCTACTGTGCCGTCGTCATATGTTCAATGTTACAGTAAACAGGCATCCAGTAATCCTCTGATTTACGGGACCATCTTGGGCACCTTACAAAGAAGCCGAATGCCCTTGGTAGAGAAAAAAATCCAGAGCCATCTTACCTGCTGCCACCGTCACCCCGGATAACTAAGCACATCGGAAGGACGGGGAGAAAGAGAGGGCAAAGGCAGGAACCAGCAAGGCAGAGACAACTCTGGCGCAGAAGACGGTCGGAAGCATGCGTGGTATGCTGAGATAGCGAAGGACCTTTGAAACAGTTATTGTGAATGACAGAAGCTATTGGCATTGTAAATGTAAAAGCGGGCACCTTGTTGGAGATATAAAAGCAGGCACTGAGCTAAACATAAAGCGCGGCGCCCGTGATGTAATTATGAAAGCGGGTGCAGTGCTAAACACAAAGCACGGCGACCGTGTTGTAATTATGAAAGCAGGCGCCGAGCTAAACTTAAAGAGTGGTGCCCGTGTTGTAATTATGAAAGTGGGTGCCATGCTAAACAAAGCACAGCGCCTGTGTATGTAAAAGTTCTGCGTGGCAGCCCATGAAGCATCCGCTGAGGCTAATCATTAACAGGAAATAAAATAAGCAGTCTTCAAAGGAACTGAAAAACACATACAGCATAAGTAAACTGTGCTTAGTCGGTACTGCCTCGGCATAAAACGGAAATGCTGTGTGGTACCACCAACCAATAAGGATCCAGGACAGAAAAGCAATGCAGGGGTGAACCAATAGTAAGCAGCAGGAGGAATTACACTTCGTCCAGTGATTACAGCAGGCCTTCTAGAGCGCGCATGCGTGCTGCCTAGGCTCGACCTAAAAATGCAGCAGTCGTATACACATTGGTGGACAATAATGGTCTCTCAGGTGCTTCTTGTGGAACTCGTTCACACAAAGCTTCTCTAGCACCTTGTGATGTGTTGGCTTCAGGGTCAGCCTTAATACCTTTTGGAGCTTGGACCTCACCCTGGCTCTCCATTGGAGCTCTTTATTAGATGGCAGTCTAGAGAGTTGTTGTGAGCCCCTGCGTGGCAGCTTTGGTGGTGGGCCGCTTCGTTTGGGGACAGCTCCACAAGCACCTCCCTGTGTCCCCCCTTCTGGGGATACTTCACAGCACATTGTGGCACAATGACTCGTTAATGGTTTCGGTATGTAGATAAACCATGTATACTAGTAGCCCATGAAAGCAAATAACGTTATGAAATTTGGTTGACTTTGTGCTTAAATGTTTCTTCACAAACATCTGGTCAATCTCTGTTTCATAGCATATGAATTTCACTTTCATCTGTACTGAACTATTGCTGTCCGCTGCTTTTGTAACCTGGCTGTATCCGCCTATAGCGTTCTTACTTTGTATAGCGTATGCCATTAATTTGCATAATGACGCAGTACCATATTGGCAGCCATTTCATTCAGTTCCTGGCCACCGAAATGTAGACTTTCAATGTAGCATTCTTTATCTTTAAGCGTTTTACACAGGTTACCATTGCACTGAGACTCTATGGGTGCCAGCGTCTATTCTGCACTTTGACTGAGGCACACATGGCATGCACAAGCAGTTTGCTAGACCACAGAAACTCTCTTGAAGAGCTCTTGTGTGCGGGCTTCATATCTTCTATCTCGTCACCAGTTGTAGTGCCCTACCAGCCTAGGTACTTGCCAATAACTATGCCACACACAGAGAGTAATTGTACTCGTCTGTATTCCGCTGTGTGGATGTCAGGACTCAACATTCTAAGCCTGTCTTTAACTCATCCCTCCAATGCTTACATCACAGGCCTACAGTGTACAGTGGGAACCAAAAGAGTTCCAGAGTTCTTTGTTTACATGACATACAAGGTTGACATAGGGAGCACTGTTCCAGGTGCCTCCTTACGGTAAAGTGCATTTGCTATGCACAGTGGCTTACACTGGAAAGCCAGTAACTTAATAAGCTGCTAAAAATTAGGTTCTACTTTGTCTAAAATCACAGTTACATTACTTGTCAATATGATTGGAGTAGTATACTAATACACTATGGTGAGGTACAGCCTATAATTTACCACCACGTCACTCTTGCTCTCATAATGAGGGTCTAACTGTAGAGCTAAGGTCGAACACAGAGAACAATGGGTCATTAGGTTTTGAATAGGTGAGATAAGTGAAGTTTTATTCAGAAATCAAAGGACGTTGATTTAATACTACCTAATAAATGTGGAGACCTGATTCGCTTTATGCTCACAGATCAGATGGAGAGTTGCTTTTGCCAAACTGTGCTGTTGGTATAAGCTATTCTTTAGTAGAACCAGGCTTGTCAGATGCTATTGTTGGGCCTAGGTTAAAAACTTTGGGGCATATTTATGGGAATTTGGCGCAGGGCAGCACAGCAAGTCTCATTACTGCGCTGCCCTGGATCAAAGTGAAAGGGCAGGAATGCACCGCATATATGGCATCTGTAGCATTCCTCTTTTTCCCTCCTGCTCTGGTGCCGTTTCGGCAGCCTAGTGCCAACACAGGGACCATTGCACCATGGTGCAAGGGGGCCTGCGTTGCATGCAGGATTATTTCTGTGCAGCGCGCCTTCCTGCACACAAATAATCCTGGGAGGCTTTTTTCTCTTTCTATGTGTGCTGCAGCATGTTATTTTCTCATCGTTTTGCCTTCCCTTGGGGAGGCGTATGGTTTTGGTGCATCCCCAGGTTTAGATGGTCTTGTAAACCTAGGGATGTATCAAAATCCATGGGTGTTGTCGGGAACAACCATCGGAACGCCCCCCTAGTTCACAGTAAGGCAACACAGTGATTTTCGCTGCCTTGCCTTACTCCATATCTATAAGGCCATTCAAAACCACGCAAAGTGGCTTTGCGTTGCCTCATAAATATGATTTGGTGCTTTACTCCGCCGTTGTGTCACAAAAAGGGATGCAACAGCAGCGCAAGGGGCTCGTAAATATACCCCTTTATTTAAGACCCTTCTGTGGTTTTACGGTAGAATGAGTATCTTGTTCCGAATAGAAACAATATCCTGATTCTCTTTTGGAGGCATCTCTAGCAAATGACACCACCTAGTGGTTGTTTGCATTAACTGACTCAGCATAAATTTATCACAGTAGCAGGCAAAGCCTAAAATATTTTTAGTAGTGGCAGGCAGGCCTCTGAATTGCAGGGTCTGGGTAGACAGCTATAGCTGCTGCCCCCCTTGCGACGACACTGAGTTGAACAATGTAAAGAAAATAAGGCAGCAGTTTGTTAGCAGAGGGAGTAAGGGCTCTGCAAATTTCAGTACTTGGATCACACAGGCCGACTATCCTCATCTCCCCTTCACTTACAATGTCTCTGAGTAGACCAGGGGAAAGAACACCGCCTCAGTTTCATGGCTCCAACAACTTCAGGTTAATCTTTCAAAGGAATAAGATGCATGATAAACAAAAGCAGCCAATGTTAAGTGATGTCAGTTTCCTGATACGAAAGAGATTGTTTGCCATACAAAATGAGGCTATATGTAAGAAGCAGAACCTGACAGAGATTAATGGTCAGTTATGAAAAAGTCCTTAATATGAGGGAAGATTGAGATGCCTGCACAGAAAAAGGTTGTGTCATTCATTGAATGATATACTCTGACGTGCCAATGATGGCCTCCTGAAGTAGAGAAATCTGCAACAGACATAGACACGTTCCTAAGGCAGCTAAAGTGCTGTAAATGGCATGCATTTAGTAAACGGAGGGGGGGTCTTTTCTGCACTGGCACCTTGCTCATGAATCCTTTGCGAGTGCATAGGGGTCATTGTGCGCACATTGTAGATAACGACACTCACACTGCACAATCCCTAGAGCCTAAAGCGCTCACATTGCACCCTACAGAACTCACACATACTCCTTCACAGAATTCTTACTGCACCCATAGCACATGCATTACAGTCTACAGCACAGACACTACACTCAGACTGCAAGACATACCACTACAGCGGCGCTAGATCAAACCATCTACGCCAACTGCACCACACAGTCTCAGATTGCAACCAACGGTACTGCAGAAAATTCATCCCTCACCGGGGCTGCCACTGCGACCAGATGGATGGTTTCCATTGTTAATGTTTTCTGAGCACCAAGCAGCTCTCAAAGTGGCCCTGCACTCAGGAGATAGCCCCACTCACTTGGCCTCAGTGTTCTGGGTCAGTGCAAGAGTAGTACAAGTCAATATTATTCAATTTATTGATTCATAACTATGAAGTTCAGATTCAGCCCTAGCAGGATTTATAGACATAAGTTATAGACTCCAGCAGACCTCAATCTCACTATTGAAGCATGTGTTAACTAATACTATTGATGTGATATGCTTGGCAAGGGGTAAGAAGAGATTAGTGGAACAGATAACCAAGACACCTACTTATGGTGCAATGCTTAGATGGTTTGAGGGGCGTGAAGGAGATAGGGGTAAGCACCAACATTAGCAAACACACAACATATTCAACAGCTATACAAATGGAGGTATTAAATACATTGGGCCTTATTTATGGGTGTTTTGCCGTAGGGCAGCGCAGCAGCAAGGCCTGCTGCGCTGCCCTACGGCAAAAGAAAAGGGCAGGAATGTGCCGTATCTACTAGATAAGGCGCATTCCTGTCTTTTTCCCCTGTGCTGGTCCACAATGGGCTGCCGTGCGCCAACACAGAATGCAGCACACATAGAAAGAGGAAAAACTAGGAGAAATAAAGATATTTCTCCTCGTTGTACCTCCCTTACGCCGTACGTTTTTGGCGCTGCCTCAGACTTACGATTTCTCGTAAATCTGGGGCGGTGTCAAAAAGCCATGGATGTTGCTGGGAACACCCCCAGCAACACCCATGGAACGCCCCTTTCACGCAGCTTTCTGCGTGAAAGGGGAACATATTTATAAGGCTACGTAAAGCCACGTGACGTGGCTTTACGTAGCCTTATAAATATGCCAGTGGCACATTGTACCACAGGAACATTAAAAAAATGATGTTCTAGTGGTGCAATAGTGCCGGTAGGGCCTCATAAATGAGACCCATTGTATATTGTTCCTCTGCTGCTTCAGACCCTCCTTCACTAGTGACATCACCTCAAAGCATTCTTACTGAATCACAATTAGGAAATCGCAATTCCTGATGTAAGAAAAATTACATGTTTCAAATAGTGGTTCCTAGAGGGTTGCAAATCGATCTACCTCATGAACATTAAGGAGGTAGTTTGCAATTATGTTTTGGTTGCCTTCCTGGTTTACCTTGTCAGGCACGCCTGCACCCACCCTTGCTTCACTCTCTTCTAAGAGTATAAACTGAGCATATCAATGCGTGTAAGGCAAGAAGCCACCATCTGTCTGCTTACTCAGGCCAAATGGTGGATATGCATGGGTAGTAGGGAGGCTGGAGTGTCCCGGATGATACTAGCGATACCTATGAGTGCCGCCGGCACACACCATCTTCAAAACCAGCATCACCATCTACAAAACATCACTACTGGCATCCCAGCCTGTCTGGCTGACAAGCTCATCATCACTGGTGGCTTTCAGCTCACCTGCAGCCAGAAATTCATCACAATTGAGAAGAAGTGCAAAAAGGAATAAACAAGGCAACAGACTATCTCCATTTATGCACCCAGGGTCTGGAACGACACAACTGTATCCGTCAGGACTCCCTCAACCCAGCTCCATTTTAAGAAAGAGCTGATGGTGCACCTCTTTAAAGTCCCCTACAACATGATGTGCTATCCCTTATATCGCCTGTTGACTGTGCTGTGACTCTCTATTGCGTTACCCTGCCTTTTGGCTAAGTTCGGCTATATGAATAAATTCCACATACGCAAATACATACATCCTCGTTGTGTTTGAAACAATCTGCGAACATGTGTGAGTGGTTCTTTTAGGAGATGTTGTGGGGTCTCATATTTATATTATTTTTGGCTCCTGTAGAGCACTCACTTTGCCTTTTGACTTCTTCAAAGTCCTTCATGGAGGAGGAAGTTGGGGACCAGGTCGAATGGATAGGTTCAGCATGACAAGAAAGCAGGCCTCAAGCAACCAATCTGCTATTTGGACCTGCAGGAGGTGCCTTTCAAAACGTGGCATTAGCTTCATGAAAAACATTATTGTCAAGTCTGACGTGGCTGGGAGGACGTTACAGCCTTTGGTATGGATGACTGCTTCCTTTGTATGCCACAAGTTGGTACATCTTTAAGTCACAGGCTGCGAACACAGAGACGGGTCATTTGTTTGTCCTGTCCAAATCACTTTATCTGTCAGTGTTTAGTTCCTTATTGGTCTAAATTAAAAACTGTTAGAAGCAGATTAGCCCAGTATTAGGTTTTATATAAATGCTGGATATTCACATACATATATTTGTCCCACACAGCATTTCCCTCGCTGGTTGCTGAAAAAATGAATAATTAACCTATTCCAGTTTTCTTAGCATGTGTCATCCCCATTCATTCAACTGAAAGTCATGGATTAGCGGTTCTTGCTCTTCCATTACCACCATCCAAACTCCCCATGCAGGATGGAATGTCTGTTCTTACTGGAATGGGATCACATCAAAGTAGCCACTAACGTGAAACTGCAAGGATTTGTTTAGAACAGTAGGTCACACAGAAAAGTGGTAAAATTAGTCAGTTTCCAGCTCTGTTTGCTGAGAAACATTAAACATTCTAGCCCAGTCTTTGACATATTTTCAGTGGGTTAGGCCTTGGTCATCCCTCATCATAGTCAATCATAACTTGACTATGGCAATATATTCTATCTATCAGATCTTCCCAAAATCGCCCTCACACCAGTTAAGGCCATGCAAGTGCTTGTCAACACTGAGCTCCAGACCTCCACTGCCTCAAATACTCATCTGCCTGTGCAGTTGCTAGTGACTTTTAAGACACTGAGAGGTTACTATATGTCTAACTCTCAAACATTAAAAGATCCAGATTCAAAATCCACATTCCAGTTAGAACTCACCATTTCCTTGATAAACACCTTGACCTCACTTGAATCACAAAAGCTCCGGACAGTGGAAAGCTTTTCATCCTTAATAAATGCAAGTTGTAGAATATACTGTTCTTTTTGAGAAACTATTAACCTCCTGCAATTTATGAAGGTTGACAAAATGCTCTTGTTCTGGTTGGTCTGTCTCCCATTAAAGCTTAGTGCCAGCACCCAGATACCCAACTTGGACTTCTTCAAGGCTTCCTAAGTGACCAGTAATGATGATCACCACAGAGTAGCAGGTTTCCTCTCACAAGCCCACCACTTTGACCATATCTCCCAAGTTCTCCTGTCATTTAATTGTTTCATGATAGAAGAGTTGTATATATTTTGAATATCTTTCCTGACCATTAGGGCATACACCTAAATGTTGCAAAATATCTCTCTGATAAACTTGCAATTCCAAGAGGATGCAAAGTTTTCTGAGAAAAAAGAATCTGTAAGTGGAGATCCCTCGCTTGAGAGAAAACGCAGACTGGGGCAATCCTTGTATTGTTGCTCCAGAGAGATCTGGACCTACCTCCCTTCCACATTAGAGGGTTCTTTACCATCCCCGTCTTCCCCAGAGAGTTCACGATGCTGCTCTGTTAGAAACACAACTCAGGAACACTTTCACCAAACCTTTGCACAACCATCAAATTATGTACTATGTGTTCCTTCCGGACACCTCCTAATCCCGTAACCCTCTTGCTCTTCATTTCGTCACCACCTCATAGTGGGAAATTTTGATAAATTAAGGGGCATATTCACAATGAAGTGATGGAGCCCGGCGTTAGCCTTGTTGGATTAACGCTGCGCTCCGCCTCTTCGGAAATGCAGGCCTACACCCTATTTACAAGAATACGGTGAAGCCCTGCGTTTTACCCTGCGCTGGCGCTAATTGCAGCAGCCTAGCGCCAACGCAGGTACTCTTGCACCATTGTGCAAGGGTGCCTGCGTTGCGGGGAAAGATTGTTTATGTGCAAGAAGGTGTCCCTTCCTGCACATAAACAATCACCAATGGCGTTTTGTAACTTCTATGTTTGCTGCAGAATGCAGAACACATAGAAAATGCAACGCGTAATTTTTTTTAAATGATTGTTTATGTGCAGGAAGGGACACCTTCCTGCACATAAACAATCATTGGCGTTTTGCTGTTTCTATGTGTGCTGCACAATCCAGCACACATAGAAACAGCAAAAGCGAGGAGAAATGAAGCATTACCCCCAGGTCCCTCCTGTCCTCGTCCCCTTCATACTTAACAAGTGAGATAATCTATCTCACCGACAGAAAAAAGAAAAGAAGGAATGCTGGTACACCCCTCCCCCCCTACTGGGAGTACCTAACCCTACTCTACCCAGCATTCCTCCTGTTCTTATTTCTGTCTTCCGACAGTATGAAGAGGACCAGGAGCCAGGAGGCTCCTGGGGGCTTACCTGTTGCCGGGCTTCGGGTTGGTGCTGGATTCCTGGTCTCCCCCTCTGCCGGGCTTGGGGGGAGTCCTGCTGACGCCTCCGGCGGTTCCAGTTGGTGTCGGACGATCTTCCCGCTGTTTGGATTCTGTTGGGCTGCGCCTCCCGGGTTGCCGGGCACGTCGGGGGTGCAGTGGTTCCTGTGTTGGTCTCCGCGGAGTGCGGCGGCCCACGTGTGGCTGGGGCGCTTCCTTTCGGGGCTTGCCTGACTTCCTTGGTTTGGGGCAGGAAGTCAGGCGTTTTTACTATGGCGGCTGGCCGCGGTGCTTTGGTGTGTTTGCCGGCCCTCATGTGAGTACCGCATAGCGGTTTTTGTCTATTTCTTTCAGCGTGCTTCCTGCTGTGGGGTGTGTGCTGTTTTCTACGGCTGAGTCCGCTGTTGAGACATTTTTTTCTACGATCTGGTGGGCTGTTTAGTGGTCCCTGCTTTGGGTCGGTTCACTTCTGTCCGGCCTCCTGTTGCTGTTGGGTCGACTGCTGTTTGTATCCTGGGGGTTCCAGCATGGTGTCCTGCTGGTGGGTTGGTTCGGCTGTGGCCCTCATAAGCTAGTCTTCTTGCTGACTTGCTGTGCTTCCTGCTGCGGTCCAGCCCCTGTTCACCATGGGGAAACATGCCAAGAAGAGTAGGCATGTTGATGTTTCCTCCTCCTCTTCCTCGACTTGTTCTTCGCCTTCTCCTGTTCGTGACAGACGGCATAAGCGGGGTGGCGATGCCCAGATTAAGCGCCTCATTAAGGAGACCTTGTTGGAGATGGGTGGTGCTCCTCGGTCCAAATCCTCTGGTCGGGCCCCGCCGCCTTCTTCTTCTTCTGTTTCTGAGGATGAGTGGTTGGGGAGTGATGTACTGAAAGGCAAATATGTCGACAAGGACATGTTGCCGGACTTGTTGAAGCATGTAAAGGCGAATATGGGGTTTCCTGCCGATGATGGCCCGAGCACTTCTGGGAGTTCCTTGCTTCGCCAGTTCCAGTGCGCTGCTGCTGTGGATATGCCGGTTCATCCGTGTATCAGGGAGGTGCTTGACCGGGAATGGAAGGATCCGGATCGCATTATGCTTCCTCGTTTCATGGGGAAACTCTATCCTCTTCAGGATATGGCCAAGGACTTGCCGGACTCCGTTCCTATTGATTCTTTTGTGGCCAGTCTCGTGGGGCGCACTTCTTTGGCTGAGGATGCGGTGGTGCGGGATACTGTAGACAAAAAGGTGGACGCTTCCTTGAGGAAGGTTTATTCTGGATCCCATCTGGCGCTCAGGGCTGGCATTTATGGGACTTATGTGGCTCAGTCTCTGCTTTCGGATTTGAAGTCCCTGTTTGGGTCTATGGATGATGCCACTGACTGTTCGGGACTTCTGGCTCATATTGAGAGACAGGTGGAATTCCTGTCTGATGTTTCCTTCGACGTGGTGCGTGCCTCGGCCCTCTCTGGCGGTGCTTGTGTGGCTGCTCGTCGTAACTTGGTGCTGAAGGACTAGAAAACGGATTCAGCCCAGAAGTCTTCTGCGCTGCGGTTACCCTTTCAGGGTTCCATGTTGTTTGGTGAGGAATTGGAGGGCAAATTGCATCGTCTGTTTAAGGAGAAGAAGCATTCTTCTTCTTTCAAGCAGCCTTCCTCGGTGCCGGCTTCTTCGAAGCCCAAAGCCTTCTTCCATCCTCCCTCTCGCAGGCAGTTTACCCATGGCAGGGGCCGTTTTCAGTATGGGAAGAGTCGGGACAAGAAGGCGAAGTCCCCTCCTGCGAAGCCTCGTTCCAGACTATCTGGCGGCCGACGCCGGATCCTTGGTCGGAGGTCGGCTTCGGTTCTTTCTTCCAGCCTGGATGTCCTCCTGTTCAGACTTGTAGGTGCTGGACATTGTGCGGTTGGGGTACCTCATCGAGTTTTCGGCTCATTCTCCGGACTCTGGGGTCCGTCCGACTCCCTGGCAGTCTTGTCCGTCCAAGAGGTCGGAACTGTGTCTAGGGGTCAAGGCTCTGCTGGACAAGGGGGCGGTGCAGGAGGTTCCTCCCGGGGAGAGGGGTCAGGGATTTTATTGCATAATTTTTCCGGTTCCCAAGGTGACAGGGGGGTTTTGTCTTGTCCTGGATCTGAAGGCCCTGAACAAGTATGTGGTGCATCTCCCGTTCAAAATGGAGACTCTTCAGCGGGTGATTCCCCTGGTTCTCCAGGGTCATTTCATGTGCACTCTGGACCTTCAGGGCGCTTATTATCACTTTCCAGTTCACCCCCTCTCTCGTCGTTTCCTGAGGTTTTGTCTTCGGGCAGCCATTATCAGTTCCGGGTCCTCCCTTTCGGCCTGCGGTCGGCCCCCAGGGTGTTTACCAAGGTGGTGGCGCCATTGGTGGCTTCCTTGCATCTTCAGGGGGTGATGGTTTACCCTTTTCTGGACGATTGTTCCTTCATGCTCCCTCCAGGGTTCAGTTGTTGAGGGATCAGGAGTTGGTGTGTTCAGTCTTGGGGGCCCATGGGTTCCTGTTGAAACTCCCCAAGTGTCAGCTGGTGCCTTCCCAGGACTTGACGTTCATATGGGCTCGTTTCCGCACCGAATTGAATCGGGTCTTCCTGCCGGTGACTCGTGCAGTGACCTTGTGCTCCCTGGCTTGGCGTTTTCTGGAGGGTCATTCCTTTCCGGTCCGTCTTTGGTTACGCCTTCTGGGTCTGATGGCGGCTACGGTGTTCACAGTGCCTTGGGCGCATTTCCATCTTCGGCCTCTTTGGTACATCCTGTTGGCTCGGTGGGATCCTTTGTCTCGGGATTTGTCTCTCTTGGTACGGGTGTCTCTATAGATCCTTCCTGCTCTGTGCTGGTGAACGTTGTCGGACAATCTTGCCAGGGGTCTGCCTCTGCAGTCTCCTCCTCCGGTTGTCATCACGACAGACGCCAGTGCGTTGGGGTGGGGGGCAACTTTGGAGACAGTCTACCTTCAGGGTCGTTGTTCGCTGCTGGAGAGTCGGCGGTCTTCGAATTGGGGGGAGTTGTCTGCTGTGTCCCGAGCAGTCTTGGGGTTTCGGAATCTGCTGCTGCACCGCCATGTGCTGGTTCGGTCGGACAACACTGTGACAGTGGCCTACTTGAATCACCAGGGGGGTATCCGGTCCCAGTCCCTGAACGCGATGGTGTCCCCGTTGTGTTGCTGGGCAGAAGGCCATCTCTTGTCTCTGGCGGCTGTTCATTTCCGGGGGGTAGACAATGGGGTGGCGGATGTCCTCAGTCGCTTCTTTCCCGCCTCCTGGAGTTGGCATTGACTCCGGTGGCTTTTCGTCTGCTGTGCGTGAGGTTTGGTCGTCCTTATCTCGACCTCTTTGCTTCCCGGCTCAATGCTCTGCTTCCCCGCTTTTACTCTCGGGTCCCTCAGGAGGGGTCTTGGGGGGTGGATGCTCTGACCCTCCCTTGGCCTTCTCGCTTGCTCTATGCCTTTCCTCCCCTTGCTCTGATCTCTCGGTTTCTGTCTCGGCTGGTAATGGAGGATCGGCAGGTGGTGGTGGTGGTGCCCTTCTGGCCCCGCCGGTCGTGGTTTCCCACTCTGAAATTGTTGGTGGTTCAGGGTCCTTGGTTCTTCCCCTTCCCTCCATCTCCCTTGCGGTCCACTCCGATGTTGTCCCTCCGGCGGCTTCGTCTGTCGGTTTGGAGGTTGAAAGGCAGGGGTGGAGGAATAGGGGTATCCCCGAGCATTTAGCTTTGGCGATTCAGCAGTCCCGGAAGTCGTCTACTCTACGGTCCTACGGTCATCACTGGGGGAACTTCGAGCGTTGGTGTCTCGGTCTGGCATTGTCTCCTTTGGTTTGTCCTTTGCCTGATGTTCTTCAGTTTCTCTGGGATGGGTTTGAGAAAGGTTTGTCTGTCTCCACTTTGCAGGCACAGTGGGCGGCTATTCGGGCTTTCCGTTCTCCTTGGGGGAATCTGCCTGATATGGATAACCTGGTTTCTCGTTTGTTGCACAGTTTTTCCATTTCGCGTCCTGTGGTTCGGCCTTCTTTTCCTCTCTGGGACCTCCCTTTGGTTTTGAGGGCTTTGGTGGCTGCGCCTTTTGAGCCTTTGGAGGACGTTGATTTGAAGTTTGTCACTTTCAAGGTTGTTTTTTTGGTGGCTATTACTTCGGCCAGGCGCCTTGGGGAGTTGGGGGCTTTGATGGCTCGGGAGCCCTTTCTTTCCTTTTCTGATGATGGCATGGTTCTTCGTCTGGATTCCTCCTTTGTTCCCAAAGTTTCGTCCCAATTCCATCGCTCCCAGGAGCTGGTCTTGCCTGCTCTGTGTTCGGTTCAGGTGGATGAGGACGACCTTCCCTGGTCTTTGCTGGATGTTTGCCGTGCATTACGGGTCTATGTGGACCGTACTCGGTCCATTCGGCGGTCTGACTCCCTGTTTGTTTCCTTTGGGGTGGCCTCCAGGGGTTGCAGGGCTTCCACTTCCTCCATTGGTCGTTGGCTGAAGCAAGTCATCATGTTGGCCTATTCCCTTTCGGGCTACCCTCCTCCGGCTGGGGTTCAGGGGCGTTCTACGCGGGGGTGGCGGCTTCTTGGGCGGAGGTTCGTGGTGTGTCTCTTTCTGAGATTTGTAGTGCCGCTACTTGGGCTTCTGCTAATACCTTTGTTAGGCATTACCGGATTCAGAATGTTCTGGGGGATGACGCTAACTTTGGTTTGGGGGTGCTTCGGGCTGTGTGCTCCTGATTCCCCTTTTTCTTTTCTTTTCTGCTGTTTTCAATAAATTGCTGGGTTTGATATGGCTGTGTGTCCTGGTGGTTTGTTGTGTGATGAGGGCCGGTTGCTGCTTGGGTTTTCTCACTTGTTAAGTATGAAGGGGACGAGGACAGGAGGGACCTGGGGGTAATGTCCTATTACTTACCGGTAATCTTCATTACTCCGGGTCCCGTTGTCCTCGTCCCCTTCATAGCATCCCTCCCTCCCGGGCTTTCCGGCCCTCATCTGGGGCTTGGTGGTTCAGGAGGAATGCTGGGTAGAGTACGGTTATGTACTCCTAGTAGGGGGGGGAGGGGTGTACCAGCATTCCTTCTTTTCTTTTTTCTGTCGATGAGATAGATTATCTCACTTGTTAAGTATGAAGGCGACGAGGACAACGGGACCCGGAGTAATGAAGATTACCGGTAAGTAATAGGACATTTCTCCTCATGTCGCCAAGGTAAGACCAGGTTTTTTTTGGTCTTAATTTTGGCACTGCCCCATATTTACGCCACCCTTGTCAATATGGGGCAGCATCAATATCAATGGGTGTTGCAGCGGAACACCCACCACAACACTGATTGCCCTCCCCTTTCACGCTAAGTATAGCGTGTAAGGGTGCCTTATTTACAAGGCAGGGTTAAAACGCTGCCTTGTAAATAAGGCGAAGCCCGTATCACCACCACAATGTCATGAACAGTGACATTCCTGTGGCGATAGGGGCTTGTAATTAGTGTCATTCAAAAATTGCAAACTTTACCTCCATAATTTTAATTTCGACCATGCCCACCTCAGCTCCCCTTCCCAGTGACTCAGCTGGATTCTAATTTGCCTGTGTTGAATTCTGCATTAACACATCAAAAAGCAAGAAGTTAAAACTAGTTGGAGTGTTTAGATGTGTGTGTGTCACTGTTTTGTTGCTAATTGAAAACTGCCCTTGCTTGCAATAATATGTGATTGAATATGTGCTAATATTTTCACTGTGCTGTTCCCTTGATCTCAAGTAATCTGGTTATATTCCTCTAAAAACGAATACATTTGTTTTAAGGAACTATTCGGAGAGTGATGTAGCTTCTAGTTCTGCCACTATATGCACGATCCCAATGCTTCAGGTCTCTGTTTTAGAAGCAGGAGACCTGGTTCTGGTCCCAGCTTACCCACGTGATTGAACTCATTTGATCCTGGGCAGATGACCTAACTCTCCTTATTTCTGTTCCTTACTTGCCAACATTTAAGAAAGCTTGGACACAGGCGAACCCCTGTGTGATGTTCTGTATAAAACTGAACCCTCGGAGCATCTCTTTCCTCCGCCCCCACGAACAGGAAATAAAGGCCGACCCGTTCGATTTCAATTTCCTCTTATACAGTGCACGATGCAGGGCAGGTGGGGGTTTGTCATGTCATCCCTGGTATTAGGTTTGGCTCGTGTGTTTTATTGCTGGTTTTTTCAGCATGTCAGTGTGTTTGTTCTCTGTTTCAATTGCTTTTTTTTCCTTCTCTCTTTGCCGAAAATCAATAGGAACTCGAGAGAAGAGGCAGTAAGATTTTATTAAGGACATACTTTTCAATTCAGCCTCAGCACACACACAGAGCTCGAGCACATGGTAGGCACACAGACACACACATTGATTAACGTGTTTCATCCCTAAAGAAAGCCATTGGAATAAAATGTAGCAATTCCCCGCTTTGCAGTCAAAGTGTGCTTTGATTCATGAGTGAAATCTCTTGCTAAATGGGTGCCATAACCATAACTTTTAAAGTAGAGAAACGGGATGACATAATTCTGTGTGCCTAAGTGCCGAGGAGTCAGTCTACTGTGTCTGATGGCGCTGCAGCACTCTGAAGAGGCTGGTAAGAAAACTGGAGGGCCACGCCCAACAGAAGTGCCTATGCAGGGCTCGCTATTGGGCCCACGGTGCTAGGAGACAGGTTGCAAAAAGTGGTGCCAAACTGTACAGCCACCTCTTTTTGAAACCTCTTTTTGATTTTGCAATGCGTCCTATGTACTAATAGGTATTGTTGGGAAATCTAGAGTCTCAGAGGGTCGCAGAACAACCTGCTTGATGAATATTAATTAGGCAGGTTGCTATTTTTGAACCACTGTGATTGGCTAGTAACACAGGGATGGTAGGCTGCGAGGAACGGCAGACCACCAACCACTCTGTTGTTTTCATTCCCAACTGGATTTTTTTTTTTTTAAATCAGACCGTGTTCCTTAAAGAAACTGGTGCTGCTTTATTTTGTTAATGTTTTTTTATTTGAGAACATATTAGGGGGTTGCAGTCAGCCGTTAACTGGACCACTTGCCTGAGGAGTCTTTGAGAAACTCGAATGATTCCCTTGCTGTACGTGCTACACATGAATGCTCTGTATTCAATCACTCCTTTTCCTAGGACTACACATAAGTCCATGGTCTGTTTAAGCATCTATGGAGTACAATTCTGTGCCCACCACTTCCCATTGATGGGGTAATATAACTCGTGGGCCCAGTGCCTGGCATAGGGATTACTGAGGCCTGTGGAAGGGGTAGCGGTTTTCAGTGTGTCTCAATCACTCCTGTAATTTTCACTCTATGTTAAACATGTAGGCCCTTTTTGTTCTACATCTCATCCCTCTGTATATCTTACACCCATCGCTTGCCTCTTCAACACCTTCTGTTCACTCTCTTCTGAAAGCGCTTGCTCACATCTCATTCACTTCATCACCCTTTAAACACGCAATGCACCCACTCACCTGTGAGCACTGCATTTTCTTTTACTTATGCCTTGCCAATATTTTGACACCTGTGTACCTCCTTCAAACAGTTTTGCACAGAATCACAATTGCTACTGGAATAGTTGCTCTGTGCGCTTTGCAGAGTGGCCAAGGATTTGGTCACCACGTATTCTGAACACCCTTCTGACCCATTGACAGGAAACTTGAGAAACTCACACTGTCTTCAGCCTCAACTAGCCTCAGTCTTGACCCTTATCAACATCTGGAGACGACTCAGTTCAAAGTGCGCACTATGGAAGAGTAACATGCTACGCGAAGAAAATACAGCAGCACAACATCCTGAAAAATAGCTTACTCAATCTTGCATTACCTAAAGATGTTAAACATGAGAAATATAAACAGGAAATAAATCGCTGACATTAATTACCTTAGCATTGTTTACATTCATAATCAGAAATCAGTGCTTTGGGACCAATTTCAATGTCCGTTTTTAATTACTAATGGTCTTAGACCCGGAGGTACCCGGGCCACTTAAAGCCCTGCATAGACTCACAGCATATTTGTAACTTTCTCTCCTTATTCATCCACCACTGATCATGTCTGAAACCCAGCGGGGCTTGTCTCGTGGACAGTACTGGAAAGATGAGGGATACTGGATCTGCCATCTTTGGGGGGTACCGGAAGAGTAGCATGAACTCCCGTAGCACCACAGTAGCATTTAATGCACTGACGTGTGATGTGGGGCTTATGTTAAGAACGAATTTGCCAAGCTCTGTGTGGGTGTTGAGCTCTGGGATGTTCAGACGTCTTTGAAGCAAATTGAAAGTACTGTATTTCCCCTTTCAGCGCTATAACACTTTTTACACTTCATTTTCTGGTCCACAGTAAGGCAAGATAACTGGTGTTACAAATACAACCCTCAACTTTGGGGTTTAGTTTGTGTTGTATTTAAAAACTGCAGAAAATGAGCTAAGAGATAAATCCAAAGCCTCAGTAGCAGAAAAGACCAATAGAGACCCATTTCCTGGCTGATTTGTACAAAGTGAAAACAGAAAACCTGGATAAATCCCGGCTTCTCTACTTAACTTATGTGATCTAAACCAAATAGTTTATTTCACCAAAACACTTTTTTCTTTATTATCACACATGAACGCACTTTCAAATATGTGAGTTCAGAATACCCGTACAAACCTAGCAATTTTAACAACTACTTCTGAGGGCAGTGCTATAATGTGCCTTATTAATGTTAACGTTTCCACATGTTGACGAAATGCACTTTTAAAAAAAATATATATATAGAGTCTTTATAATGTTTTACGTGATGTTTGTTGTATGATTTACATCACAAATATTATCCGGGCCCGGCTCGTGCACGGGCTCTAAGATCCGAGCCTGATCCTTAGCTCGGCAATGGTTCGGCCGTCCCTGCTAATTTGTTGGCTCGCTCACCTCAGTGAGGTAGCTGTACTGAGGGCCGTCCGCAAGGCTGGGTGTGACGACTCTATCGCGTAGGTGCAGGCCCAGGGGTACTGACCGGTAAGGGCTGGGGAGAACTGGCAGTGAGTTCTCGGCAATGCAGCAGCCGGTGTGCTGTGACACAGACTGAGGTGCATTGGCAGAGCTGGGAATGGCTTCTCGTTACCGGGGCTCTGCTGGGCCTCGGTGAAGAAGTAATGCTGTGGCCATAGAAGTGCTCTACGGGCAGAGCCGGGTGAGCAGCCTCACTGATGGAGTATCGGGAAGCTGAAGGGCAGAGGTGAGATTTGGCAGGACTGCTGCAGCCCAAGGATTGGGGTGTACTGACAATATAGGGTGTGAGCACAGCAGGACTGAGGTCTACGAGAGAGTGCTGTGTTGCGAACGGTAGTGCTGTATAGGAGGTAGCACTGAAATGCGGTGACGGTGCTGTGCCAAAGGTGTCTCGCTCCCGCTGTAGCACGGAGGGCTGCAGTGCAGACACTATACACAGTGTCGGATCTATGCATTGAGAGACCCTTGCAGAAAGCATACCCAGCTGTCCGTGCTCTGCCCCTGTGCGCACTATCAGTCACCGCATACCATTCCAGAAAACACTCTCGCCTTCCACCCATCATACACACAAGACAGTCGACAAACACTCCGCGCCTCTGAAGTAAACCCAGGAGGGATGGAGGGCAGACGGGCCGAAGACCTGCGGTGAGATCCCACTGGATAGCTTAATTCAAGTCTAAATTTAGCTGTCAGATCTCATCAAGTCTTACCTTTAAAAAAACCCACAATATCTCATGTCTTTCCCTTTGCGCTGTCAAACCTGAGCCATAACTCTTCCTAAGTGACGAGCTTGTGGCTTGACAGTTGGGTGTAGTCAGACAGCATCTGCCTTTTTAGAAGATTGCTCTGCTGCCTCGGCCAAACCTATATCCCAAATCTGTACCTTGTCTCACTGCTGACCCCCACAGCCCCATACCCCTCCAGCCCCTCCCTTATGCCAATCGAGCAGCCCCCAGAGCTATCTGTCATCATTAGCTTCTGAAATCATCAGCACCAGCCCCTCCATCTGCAGTAGTGCAATGGCCATCGCCGCTCACCTACTTAAAGGCAAGCATTAGAAGACAAGCCTGGCAGACAGGCAAGGACGATTAATGCCCCACTTTTAATGATGTGATGGATTGGCACTTAGTCAAAGGAAATTCTTTAAGTAAAAGATGGGCCCTGACATTAAGTAAAAAATGCATTGGACCAGCATAGCATTAAATTGCCTTTCAACGTATTCATCTCAGGGAAGAAATCATTAAAATGGCAGCAGAGCGCGGAGGGCTGGATCCAGCGCCGCGCGGCGTAGGAAAAACTCTTCTCTTCAGTTCTACTGTTCAAGCCTGTCTCGTGTATGTGCGGTGGCCAAAATGTGATGATCATCACCACGTCAATTTTGATTGATTTGACATTATTTGTTGTTGATCACCATCAGTGTGTTTGTACCTAGGATGGAGCGACGACTACATTTAGTCACAGTCAGCAATTCCTGGCTAGCCAATTTAGAGAGTCAAATGAGATTTAAATATGAGCCTGGGTGGTGGGATCAGTTCCAATCCTGTTCACAGCCGCTTCTCTCTTAAGTGGGTTTGGACTAGTAGTGTTATAAACTGCATAACTTACCTCCCACTCCACATGTGTAATAAATGGAATTTTCATGAAAATTAGGAATACTAGACTTGAGTGATGTCTGCATACAAATTGTTTGTGCAGGATATAGCCTCGGATACAAAAGCAAAGCATGCTACCTACTGAATGTAGTAGACGATGGTCTGTTTGAAAACTATGCTCGAGAAGTGACCGCTGGTACAAAAGTCACAAGAGATACCTTCTCAACATAGCAGGCGGTGATCTGCAAGAAAACTTTACTTGTGGTAGGCACCGGACAGAAAAATCACAGATACCTGTTCAATATCATCTGTATGACATTTTCTACTCAAACCACTCTTCCAAGGGGAACATTTGCATGAAAAGTGTTAAGAGGAAACATGCAAAACCCAAAAATCGTCATTTGATTATGCAGATGCAAAAAAAACATAATCTGGGCTTAGTATACATCGCCAGTGTCCTGTTTTACTGGTTCTACTGTGGCCTCCTTGAGAAGCAAGAGATGTAAAGGGGGGTGGAGAGTGAATTTATTTCTCCTTTATGGAATTGAGCTAACCTCGGACGGTCAAGGATTGTTCTACTCTCCATAATCAACCTTAAGAGGCAACTCCTCCCTAAAGAAATAAATAACTAATTTGCTTGAAGAACAAAGACATTTTAAGGCATGGTGAAAGGGGGCTCAGGCCACAGGACCCCACCTTTCTGGGGGCACCAATATTAAGATTTCAGGATATCCACAGATTATTTAGAGTTTTAAAATAACCAGCTTGTTTACTTACTATCTGTTTTTTTCTTTAGAGCTAGCCCTGGCTCTCTGGCCAGCACAGCCCCCCCCCTGAGAGCTAGTGAGGGATAAATTAAAATACCTATTGGATTCTGGCAAAATTCTGCAAGCGCTTTAGACTTTTAAACTGCATACTCCAAGCTCAACTGCCCAGGCCTTCACCGTTATGCAGCATGTGCTCCTCACTGCGCAGTAAAGATTGGCATTGTGCACTCCCTCTGTGACTGCATCATCCTTGTGGAGCTGCTGTCAGACTGGTAAGTATATAGCCTGCTGCCACCTGACTCAGAATACCTGTTGCATGCAGTACATGCTGTGCAATAAACAAAAGCACCCATCAGCACTGTAAGACCAAATTGTGCTGACAGACTAGCCACGCAAACAAATGATCAAGAGAATGCTGAACGAATCAAACATTCACCCCCAGTCAAGAGATCTGGGTTAAATTCATCGTTCTTTTGCTCACCCTGCAATCCCAATTTAGACTCTGCCATATGCAAAGCAGTCTTGACCCTGCTCCTCATGGGAACAGTCCAGCCCGAACTGCCAGGCCAGGCTCTCCCTGGACCAGAAATAGGCATCCTAGGACCGGTTTCGGGGTATCATACCTCATCAGCTAGGCTAGCTTGAAACCAGTAGCACAGTGAGCAAGGGACCCACGTCTGGGCATTCCACTCCCAGTTAGAGTGAAAAGTGCTATGCAAACAAATGATGGACGGAATGCTGAATGAATCAAACATTCACCCCTAGTCAAGAGATCTGGGATAAATCAATTGTTCTTTTTCTCACCATGCCACCCCAGTTTAGATCCAGCCATATGCAAATCAGTCATGACCTTGCTCCTCATGGGAACAGTCCAGCCCGAACTGCCAACCCAGGCCCTCCCTGGACCAGAAAAAAGCCTCCTAGAACTGGTATCGGGGTATCAGCCTTCATCAGCTAGGCTAGCTTGAATCCAGTGGCACAGGGAGCATGGTACCCACGTCTGGGCATACCCATCCCACTTAGGATGAATAGTGCTACGCAAACAAATGATGGATGGAATGCTGAATGAATCAAACATTCACCCCTAGTCAAGAGATCTGGGTTAAATCTATCATTCTTTTCCTCACCATGCCACCCCATTTTGGACACAGCCATATGCAAATCAGTCTTGACCCTGCTCCTCATGGGAACAGTCCAACCCGAACTGCCAAGACGGGTCCTCCCTGGACCGGAAACAAGCATCCTTGGATTGGTTTCGGGGTTTCACCCCTCATCAGACAGCTTAGCTTGAATCCAGTGGCACAGTGAGCAAGGAGCCCATGTCTGAGCATACCAATCCCACTTAGGGCGAAAAGTACTACGCAACTGGGGTGACTTAGTGAGAAAAAGAACAATGGATTTAACCCAGATCTATTGACTGCAGGTGAATGCTTGATTCATTCAACATTCCTTCCATCATTTGTTGCCGCAGCACTTTTTGCCCTAAACCCGATCATCATAAGTACAATAGCAACAGCGGGTATCATCTCATACAAAAGGAATGACATCAATCCCACAATACGTCTTCACAGTAAGTCCATATCTGCCGCCCCAAACTACTTGACCCATATTTTAGTGTGTTTAGTTTGGCATCCTCGCGCCTTGTATATTGGTTTCTCTTGCTGGGCACACCAGTCCTCTTCACGCCTCCACTGTGATGACGTAGGGGGCCTGGAGGCTTTCCAGTGGGTTGCAATGCCACACTTGGCCACCAGCAATGCCGTCCCCAACAATGTCCGGTCTGTGCGGGTCCCCTTGCGCCCTCAAATCCCCCCAGTAGGATCAACAGTGGGGAGAGGGCTATATCAAGGTTCAAGACTTAAGAGAGCTCGGTTATCACCCTTTCCCATAATGTGTTATTACAGGACAGGACCACGTCATGTGAAAAAATCAGAAGGAACGTGTGAGCAATGAAAGCATGCTGGACTGGGGAGTAATCCTGCTCTATGCAACCTGTCACTATGTTGATAATATGTTTGCACTAAACGTAATCGTGATGACTTGGTGAGTACTTTGGGGGCCATCAGGGCATCCCACCAGTCAGAATCATCCAGAGGGCCTAGCCATCCCTCCCAGCATGTCTTGAGAGCCAATAATGTGTCTGGGGCGTTAATGATCATATAGCTATTTTCAGTACCGCAGCACAATTGCTGCACCCCCGTTATGAGACCAAAAGCAATATTGCGGTCCCTGGTCCCCAGCTTGCAGTGGCTTCAGTGCTGGGATGCTCCACTGAGATGGTGTAGGCATGTGACTCGAACTGTGGCAGCGTAGGAAACAAGATGGATGTTCTTACACATGCTTACAAATGAAGTCCCGTTCAGCTCTCAATCTCTAGTGTACCCCTCTCCCTAAAGGTTCGATGAGGCCATGGGCTCGTCAACAGACTTACATCTTCCCTAGAGTCATGACAATCTCGATGTAATGACTGCTGCATTGATGCCAAGCGATACCAAAGGGGATGATGGACGGAGCGTTAGAGCAAATCAAACACTCACCCCCAGTCAACTGATCTGGGTTTAATCCATCATCATTCTTTAGCTCACTCCACCACCCCAGTTCAGACATGGCCATATGCAAATCAGTCTGACCCTGTGCCTCATGGGAACAGTCCAGCCCGAACTGCCAAGCCATGTCTTCCCTGGACCGGAAACAAGCATCCTGGGACCGGTTTCGGGTTCAAAACCCTCATCAGCCAGGCTATCTTGAATCCAGTGGCAAAGTGAGCAAGGGACCCACGTCTGGGCATACCCTGCCAACTTAGGGCGAACAAAGCGATACCAAAGGGGATGATGGACGGAGCGTTAGAGCAAATCAAACACTCACCCCCAGTCAACTGATCTGGGTTTAATCCATCATCATTCTTTAGCTCACTCCACCACCCCAGTTCAGACATGGCCATATGCAAATCAGTCTGACCCTGTGCCTCATGGGAACAGTCCAGCCCGAACTGCCAAGCCATGTCTTCCTGGACCGGAAACAAGCATCCTGGGACCGGTTTCGGGTTCAAAACCCTCATCAGCCAGGCTATCTTGAATCCAGTGGCAAAGTGAGCAAGGGACCCACGTCTGGGCATACCCTGCCAACTTAGGGCGAACAAAGCGATACCAAAGGGGATGATGTACGGAGCGCTAGAGCAAATCAAACACTCACCCCCAGTCAACTGATCTGGGTTTAATCCATCATCATTCTTTAGCTCACTCCACCACCCCAGTTCAGACATGGCCATATGCAAATCAGTCTGACCCTGTGCCTCATGGGAACAGTCCAGCCCGAACTGCCAAGCCATGTCTTCCCTGGACCGAAACAAGCATCCTGGGGACCGGTTTCGGGTTCAAAACCCTCATCAGCCAGGCTATCTTGAATCTAGTGGCAAAGTGAGCAAGGGACCCACGTCTGGGCATACCCTGCCAACTTAGGGCGAACAAAGCGATACCAAAGGGGATGATGGACGGAGCGTTAGAGCAAATCAAACACTCACCCCTAGTCAACTGATTTGGGTTTAATCCATCATCATTCTTTAGCTCACTCCACCACCCCAGTTCAGACATGGCCATATGCAAATCAGTCTGACCCTGTGCCTCATGGGAACAGTCCAGCCCGAACTGCCAAGCCATGTCTTCCCTGGACCGGAAACAAGCATCCTGGGACCGGTTTCGGGTTCAAAACCCTCATCAGCCAGGCTATCTTGAATCCAGTGGCAAAGTGAGCAAGGGACCCACGTCTGGGCATACCCTGCCAACTTAGGGCGAACAAAGCGATACCAAAGGGGATGATGGACGGAGCGTTAGAGCAAATCAAACACTCACCCCCAGTCAACTGATCTGGGTTTAATCCATCATCATTCTTTAGCTCACTCCACCACCCCAGTTCAGACATGGCCATATGCAAATCAGTCTGACCCTGTGCCTCATGGGAACAGTCCAGCCCGAACTGTCTTCCCTGGACCGGAAACAAGCATCCTGGGACCGGTTACGGGTTCAAAACCCTCATCAGCCAGGCTATCTTGAATCCAGTAGCAAAGTGAGCAAGGGACCCACGTCTGGGCATACCCTGCCAACTTAGGGCGAACAAAGCGATACTAAAGGGGATGATGGACGGAGCGTTAGAGCAAATCCAACACTCACCCCAGTCAACTGATCTGGGTTTAATCCATCATCATTCTTTAGCTCACTCCACCACCCCAGTTCAGACATGGCCATATGCAAATCAGTCTGACCCTGTGCCTCATGGGAACAGTCCAGCCCGAACTGCCAAGCCATGTCTTCTCTGGACCGGAAACAAGCATCCTGGGGCCGGTTTCGGGTTCAAAACCCTCATCAGCCAGGCTATCTTGAATCCAGTGGCAAAGTGAGCAAGGGACCCACGTCTGGGCATACCCTGCCAACTTAGGGCGAACAAAGCGATACCAAAGGGGATGATGGACGGAGCGTTAGAGCAAATCAAACACTCACCCCAAGTCAACTGATCTGGGTTTAATCCATCATCATTCTTTAGCTCACTCCACCACCCCAGTTCAGACATGGCCATATGCAAATCAGTCTGACCCTGTGCCTCATGGGAACAGTCCAGCCCGAACTGCCAAGCCATGTCTTCCCTGGACCGAAACAAGCATCGTGGGACCGGTTTCGGGTTCAAAACCCTCATCAGCCAGGCTATCTTGAATCCAGTGGCAAAGTGAGCAAGGGACCCACGCCTGGGCATACCCTGCCAACTTAGGGCGAACAAAGCGATACTCAAAGGGGATGATGGACGGAGCGTTAGAGCAAATCAAACACTCACCCCAGTCAACTGATCTGGGTTTAATCCATCATCATTCTTTAACTCACTCCACCACCCCAGTTCAGACATGGCCATATGCAAATCAGTCTGACCCTGTGCCTCATGGGAACAGTCCAGCCCGAAATGCCAAGCCATGTCTTCCCTGGACCGGAAACAAGCATCCTGGGACCGGTTTCGGGTTCAAAACCCTCATCAGCCAGGCTATCTTGAATCCAGTGGCAAAGTGAGCAAGGGACCCACGTCTGGGCATACCCTGCCAACTTAGGGCGAACAAAGCGATACCAAAGGGGATGATGGACGGAGCATTAGAGCAAATCAAACACTCACTTCCAGTCAACTGATCTGGGTTTAATCCATCATCATTCTTTAGCTCACTCCACCACCCCAGTTCAGACATGGCCATATGCAAATCAGTCTGACCCTGTGCCTCATGGGAACAGTCCAGCCCGAACTGCCAAGCCATGTCTTCCTTGGACCGGAAACAAGCATCCTGGGACCGGTTTCGGGTTCAAAACCCTCATCAGCCAGGCTATCTTGAATCCAGTGGCAAAGTGAGCAAGGGACCCACGTCTGGGCATACCCTGCCAACTTAGGGCGAACAAAGCGATACCAAAGGGGATGATGGACGGAGCGTTAGAGCAAATCAAACACTCACCCCCAGTCAACTGATCTGGGTTTAATCCATCATCATTCTTTAGCTCACTTCCACCACCCCAGTTCAGACATGGCCATATGCAAATCAGTCTGACCCTGTGCCTCATGGGAACAGTCCAGCCCGAACTGCCAAGCCATGTCTTCCCTGGACCGGAAACAAGCATCCTGGGACCGGTTTCGGGTTCAAAACCCTCATCAGCCAGGCTATCTTGAATCCAGTGGCAAAGTGAGCAAGGGACCCACGTCTGGGCATACCCTGCCAACTTAGGGCGAACAAAGCGATACCAAAGGGGATGATGGACGGAGCGTTAGAGCAAATCAAACACTCACCCCCAGTCAACTGATCTGGGTTTAATCCATCATCATTCTTTAGCTCACTCCACCACCCCAGTTCAGACATGGCCATATGCAAATCAGTCTGACCCTGTGCCTCATGGGAACAGTCCAGCCCGAACTGCCAAGCCATGTCTTCCCTGGACCGGAAACAAGCATCCTGGGACCGGTTTCGGGTTCAAAACCCTCATCAGCCAGGCTATCTTGAATCCAGTGGCAAAGTGAGCAAGGGACCCACGTCTGGGCATACCCTGCCAACTTAGTGCGAACAAAGCGATACCAAAGGGGATGATGGACGGAGCGTTAGAGCAAATCAAACACTCACCCCCAGTCAACTGATCTGGGTTTAATCCATCATCATTCTTTAGCTCACTCCACCACTCCAGTTCAGACATGGCCATATGCAAATCAGTCTGACCCTGTGCCTCATGGGAACAGTCCAGCCCGAACTGCCAAGCCATGTCTTCCCTGGACCGGAAACAAGCATCCTGGGACCGGTTTCGGGTTCAAAACCCTCATCAGCCAGGCTATCTTGAATCCAGTGGCAAAGTGAGCAAGGGACCCACGTCTGGGCATACCCTGCCAACTTAGGGCGAACAAAGCGATACCAAAGGGGATGATGGACGGAGCGTTAAGAGCAAATCAAACACTCACCCCCAGTCAACTGATCTGGGTTTAATCCATCATCATTCTTTAGCTCACTCCACCACTCCCAGTTCAGACATGGCCATATGCAAATCAGTCTGACCCTGTGCCTCATGGGAACAGTCCAGCCCGAACTGCCAAGCCATGTCTTCCCTGGACCGGAAACAAGCATCCTGGGACCGGTTTCGGGTTCAAAACCCTCATCAGCCAGGCTATCTTGAATCCAGTGGCAAAGTGAGCAAGGGACCCACGTCTGGGCATACCCTGCCAACTTAGGGCGAACAAAGCGATACCAAAGGGGATGATGGACGGAGCGTTAGAGCAAATCAAACACTCACCCCCAGTCAACTGATCTGGGTTTAATCCATCATCATCCTAGAACTGGTATCGGGGTATCAGCCTTCATCAACTAGGCTAGCTTGAATCCAGTGGCACAGTGAGCATGGTACCCACGTCTGGGCATACCCATCCCACTTAGGATGAATAGTGCTACGCAAACAAATGATGGATGGAATGCTGAATGAATCAAACATTCACCCCTAGTCAAGAGATCTGGGTTAAATCTATAATTCTTTTCCTCACCATGCCACCCCATTTTGGACACAGCCATATGCAAATCAGTCTTGACCCTGCTCCTCATGGGAACAGTCCAACCCGAACTGCCAAGACGGGTCCTCCCTGGACCGGAAACAAGCATCCTTGGATTGGTTTCGGGGTTTCACCCCTCATCAGACAGCTTAGCTTGAATCCAGTGGCACAGTGAGCAAGGAACCCATGTCTGAGCATACCAATCCCACTTAGGGCGAAAAGTACCACGCAACTGGGGTGACTTAGTGAGAAAAAGAACAATGGATTTAACCCAGATCTATTGACTGCAGGTGAATGCTTGATTCATTCAACATTCCTTCCATCATTTGTTGCCGCAGAACTTTTTGCCCTAAACCCTATCATCATAAGTACAATAGCAACAGCGGGTATCATCTCATACAAAAGGAATGACATCAATCCCACAATACGTCTTCACAGTAAGTCCATATCTGCCGCCCCAAACTACTTGACCCATATTTTAGTGTGTTTAGTTTGGCAGCCTCGCGCCTTGTATATTGGTTTCTCTTGCTGGGCACACCAGTCCTCTTCACGCCTCCACTGTGATGACGTAGGGGGCCTGGAGGCTTTCCAGTGGGTTGCAATGCCACACTTGGCCACCAGCAATGCCGTCCCCAACAATGTCCGGTCTGTGCGGGTCCTCTTGCGCCCTCAAATCCCCCAGTAGGATCAACAGTGGGGAGAGGGCTATATCAAGGTTCAAGACTTAAGAGAGCTCGGTTATCACCCTTTCCCATAATGTGTTATTACAGGACAGGACCACGTCATGTGAAAAAATCAGCAGGAACGTGTGAGCAATGAAAGCATGCTGGACTGGGGAGTAATCCTGCTCTATGCAACCTGTCACTATGTTGATAATATGTTTGCACTAAACGTAATCGTGATGACTTGGTGAGTACTTTGGGGGCCATCAGGGCATCCCGCCAGTCAGAATCATCCAGAGGGCCTAGCCATCCCTCCCAGCATGTCTTGAGAGCCAATAATGTGTCTGGGGCGTTAATGATCATATAGCTATTTTCAGGACCGCAGCACAATTGCTGCACCCCCGTTATGAGACCAAAAGCAATATTGGGGTCCCTGGTCCCCAGCTTGCAGTGGCTTCAGTGCTGGGATGCTCCACTGAGATGGTGTAGGCATGTGACTCGAACTGTGGCAGCGTAGGAAACAAGATGGATGTTCTTACACATGCTTACAAATGAAGTCCCGTTCAGCTCTCAATCTCTAGTGTACCCCTCTCCCTAAAGGTTCGATGAGGCCATGGGCTCGTCAACAGACTTACATCTTCCCTAGAGTCATGACAATCTCAATGTAATGACTGCTGCATTGATGCAAAGCCCTGACAGTGTGGCACTTCGGAACAGCCTGATTGATTCATTATCGATAAGATCAATATGGGAAAATGCGCGCAGCTGTGTTTGCCTAATGGAGTCATCAGTACGAAGCTTATATCCCTAATGCTCCGCCTTGTCGCATGCATGGACAGTACTGTATCCATCTTCCATCCCCGATCTGTAGGTCTGTACATCATTTTATTTTGTATTTTTCTACGCTTTTATATATATAGTTCTTATCTCTTTAAAATCTGTCTGAAATACGTCCATGGAAACAAGAGAGCACTGAGGTGAACACATACTGAGAGCACTGAGCCAGATCGGAGTATTTTTCCATAATAGAACTTAAATAGCTGGACTTCCCTTTGCATGCATTGGTGTTTTCAAAATGGGTGCCGCAGTTTGTGGAAATTAAATATGAGGAATCGCCTTGCGAAACAGCCCTTAAAGCTAAGAAATTGCCATGATACCTCGAGCGACGAGAAAACAGCATTTCGCTGAACTCGACACTTTCTCCTTTGCTTTCAGCAGCGCTGGTTTGTGGTAATGTCGGTAAAAGGACCGTCTGCAGGCTGCATTCCCGTGAAGGCGAAAAGGCGGTCTAGTTCAATGATCTGGGATTCTTCTAGACTGCCCACAGCTCGGCATGCATGTGTAGGTTACCCCTGCCCCCCCAGAGCTTGGCATCATCTGGGTCTGGGAGCACATTCTCTGGCCCTGTAAAGCATGGGTGGAAGGCAGAATCATTAGGATTCCAGTAGGAACAAAACAGCAAAGCCAAGGCCAGGGTATGTTTTTCTACGTGAAATGATTTACTTTTGATTGGTGGTGGATTGACTGCGTCTGGTTGTCTGGATGGGTAAATGGCTGTGTAAGTCAGATGCATAAGTGGGTGGATGGGCGAGCAGCTGAAGGGATGAGTAGGATGTGATGGGCAATTACGTTAATGTGTGGGAGGGTGAATTGTTGCTTATAGGAATGGATGGGTGAGTGGATGGATGAGTGGTGAGTTGTAATTTGGTGATGGTAGCGGTTATCAATGCGAATTTACATGCCATCTTTTATGTTTGCCTAAGTAAACAATATCTCTCTCCAATATTAACAGTAGTGTTCTATTACATTTATCTAGGTCTTTAAGCCACTAAGTGAGGGATTGCAGTGCATTCGCAGCCGGGGGTCTCTACACCTGGGTGTGCCTGGATTGAAGCATTTGGGTTTCTGATATGCCAGAAGATGAATTTCCTGTCCGGCTGTATGACCAGTATTGTACTCTTATGGCGTGTTTTCTTCACTGCATCTCACTGTGTAGCCAGGGTCATAAACCAGGCACATGCAGCCCCTGCGGCGCACGGGGGTCCCAACACTTCAGGGGACCCAGCCTTTCAGGGGGCCCCCATAAAGCAATAGGCCAATGAATATCTTTGAGCTATGGAAGACTCATGGGCCCCGCCTCACAGTCTGCAGGGGGACACTCTCATTTTGTGTTACTCCTCTGCGCGTAGTGAAGCGAAAGGAGGGACAGATAGGACATTTATCCTTATAAGTTCTAGTGTATCGAAGAAAGTGTGTGAATGCTTTATGGTCTATGTTTTTGTGTAGTGTGTGTAGCTGACTGCTCATATGTGTTGCTGCAACACATTGCTACCCTTTGCATGGTGTGCAGGGAAGGCAAGCGAGAGAGAGCTCACATGTGATTGTGCCTTCCTTCCTTGGGTGATTTGTTTCAGTTTCAGGTTTGGTGTTGTTTTTAGTGCTATGCCTTTCAAGGTCGCCCAGTGATGCTAAATGGTGTGGTCAGCTGGCTGCAAGGTCCTCCATCATTAGTTTGGAAAGTTCCGGGTCTTTACCGCCTTCCTGAATTCCTGGTGGTCTTGGTTGTTTCCTTTCTGCAGCGCGGCACACCACTTGTGAGATTCCCCCATGAGTGCGGAGATTCTGCCAAGAGAGCGAAGACTCCACACTCTGCACTAGTAACTTAACTAACCGTAAGTCCCTTTGTGAATCGGGCCCTAAGTTGGTACCACAACTAACCGTACCTCTAAGTAAAAATGCATCTATGGAAACTTTGCACATGCAACAAAACTCTGCGACTTTTTCACGCTGTAGAAAGGAAACATTCAAGACTAACTTTTCGGAGTCGTAAGTCCCTTTTTGAATTGGGCCCTTGGAGTTTTGGACTCTCTTTGGAAATTTGTTTTGATAACGGATGGGATACTACTACTGCTACCACTACGACTGCTAATAGTAATAATAATAAGAACAACAGCAACAACAATACTAACAACAATAATAATATACATAAGTCCAAATTTGATTCGTGAGGGCGTGGGTGAAAAGTTTATTTGAAGACCAAAGCATCCATAACTCTTTGTGATAGAGGTAGTTTGTGTTGGAAGTCGGAATGTGCCATGGGTATGTATCTAGGCTGTTAGTGCTGCTAACTAGTTTGGATAATTTCTGAATAGTCAGGGTTTCATTATTTCATATCACCCACCCAAAATTTTAAAAGATTAAGCCTGTGGGTTTAAGGCATGGGTACTCACAAACTTTCTCTCGGGGGTCAAATTTACAGTGTGGTTTGTGGCCGAGGGACGCACCAGTGGGGGCGGAGTCAGTGGGGGGCGGGCTAGAGTAAAAAAAAAAAAACTGTGACCATGAGGTCGAACACAGGTCCCTGCAGCGGACGCATTTGTCCACTGAGCCACCAGATCCGGCATACACATTATCTATCTATCTATCTATCTATCTATCTATCTATCTATCTATCTATCTATCTATCTATCTATCTATCTATCTATCTATCAATCTATCTCTATCACTATCCATCTCTATCTATCTCTATCTGTCTCTAGCTATCTGTCTCTATCTATCTCTATCTGTCTCTGTCTGTCTCTGTCTCTGTCTCTGTGTCTCTCTGTCTGTCTCCGTCTCTCTCTCTCCAGGCGCGATTGTCCAAATTTTGAATGTGTTTACATCTAATGTTCAGGGATGGTGACTCGAAGATCAAGCTGCTGCGGGAGAAGAGGACGCTTACAGCTGACTTTTAAAGGGCCGTTTGGGAAGCTTCCAGATGACGGTGCCGTGTGTGACGTCACAGAGGCCGGCAGTAAACACAGAAGATGACCGCAGGAGCATAGGTAGTGAATACGTATTTAATACGTATTCACTACCTATGCTCCTGCGGTCATCTTCTTTGTTTACTGCCGGCCTCACTGGAAACGGCAAGGCAAGGTCCGCGGGCCGCCAATGAAGGCCTGCCAGGCCGCTGGCAGCCCGCGGGCCGTACTATGAGTACCACGGTTTTAAGATTTGGAATTAGTGAGATCTTTTTTAATCTCTGTGTAGGAGAAGAGGTGGTGCTACCTTTCTTCTTTTTCCTTAATAAATCCCATGCTGTGGACAGCAGGACAATGCAGATTTATTTTAGCAAATCACTGCACAACACACTAGAACGTTTAAATTGGGAAGGCTAACTCTTCTTTCTCTTTTAGGAGGTATGCTTCCATCAGTCTATACTTCAGTGAATTAATATTACAAATACTGCTGTCTGTTATAGCCACAGAACGTAGTCTTTTTATAATGTTTGTGATAGGTTAGGAAAACATCGAAGAACAGCTTGTGCAGGCCTTCTTCTAAATTGTTCAGAAAGCCAGGATGTATCTGCCCTGCTTTGATCTCCCATGCTGCTGCACACAAAAGAAATTTGATTGACACTCTGTTTTGTAGAATCTAATCATTGTACTATATGCCCATAGAACATTAACACAGTATGAAGACAAACTTCTCTTATAGAAAATATTGGGTAGTATTTCTATAAAGTCTACAGCAGAATGATTTGTAGCTTTATTTTCTCTCTATGCTGCACTGCTCCATGGTGCCTGCCTTGCACTGAAGGGGGTTTATTAAACATAAAGCTGGAACTGCTCTTCATCTTGCTGAAAACGTATTTGCAACCAGATGAAGTGTTCCCAGAATGTGAAGTTGAGTGCTCTTTCTTTCCTCTTGGCTGTGAACAACCCCAAAGACTATGCGAAGCTCTGCTGTCCGCAGTGGTGGCTCCTCCGCTAAGGTGGAGGAGCATCGCCCCATTGCTTTTTGCAGTGTAAAAAAAGGAAAAATAAAATGATAATACCTCAAGGTTATAATCATTTTAGTTTTCCCCATTGCGATGTCTTTGTGGGGCGGGCTGCTCTCAGAGCGGGGGAGGAGTGGTTTGCACTCCCTATGTGAGCATGAGTGCTTGGCCATGTCACGGTGCTCAGACCAATCACAACGCTGCATTGCAGTGTTGTGATTGGCTGCAGGGAGCCTGGGAGCCCTGGTGCTTCCTGCTTCCTGTCTCCCCCAAGAAGCCAGGAAGAGAACGTAGGAGAGGCGGCAGCCAGCCAGCCGGTCGGGCGGGAGGTACGTGATTTTTTTTAACGCACCCCCCACTACCCATTCCCCCACCCTGCCCCACTGCTGCTTCCAGGTACCCTGGCCTGGCACGGTTGGGGAAAATCAATTCCTCTACTGAGGTGAGTTTAATGATGGGGAGAGTTGTATGGGACACATGCGGTGGTACACTACTGTGGGAGAACACCATCACTCCCCCCGACAGGACAGCCCACCACCACCAGATGTACCACCACGTGGCTTCGCCACACGAACATCAGATGATTACATGATTTTTTGGAATATGGTACTGTACACACATGGGCCCTGTGTCCTAATTTTAATTTACACCAATAATGTTTATATTTTGTCCAAAGCAAATGATCCCTCTTTGCCTTCTCCCTCCCTCCACGGCCTCATGGTTCCTCTAGCTTTGTGACTATGGCTACTTAACCAATGCATGTGTGTTTTATTCCCTCCAGGTGCCTTTTCCCAGAAGGTATATATTTTAACCTCTTGCTTTCACCGCTTAACAGAACTACAGTTCAAGTCCAGACTTTAGGGGACGTGACTTCCTTTTTTCAGTTTCACATAGTCAAACCCGTCCCTTATGAGCAGAAGATGATATTTAGGTCCTGATGAAATGCCTAGATCTGCTTGGACTGTATAGGGCATGAAACATGTCGACCCCCTGCACACCTTACAAATTCCTTTGAACTGAAGCGGGTATAATTCCCCCTCTCCAGTCCACGCCTTACCAGTCAGTGTTTTTACTCATGGCACAAGAACCCAGTGAATAGACTACCCTTTGAGATCCTTGTAGCCATTTTTAAATCACACTCACTCTATTCCACTTCTACTCACTACACATAAGCCCCCTCCAATAACTCTTAGCTTCACAACGGCAACCAGGGAAGACCTCCGGCAAAGAGCCCCCTCGTGGGGCCCATTGGGCATTGCAGCGCCTTCGGGGTGTGTGAGGGCTCTTGCTCCTTATTGGAGCTATCCCATTGCCACTATGCATTCTCTCTTTCTAGCACCTGGTTGTAACCCCCTTACTATTACCCATTTACCCCTTCTTTCTCCAAACAAAAGCCCCCTCCCCCGTTTTCCCTCTCCCTAATCTCCCACATAAGAACAGCATACTCTTTTTGTTTTCCACAACTGCATGGGGACTGTGTGCTGGACCTCCCAAGCCCCCGTCCCTCCTTGTGAAATTAATATTTAGTACGGTTGGTCAACCGTGGAACCCATACCCAGGAGATGCCAATTGGCACCCAAAGGATCAACGGAATCTCCATCCGCGATCCACACGAACCAAAGGTCAATTTTTGCCTTTAATTACCCTCATCCCCCCTTGCCAATCAGTCTTCTCTCACCTGCTGGCTGACGTGGTATACCCTCACTTGCGATCCGGACAGATTTGGACTCTCCAACACCGAACCAACATAACCCCAGGCCATAATCATGGAGAACCACCAAGGCTTAGCCTTTGATGACGACATGGTCTCAGAAATGCTGAGAGCTCCACCACGCCTGGAATTAGAGGGGTTCACCACAGGAGCCACCCATTCGGAGGATTGGACATCCCTCACCTCCATGAAAAGACTATACATCAAGATTACACTGCATGGACTGCTGATGACAGGATACCTACGAGCCAGCATCGCTCCCAGTGGTCTCATCCTAAGAACCGGCCACAGATTTTTCTGAAAGATATGGTCTTCAGGAAGGAATGGTCCCTGGTAGCCTGGAAGTGCACCAGGGACTTACTTATCCTTATCATCAACACAGCCACCAAACGTTTGGCAGATGACCTATTGATAAAAATAACCATGGTAGAGAATGCCCTCAAAACAACAATGCAAATAACTGCATACAAGAACAAGCTGTATGAGATCAATAATGAGATAAATGAGAACAGAGAGTACCTACTGAAACAAAAGATCAATAATTTACAGAAGGATATAAGGAATTTCAACAAAGAGAAGATCTACCCTTACCTTAAAGAAGACTACGTCGGGGGGGCGATGTGTCGTCTGATGAAAGTACCTCATCACGCACATGCAACTCATCAACGAGTAGTAACTCGAGCAGCGGCAGCATACTCGATGATGATACAAGAAGAACCCACCAACTGCCACCTTTGATGGGGTATGGGATACCACCATACCAGGGCCACCCACCAGGTTGGCACCCTTACCAAATGTATCCACCTGGACCACCTCAGGCTTTCCCTCAACCGTTCTATCAACACCCCCTTTTTTAGGCAGAGGCTGGGCAGAGGGAAAGGAGGAAGAAGAGGCTCACAGCAGAAACATGTGCAGTGGCAAGAACCACAAGCGGAAACCTCCCGGCAAACGAGGAGCCAAACAGCGAACAAGAAAACCTGATTGTCAATCTCTCGACCAGAATCCTGACGGCAATGGAGGAACGCATCCTACGTAGAGGCTTAGGCTTCGTCCCAACACCTTAGGAGGACAACTTTAGGACAGCCCAAGAATTACATCACTTCTTTAGGAAGATTCACCTCCACGCCTTCTTCCAGGACAAACCACCAATGGACACTGATGACGCTGGCCTCCACAACCCTTCCACCTTTACCCCCGCTTCGGGGATGGTTCCCCCCGAGGTCTTAACCTTTGAACAAGCAGTCTTGAAGGAGGTGGGCAATTTTCCACGGAAAAATCTGTTCTTCAACATGTCCAAAGCAGAAACTACAGCTATGCGAACCCTGGGTACTGACACCTCCACCACTATAAAATCAGCAGATAAGGAAGGAGCCATCGTCATCCAGTCCACTGAAGATTACAACCAAGAATGCAGACGTCAGCTATCCAACAGAGACCATTATACTCCCATTAGAGAGGACAATACCAGACGTCTTAGCATATGCATAGCATCAATGGTGTTTGGGGCGGAAACACAATGGTGGATTAGCAAGAAGGAGGCAGCTTTTTGGTCAGTGATCAGCCTAAGATACCTTACTTCTATACACTCCCCAAAATTCATAAGGAAACCAGACCACCCCCAGGGACGCCCATTGTTTCAGGAATAGGGTCCAAACTAGAACCCCTGTCACAATTTTGTGATCATTTTTTGCAACCATTGGTAATGAGGACTCCATTGTTCCTCAAAGAAACCACTGCAGTTCTTGACCTCCATGAGGCACTGGGCGAGAAATCCTCTATTGATCTACTTATCACTCTGGACGTAGAGGCCCTCTACACAAATATACTACAGGATGCAACTTTGGAGGTGATTGAGGCCATCCTAAGAGATGAGGAGTGGACCTCACCCACCCCTGTTAGTTTCATCATGTAGTGTGCCACCCTAGCCTTAAAAGAGAACCACTTCAAATTTGAGGACCAGAAGTACCACCAGACTCATGGCACCTCGATGGGTAGTACTTTTGCCCCAAGTTTGGCATGTCTCTACATGGCCAACTTTGAGAAACAATACATCAAGGGCGAAAATAATCCCTATTGAAACAACATCTTGATCTGGCGGAGGTATATCGATGATATACTGATCCTATGGCAAAGAACCATGGATACCTGCACAGAGTTCTCCACCTGGATCAATACCCTTGACCAGTTTTTGAGATTCAGCAAGACGGTCTCTACCACTGGAATACCCTTTCTAGACCTATCAATCTCACTCAATGAAGGCAAACTTTCCACCAAGACATACAAAAAGCCCACCGACTGTAACAGTCTACTAAGGTATGATAGCCACCATCCTAAGCACCTGCGAGACAACTTACCCTTTGGACAGTTCTTGCGTCTACGCCACAACTGTAGCGACGTTGATGATTATAAACAACAGGCCAAGTCCCTCAGCATGGACCTGACAGCAAGAAACTATCCAAGGGAGGTGATTCAAAAAGCATACAAAAGGGCAAGGAATAATAACAGGGAGGCTCTCCTAGAACCACGAGAATGAGTGATCAATGAAGCCATCACCTGTGTGACATCCTTCACCCCCCAGTCTAACCATATAAAATATAATTAAAAAACACTGGCCCATTCTACACACAGGAAAGATGACACTAAGTACCCCCCGATTTGCCTTCAAAAGAACAGCCAACATAAAAGACCAAGTTGTGCACACTAGACCCCTTCCCCAACCAGCCACACGACAACTGCAACTTTGGGGTCTCCCACCTGTTAAAGGACACCACCCATGTGGCACATGTAGTGTTTGCCCTCTCACACGACCTTCGACACAGATCGACCTGGGTCCCACAGACACTTGGGTCCAGAAGGCACACACTAACTGTAACACTAAAAACTGTGTGTACAGGATCACATGCCCCTGCCAGAAACGGTACATAGGGATGACCACACGGGCAGTAAAATTAAGAATCACAGAATATCGAGGCAATATAAGATGTAAAAAGACGATGCCGAATATGCTGACCCACTACATAGAATTGGGTCAAACACCCGATGAGATCGACTAGACTATCCTTGAATTATATGCCAACATAACCCCGCAAGTTCTCCTGATGAGGGAACAACGGTGGGTGTTCGGCCTTGCTACACACCAATCAGGTCTAAACGATGACATTCCTTGGGGTGAACTGGCACATTAACAAACTCCTGACTATGCCTCCCCCATACTGGACTATCAGTCATATTGACGAAACAGCAAATGTCCATGATCCTCTTTCATGAAGATCCCCTAACACGATGACAACCTGAATGTGTCCCTACATCATCCACCCTTCAGCGCTATGTCCAATCCGGACTAGTTATATTACTTTCTATTCTCTGATTCTGTTTGGGGCTGGGTATCTCACCACCCCACATCTCAGAATTTTTACGCACATTTTATGAAAGTTTAATATCCCTACTAACCATTGTTCTCCAGATCAGCCTACACAATTTATACAGTCTGTCTTCCGACACTCGGGCCAGCTCCCTGAGCATCCTCCATGCACTCATGACCCTCCCACCAACATGGGCCCCCAGTTTGGACTGCGGCATGGAAATCCAAGATGGCCGCCGATTAACCTGTCTCCCTAAACACTGGTCAGCTCTCTATGCACCAATGTTTTACCTGCAATTAAGACCCTTCCGACACAGACGCCGGCACATCCCGTGAGTGCCAGATGCAGGTAGGTCGCGCACAGAGGAGATACTCAATTCAAATAAGTACCTTTAAGCCTGCTTCCCGGGCCCCGGTTTCTGTAAGCGCCGGACTTTAACACCACCAGGAGGTTTTTATAACTTGCCCTGCATGTCCCTATAGATGGCCAGATGCGGGTAGGCCACGCACAGAGGAGGTACTCAACTCGAGTAAGTATAACCTGAGTAAGTACCTTTAAGCCTGCTTATTGGGTCCCGGTTTCTGTAAGCGCTGGACTTTTCACACTACTGGGAGGTTTTTGTAACTTGCCCTGTACGCCCCTACCTCTTGTCTGCCCCGGCCTCCCCCGTGGTTCCTACAGCATTGAATTGGGGTTACACTGATGTGGGTGAGAATTTGCTAATCTGACCCTCCACCTGGCCTCCTACAAATCCATTGCCCTATATCGCTACCAGCATGGACCATAAGTCCAACCGCCGTCCCACCACAGACACTAGTCGCTACATCGCCGGCACCGATTGACAGCTTCCCTCGAGTTCATTACGGACCGCACCACGGGCAACTCTACCTGCACATGCCCCGGAGAGCCACCTCCCCACAGTGCCTCGTGCCCCCAAACCCCCCTCCTCCTTATCCACACGGGCCGCACGACGGGCTATTCTACCTGCACGTGCCCCCCCCCTTCCACCAGCAATAATTGCTTAGAACCGATTCACGTTGGGTCACTACCTTTCATAAACTTCTCCCTATCCGCCTTGGGCTATTCTTATTCTTCTTTTTTGGCTAAATTCTGCCTAAAATCTTCGGCCGCACCATGGCTTCCGAGCCACCTTATCACCTGTCAATTTTACGTTACAGGTTTCTCTCAATCGCTAAATTAGCGAGTACCCTGGCCTGACACGGTTGGGGAAAATCAATTCCTCTACTGAGGTGAGTTTAATGATGGGGAGAGTTGTATGGGACACATGCGGTGGTACACTACTGTGGGGGAACACCATCACACCCCCGGCAGAACAGCCCACCACCACCAGGTGTACCACCACGTGGCTTTGCCACACAAACATCAACTTATTGCATGATTTTTTGGAATATGGTACTGTACACACATGGACCCTATGTCCTAATTTTAATTTACACCAATAATGTTTATATTTTGTCCAATGCAAATGATCCATCTTTGCCTTCCCCCTCCCTCCACGGCCTCATGGTTCCTCTAGCTTTGTGACTATGGCTTTTTGACCAATGCATGTTTGTTTTATTCCCTCCAGGTGCCTTTTCCCAGAAGGTATATATTTTAACCTTGCTTTCACCACTTAACAGGACTACAGTTCGAGTCCAGACTTTAGGGAACGTGACTTCCTTTTTTAGTTTCACATAGTCAAAGCCGTCCCTTATGAGTAGAAGATGATATTTAGGTCCTGATGAAATGCCTAGATCTGCTTTGACTGTATAGGGCATGAAACATGTCCACCCCCTGCACACCTTACACATTCCTTTGAACTGAAGCGGGTATAATTCCCCCTCTCCAGTCCACGACTTACCAGTCTGTGTTTTTACTCATGGCACAAGAACTCAGTGAATAAACTACCCTTGGAGATCCTTGTAGCCATTTTTAAATCACACTCACTCTATCCCACCTCTACTCACTACACATAAGCCCCCTCCAATAACTCTTAGCTTCACAACGACAACCAGAGAAGACCTCCGGCAAAGAGCCCCTCGCGGGGCCTGTTGGGCATTGCAGCGCCGTCCCAATGAGGAGCTGCCCTTTGATGAAGCATGACACCCTTTGGGGTGTGTGAGGGCTCTTGCTCCTTATTGGAGCTATCCCATTGCCACTACGCATTCTCTCTTTCTAGCACCTGGTTGTAACCCCCTTACTATTACCCATTTACCCCTACTTTCCCCAAACAAAAGCCTCCTCCCACCGTTTTCCCTCTCCCCAACCTCCCACATAGGAACATCATACTCTTTTTGTTTTCCATAACTGCATGGGGCCTGTGTGCTGGACCTCCCAAGCCCCCATCCCTCCTTGTGAAATTAATATCCAGGTACCAGCCACCACTGGTTGTCTGACCCTATTTTCCTGCTTCTCAATTTGTTTGCGTCTAAGCCCCAAGCAGGTACAAGAAATCTAGAGATGCAGGCACACCACCTAGAAGCACTATCTAACCCTCACCAGAGATAGAGGAGAGCTTCTTCAAAAACCAGCTTCCACCATTGCAATCAGTTCTTGGCCTAGGAAGTTTTGCTTCCCAAAAACCTTTGCTGCCTTCCAAAACTCTGAGGTACTTCCCATTTCAGTTGTAGAGTTACTGTTTCACTGTTTTTCGTGTTGGACTGTATTTTCTGTTTTTCAGCCAGGTTGTGATGTTTTTGTGACTATTAGGATCACGAATGGTAAAATGTGAAAACCAATAGCAAAACGAACAAATATAGGCAGCAAGACTTTTATATTCCAAGTGGCAGTACCGTGGTCATGACCTTGTTGAGATTTGTGTACTGTACACCTAAATAAATATTACATGAACCATTTTACCACTTTACAGAAACCATATTGTTTGCTTCTTCTTTTTTCTTTTCTCAGTAGAGTAAAAGAAAAACAAAATATAAGAGTACGCTCTCCTTTATGAGAGATAAGAAAAGGGAAGAAAGAGAAGAAAGAAATGGACCGAAAAGGAAAGCTGCACATTGAGCCAGAAGAGAAAGTCATTGACTAAGAAAGTAGCTGAAAAGATCTAATCAAGAAGGTAGAAAACGGCAGCAAGAGTAAATAAAAGACAGAAGAACAAGAGTTTTTGTTTTGTTAAATTTATTTTCCTATTTTATCCTTTATACTTAACTGTTTATCTTGATAGCAATCAGTCTGGGAGAGGAAAGAAAATCTGATGCCACAGGGTTAATAGGAAGAACAGGAAAGAGAAAAGAAGATATATGAAACTGTAGTGTAGGGTCTTGTCTATAATAATAACAATTGGTTCATTTTTTTGGTAGGTTATACCTTCGCCCTTTGGAATCCCTATTAGTTCAGCACCACTGGAATTTACGGGATTATCTTTTTGTTAACTCAAGTGGTGCAAAATTAACACCGTAGTACCTTGAGCACTAAACATGCAATGTACCCAGAAAATATGCACCTGGCATTTCTGTCCAGGGGCCTCCTACTTCTCACAATCATGCTGGTCCAAACTGGAAGCTTGTCACTATTTTCCTTGTCTTTGGCATGGTAACATCATCACTGGGTCATAGAGTCTGATTACACTAAATTGCACACCTGATGTTCCCTACTAAATATAGCGTAAGCGATCGATCTTTTATTTACCTAAAGTGGTTGAGGGGAGGAAACAACTCAGATAAATATCAGCAAAGTTGTCATGCCTGGAAAGACCACCAACTCCAAAGTGCAGTTTGAATATTTATTATAAGGCCAAAAACAATTGGATGTAAATACATCTCAATAGCAAAGAATAGAGGTACAGAAAAATTAATACAGAGCCAAGTTTACGAATATAAGTAATGCGGCCCAAAAGACAGATGATTATAAATTCCAAAATCACAACGCAACACAGAATGGATGCGATATTCAGCTCTCGACTCATTGAAAGAAATCAAAATCTTTTCCTACACTGCTCTACATTGAAGGCCCTTCCTGTCTCTCTTCTATCATTCCCCAACCGTGTCAGCACGTGTTGACTTCCTAAGAAGTACTCACGTCAAATGGGTCGTTTTAGCTTATGGCTATGGAGCTCGCTCTAAAATGCTCCTTCTCCTCCGAAAGCTAGCAGAAGTCTGGTCTCGCTGTCCCTGTGCATCATACAAAAGATGGGATTCAACCCACAATTCGTCATTCTTCTTAAAACTTTCCATTGCACCTCTATGCAGTAGCTTTTTCTTTCATGGCACAAATTTAATTAATGATATCTTCTTTCCAGTGGCCTTGGCTTTCAGACAGACCAGATACGCAAGGCATCCTCCCTTCTCGCTTCCCAGCCGTCTTCAAAGACATTCCGGGTCTCTCCTTAACTCTGAAAATAACGATGTGTTTCTGTCACCTGCAGTAGGATGAGAACATTCTAACCTTGAACACAACAACATTTAATTATTTATTTCTCGAGAGCAAGGAGAATCAAAACCTAAGACATTGGACCTATAATTCAGGCAACTTAAACTAACCACAATTACGGTGTATAGAAATAATATCGTCCTGCACATTATGCATGAAGGAATCGTAATACATACAAAGTTCTACTTAAATGCGTTCACTAGTTTTCAACATCAAATGATTCAAATAAATGTTTTTAATAGTCGTGAAACACTGCAAACAATACGAATACATGAGAGTGCATTTAGACCATGAGCATAGTGCACTCATACAAAATAGAGTGCTATCAGCGCTCTATCAGTTCCCCCTCTTATGACTAGTGTCATAACACCAACTTTCTATTCTCCTGTAGTTTCTCCTTTTAGAAGAGACCGACCTAAACAGAAGCTGTAGCTTGCCGTCCCTGTCTGAATCGTTCTAACCCCTTAAGGTGCTGGTAATGACTGTCCTGCAGTCGTTCAAGTTGGCGCTCTCGCTTTCTCGAAACAGTCTCCTGATGTCGTGCCCTTTGCCATTTGTAAGCCTTGATGGCTCCTAGTAGGACAATTATATAAATGACAGCTATTATAATAGGCTTCAAGATATATCCCATTATTCCTTGTCCCAAACTTCCAAACCAACTGCCTATCTTGCCAAATCCTTTCCCCACTTGCTCCCAGAGTCCTTCAGCAGCCATCGCACGTAACTCTTGGTGTATATCTGAAATATTATTGATATATTTCCTTAAATCTCGACTGTTGTCAGCAATATAAGTGCAGCACTGTTGAACTTTCAGCAATTTGCAGACTCCTCCGGCTTTTGTTAGCAGCACATCTAGGGTAAGACGGTTCTGCAAAACCATAGCCCTTATCGAAACCATCTCCCCATCTGCAAGTAATAAAATCTGAGCTGTGTTTATTGAGAGCTTATCCACTAGTGTTGCCAGCTTTCTGATTTTCAAATCATTCAGAATCACACCCATACTCATAGCTCCAAATATGTCTCCAATCACTTCTCCTGCACTCACACTTCGTTTTCATCTGTGAGGTCTGTTTCTTTCTAGGGGCCATAAATCATTCACATGAAAAATCTTGGGAAATAACACAGCCAAATAACATGTGCCATACCAATTTTTGGGCAACTTCACATAGGCCTTCTTCCCGCACACAAAATACACATTGGGCACTATTGTTATTTTGTCCAATAATGCTTTTCTAATTGATTCTTCGATCAAGAAAACGTGCTCACAATCACTTTCACCCACAAATATCTTATCGTAGTATGTGGTCGGGTGTCTGATACACAACTTCCCCTTCTGCTGGAAATCTAATGCTATGGGTCCAAAACTCCCCTTTGCTTTATGATCTAATTCTTCTTTAGTCCTTGGGGTAACCTTGTGCTTTGGATCTGGTCTAAATAAAGTCTGTCTATGCCGATCTTCTATCTGATCTATAAACTTCTTTTCAATGTCAGTTAACATACAGGTTAAATTGTGTCTATGGGCATAGGACGTATCTAAAGTGATGGTAGGCACGAAATACTTTGACATTCGCTCTACTTCCTTATAATAATCATATTTATTCATGTATTTAAGAATGGAGACTTTTGAGAGTACCACATCATAATTTGAAGAATAGTATTCGAAGTGTGCTTTGCTATAAAACATGCTCAACAACACACTACATGTAATGCCATAGGTCAAAGGCAAATGATGGTATCGAATGCCTTCTTCTACTGAGGCTGGTAATTGCATACAGACATAGCAATCCTTCGCTTCTATGGTATCCACATACTCATACAATAATCGAGCATACGCATTCAAAGTAAAATCACCCTTGGACAAATCAACATGTATCTACGACTAGTTTCCTTAATCATTTCTAGATCCCTTGCGGATGCATCCTCATCTATCTCAGAGATTGGTGTAGTGAGTGTTGCCTGTACCCTATTCTGTCCGACATCCTGAGATCCAACTAGAAATGTAACGATCACCACAGTTATAACAATAAGCACCACTACAATGAGGGTGCCAATGATGCACTTCTGTTTGCGTGTTGATTTTTCGGACACCATGGTTTCTACTGATTCGTTCCGAAGCACAAAAGGGAAAGCACAGTCTCTTTCTGTTTTCTTTGTTTTAACAATGTCTTTTTCACTTCTCTCCTGTCATGCAATTAATTGTCCAAGTTCCTTCAATTGATACTAAACTCTATTGAAGAGATGTAGTCAGCCCTACTCCTCACTCCATCATCTACTAGAAAGTCCCTAATTTTAAATCTTCTTAAACTGGGGTCTAAGTTATCTTCTTTCTAAGGCCTAATGCTTTCTTTGATTATAATTCAAGCTTCATCGTTAATGATATTTGATCCAAGTATTTCGAGGACAAATTGCAAAATCTCCGCAGAAATTTCTCCTAATTCTTGCGCGGTGAGCTGTCGGCCAAATGAAGGGAAAATAACCTGATTGAGGATCAGGAAACGCAATCCACTCAGCTTTGGAGGATTTGGAACTTGCAGAGTTAGCTTTCCAAATGCTTCCACGCCTGGGACCAGCAACTGTATTTCAATCGAGAGGGTGTCCCCTCCGTAGCTCACCGTACCAGCTCCCAACCTCCCGGACTTCGCTGGGCTCTGCATTTGCAGCCAGGTACGTCCACTCAGGAGATGCGTATCTTCGAGACGCTATTCTTTCTCTTCTGGAACATCTCAGACCATCCGGTCTTTCTTCAGCGTCACTTTGATCTGATTCAGATGTTTCAGGAATCGGAGTGAGATTTTTCTCGGATGCGAGCCTTATATTCAGCCTTTCTTTTCTTGCTGGCCACTTTTCCGCTCTGGCATCTGTTCTCCTCTTTTCCTCTTGATCTGATCCTTCTGAAATAGACCTCTCACCTTGTTATGGTGCACAGTTCACTTCTGCAATATCATCTATTTCAGGATCTGGGCTCAGTTCAGGAGCACTGAGCTCTCGTCTCTCGTGCTCACTCGACTGTTCCGTTTCATCCGAAACTATTACAGCTGGGTCTGTGCCTTCGTCGTTGTCTGTGTCAGGTCCACACAAGCTCCTCTGAACCAGGGGACTCTCTTCCTCTGCAGGCGCTTGAACTCGGCGAGTGTGGGAAGCGTGTATCTAGTTTGGCAATCCTCCACACTTCACAGCGGTACTTCTGACCAATATCACCTGATATGGTCCTTGCCAGCGAGCATCAAGACAACTCTTCCTCATGTGCTTGCGAACTAGTACCCAATCACCTGGATTAAGATCATGCAGCAGGTCTCTCGAGGTGGATGCAGTTGCAGCCTCGACCTGGTGGGATACAGAAGTAACCACATCAGCCAGTCCCTTACAATAATCCAACACTAAATCATCAGTGATGTTTATCAATACTGTAGCTGGCACCATAGGCAAACGCATAGCTCTTCCGGTCAAAATTTCGTGGGGAGACAGCCCTGTTCTCCTATCAGGGGTGCTATGCAGACTCATAAGCACCAGGGGCAACGCATCTGGCCATTTCAATGAAGTTGACGAACACACCTTTGCCACTCTCGACTTGATGGTGCCATTAACCTGCTCTACAAGACCCGAAGCCTCCGGCCTGTAGCTACAATGCAGCCTCTGATCAATGTTTAAAGCAGAGCACAACAATTTCATGATTTCACTGTGGAAATGAGTTCCTCTATCTGTCTCCACTGCTGTCGGAAATCCGTATCTCGGGATCAATTCTCTTAACAACAACTTGGCTACTGTGAGACTGTCACATCGTCTAGTTGGATATGCTTCCACCCAACGCGAAAAGATACACACCACCACCAAAACGTATCTCAACCTATTGCACCTCGGCATTTCAATAAAGTCTAATTGTATCCTATTGAAGCGACCTCCAGATCTGCCAATGTGACTCAATGCAACCACAATTCTCTTTCCAACATTCATTTGTTGACAAGTAACACACCTGTGACATACCGTTTCAGCCCACACACGAAAGCGTGGATTAAACCACGTCTGCCTAAACACTCGCACCATAGCATCTCTTCCCAGATGAACTGCTCCATGAATTTGCCTTGCCATTGGGCTCAGTAGGCAATTGGGTAATACTGCTCTCTCATCTGTGGACACCCAAATGCCATTGTCTCTTTTTGTGCAACCTTCTCTGACCCATGAAGCAGCTTCCTCTTCTGGGACTTCATCCTGCAACCGCTTCACCTCATCCCAAGTATCGGCTATAGCTAACATCATGCTGAGCTCGGTCTCTTCTGTGCTCTCGTCTATATATTCTCCATTGAAAATACAAGCATGTTCAGCGCAAAATCGTGCTACTTCATCTGCATAATTGTTGCCCTTAGTGACAAAGTCTTCTCCTTTTCCATGAGCTGCACATTTAACAACTGCTATCTGTTTGGGCTTCTGCAAAGCTTCCAATAGTTGGTGCACATACTCGCCGTTATGTATAGGTGACCCTGAGGACGTTAGAAACCCCCTCTGTGACCATAACTGCCCAAAGTCATGGACTACACCAAATCCGTATTGACTGTCAGTATACACAGTCACTCGAATATCAGCTGCAATAATACAGGCACGTGTCAAGGCGACAATTTCGGCCACCTGAGCAGAGAATACTCTATTTAAACAGGCAGCTTCCAGTACTCCCATGATGGTGCACACAGCAAACGCTGCTCTCAAATACCCTTCATTGTCTCTTAAGCATGAACCATCAACAACAAGCATTGGCATAGCCAATAGGTCTCGCCTTTGGGACCTTGTAAGTTTTTAGCTAGACCTACTGATTTTGCCAATTTTTGTAAGCTATGTTGTAAAGTATTGTGGCTGCTGCACAGCATGCTTATAAGTTATAATAAAAAAGTATTATAAGCATTTTTGTTACTTTATGTATCACCTACAAGACATTGTGTTCAACTGAAGACCTTATTAAAAAATATTTATCATAAATAATGTTTGCATATTTTTTGCCCTTGCATTAGTGGCAACTTCTTTCTGCATGTTGTAATGCTCGTTTGTTAAGGTGGGGGTGCTGCACTGATGCTTGGGTGGTGCAGCATAAATACAGCAGCCCTGCATAAAAGTGACCATTGCTCTCTGTTGTGAAGCCAAGGATTGGATATGCATTTAGTATTAACACCTTTATCACCCACTGCTCTATAAGAAATTCACACTCCCTGATAGCTGCATAAACAATAAAATTACAGAAACATCTGGATAAAGCAAATACATTTAGGGGATGTTTAATGGAACTGAATGTGAGTTGTAAACAAGCATTGCATTACAGATATGGATTATATAAAGGGGATTTACCGTTCCTGTTGAGAAACAAAACTGCATTTTTGTCTGTATATAGGTTTTCATATTGCACTTGAATGCCTTTAATAACGGGTACTACTACTCAGATTTCACTCTCTCAACATGAGAAGGATGAAAAGTCCAAATCTGCCTCGCCAGAATTCAATTCGTCACCTGAGTGCATTGAATATTTCTCATAGTGTTTTCAAGGCTCTGTGACATCCATACAATCACTTCCGCTACTGACAACTAGAATAGCTGTAAATTAAATGACTATGTTCAAACATAAATACAGCTTATTAACTAATCTCTATTCTGGGACAATTTGGCACTGAAACTGTTCTGAGGGGACTCAGGCCCCTTCCAGCCCCCTAGTGAACGTAAATGATCTCTCCTAAACGACTGATCAGCTCATCAGCAGCAGAGTTAATGCTTTGACTTTAAAAGTGCTGCGATATGCACTTTATTCTGACACAACACATTTGTCTCTCCTTTGCACAGAGAAGTTTCAGTTCTTAAGAGGAGAAAATGTATAAGTGCCGGTACTTAGTAGATGTGAGTGCCGGGACCTTTAAGGCACTGTTCCCTACTGATAAGGTAAACAAAGATAGAAAAGCCATGTTAAAAATGATCTAAGACGATTTCAAAAGATACTCTCGGTCAATATAATTCCTGCCTTTCACAGAACCTTTAAACAATAAATCCCATTCCAACCCTGCCACCTACCATTGATCTTTAAAAGTACTGGCTTTGGGAGGGTTGGGCAGGTCACGATAGCAGCAAGGAGGATTTGGACAAATAAAGATATTTTCTCTGACAATTGGAGCGAGGCGCTGTTTCTCCTGGGTCCTGTAAAGGTAGAGGTAGGGGCAGGAGCAGGCGCACGCTGCAGCAGGCTGGGCCGAGAGGGAAAGTTTGTTGTTCTCCGTGATGGATGACTTCTCTGGCTTGGTGTGATGGGGGAGGGCTCCTGTCTTCCTGCAGGATTGTTGGTGCTTCAGCCCATCTGTGTCAATCAAGACGCAGTTGTGGTGGTAAGAGAAGGAAAACCCAGAGTAAACGTTAGTTTATAAAGGGATTTCCCTTCGTAGCACACCACTGCGCCATTGATTCATTGTGCACGTCACAACCTCCGAGGTGCTTCAATCGCATCTAGATTACTACATGAATAAACCGGCGTGATTAACATCAAAACGCCGCACGGAGTTTGCGGCAACTTTTTTGTATAATGAATTCAATACCTCACTGAGCCGTACAGCATTCACTAAGCTGGTTTAAAGCCTCCGAAGGAGGCAGGGGTGCTGGAAAGGGGCTTCTTGAGCACAAAACAAAGGTTAGTGCTGCAGTTGGTGTAGGATTCTCGACTGTTTCCATTGTTAAGCAGAGGATAGTACAGGCATTTCGAGTTGTAGGGTGACCCTGGCAGACAGCGAGCAGATGATTGGGAGAGGAGGATTCCATCAGGTTTGAGACCCTGCACTCCTGTTTTTAATTCCTAGTAGACACACTGACACTGCATGTCAGACACAACCCCTGAAAGACTGTGGGGCTGGGGAATCTGCAGTCACACTCTAACAGAGCCCTTTGAAATGCCAATATGGCTGAAGTAGTGGCAGTCACAGGTTGGGGGACTTCCCCGAAAGGCCAGTAGGGCCGGAGTCGCGGCAGTCACTAGCCAGGAGAGTCCTCTGAAAGGCCATTGGGACTGGCTAGGATTTTGTACATATAATATATATAATGTACATGCCTGGTGAAGGCCTCTGGAAGGACGGCAACGGAGGGATCGGGGGCCAGTGAGGGCCTGGTAGAGAAGCAGTGACTGTCAGTTACGTGACAAGTTTCCACCGGAAATGTAAATGATTCTGCCCCTACATTTATTGTCTTGCGGAGCTGCTTCTTGTTGGTAACTGTGACGGTAACCATCTCTCCACAGGTCTCCCCGACTCCGAATGTCTTTGCAGGCTGTAGACTGCTAATATCAGTAGTCCCGAAGAGCTGTTGATTTCGTAGGGTGTCACTAAAAATGGCAATCTGCATTCCATTGTGAAAGCCCCATGTAAAAAATGTAACTGACTTTAAAAAAAAAAAAAATGTATTAAATCGTTATTCTGTTGCCATAGCAAACTTTGGCTGATTCCCGCAACCCTGCCAAAAACGAAAAGCAGAAGCAAAAAAGCGGAAAGCAACACTTAACAAGCACAAAACAAGCGCGGGGGGATGGCTGCAGAAAAGGAGCGCGATTTGGATTTCCGATTAACAGCATCAGGATTGAACCGCGGGCACGGTTTACATAGGGTACACAGAGGGTTCGATAGGCTAAGACACACTGCTCTGCATTCAGCCCTCTGAGCCTGATAAGTTACAAGTGGAGACATAATGTACTGCTTCGGAGAAATATTGCTCCTCATTACTGGTCAAAAGTACTTTAACATTTAATGAGCTTCTCTTAGCAGCTGCCTAGAAAACCTATGATTGTTCACAAAATATCTGAACCATTTCCAAAATGCAGCAATGGAGTCGGTCATCAAACGCCCATGACTGTGGTAAAGCAGGCCTGACGTGCACACTAGGTGAAACAAGCATTGGCCGCGCGGCCGTGAAACTGACACGGCCGCGCGGCCGTGAAAGTGAAAGTAATCGTGAGGAAGCGGGTTTTCAAAGTGCAAACAGTGGTTTTTGCTGGCGACCAGCTTGCGTTCACGCGAGCGTCCAGATGGCGAGGGAAGCCATATGGCGCCTGATCGCGCGTGCACGCTCGTGTGAACGCAGGCTAGTCGCCAGCAAAAGCCACTGTTTGCACTTCCAAAACCCGCTTACTAAAACTCTCGCCAGAGCAGCGCATGCGCTGGCTCAGGCGAGACCTAAAAAGGATCAAATCAGTTTGGGGCAAAGGTTCATCGACAATGTCAGGTCTGGGTTTGGTAGATAGGTCAGTAACATCTAGGCAGTCATGGTCTTCACAATCCTCATCTCCTTCCTCTGCCGGAACAGGTAACAATGTAGCAGGGTTCAGGGTGGTACAACGTCTCAGGGTAACATTTTCAGCGGCCAAGATAACCTGCTCATACTTGGTAAGTCTGTTGTTGGTCAGATACTGTGTCTTCGTTCGGGTCATCAATAATTCTACTGAATGGGGCACATAAACAATGAGCGGATAACCCATCACTATGCTTTCACATCTTTCAATGCTGACACCGGTTGCAGCAACGGATTTCAGACATCCGGGCAACGCAGAAGCTACAGGATCTAATGTAGCTGAGAAGTAAGCTACTGGTCTACAGGCACCCTCATGTGTCTGCACTAGGACTGCTAACGCACATCCCTCCTTTTCACAGCAAAAGAGCGAAAACGCTTTGTTATAATCCGGCATTCCGAGAGCTGGAGCACGACAGATACTTTCCTTCAGCTCACGGAAGGCTTTCAAGCACTCGTCATCCCATGGTACCGGATCACTAACATCCTTTCGAGTCAGTTTCAACAAAGGCTTTGCTTGCAAGGAAAAATTTGGGATCCACTGTCGACAATAGCCGACCATTTCCAAAAACATGCAGACTTCTTTTTGTGTTTTCGGAGTTCCCATTTGCAGAATCGTCTCTATGCGATCTGGTGACACCCTTCATTTTCCTTTCTCAATCCGGTGACCTAGGTACTGAACTTCAGACAAACAATACTGCAATTTGTTTGGAGACACTTTGGGGTCGATTCCGATCTCGGCCGGAAGCGCACCTAACAGTATTCGTCCGGAAAAAATACAAGCCGAACGCGTGTTTCCCGACCAATTCGAACACTAGTCCGAACGAACAAGTACGATGCGCATAACAGCCCAGATTCCGAGCGAGCCATACTCACCCATTTCAGCTCCTGTTCCCCGCCCGAGCCGGATCCGTAGACGCCGATTCGAGTCGCACGGAACCAAATACACAGCACCTTCCGGCCGGACTAGTACGATGCGCATTCCGTACGCGCCGAACCTGTCGCTACGTCCGGCACGTTTGAGCATCCGGGAGAGCAGTACATAAGCTCCGATTCGTGCCACAAGAAGATCCACGGCTACGAGACGAACAAGCCAGCGACGAGTACAAGTCGAAGACACGCGAAACCCGAACGAGATGACCCAAGCATGAATCCCATCACGCAGGTCCTACCTATACTCTACATCTATTACCAGGACCGGCACGGACGCGTACGGCGCAGACGGTAAGTCAAACACCAACAACACAAACAAACGACACGTACCCGAAATATGTCACACACACATAGGGATGCACAAATGATGTACACCAGCAACAGCATAACCATAGGGGTGGGATGGCCATCACCAATGCCATACACACCCATAGGGGGATGGATGCCTACCACTACCACCACCCCTACTCAGGGGGCGTGGATGCCTGTCACTACTACCATCCCCACTCATAGGGGGATGGATGCCTACCACTAACACCACCCCTACTCAGGGGGCCTGGATGCCTGTCACTACTACCATCCCCACTCATAGGGGATGGATGCCTACCTCTAACACCACCCCTACTCAGGGGGCCTGGATGCCTGTCACTACTACCATCCCCACCCTTAGGGGGATGGATGCCTACCACCACCACCACCCCTACTCATGGGGGCCTGGATGCCTACCACTACCACCACCCCTACTCAGGGGGGCCTGGATGCCTACCACTACCACCACCCCTACTCAGGGGTGCCTGGATGCCTGTCACTACTACCATCCCCACTCATGGGGGATGGATGCCTACCACTACCACCACCCCTACTCAGGGGGCCTGGATGCCTGTCACTACTACCATCCCCACCCTTAGGGATGGATGCCTGCCACTACCACCACCCCTACTCAGGGGGCCTGGATGCCTGTCACTACTACCATCCCCACCCTTAGGGGATGGATGCCTGCCACTACCACCACCCCTACTCAGGGGGCCTGGATGCCTGTCACTACTACCATCCCCACCCTTAGGGGATGGATGCCTACCACTACCACCACCCCTACTCAGGGGGCCTGGATGCCTACCACTACCACCACCCCTACTCATGGGGGCCTGGATGCCTGTCACTACTACCATCCCCACTCATAGGGGGATGGATGCCTACCACCACCACCACCCCTACTCATGGGGGCCTGGATGCCTACCACTACCACCACCCCTACTCAGGGGGGCCTGGATGCCTACCACTACCACCACCCCTACTCAGGGGGGCCTGGATGCCTGTCACTACTACCATCCCCACCCTTAGGGGGATGGATGCCTGCCACTACCACCACCCCTACTCAGGGGGGCCTGGATGCCTATCACTACTACCATCCCCACCCTTAGGGGGATGGATGCCTGCCACTACCACCACCCCTACTCAGGGGGGCCTGGATGCCTGTCACTACTACCATCCCCACCCTTAGGGGGATGGATGCCTACCACTACCACCACCCCTACTCAGGGGGGCCTGGATGCCTACCACTACCACCACCCCTACTCATGGGGGCCTGGATGCCTGTCACTACTACCATCCCCACTCATAGGCGGATGGATGCCTACCACTACCACCACCCCTACTCATGGGGGGCTGGATGCCTGCCACTACCACCACCCCTACTCATGGGGGCCTGGATGCCTGTCACTACTACCATCCCCACTCATAGGGGGATGGATGCCTACCACCACCACCACCCCTACTCATGGGGGCCTGGATGCCTACCACTACCACCACCCCTACTCATGGGGGCCTGGATGCCTGCCACTACCACCACCCCTACTCAGGGGGGCCTGGATGCCTGTCACTACTACCATCACCAATCATAGGGGGCTGGATGCCTACCACTACCACCACCCCTACTCATGGGGGGCTGGATGCCTGCCACCACCACCACCCCTACTCATAGGACGGGTAATGCATGACACAACCAGCATACTCCCACATAAGGAATGTCTGAAAATTACATCCCCCCCAACACCATGACAAGCGTGTGTAGTCTGTGTCAAATGCCTACAACACTGAACATGACATTGAACATACAATGTGACCTCCATCACATGTGTCACACATAAATGTGTGTGGCCTCCACAATGCAAGCCGACCATGACCACTGTGGCAATGGGTTCGAACACCCCATCACCACAGTGACCAAAAGGTAAGTGTGGGGTCCATAGCTGAAGCACATTTTGAACAGTGTGGCAATGGGGCCTAAAGCCCCATCACCACAGTGACCAAAAGGTAAGTGTGGGGTCCATAGCTGAAGCACATTTTGAACAGTGTGGCAATGGGGCCTAAAGCCCCATCACCACAGTGACCAAAAGGTAAGTGTGGGGTCCATAGCTGAAGCACATTTTGAACAGTGTGGCAATGGGGCCTAAAGCCCCATCATCACAGTGACCAAAAGGTAAGTGTGGGGTCCATAGCTGATGCACATTTTGAACAGTGTGGCAATGGGCCCTAAAGCCCCATCACCACAGTGACCAAAAGGTAAGTGTGGGGTCCATAGCTGAAGCACATTTTGAACAGTGTGGCAATGGGGCCTAAAGCCCCATCACCACAGTGACCAAAAGGTAAGTGTGGGGTCCATAGCTGAAGCACATTTTGAACAGTGTGGCAATGGGGCCTAAAGTCCCATCACCACAGTGACCAAAAGGTAAGTGTAGTCATGGTAAAAGCTGCCAAAGCCAAACTGCATGGATGATTCCTGGTCACACAACAACAAACACATCAGTGGCATAGTAGTGCTTGTGTCCCATAGCAACATAGATTGGGTGAGGCAAACAGTGCAGTGCCAATGAAACATCATTTTGGCCATGTGCATACAAACATCACCCATGGGGGCTCACATTGTCAACATTCACAAATAACACAATGACATAAGTGACCATCATAATGCAGACCCACATATCTGCACCAATGGACACACAAATGTAGATATCCTGTGGAGACTGTAGATGTCAGGTGAACAAATACCATACCATGGCAGCAATGGGCCATACAAACCATGAATATTGTGCTGACTGATGACCTAGGAGTCCCGGGGACAACAGGGGAAAGCCACCAAACAACATACAGCCAATGGCACACTCAAGATATGCCAATGCATCGGTGCAAATGCACAAACACAAACAGGCAGACTCACACTGCATATCAAACACAACAGGTGATGGGGGTGTGTACCAGTGTCCCCAGGCAACCACACAACACATGAGGAGGCCTGATTCCAATTACACAGATGTGTATACAGTGCCATACAAAAGTAACTCATGGATCGGATTCCCCTAAGTGGGCAAACAGGCATTGTTAGATGAGAGGGAGCCCAAATTACACATGTCACACAAGCTTGTAGGAACAGCAACTAACACAGCAAGAGACAGACCCACCACAGCACTACCCCCAGGGACCCCACATTGTGGTGACACTAGCCTGCATGATAATCCCACTGTGATGACAAAGGTAGATGTCATTCACACTGTGAACCACAGCCATGTGTCCTGAGCAACAAACTACCATCACACCTACACAAGCACAAATCAATCAAAACGGCCTGCCAGCCAAGGCCAATATGGAGGTAGGGGTCTAGCCGTGCAACAACTCACATTTGCACACACTGAACACCACACACCTTGATCTCCACCAATCTGCAGTAGTGAAGCTCACATGGACTGGTGACATTGCACATGCACCCATGACAATCCCAGGGGTGGTGGTGGGAACTAAGGTGCAGAAACCCATCACACATGGCCAGTCAACAAGACTCGTGAATGTCTGACACACTGCACAGTACACGGTACATGGGCATGACGTGAAATCCACCCCAATCAATGGGATCCTGGCCATAGTCACACACCAATGAAGAAGCCAAGGTGACCCACAAAGAACACACGTAGACAACTTCTAACATTGCAGCTCTGACCCTGAGGAGTGGCAGCAGTCACACACACAACGTGTCACAATCACTGAAAGCTAGCAGAAACTGTAAATTACATGACCTGTGTAACCAACAAGTGCCAAGGGGAATCCTGACTGTGTCCCATCTGCGTTTGCCCACATCCCCAGTCCTGACAACAAAGACAACTAGGGATGACAACCTGATGAACATTAGTTTGCCATGCACCCACATCCCGGAGAAACCAGGTCCAAGATGCTGGATGAACACAGAACAACTCAGCAAGCATCACAAACATGAACATCCGTAGGGACACAGCCTGTGTAGGTAAAGGGAAGGGAACACGCACAGACATGCTTACACAACACGGGCCCAGGCAATGTCACGGGATTACACACTGCCATGAGGGCACTCCACTCCTGTGGAAGGTCCGCTGTGCCAAACCTTGTCTGTGCACGACTCAAACATGTCAGCAGAACACTCGGTCAGTGAGTCAACAACTACAACACACTGAAGGCTCTGCTCACATCAGCCTGGGTACGGGAGTGTCACGTCAGTCATCTGCATACACCCAAAACACGTGTCAAGCAAGTTGCACCGTATACACAGATGAGTCCTTCAACATTGATGTGCTAAACTGCATGTCCAGTGGAGATGGGCACACAGTCAGGGAAATAGAAACATTGAACAGTGGTAAGCCCACCAGATGTGCATCAGTGTAAGACAAAGATGTTAATTAACAAATGCAAAACCTACATCCCTGTGTCAAATGCTGAACATTACACCCTCAGACTGCAGCAAAGGATGCTATAGATCCAGACTACATCAGGACACATATCCCATGGACCACATGGAGTCCATCACAGCAACACTTCATTTACCTGATCTGAACAATATTACAACTGCAAATGCATGATGATACTCATCTACATCATGTAGATCAAAAGAAAAACCACAAGTAAACAAAAAGAGGCTTTATTCAGCAAATGTCAAACTAAAATTTCAAGTCCAAAATAAACTAAGGCCAATGGCCAGTCCAAATACACAGTCCCAACAGGGTGATATGTGACAACTTGTCACCCACTGCTTGCCTGCACTGGTACGGACAGGGGACATCCCCCTTGGAGGGGCATACAAGGGGCAGGCCAGGCACCGCAGGGACAGGATCAGGGGATGCCAGAGTGAGGCAGTGAAGGGGTGGTGGGTGCAGGAGTGTCACCGGCAACTGCAGTGGAGGTGTCTGACTCAGGGGGGGCCGGCACCACTGTAGGGCACAAGTCAGATGGCGTGGGTGCTGCAACCACTGCAGTGGGCCGGTCAGATGGAGTGGACTGGGTCCCCACTGCAGTACCCGAGTCAGACGGGGTGGTTGTGGACTCCACTGCATGACTCCAAGGGAGTGGAAGGGGGGGCAGATGAGGTGGGCAGGACAGAGGGGGGACCCGGTCTCCACACCAGTGGCACAAACAGGCAGAGCGTCTGGTTTGGGGGTGGAAGAGCAAGTGGCAGGAGGGGAGGGCCTAAGCAGTTTGGGGATGCGGTATCGGTGTGTGGGGGAACCTGGGGCAGGGTGTGGCGGTGGAACCTGTGGAGTGGTGGCCTGGGGGATGGAGGAGAGAGACTGGGTGGTGGAGCTGCGTGGTGGTGGTGGTGGGGTCTTGCCTTTCCTGGTCCGGGGGACTTCCGAATGGGGTCCTCAGTCTGCCTGCACCTGGGGGAGGGTGTCCGGGGGCGAGGGGCACTCCCTCTGTGTGGGTGGACTTCCTCTTCCCCCGGTATGCTGGATCAGCAGGATCGGAGGGGAAGAGGCCGAGGTCACAGAGGAAGAGCTTCTGTGTAGGTGGGGTTGCAGGTGAGGCAAGGGAAGGGGTCTTGGAGGGAGAGGATTTGGAGGACTGCGGAGTGACTGTGGATGCCTGTGTGTGTGTCTGTTCCCCATCCCCTGTGTGTGTGGTATCAGTCCCCTGGGGATGCTTGTGTGCACGTCTTGCCTTTCTTTTGGGTGTGTCTGTGCTGCTCGTGTCTGTGTGTTTGGGTGATTGTGCAGGTGTGCATGTGCTTTGGACAGCTAGGGTGCCAGGAAGTGTGGATGGGGCAGAGGTAGGAGGGGTGAGGGACTGTTGGAGGAGGGACACTGCTGCCATCAGGGAGGAGTCCATGGACTTATTGCTTCTCTGTAGGGCAGACATACCCGTCGAGATGCCCTCCATGAACGACACCAGCTGTGTCAACAGAGTGGTGTGTACATGGATGACACTCAGCATTGCTGTCTGCCCTACCTGGAGCTGCCGAAGTAGGTACACAGACTCCTCACTCAGGGCAGCAGGGGACACAGGGGCAGGGGGTGTGGTGCCTGGCACAAAGGAGACACGCTCCCGAACACGGGAGCCTCCACGGACCTCTGGAATCGGAGCCAATGGGAGGGCGGTGGTGGTGGTGGTGGTGGCGGGGCCAGACAGACTAGCTGGGGTGTGGTGGCTGCTGACACCCGCCTCCACAAGGGAGTCATCCTCCGAGCTGCTGTGGTCCTCAGCTGAGGTGGATGGTGCTGAGGACTCCTCGGTGTGGCTCCCCTCGCCCTCCGTGCCACTGGGTCCCTCCGACCACTCGTCGGCTGCTGACCCAGTCTGGCTCTGCAGCTCCTCCTGGTCCGTGGAGCTGTCCCCTCCTGTGGTCGTGGATGTATCTGCAAACAATTAGGGAAACAGACAAACATCAGTCACCTGCACTGACCGCACACACCACAGTAAGTACAGCACATTACAGAGCAAGCCCTGGCATCCTTAGTTGAACATTGCCTAAAGTCCTCACACAGATTCGGGGAAGCCAATTGTCAGTCTGATGGTCAACCATGGGACTCACACCCCTCCTGCCCTTGCACCCATCTGTCTGGTGCCTGTCTGATGGTAAGACCCCAGTGTGGACACATGCACCACCTACACAGTTGTTAGACATTGCAGGGAACACGGTGAAGTATGTGAACATGCACACATCACATCTCTTGCCACTGAGTCAGTCTTAGACTGCAAAGCAACCCCGTCCAGGAGGGGACATGCAAAGGGTGGGGTGGCCTGCCTATTGTCAAATAAGATAAAATGGAATTATGATTATTACAAAGATCCCAGTAATCACTTTTTGGCAATAACATTGTATAATTCCGATAATAATGTAAAAAGCCCCCTGCTAATGTTGATAAATGCTTATATTCCGCCGGATGCTTCTTTCGATGTTCTTTTAAAAGCAATTTTTTTCGCACATTAAAAAAGTCAATGAAGTAGAACTTCCCCAAAATAATTCTGGTAGGGGATCTGAATTGTAAAGTTTCTAATGCTACCTTAGATATATTCGAAATAAAGAAAAGGAAGAATCCCTGCAGATCCCTCAAGCTTTATTTCCACAAAATATTAGAACAAATAAGAGAGGGAAAATTCTTATGGATGAATTAATGAAGGCTGATGGTATTATAGTAAATGGAAGACTTCCTTCGGATACTCCGGCTACTTTAACTTGCAAATCTTATAGCGGAGAATCTATCTTAGATTATGTAATAGTAGGAATCTCCTCCTTCTTTTTATTAAAATATCTAAAGGTCTCTAATTCCCCCTACAGTGACCACAAAGTACTAACTCTTACCGTAAATTTAAGCTTGCGTTCAGAGGACCCATGTGTATTAACTGGTGAATCCTTTACTTTTTCTAAGAAAACAGGGAGATGTCATTGGGATAGCAAAGCTATCTTGGGCCTTGACAGCGTATTGGAGGTCGCAGTAGAAAATCTGTCCAGTTGGAATGGAATAGAGATCGCCAGTTTCAACGTATTAATGAATAAAGCGATAGAAATTGCAAAGATGTCGAATCGAATGAAAAGATCTAAGATAGTCCCCAGATCCATCCTGTCGCTTAATCTCGAAATAAATAAATTAGTTAGGGAACAATACTTGAATTATTCTTCGGAAAGATATCATAGATTATTAATATTAAAAAGGAGGAGGACACGGGTAAAGGTTAAGTTAAGAAAAGCGAGCGAAGATAATATGTGGATTAAATTGAGAGAAGCAGCCTTTAAAGGCCAAGTAAGAACATTTTGGTCTCTCATTGGGGAGGGATGTGGTGCTAGATCTCGTCCACTTCCGGTGGCTATTGAGGAGCAAAATGGGTCAGCTTTATTCAGGATTTATATGCAGGCAATGCAAATGCGATCAAGTATATCGAATTAAAGGAGGATTCCCTTTGTATGGTTCACCATCTGAAAAAGAAATTGAAAGGGTGATCAGGGGGATGCGTTCCTCTGGGGCGATGGGCCCTGATGAATTACCCGTCACAGTATTAAAACAAAATAGTATACTGTGGGGTAAAATTCTCTACCCAGTATTCAAGTATTGTTATGCAAACAAGATGGTCCCCCTTCTTGGAAGGGGAGTATATTAGTTCCTGTGTTTAAGAAAGGAGACCGAGGTGTCCCGCATAACTATCGTCAAATTGCACTTCTTGATGCAGTGGGTAAAGTTTTTGCCAAATGCCTTTTGATACAAATTAATGATTGGCTGGATACGGCTGAGATCTTACCACTGGAACAAACTGGGTTTAAGCCAAAGCATGGAACAATCGATAACTTAACCGCTTTCCAGGTAATAATCGAAAAATATGTTAAAGTTAGAGGAGGAAAAGTGTACACAGCCTTTATAGACTTCTCCACAGCATTCGACAAAGTTGATCGTTCTTTACTTTGGAGAAAATTGTCGGATCTGGGTATGCCTGTAATTCTTCTGGAGTTAGTCCGTGCTCTTTACTCGGACACTTGGTGTAAAGTTCTAATGGGAGGGGAAAGGGGACTCTCCCAAACTATCCCTACTACAAATGGCCTAAAACAAGGTTGTTTATTGGCTCCTCTACTGTTCTCCTTATATATTTCTGACCTTCCTCATGAACTGGCGTTAAGTGAGGGTATAGCCCCCTTATTGGGGGGAAAACCGATAGTTTGTTTACTTTATGCAGACGGCATAATAATATTTGACCTAACACCAAGAGGTTTAAATAATCGTCTACAGGCATTATATAATTTTGCAGAGGCACATTATTTAAAGATTAATATATCAAAAAGTAAAATCATGTGCTTACATGGAAGAAAAAAATTGCAGTATGGGAATTTTGTATGGTCGGTGGGTGGCCAAAAACTGGAACTTTTAAAATCGTATGTCTTTCTGGGAAAAACACTGTGTGGTAATCTAAGTAATAAAGCTTTTATAGAAAACAACATTCGTAAAGCTACCTCACAAGGGAAAAGCTTGGGCGCCCTTTATAGATCAACTGGGAAAAGACACTTTGCACTATTATTAGAGGTTTTCCGCGCAAAAATCCCTGCCTCTCTGTTGTATGGTATTGAGTTGCTTGGGATAGAGAAATGGGGTTTCTTAAATACAACAGAAGGAAAAATTTTAAGGAGTCTAGCTTCAGTCAACTCTGCTTGTCCTGTGGCAGCTCTAACGCTAGAATTTGGCTTAAGAAGTAGCTGGGTACAGGGTCTTGCAGGGATAGTGCGATGGGTTGCAAGCTTGGTAAAGAGTGATCTTGGCTCATTAAGATTCTTAATTAAGAAAGAAGTGTTAGAAAATTTAAAGGAGCAGTCTTTAATTTTTAAAAATTTTAGAATTGCGGCCGACTTGTTACAATTAGATGAGTCTCTGTTTTTCACCCTATCGCCATATCAATTAAAGGCCACTTTGAAACAGGCCACTTGGGAATTAAGCTTCACTAGGGATAGGGAAGCTCGTATCTTAAAGAAGGGTATCCACCCGGCCATAGATTCTTGTATGATAAATAAGGCACAGGCTTATATTTCGTGGAACCTGCCTCATGGGGTGCGCCGGTTTTGGCTTCTTCTGAGGCAGGGTATGCTTCATTTAAATAAAACACTGTCTAAATGGTATGGTTCTTCTGAGATTTGTAACTTGTGTAATAACTCTATCCTTTCTCCCGTCATTATACACCATCAGGAGGACGCCACTGTGAACGGACAATATTGCCACAAATCCGAATTATAAAAGGGTACGTGGAAGCCAGAGGAAATTACGAAAATAAGTACCAAGGACATAAAATTAAAATCCTTGACTCCCGTCAATCTCTGATCAGTGACTAAGGAATTGATGAAAGATATAGTTCATCTTTGAACTATTACTTGCTGGTGGTATGAAAAACGAATCAGCTAGTCAACATTAATAATCCAGATATATATATACTTCTTCATTTGGACGACAGAAGGATTTATTTGATCCTCCCATGACCATAATAGTGTCTGGAAGTTAAAGTGGCCTTCCCCATTGAATATAGGTGTGTTTTGACTGCAGCATTGTTGCTTTTTAATCTTTTGAGAGCCGGAATCTGCTTGTCTTGATAAAGATGGCATCATCTACTAGCCATCGAAACGCGTCGACGCCCCTTTGAATACAACCTAATCTGTGTCACGGTCTGGGCCTTTGAGTATTTAATGAAGTGAGATATACCGGGCTCCAGCCCTAGAAATTGTGTAATCACGGATGGTTGGATTTTCAATGACATATTATTTTTGTCTATTTCCAAGTACTCTCATATGTTTTTTTAAGCCTTTTTTTTAAATTTGTTTTTTTATGCATATGTGTATGAATTACAATTAGGAGTTTGTGTAAGCTCATTTAGATATGTTGTGCACTGTAATTTTATGATCTATGCCGCTGTGGTTTTTTATGATCTATGAGATTTTTTAATAAAAGATTTTGATATTTTTCCAAATATGTGGTATATTGTTTAGATTGTTTTTCAGATGTATGATCAGTTTTCCCAAAGGTATATCTGTAGTGATAGTATTTGAGTGTGTGTTGTATGATATTGTCAGGGTTAAAACTCCCAGTTCTACTGTCACTAGTAATCTAGTCCAAAGGATTTTTCTCTCTATACTATAACTCTATCCAGGACATTAATCATGTGCTATTTATCTGCCCCACTTGTTAGACTTGGCACCATTGGCGTGGGTCTCCCTTCCATTTTTTTGCTGTTGCCTCTTATGTTTTGCTGGTTTTAGATGCTTTTGGGCACTGTGCCACTGCTGTTCAGTGCCACAGTGCAAGTGCTCCCTACTGTAAATTGATGTATGGATTAGTGACTCCATGATTGGATGATTGGTTTACTTGTCAGTCCCTAGTACAGTGCACTGAGTGTGCCCAGGGCTTGTAAATCCAATGCTGCTGGTGGGCTTGCAGCACTGGTTGTGCCACCCACAGAAGCAGCTTGTAAATGTGTCTCAGGCCTGCCATTGCAGAGCCTGTGTGCGGTCTGTGACTGCCATAGTCGACTGGGCAAGTGCACCCACTTGCCAGTCCCTAAACCTTCCCTTATCTTCATATCAGACACCCCTAAGGTAGGCCCAAGGGCAGGGTGCATTGTGAGTATAAGGTAGGACATGCCCTGGTGTGTGTGGCATGTCCTAATAGTGAATTACAGCCATTTTCGTTTTCACTATTGCAAGGCTACCTGTTCTCCATAGGCCAGAATGGGCAGTTTGATTATTACACCTTATAATCCTAACTGACCCAGGGAACATGGTAGAAAAACGAATTTAGTATGCCTGAACTCAGAATGATAAAATGCATCTTTTAGTGAAGTTGGTTTTAACATTCTGTGTTTGAAAATACCACTTTTAGAAAGTGGGTATTTTCTTGCCTAAACTTCCAAGCCTGCCTCTGCTAGGTGGTGTATTCCTTGTCTGGAGATTGAGTGACAGGGGCTGGGGTGGCTACAGGAGACAGGGTGAGTCAGCACAGGGCTGAATAGAAAGATCTGCATCCAGAGTGGAGGGAGGAGTTGCACCTGGGTCTGAATAGGGCTGTGCCTGCCTTCCACAATGCTGGCTCCACCTCCTGCCGGGCGTCTGATGGCTCTGCCCCTCACTCACAAAGGAAAGAAGGAGTCAGAAAAACAAAGTGCTCCAGGACTGACCAGAACTGGTTTTGGACTAGGCAGAGGCCTCTCTGCCTTCAGAGAACAAAGAGAAACTGTGTATAAAAAGGGGACCCAGACCCCTAGGAAATTAGATCACTTCTGGGAAATCAAGAAACCTGTTGCCAAGGAGAAGAACCGGAGAAGCTGAAGGAGGAGTACTGCCCCTGTGCTGTTTTGCTGATTGGGGTTGGCCTGCAGTGGTTGCTTTCTACCAAGGACAGGAGAAAAGACTTTGCTGTGCTTTGTCATCTTGAAGAAGAGAATCTCCAAGGGCTTGAACTAGAGCTTGCCTCCTGCCTGAAGTCTCAGGGATACAAGACTTCACCAACCAGCTCCCCCCCTGCATTCCCTTGCTGGGAATTGAAGTGCCTGCTGTTGTGCTGGGCCTTCTGAGAGACTTCGTGTCGCTGGGAGCTGGAAGCGTGTCGCATCGTACCGGAGAAGAGTATCGCATCGAGGTGCCATCTTGTCGCATCGCACCGGAAAGCAGTAAGAAACCGACGCATCACCTCCCCACACAGTAAGGAAGCGAGCATCAACTCTCCTGCGCAACAGTAAGGAACCGACGCATCCACTCCCCTGAGTGTAAGGAACCGACCCATCACCTTCCCTGCGACCCTTTTGTTTTCTTTGCGTTACGCATTCAAGGTACATTGAGAGTAAAGTGTTGCATTGACAACTTGAGAGAACTGAACTATTTTATAACCTTTTAAAGTCTATTTTTGAGTACAGTATTGTGGATTTTTGCTATTGGGTCTTGTGATAAGTCTATATAAAGATTACTTATTTTTACATAACAACCTGTGTGGTGTCCATCTGTAGTGTTTTCACTGTATTACTGTATGTGTTCCCAAATGCTTTACACACTGCCTCTGAGATAAGCCTGTCTGCTCGTGCCAAGCTACCAGGGGGTGAGCAGGGGTTATTTTAGGAGTGTATCCCCCTTATCCTGACTAGAAGCAAGGGTCCCTATTTGGACAAAGGTGCAAACCATTGCCAACTAGAGACCCCCAGTTCTAACACCGCTCTATTACTATGCCGGCGTAAATGGGTGAGACCAATCTGCTTACAATTATCTATTCTCTCGGCATCCGCACTAACTGACTCTATTTGTGAGCCTCCTAATGAAATGTTCTGTCACAGGATTTTTAATTTTTTTAAGTGCTTTTTAAATCTATACTAATGTATCTAATATGATGATCGCAATTATTAATTCTGATTTTTCTGGATTCTTATATAGAATTAAGGGCATAAAGGATCTTTTTATCTTCTTAATTGTATAAAATATTATAATGTCTCGTATTTTGAGACTTTTTACTGTCGATTTTTGCTTACATTAGTAGAAATTTTGTTGTACAAATTCTTGCTTTTATGTGTTGTTGTTTTATGTGGATCTCTTCGGAGTTCCAAGATCATAAATAAAATAAACTTGAACTTGAAGTACAGCACATTACAGAGCAAGCCCTGGCATCCTTAGTTGAACATTGCCAAAAGTCCTCACACAGATTCGGAGAAGCCAATTGTCAGTCTGATGGTCAACCATGGAACTCACACCCCTCCTGCCCTTGCACCCATCTGTCTGGTGCCTGTCTGATGGTAATACCCCAGTGTGGACACATGCACCACCTACACAGTTGTTGGACATTGCAGTGAACACGGTGAAGTATGTGAACATGCACACATCACATCTCTTGCCACTGAGTCAGTGCAGGTGTCCGGATAAAGGGATGGCCAGAGTCTAAATAGAAATGCATGTGATGCATACCAGCACCAGACACCATGATGCACCCATGTCCGGATAGTCAATGCCACAATGGGGTGCATGTTGCACATGTCACTCCCCTGCAGGATCACTCTTAGGACGTTTAATGCCATGACACAGGCATGCGTGCAAAGTCATACATCACTGTCTCCAGTCACATGGCCATGGCAGCCAGCCAACAACAGTCTGCACTGTGTCACAATCCTAGGACTTGGGGAATGCAAGTTATGTAACTGACAAGTGCAAATGTCCATCCCCCACAAACCACATCATCTGAACTCGTATTTGTCCACGTCATACCAATTGGACATATGGGAGACATGAAACACAACTCTCAGAACCTGAGCACCTCACAGTGTGCTGTGAATGAAAAACAGCTGCCTGAAAGTCACAGTCGCATACACCTGTGTGCACAGTCAAGTGATCAAACACCTATAAGTCACAGAAGTATCGTCTCTCATGGTCACATCTCAGATGGCATGCTGATCCCTAACCGATAAACATACCAGTAGTCCTGACAACGAAGCCACAGCACAATGACACAGAGGCAGACACCTGAGGGAGCATTTCACTGATCACAACATGTCAGCTGATACACGGGAGTGGGAGTACAGAGTGTATTGTATGCCCTGGAGTAGGCATGACTGTCCAGCTCCACCTGTAAGAGGGATGAGCCCTGGACAGTAGGCAGGTGGCTAAGCATGTGTGACACACATGACATACATACTCCTGAGGCCCAAACATTGTTCCCACCCGCAGCATGGGGGTGTGCCAAATACCCCAGGGACATGTGGTGATTCAGATCAGCAAGTGGACCACATATCAAAGTTACACCCAGATTACATTTCACGACTTAGGCATTGTGTGAGCAATCGACCCACCCATGAAGCCCACCACAAAGTCACGGGAACAAAAGCTGTCCCCCACCTTGAGCAAAGCAAAATGCAAGGACCCTGTACCCAAGTGACACAATTTCCTGACCGTAAGGACCACACCTGCGTATCAGATGAGGAGTGGGCATGTCACAGTTGAGGGACATGGGTCCTGGACCACAAGACTGATGTACTGTGGAAGTTTAACCAGGCCAGAGGATGGCACATAGCATGTCAGACAGAGTTCACAGTGCAGTCATGGACTCACCCCCTCCTTGCTGCTGTCTGTCCTTCAGCTGCCCATCCAGGTCAGGGAAGACCACCGCCAGGATCTGGAGCATGTGGGGGGTCAGGGTCCGGTGTCCGCCCCTCCTGCGAGGAGGCAACAGCTTCAGCTGGACCCTTGCGATCCTCCGGCTCCAGCCACGAAGGACCTGCCACCTCTTCTGGCAGTTGCGGATCCGGCGCTTGTAGACCCCCACGGATCTTACTGCCCGGGCGATGGTCAGCCAGATTTCCTGCTTACGGTGGGCATCAACCTGTGAGGATGACAAAGTGAAAAGGCCATTACTACACATGCAACATATCCGTGCATCACACAGTCGGATATACATGTCTCAATCACAGGGGCATATGATGTACACAGGCAGTGCAACAATGGCTATGAACAGTTTGCCAGCAGTTACTACATGGTGTCATTGCATGGGAAGTAAACCTTGTTGGATTGCACTGTTACTGCACTGTACCAGTTCAGTGCATGTGACTACACACTTTGGGGGGTGAGAACTACTCAGTGAGCATGCTAGCCAGTGGTGTGCACACTGGAAGTCTTGCTAGTCAGACAACATGCACAATTAGTAAGGCAGTGGACAGCACACTCACCTGCTCCCCTGGTGTCCCATACAGCTTGCTGTACTGTGGAAGGAGGTTGTCCAGCAGGGCCTGGTTCTCCTCAAGGCTGAAGGCTGGGGCTCTCTCCACAGTACGTGCCATTGCAGTAGCCAGAGGATGCAGAGACAGCAGCAGTGTTGGTGGCAGATGTCGTCCTGGAGCATGTAGTGCAGGCAAGGGAGCCCTCAGGGGAACAGCCAGCATTATATGTGTGCTGCAGAGGCAGATACTGTCCCGTGTGTCCAAAGTGATAGGTCCAAGTCGTTTGCATCTTCTGAATCTGACCAATCCATGGAATAGCAGCACTAATACACGCCCACAGCATCCTTCAAAACTTCAACTTCATGACACCCATGAATTTGCAACATTGTTGTTGCTGGCCAACTGAATTCACTGCATCAGACTCGTTGAAGCTTCGAAAACGCGTCCGTTGCCATGCCAGGCCCCAGCCAATGCGTGTGCACCGTTCGGTCCATTGCTGCTCAACGCGTATTCCGGGATACAACGCGTACCCGCTCACAACAGATGCAATGGGCCGTGCGGGCACACCGATCGGTCCATTGCTGTACAACGCGTACCCGCTCACAACAGATGCAATGGGCCGTGCGGCACACCGATCGGTCCATTGCTGTACAACGCGTATCCCGGGATACAATGCGTACCCGCTCACAACAGATGCAATGGGCCGTGTGGGCACACCGATCGGTCCATTGCTGTACAACGCGTATCCCGGGATACAACGCGTACCCGCTCACAACAGATGCAATGGGCCGTGCGGGCACACCGATCGGTCCATTGCTGTACAACGCGTACCCGCTCACATCAGATGCAATGGGCCGTGCGGGCACACCGATCGGTCCATTGCTGTACAACGCGTACTCGCTCACATCAGATGCAATGGGCCGTGCGGGCACACCGATCGGTCCATTGCTGTACAACGCTGCATCCGCCACATCAGATGCAATGGGCCGTGCGGGCACACCGATCGGTCCATTGCTGTACAACGCGTATCCTGGGATACAACACGTATCCGCTCACAACAGATGCAATGGGCCGTGCGGGCACACCGATCGGTCCATTGCTGTACAACGCGTACCCGCTCACATCAGATGCAATGGGCCGTGCGGGCACACCGATCGGTCCATTGCTGTACAACGCGTACACGCTCACATCAGATGCAATGGGCCATGCGGGCACACCGATCGGTCCATTGCTGTACAACGCGTATCCCGGGATACAACGCGTACCCGCTCACAACAGATGCAATGGGTCGTGCGGGCACACCGATCGGTCCATTGCTGTACAACGCGTATCCCGGGATACAATGCGTACCCGCTCACAACAGATGCAATGGGCCGTGCGGGCACACCGATCGGTCCATTGCTGTACAACGCGTATCCCGGGATACAACGCGTACCCGCTCACAACAGATGCAATGGGCCGTGCGGGCACACCGATCGGTCCATTGCTGTACAACGCGTACCCGCTCACATCAGATGCAATGGGCCGTGCGGGCACACCGATCAGTCCATTGCTGTACAACGCGTACCCGCTGACATCAGATGCAATGGGCCGTGCGGGCACACCGATCGGTCCATTGCTGTACAATGCGTACCCGCTCACATCAGATGCAATGGACCGTGCGGGCACACCGATCGGTCCATTGCTGTACAATGCGTATCCCGGGATACAACGCGTACCCGCTCACAACAGATGCAATGGGCCGTGCGGGCACACCGATCGGTCCATTGCTGTACAACGCGTATCCCGGGATACAACGCGTACCCGCTCACAACAGATGCAATGGGCCGTGCGGGCACACCGATCGGTCCATTGCTGTACAACGCGTCCCTGTACAGGTCACACACATATGTCACCATGCTTGTCACTGGTGAACGTATGCCAGCCACATATACTTTCCAGGGACTCAGGGGCACACCTACAACACCACACCCAGTCCACACTGTATCTAAGGCATGTAAGGCTGCATTACCTTTTCTGTGTATGGGGGTAAACATGTGGTTTTTGGGGTGGCACTTGGGGGCAGCCACACCCAGGCTGTGCACGTGTTCATGGGGACAGGATCCTTTGTGTGTTGTGCACCTGACCACTGTGATGTGCAACTGTTCATTTTGGAGCATGTGGCATGGTCACATTTCCATGTTGTGTATGTGTATGACATGTCACATACCCCCAGGCTCACAAGTGGGAAGGCATGTACGTCACAGGGTGACCCATTGCCACAATAGTGATGGCCCTCCACAGTCTGTGTGCATGTTGTGTTTCCGATGTCTCTGACTCCATGTGCACAATGGGAGACAGTCTCCACATCCACGTTGTTTGTGCATGGACTTTGATGTTGTGTGTGTGTGTGTTACAGACGTCCATGTCTGTCCTGCAGAGGCAACAGGGGCCACTACCTGTGGGAGTCATGTTTGTTTTTCTGACGTGTACATGATACGCCATGTCATGCCAGTGTCCATGTGGCAAGACAGGGTCCCTGGGAATCTACCTGGCAATGAGCTGTGATGTCTGTGGCGCATCTGTCCAGACATGTCACTGTGGTGTGTGTGTGGAACGTGACAGCAGTAAATGGGTACTGTGACACAGCCTAATGGTTTCCCATAGCACACCCTGGAACCTGTTATCAACACATGTTGAACTGAGATGTTAGATGATGTCCATGTAGGTGCCATATATGTCCAAACAGAACGGCACACACATCAAGTACTTGTGTCTCGTAATGATGTATCATGTGAAATTGAGTATGGTGAATGGCACATATGTGGGGTGACTGACAATCTTTCTTTCTTCACCTATGCACTGCAGTGCTCCAGCTGTCCATAGACCATTCCCTGACCTGGCAACGATGGTGGAACGTGACAGCATCCGACGGTACCGCTTCACCAGGCAGCTGATTGTGGATTTGGCAGTGCGCTTGGCCCCACATTTGCAACCTGGCCGGCCGTACCCTACAGCGCTGACCCCCAAGGTGAAGGTGATGGCAGCCCTACACTTCTTTGCCACCGGTACCTTTCAACACACTGTGGCGACTGCTGGTGGGATGTCACAGACTATGTTCAGCCGTGTGCTACGCGATGTTTTGGAGGCAATGTTGAGATGCCTGAACCAGTACATCTATTTCCAACACGTCAACAACTCACTGACGTCAAGAGTGACTTCTATGCCCTGGGGAGGATGCCACATGTCATTGGCTCCATTGATGGGACACATGTGGCTTTGGTACCACCACAGGCACATGAGCAGGCATACCGGAACCGTAAACATTACCATTCGATCGATGCTCTGGTGGTATGTCTTGCAGATATGACCATCACACATGTGTGTGCCCGTTTCCCCGGTTCTGCACACGATGCCTACGTGATGAGGAGTAGTCGCATCCCGAGGATGATGTTACAGATGCAAAACCAGCGTGCCTGGCTTGTCGGTGTTTACTGACTTTGTACCATTGTGTGTGTTCTGCTATGTTGTATTCCGCCCACTTTTCCAACTCGGCTAATGTGCAATTGTCTGTCTGTAGGTGACTCCGAATACCCCAACATGCCGTGGTTGCTGACACCCCTCAGGAACCCTGTGACACCAGCCCAGATGCGCTACAATGAGGCACATGGTCGGACCAGGAGAGTGATCGAGCGGACCTTTGGTCTCCTGAAGAGCCGCTTCCGCTGCCTGGACAAGACAGGAGGGGCCCTCCCATATGCCCCAGCAAAGGTGTGCAAGATTGTCATCGTCTGCTGCATGCTACACAACCTGGCAGTGCGGAAGGAGTTGCCTCTCATCCTGGATGACGATGACCTACGTCCGCCACCTGTGGAGGATCCTGGCCTGGGCCACGATGCCAGTGATGATGATGATGATGAGGGTGATGTCCGCACACAGCTCATCACCAACTTCTTCAGCTGAATGTGAGTATCCAGAGATGTCATGTCAATGATGTGAGTTTGCATGATATGTGTGGGTGGTGCTCTGGTGCTGTTTGAGTGTGGCCATGTGCTACTTGACTGGATGCGTGCAGCGATGTGTTCTTGCAGGTAGTCTGTACTGCCCAACAGTGTTGACATGCTAACTTGGTTTTGTGTAGTTATCTTGTGACATGTATTGGGCATGAGTATTGCAGTTCTGTGCTGTTCTTCAGTGGTTTTGACTGTGTGTCATGTCTGACCTTCACAGGGTGCTTACAGAGTTGTTTGGTCAACTTGGATCCCCCGACTCCATGATTCCGCTTTCAGGGTGGCAGCAGTAGTTTCCCTACAGGTGATGTGCCACACACCCCTGGACTTTCTATCTTCTGCACTTTTTGACTTTGTGGCCACAGCCATGTGGGATTAACTTGCATTTGTAGTGGAAACAACATGTTGCAAATGTGTAATAAACCTGTGCTTCACTTTGGGATGTGCATTGTCTGTGGTCACACGTCTGACTGACATTTGCTTGCTGCACCTTTGGGCTAGTTGACACAGACTGTGAATAGGTGTGGTGTCTGTGCATTCCACAGTATTTCCTGGCAACATCAGTGTAGGCGAAGAGTCCGATGGCCCTGGTGTCTCTGTGTTGTGTAGCCCTAGTGGTGTGTCTCCCTCATATGTGTCACGTCACCATGACTCACATGACGGTGTTGTACTTGCTGTTGCAGTTAGCATACACAGTGTAATTTAGCAGATCATCATCCCCATGACAGTAACCACGTTGGAATCACAACAGAGGCAAGTATGGTGTAGTAGTGATTTTATTTACAGACATGTGTGAGTATAGTGCACAGGATGGTGGGTGCTGTACATTGGGATTGTGATCCGAAGTTCCCAGATGAGTTGGAAGTCTTGGTAGCAGAAATGTCCTGAGTGAAGTCCGCAGTCATCTGATACATTAGTCCAACTTAGACTCCCCATGTCATGTGGGAGAGTTGGGTTGCATTCTACAGGGTGAACAGTTTGCACACAAAGGAGACTTTCCAGAACAGGTGTTGGCTTCCTGGGGGATGTACATGGCCATCAACCTCTCAGTTTTCCTTCCTCGGACGACCCCTCTTCTTTGGGGGGGGACCCTCACGTGCAGGCTGCTGCGGTGCAGGGGACTTTCCGCCAGAGTCGTCCTCCCTCCCTGTGGCAGTTGCAGTTGTTGCAGCACCAGATGTTGTGGGCACACAGGGAGGTGTGGCCATGTTGGTGCTAATCTGGCGGAGGCATGTCAATATGTCCCTATGCACCGCTGTCAGTTCTTGCCATGTGTCCCATTTGGACTCCATGCGAGACATGTGTGTCTCCACACGGGACATGTGTGAGTCCAAGCGGGCATGATGGGCAGCCTGCTGCTGTTGGATGTCCTTGAGGATCCCCACTACCTGGCTGACCTCTCCGGTGCTATTCTGGTACGCATCAGCAATGCGTGCCAGTTGTGGGTCATCATGCAGTCCAGACCCCTCTGTAAACAGCGATCTCTGCCTACCACCCCTCCCACCACCCCTGGCGACACGTGCAGGACCTGCGGTGGCACGCCCAGGTGACCCTAGGCCCCTTGGGGGTTGTTACTGGGGTCGTTGTCCGTAGCTCGACATTGGGCCAGGGTCCCTGTGCTGTTGTCATTGGTGGTCCTTGGTCTGTCCGTGTCGGCGGGGGTGGTCTGTGTGTTGGCAGTTGTTGGAGGGGTGGGTGCAGGGGGTGCAGATGTTGGTCCTGCTGGTGCCACCGGAGGGGCCAGGTAGGTCTTCGCCATCCGAGGAGTGCAGAGGCTGTTCCACACCAGTGAGCTCAGTATCCCCCGGAGCCTGGGACAGGGACTCCTCCTCGCCTGCTGCTGTGTCCCCATCATCACCTGTTTTTGGAAGAGACACACAATGTATGTTATATTTCTACAGGCATCAATGGTTCACACACCTGACAGTTGTGACTGTACCTCTGGATGCGGGCCTGTACATTGCATTGTCCTAAGTTGTAACAGTAAGAGGTTGATATTGGTGTAGCACATTGTCCGGCAAACCTGAGGCTTTTCAATGTGAATGTTGAGGTGTGTGCATGGCCAGCATTGGTTGTATTTGGTGGACATCCGGCCCTCCTTCTCCCCCCAGCCCAGTTATCCCACCATGAAGCATGCCACCCTTACAGTGTGTTCAGGTTGTCTCTCAGGATGTCATTCAGTGGTGTCCTGCTGTTGGTTGGTGCACAGGTCGCAGCAGGGCCTGGTACTCCCCACAACAGAGCACCATTGTCAGACATCTTTGATGTGGCTTTTCACTCCCTGTGAGGTGTGCATGCTTCAGTGCTATCTTGCTGGGCCATGTGGGTGGGGGATGTTGAGCTGTGACTACCACTCCCATCATGCTATTGCCTACACCCCCCTTCCCAGCATGCCCATACTTCCTTCCTTTTGACTCTGCTTCCCTGTGGGGTAGTGTGCCTGTGCTGACAGGATGGCTGACAGTGTTGTCCTGGCGGTTGTTTGGCTACAAGTCCCAAGAGTGTCCCTGTGCTTCACACAGCATAACCCAGGGTGGTGGTTCTTTGTGGGATCTTCAATTAGAGTGTGAGGCATTGCAGTCTCCCAGGTGGGTTATGTGGAGTTAGTGTTGAGGGGGTGTGTGAGGAGAACTGCTTGTAACTATGGTCAGTGCTGTCAGTCCTCCTTCCCACCCAGCCAGATATCCCACCATGGAACGTGCTTCCATTGCAGGAAGTGCAAGTTGGCTTTCAGGATGTCAGTCAGTGGTGTCCTGCTGTTGGGTGTTGCACAGTTCCCAGCAGGGCCTTGTGCTCCCCACAGCAGTACCCAGTGTCAGCCATCTTGTCAGTCCTTTTCCACTCCCTGTGATGTGAGCATGGTTCAGAGTGGTGTTGATGGGCCAATTGTGAGGATGACCAATATCTGTGACTCCAACTCCCATCATGCTATTGCCTACACCCCCTTCCCAGCATGCCCATACTTCCTTCCTTTTGAGTGGACTTCACTGTGTGTGAGTGTGACAGCAATGGCAAGATGGCTGACGATGTGGTCCTGTTGTTTGTTGGTGCCCAGTTCCCAGCAGGGCCTTGTGCTCCCCACAGCTGAGGCCAGTGTCAGACATCTTTGAAGTGGCTTTTCACTCCCTGTGAAGTGTGCATGCTTCAGTGCTAGCTTGCTGGGCCATGTGGGTGGGGGATGTTGAGCTGTGACTACCACTCCCATCATGCTATTGCCTACACCCCCCTTCCCAGCATGCCCATACTTCCTTCCTTTTGACTCTGCTTTCCTGTGGGGTAGTATGCCTGTGCTGTCAGGATGGCTGACAGTGTTGTCCTGGCGTTTGTTTGGCTACACGTCCCAAAAGTGTCCCTGTGCTTCACACAGCATAACCCAGTGTGGTAGTTCTTTGTGGGATATTTAATTAGAATGTGAGGCAATGCATTCTCCCAGGTGAGTTGTGTGGAGTTTGTGTTAAGGGGGTGTGTGAGAAAAGCTGCTGGTGACTATGGTCAGAGCTGTCAGTCCTCCTTCCCACCCAGCCAGATATCCCACCATGGAACGTTCTTCCATTGCAGGGAGTGCAAGTTGGCTTTCAGGATGTCAGTCAGTGGTGTCCTGCACTTGGTTGGTGCACAGTTCCCAGCAGGGGCTTGTGCTCCCCACAGCAGTACCCAGTGTCAGCCATCTTGTCAGTTCTTTTCCACTCCCTGTGATGTGAGCATGGTTCAGAGTGGTGTTGATGGGCCAATTGTGAGGGTGAGCAATATCTGTGACTACAACTCCCATCATGCTATTGCCTACACCCCCTTCCCAGCATGCCCATACTTCCTTCCTTTTGAGTGGACTTCACTGTGTGTGAGTGTGACAGCAATGGCAAGATGGCTGACAGTGGTGTCCTGCTGTTGGTTGTTGCACAGTTCCCAGCAGGGCCTTGTGCTCCCCACAGCAGTACCCAGTGTCAGCCATCTTGTCAGTTCTTTTCCACTCCCTGTGAGGTGTGCATGCTTCAGTCTGAGCTCGCTGGGCCATGTGGGTGGGGGATGTTGAGCTGTGACTACCACTCCCATCATGCTATTGCCTACACCCCCCTTCCCAGCATGCCCATACTTCCTTCCTTTTGACTCTGCTTCCCTGTGGGGTAGTGTGCCTGTGCTGACAGGATGGCTGACAGTGTTGTCCTGGCGGTTGTTTGGCTACAAGTCCCAAGAGTGTCCCTGTGCTTCACACAGCATAACCCAGGGTAGTGGTTCTTTGTGGGATCTTCAATTAGAGTGTGAGGCATTGCATTCTCCCAGGTGGGTTATGTGGAGTTAGTGTTGAGGGTGTGTGTGAGGAGGACTGCTTGTAACTAGGGTCAGTGCTGTGAGTCCTCCTTCCCACCCAGCCAGATATCCCACCATGGAAGGTGCTACCATTGCAAGGAGTGCAAGTTGTCTTTCAGGATGTCAGTCAGTGGTGTCCTGCTGTTGGTTGGTGCACAGTTCCCAGCAGGGCCTTGTGCTCCCCACAGCAGTACCCAGTGTCAGCCATCTTGTCAGTCCTTTTCCACTCCCTGTGATGTGAGCATGGTTCAGGGTGGTGTTGATGGGCCAATTGTGAGGGTGACCAATATCTGTGACTACAACTCCCATCATGCTATTGGCTACACTGACTTCACCAGCATACACAGAATTCCTTCCTTTCAGTGAGCTTCCCTGTGAGGTGGTGTTCTAGTGGTGGCAAAATATCTGACTGTATTTGTTGGTTATATTTGTGCCACTGCCTTGCTGTATTTGTTGTTAGGTTTGTACATGTCATGACACAGTTATATGTCACTATGAGATGGCAGGTATTGTGTTTGTCTGACTAGCATTCACATCTTGGGATGATTATCTTTTGGTTGCTGTGGATTTGCTAAGGGTGCATGGTTTGACTATCCCCTTGACAGTGATGTGTGTGTATTGTCACACCATATTGTGTATATTAGTTGTGTAATCACCAGGCTCTGGGATGTTTGTTAGTCCATATACGCTCACTGGTGGTAGGATGGCCCGCACCTTCTCCTCCCAGGGCCTGAGGTATACTGGTTTGGCAGGAGGGCCACTGCCGGTGTGCTGACTCAGGAGGTAATCCTTCTTCAGTAGGTCCCTGACCCTCCTGCGCACATCATACCACCGGTTCTGGATGTCTTCCTTTGTGCGCAAACATGGTGATTGTGCGTTCACCCTGTTGACGATCCTCTCCCACATCTTGGTTTTCTGCGCCATGGGGGTCTGTTGGACCAATGTGCCAAACAACTGTGGCTCTACCCTCAGGATCTCGTCTACCAGGACTTCCAATTCACTATCTAGGAACTTTGGATTCTTCTTTGGGGGCATGGTGATGGGTGGTGGTGGTGATTGATGTGTGTGTGTGAGTGTGCAAGTGAGGGTGGGTGAGTGTAGGTTTTGCTGGGTGTGTGTGAGGGTGCTATTTGTTGAGGTGCTAATGGTGTGTGGCTTGTGTGATGGATGAACTGTGAGTGTGTCTGTGGTTGCTGCCTGATGGTGTTCTGTGCTGGCAGGTCAGTGGAATTTGCAAAGGATCATGGTAGGGATTTGTGGCCTTTATATAGGTGGAGTTGGGGGTGTGTCCTTGTTCCATTTGTTTCCCCCCCTGTATTTATTGGCATTGTGATTGCTTGTTTGGCCCTTTTTTTTGTATTTTTTCCTTTGTATTTTTTGTGCATGTAGGAGACGTTCTTCTGACCGAGTAGGACGCTGCAGTTGTCTCGTGCGATCTTCTCCGACTCGTTCCAGCTGTGTTTCAGCTAGGTTTCATGTGCGGCGTACGAGTCGGTTGCGGAGTTTTGTGTAGTTTCGGCTGGCTTTTGTATGCGTGTCGGTCGTACGGCTTGAGCTCCGTGCGAGTCGGTCTGGTTTTGCACGCATTGCATCGTACTGCGCGGTTCGGAGTTCGCGGGTACGTTTCGTTCGGGTTGATTCCTGGTGCCTGTCGGTCGGTTCGAATCGCGTGGTTTCCCGGCCGGATAGCTTGTTTCCGTCCGGGCCGGTCGTTCGTTTTGTGTTCCGTACGAGTCGGTCGTGATTCACATGCATTTCATCGTACTACGTGGATCGGACGGCGCCGGTATGTGTCGGTCGGACTAAATTCCCGTACCGAGTCGGTCGGTATGTTTTCCGGCCTGAATCGGAATCGGCCCCTTTGTGTCCATTCTTTGCCAAATGATTCAGCAACGCCACAGTGTCAATTCTGCAAGCATCCTCAGTCTCTGAGGCGACCAAAAGGTTGTCTATATATTGCACTAAGACTGAGTTTTGGGCCATCACCAGTCCTTCAAGATTCCCTTTCAGACATTGACTAAAAATGGAGGGGCTTTCTGTATACCCCTGAGGAAATCTTTCCCATGTTAATACACGACCGTCCATCCTAAACGCAAATAAAAACTGACTTTCTTCATGCAATGGTTTGGAGAAAAATGCATGACACAAATCTATCACTGTAAACCAGTGGTCTTCAAACTTTTTGATGCCGAGACCCCCATCAAAAGTTTTTAGGCGTAAGGACCCCTCGTGACAAACATTTCTAGAACCTGGTAGTCCTTATCATTGACAACCATAAATGTTCTCCAGAGAAACGGTCAATCTGTGGTTGCACCTCATTAGTACCAGTTTAATACCAAAATATAGCAATAAGCAACAAAAAGGGGACCAGTACAGCTTTACAAAGGGCCTTCTACAGAGCGGCAACACCTGTTGCTGCTTTTTAGTAACTTTTAAACCTTTTGAGTAAATACATCTTTTTTGGTTAAAATCAGCAGATTATGCGGCAGATTATGGATTATGTGGCAAATACGGCAAATCTAATTATGCTAAAATCGTTGCTGCCGCACAATCACATAATTCCAGTGGCCCTTGGTATAATAGCTGTAATGCATGGGCTGCAACTTTAATGCACGGCATTAGAGGAAAACCATACTATATTTCATGGGATGCTGGCAGCTTGGCAATTACAGCATGTAACTGGAGGTAGCTGAACATCATTCATCATAATTAAAACATACGTACGTTTTTTAGGTCTTTCGCCGTCAGGTAGCTACATATAAAATAAAGGGCAGCTTCAATGAATAATAAATACATTTAAAAAAATTGTTACTCAGTGGGAAATGCACTATAATAAATTATGAAACCTCTATTAGTTAATGCACTGCAAAAGTCTGTGTGAAACCAGAGAGTCACAGAATTAAATCGTGGTTGGTGCAGTGGAGAATAGTGACTTGTGTATTTTTAGTGCTATGAGGTCACAGCCTGTGACAGAAAGTACTGTGAATATGTAAGTCTTTATTTTATACTTTCATTACAAGCAGTATAAGATAGACTGCTACAAAATGTGCAAAATGTTTTTTACAATAAAATGGTGCTTCCAAAATGTACGGGCCGCTTCCAAAATATAGGGGCTTATTTATAAGCCCCTTGTGCTGCTGATGCGTCATTTTTTATGATGCTCTGGTTGCGCAGAGAGCAGACCCATATCTATGAGGCCACGCACAGTCACTTTGCGTGGCTTTTGAGGGCCTCCTAGATATGGTGTTAGGCAACGCAGTACAAGTCGTGCGTTGCCTTACACTGCGTCAGGGGGGGCGTTCCATGGGCATTGCGATGGGTTTTCCCATGGATTTTGACACATTCCCAGATTTACAAGCATCTGTAAACCTGAGGATGCGTCAAAACTGTATGCTGCCCCAGGGGATGCGTAATGAGGAGAAATATCTTTGTCTCCTCAATTGTTTCCTCATTCTATGTGTAGCACACATAGAAAGAGGAAAGGGCCTCCATGGGTTGTTTTTGCGCAGGAAGGCGTGCCTTCTTGCACAAAAACAATCCTGCCAACAATGCAGACACCCTTGCACCATAATGCAAGGGTGCCTGCATTGGCGCTAGGCAAAAAATTGTGCGCCGGCAGAAAGGACAGGAGTGCACCGTATCTTATAAATACAGTCCATTCCTGCCCTTTTGAATTGGCATAGGACAGCGCATCAAAAATGCTTGCGGAGCTGCCCAACACCATTTCATTGTAAATGAGACCCATAGATTTTAGTAATATCCAGACCCTATGTAATGCAATTTTTTTACATAACTGTCCCTTCAACACATTCTCAGGGATAGTAAGCGCTATGTAAATACAATGACAATTAAAAGTAAGAACTTCACAGCTCAGTAAACTCTGTGCACTACAACTCAAAAAACTTCAAGTGATTTGATCTATTAACAGGGGCGTAACAAAGGCCCCCGCAGCCCCCGCGGTGCGGGGGGGGCCCAAGCTCCAGGGGGGCCCCTTAGCACAGAAACCTGGCGTGACAGCTCTTGACAGTCCCGAGGGGGCCCTCCATGTAGTTTGCAAGGGGGGGGGGCTCAAGTTTCGTTCCACTAGTGCTGAAGGTCAGAATGTCCGAAGTGTGTTTAATAAAATTGTAAACTTGCAATAGAATACAACTGAATTGAGTAACGTGTGTTATTTACTGAGCTACAGCGCTTCAATATTTTGGCACCGACCACTTCATTAAAGGCCAGCTATTATGTGTTTTTTAAGTGTTTCACAAAATATTGTTGTTAGAGTGTTCCAAAATCTACAGCGAGTCTGCTCAAAATAGTTAAATTACAATTGTTTTCAAATGTTTTGTTTAAACACATGAGAGCAGCTAACAGCTTGGTCTCCATTGACTAACTCCTAAAATGAGGTCATTTTAGGGAAAAAAACGCATTTCTTGCATATAGTCAGTAGATTTTGCGTTACCTGAGGTAATAACAGAAGTAAAATCACCTGGGTGCCAATAATATTACTGCTGGCTATCAGTTGACTAGCATCTGATCACAGCATTGGTGGTAAGTAATGCGGAATAACGAGAGCAAATGTTTTTTCACCCTTATTGGCCGTGCTATCGCCCTTTACATTCTGTTTTGCATGGAACAAGGGCATTTTTTGTTCAGAGCTCCTATAGTTAGTGTATTACATTGTCCGTCTGTCATTCTGTCGCCTAAGTCTTTACTGCCTGAAAGGTCTTCTCCCACCAGCACCTTTGGAAACAAGCATTAGCTGCTTCCATTTTGTCAGACATTCTGGGTAACCCTCCAATGCTTCCTCACTCTGCGTGGATCAATAACGTGACTCCCAGGACAACTGAACTCAATATATAGCCTCTTTAAATTACCAATCTCTTCCTCTCTAGTCGGAAATTATTATCTTACAATTTTACAATTTGCTTTTAACTCTGCCATGTCGGTACGTCAGGTGCATGCTCGGAAGGACATACATATGCATGTATTACCATACAAAGACATTCCTTTCTCACCATCACAAAGCAGTATAACAATCTGCTAATTCTTCTGCACTTTTACATAGAACATTTTAATAAACAATCAATAGTGTTTCCCATTTAAAATGCCACTGCCTTTAACAACCTTAGATGGATGAAACTCTGAATTATGTTTCCTTGCTTTTATCCAGCAATTTACAAGTCACACAGCTTTCAGCAATGCGCACTCAACTCACTGAGCTACCGTGCCGTTTTGGTTCACTGTTTACAAAACATGAGACAAGATTTGGACAATAGGAATAGTAGGAAAACCAGGTAGAAATTCTGGCACCACTTCCTCTGTGAATAGTGTGGGAGTCGTCTTTTTAGATCAGAGTCCCCCCCTGTACATTTGATAAAGAATCTTGTAATCAAATTTAATTTTGACCTACCAGTGTATAAATGCTCAGTTACTAAGAATTGTTTTTTTCAATTAAGTATACTAAAACGGGTTAGGTTTCTGTTCAACATCCAGAAAAGAATACAGATTTTCAATGTTTTGTGACTATGAGGTTTGATTACAGTAATGCTGTACATCTGGGGATCTGGCAAAAGCCTAGAATAAACCGCAATTAGTACAAAATGTCACAACGTGAGTCATACTAAACATTAAAAAACAAAAGTCATTATCAAAGTGCCTAAATAAACATCATTGGCTTCAGATTTTTCAGACGGTTAACTTTAAATACATATGCTTAGTTCATAAAGCATTATATGGCAGTAGACATAGCCCTCTTACCCACATATCTACGTTCTATACCCCTAAGTGCAGTCTGCGCCCAGAAAAAGCTTGGTTATCCACCCTTCCCAAGTTTCAGAGAACTTTATGGGGACAGATTTTTTCAGTGGCTGCAGCAATGCTCTAGAACTGGTTTACACTGAATCTGAGAAGAGAACACACGGTGCTGAGATTTAGACCAGAGAGCTACTAAACACCTGGCTTTTCCACTACAAGGCTCCTGTGATTTTATATGACTGGTTAGTGATTTGCAGAAATGGTCTTTGAAAAATGAGCGCTGAGGTACCTACCTGGCTATAGCGCTTTAGAAGTGCCCAAATGTAAATAAATAGCATGCAGAAAATTGCTCCTCTAATCACAAAATATTTAACGCAAAAATAATCCTATATAAGGATGTGGGGCTCGGTGCAGCGTTAGACTGAACGTTGGTCACTGCTGCCATCATTTGCTTGGCAGATGCATATGCTACTCACAGCAACCAGGGGCCTAACAAAGAGACCCCCCCCCGCATGTGAGGGGTCCCTTCAACATATCTTCCAGGGGGGCCCCCTCACGTTTTGTTTAAGCCACTGTCTATTAACTACAACAGCACTCTCCAGTCCCTGAGAACTCAAAGCCAGACAGACAGCTAAACACACCTTTCTGCCAGTGTGCTGCTGGCCTGAAAGAAATGTAAATGTGCACAACGAGTTAATCTGCAAATCCTTTACATTTGCAGATTAACTCGTTGTGCACATTTTCATTTCGTTCAGGCCAGCAACACACTGGTAAAAAGGCATGTTTAGATGTCTGTCAGGCTTCGATTTCCCAGCACAGGAGAGTCCCTGAATAAAACTCCAGGGAAAGCATTTTAACTACGTCTGGGACGGTTTTTTCAGCAAATGAAGAGGGCGACCCCCTTCCCATGCCTCCACGGCCCCCCTGAGGGTCGCGCCCCACAGATTGAAGACCTCTGCTGTAAACCATTCTGCTTTGCATGGTATCTGGAATAGAATAACAGCTGGATTCGGTACCACAGGACAACATGGGATCACAATTTCATTAACCCGAAGCAGATCCTGCACTATTCTGTACTTGCCACTTGGCTTCTGCAGTCCCATGATAGGTGAGTTGCAGGGACTTCCTCTTATCTCCTTAAGAATACCTTGGGCAATCATAGTCTCAATCACAGGTCTTATTCCGGCCACAGTTTCTGGAGTCAATTTATATTGTGGCGTTCGTGGGAATTCAGCATTGGGTTTGACCTGTATCCTAACTGGCTCAACCCCTCTCATCAGACCTACATCCTCGCCTGTAAAATCCCACACTTTCGGATCAACTGAGTCTCTCAAGTCATGTGGCAATTCTGCTATCATGAGCACCACACACATTTCTGCACACAGACTCATGTTAGCCATCTTAAAATCAGCATCGTCATCATATGTTTGCAATTCCACTCCTCTCGGAGTGCACGATATAGTACAATTGTGCTTGCACAGAAGGTCTTGTCCCAAAAGACAGACCGGACTTAAATTACACACTACAAATTGGTGTTTATCCCGAAATGATCCTATTCTCACGGGTAATTCATTTGTCAATGGATTAGTCCTTTTCTGATTACTAACCCCCACTACTTGAATCGATTCACCCGAAAGAGTTAAATTTGGGACTACTTCAGTTCTCACCGTGGAGCGAGCAGCTCCAGTGTCTAATAAGAAGGGAACAGGATATCCATTCACATCTGCATCTACAAACGGCCCACTCTGATCTACTTCTAGGATCGCATCTAAGGTGCATTCCTCGTGCACCCCCCTCTGGCACTCTTGGAAATCTTGCTTTTGATCAAATCTATCTCGTATCTCAAAATAAGACATCTGATGGTATAACTGATTTTGCATGGGTATCCTAGGAGGTCGAGGTACTTGCACTTGCGGCTCATATCCTCCGCCATACATAGACCTGGGTCTTGTCACAGTATTGACAGTCTTGTACAGCTGTCCCTCACCTTCCATCTGTATCTGATTTGCTGGATTCGATCTACACTCGTGCTTCCAATGCCCGATTTTGTGACAATAATGGCAGGCAGTGACCCTTTTCTGTTGGGCCACCCACTCACTTACACCTGGATCCATTCCTCTTCCTCTACCCTGACCAGGTTGGGTCACCATCTGTTGTCCCATTCCTCTTCCACCTCCTCTACCTCTACCTCCTCCAATATCCTGCGTCATATCAGCGTTTCTCAACTGCACCAACATCAACTTGTCCTTCAATTTCTTCTGTGTCGACTCCACTTGATCACTGCAATATTTAGCATCTCGCAGAATCTCGTACACCGACTTATTCTGCCAACATATCAAGTGCTGCTGTATCATCAAACTAATATCAGATTTCAGTCCCAACACAAACTTCGAGACAAACTGTCCCATATCTTTGTGTTCCATTGTATCCAATCCACTATGCTGCTTAAAAGCCAACAACAATCTTTCGTAATAATCATGTACTGATTCCTTAGAGTCTTGAGTGGTGCGATCAATCTTCAACCAATCAACAGTTTGAGGAGCTACCTTCGACTGCAACCACGTAATCACTTGCTCGTATTTTCCCATTACATCAGGTGAAGGACCATGAGTCACTGAATCTCTAGGTGGCTCTGCAGTAGGCCACTCAATGGCAATCTTACATGCCGCCCACAAATCCTCCGGCACTACTATATCAAACAAGGTGTTTAAATCAATCCACAATACTTTCAAAATCTTTAGAAACCGATCTATTTGCTTGTACCACTCAGCAGGTTTTTCCCTCAGCCGAGGAAAATCATTCGTAGATGCTGCTAAATCACCCCTGCTCCATGTCACATGTACATACCCTCCATTCTGTACCTCCCTGAGGGGGAAATTTCCTGCAGCTCCCGTCCCTCCACCCAGAGGTGGAGTATTTCCTATTCCAGTCTGGAAGCTTTTCTTTTTGGCCCATCTTTCTTTCCATCTGTCTAATTCTTTCCATGTTCGCATCCCTATCACTAGTTCTCTAATTTGTGCTTTCAATCCAATCGTTCGCTTCTCTTCCAAATCCTTATCTGTGTAATTTAATCTGCAAGAACCCTGTGTCAGCTTTGTCTTTGACAAATCAACCTCATACCTTTGTGCCAAAAGCAACAATGCACCATAAGCTCGTTTGGCCTTTCTTGTCATGTCCTTTGCTACGAACAGTAGTTCGCTCGAGTCATACGTCTCAATTCTGATCAGGGGTAAATTACCTTCAATCACCTCATCTAGTTCTGCCTTTAATCGTACCACATCTAGCATTTGCGCTTTTATTGCGCTTTTTAACACTTTCTGAATTTCCTCGTTTCTTGTATCTTCCCTGTCACAACTTTGGGTTCTCCTAGGAACTGCACCCTCTTCTATCTTTGAAGCTGGGCGTCTCTCTCTTTCCAAGCTTCGACTTCTCCAATGGTCACCTGCACAAACAACCTGTGGCTCAAACAGTACTCTAGGCGCTTCTTGCCTCTTGCTTGTTTCTTCCTTCGGCATCATTGACTCTCTCACTGGTTGAACCCACATTCGAAGGTCAGACCTAGAATTCGCTAGAGCTCCTGTCCGTCTTCGTTCTGACTCACTATCCATTCTTGATGGATCAGCTGTAGCTGGCAGTGGGGTGCTAGATTCCACTGGTATCCGACTTAACCCAGTCCCACTCATTGCAAGGCTCCCTCCAGACATTGCCTCTTCCCCTTCACTTATTTGCTGTTGACTGTCATCGGTTCTTTCTCTAGGAGTATATATCAGAACCACTGGCCCTATTGTGACTGGTACCGACATAGCATCTGGTAACTTCATGTTTCCTGCAGGTTGTACTGGCTCAGGGTTTGAATACCTCATTCCTCCAGATCCTCCCGGAATGCGTACCATTGTAATCTTGCCTCTTACTCCTGCCGATTGTTCCTCTGAACCCGGTTGCCCCACCCCTAAAAGCTCTTCTGATGTGCGCAACCTCTCTGTCTCTGATCTAGAGTCGCACGGTGGAGGACGGTCCGCTAGCAATCTATCGAGGAAGCTGTCATCTGTATCACTGTCCTCCTCTGTCGCCTTTTTTCCTTCAGCTCCCTCTCTTAACGTACGAAATGGGTACAAGTGTTCTCCCTCTATGGTGTCTACTCTCCATCTTTTCAACTGAGCATCCCATCTAGCATCATGATATGCCTTCATTGCTTTCCTCATTCTTCCTTGCGAAGCCTCTCTCTTTTTTACTAGAGCAGCTCTCATCCATGCATCTAATACCTCAAATTGTGTGGGTCTAGGGGGAGGTTTCAGTGCATTCATTACCCCCCTCAGCTGGGTCAGCACTTCCATACGAAAAGACCCATAACGAGGGAAAGCCAATTCACCCTCTTTCTCTGTCAGTTTATGCCAGTTCTGAAACCACACTATAGTATGAAGTCCTACATTCGTTGCCATGTAATGTGCCGGTGTGTCTTCTGGCGGAGCTTCTTCTCCTACCCGAGTCACTATCCCTGTGTCACCTCTACACAAATCTCGCAATACCCTAAAGCATCTCATTGTAGAATCGATCAATTGCAAGCCCAAAATACGCTGTTTCACTGCAAACGAACTTCCACCAATCCCAGCGCGGCGTTACACCAACCAACCTATCACAGCGCGGCGCACCCTGACGTCACTTCTCACTCCTTGCAGCAGCTCACCCGCCTTTACAATTTTCACCGCAAACTCGCTTACACACATTCGCACCACAAGTAACTGTATATCCAAAAGTTATTAAACCAAGTAACTGTTCCTACACAATCACAATAACTTACAGTCACATAAACAAGTAATTGTCTGTCTCTAAAGATCGATAGAACACTCTCACAAGAACATTCAGCCGTTGTGACCCCTGACCTGCATTGGTCACTCAATCGCCATAGTCCACCCCCGGTACCTGAGGCTTTATACTGCGACCTATTCCTCATTCACACAAAGTTCCCTAACACAAGTGGATTGTTGATAGCGCTTCACAACACCCACATTTAATCAGACAATTACAATACGAAACTATCCCGGGATCTTGGACTTCTCTTGAGTCCGCTCACAAAAACTTCCTGCTCCGCACGTGTCTGGACCAGTAAACCAAAAACCACATTCACTCAACATACATCCCAACTCCGCAAGACATCACCCACTTACTCATCACCGCAATCTAACACCGCAATTCCTTTCATACTCACGCCACCACTGTTTCCGCCACACCATCAACGTCCGCCAGTCTCTGGTCTCCGCCGACTTCCACTCCACTTCAGGGCTCTTCAACCTTCAACCCTACTCCTGTTTACTCCCCTCACCTTAGAGGTAAACCACTTTAAAAGTAAACCATCCTCTGCTACCATTTGATTACGCTAAATTGCACACCTGATGTTCCCTACTAAATATAGCGTAAGTGATCGATCTTTTATTTACTTAAAGTGGTTGAGGGGAGCAAACAACTCAGATAAATATCAGCAAAGTTGTCATGCCTGGAAAGACCACCCACTCCAAAGTGCAGTTTGAATATTTATTATAAGGCCAAAAACAATTGGATGTAAATACATCTCAATAGCAAAGAATAGAGGTACAGAAAAATTAATACAGAGCCAAGTTTACGAATATAAGTAATGCGGCCCAAAAGACAGATGATTATAAATTCCAAAATCACAACGCAACACAGAATGGATGCGATATTCAGCTCTCGACTCATTGAAAGAAATCAAAATCTTTCCGTACACTGCTCTACATTGAGGGCCCTTCCTGTCTCTCTTCTATCATTCCCCAACAGTGTCAGCACGTGTTGACTTCCTAAGAAGTACTCACGTCAAATGGGTTGTTTTAGCTTATGGCTACGGAGCTCACTCTAAAATGCTCCTTCTCCTCCGAAAGCTAGCAGAAGTCTGGTCTCGCTGTCCCTGTGCATCATACAAAAGATGGGATTCAACCCACAATACGTCATTCTTCTTAAAACTTTCCATTGCACCTCTATGCAGTAGCTTTTTCTTTCATGGCACAAATTTAATTAATGATATCTTCTTTCCAGTGGCCTTGGCTTTCAGACAGACCAGATACGCAAGGCATCCTCCCTTCTCGCTTCCCAGCCGTCTTCAAAGACATTCCGGGTCTCTCCTTAACTCTGAAAATAACGATGTGCTTCTGTCACCTGCAGTAGGATGAGAACATTCTAACCTTGAACACAACAACATTTAATTATTTATTTCTCGAGAGCAAGGAGAATCAAAACCTAAGACATTGGGCCTATAATTCAGGCAACTTAAATTAACCACAATTACGGTGTATAGAAATAATATTGTCCTGCACATTATGCATGAAGGAATCGTAATACATACAGAGTTCTACTTAAATGCGTTCACTAGTTTTCAACATCAAATGATTCAAATAAATGTTTTTAATAGTCGTGAAACACTGCAAACAATACGAATACATGAGAGTGCGTTTAGACCATGAGTATAGTGCACTCATACAAAATAGAGTGCTATCAGCGCTCTATCAAGTCCAATTTCATGAAACGCTCAGTGGAGTGTATCTTGAGTGCAGGAAATTAAGCATTGAATAAATGAGCCCTTAATACTATGTCTACAAAGGGTTTTAAATCCCATACTTCTACCGGCTTTCCCAAATCACTCACTCAAAATGCATTCAGAACACAAATAAACCCCCACTCCCACTCAATCCATCAGCTCACAACACTACTCCTTTCTTTATCACCTCATTTTGCAGGAGTGAACAAACACCATTAAGTTAAATGCTGTAAATTAAGCCAGAATTGCAATTGACTGTAAATGTCAGACATTTCATATGTAATCAGAACCAACTTCACCTTGAAAGTCACAATCCATATACCCAATATCTTTGCAAGTGCATTTTTCATAGTTCACCCTGCCGACACTTTAAAACTCTATCCTCACTCGACAGTAATACAGTAAGAAAGAGACTCCCTAGAAGTGCATTTTTTACTATTTGCAGTGAAAGTTCTCGATAGAGCACTGGAGTGCAAAGGAGCACTAGCCGACCTCAAAGATTTATGAATATTGAATTTCTTCTGCCCCCTTTGATTTAAATTGAGTCTTAGTCAGCAAGCCTAAATAGTGGGTGCAGCTTCACCATATGCACTGTGCTGCTTCCTTCGGTACTTGCTCTCCCAAAAATCAAACTTTTCATTTTCCCCAAACTAATCTTGATCTCATTACAGGTACAGGAGTGTGAGGGCATCCAAGTGCAGACTGTAAACTACTGTAACATGGAGTAAGATGGCATCTTCCCAATTTTGATATGCCAGCGGTGCATATGCCGTGGCAGAGAAGCATCAGCCTTCTGCAACTGATTCACAGATTGAGACAAACACAAAACAAACAGGCAATTGGAATAGTCTGCAGCAGGGGTCTCCAATTTTTTATGTAGTGAGACTTATTTCTGATCAGTGAAAACCATTGGGATCTACTGAAAGCTAAGTAATTTGTGCATTGTTACCAGATACCCCCAGCTTCATCGACTTGAAGCCTTATGTCCATTGAGCCAGATACTGTGATTTGAACAACAAACTTTGACTAGGGGCACTATGGCAGGGCTGCTATGTGTTTCAGTGAGAGTGTTTTTTTTGGGGATGTATGAACATGTGTGAACATGGGATATATGTGTATGGGTGATGGAGAACCTGCGTCATATGAACCTGTGGCACAGGACATACCTTTCACCATATGTGGCACAGTTACATGTATAACACAAACATACAACCCTTTTTTTGAATGGGGGAAAGTGAAAGTGTAGAAAAATGTTCTGCAAAAATGTTTATAATATGGAACAATTTTTCTGCACTTTAATTTCTCTCACTTAAAATAATGGCTGTATTTTTCAGCTATAAATATGGCACCATATCTACCAGTCACTGAGCGCAAGATGCCTGCTCCGTGTAAATGTGACACTGGGAGAAAAATAAACTGAAGAGTTAACTTTATGTTTAAAACAGGGGTCTTCAAACTGTGGGGCGCAACCCCCAGGGGGGCCGTGGAGCGATGCAAAGGGGGTCGCGCCTTCCCAGTCACACTTCTGCCGAGGCCCAAGGGCTTCAGCCCCCCTCTTCCCCGTCCTGCGTCTCAGCCCGGGCTGCTGCAGTGCAACTCGAGCTGCTGGGGGCTCAGCTGGGCAGTGTCTGGAGTCTTATCTCCGGCACGCCCGAGTTTTTCACAGGTCTTTAAAGACCATTTGCATGTTTACATACCTTTTGTAAACTGGTTACAGAGGCTTAGTTTTTTTCCTGGTTCCAGTACCCCCTGGGCCCCCACTCTGCCTATTCCTTACATTTGTATTTTACATTTACTGTTGCAGTGTGAGAATGCATTTCATGAAAAGGAATATAAAGTAGGGTTGCCAAAAGAAAAATGCCTGCCGTGTTTTGTTTAAAGAGCCTGCAAAGACCTCCTCTTGACACTAAATAGACTTATAAATAAAAAAGTATGTATGCATTCGTTATGTGACTTTTCTGTCTTTGTTCTCTTTAATTATCAGTCATGGATCATTGAGGCAGCCCTAGAACACAATTAAAAGTGCTTTCTATTTATATTTGCTGTTCGAAGTATGCACAGATAAGTGCTTAAAATACAGCTTTAGGTGACTGCTTATTTTTGTACCGACTGGGCCATCAAAATAATCTGCTGGCAACCCTAACCATAGGACTGGAAGTTTGTTGCAGGATCAGCAGATTATTTATTTCCTCGATCCCCGATTAATGCCATAATAGCAATAGTTTAACTTAGATCTTAAACCCTACGCCGCCGTCCATAACATGCTGAGTTACTTCAAGTGTCTGGGAATGCACTCTGCATTCAGACAACTCACTCGTCATTCTCGCCCTTCACTTTCACGCTCACCCTGCATTCACAGCGATCACAATGCACTCACACCATTCACCCGCTCACCCTGCACTCACAGTGATCACTCTGCACTCACAATGCACTTGCGCTGTTCATCCTATACCTCACCCTGCAGTCACACGAGTACACTACTCATCCTGCACTCATGTGACACTTCACTCACCTGTCCCCCTCACTGCTCAATATGCAACTCACTCAAACAAGCCCATCAGTAATCATACACTCATTCGTCCCATTCTGAACTTGCATCCGCACCTAAATTCATAAGCCACCTCACTCACCCTGCAGTCACTCCTCTTACCCTACTCTCACACTGTTGCATCGCTCACCGTGCACTCACATGGGCACTCTTGTCACCCACACAGTGCAGAGGGTTAACGTTCCTGCTACAAAGAATATGTACCATGCAGATCACAGAAATGAGTGTGAGTAAACTATGAGTAGCGCTATAAAAAAATGAAATGTTTGTCAGAAAGGTGCTATAGAGAGATGAGGTGAATTGTTGGTGAGTGGCAGTGAAGGAATTCATGGAGAAGGAGAAAACGGGGGTGGGGCACCAAAAAGACTGTTGCACCGTGTGCGACCAGTGTTAGGACCAGCCCTGGCTGGGAGTGTTAAAGGTGAAGTGAGAGGTTGAATGGGGAGAGTTCAGAAGTTGTAAAAAGGGGTGAAAGAAAATGGCCTGCAAAGTGAGAGAGGGATCCGGGGTTAGGAGAGGACAGAGGGATGGAAGGGAGGGGTGAGAGGAAAGCTGCATGGGTAAACTGCTTAACTCTGCACAAAACCGCCAGGGTTTTAAGGGACCCCTGCTTCTCCCGGCCAGGGCCAAGTGAGCTTCTAATGTGGCAGCACGTATTCCTGCGGAGTGGAAGGCCCTTCACAAAGGTTGACTAGAAATCTTTCTGATGTTAATTGCTGTATTTTGGTTATGCACTGGTACTGATGGGGTGAAATCTTTCCTCAGTGTTACTGTGTACACGGCATCACATAACATCATTTACCTTTTCTTCCCACACAATTTAGTCAAGCCTGTCACGTAATTTGGTCCTCACCTGCCTACAGGTTTAGAAATTTTTGTCAGGAGGGGGTCCTTACGCCTCAAAATGTTGACAGGGGGGTCTCGGCATCCAAAAGTTTGAAGACCTCTGGTTTAAAAGGATTCCATAAAACTCATCATTTAGATTTTCTCACATTTCCAAGTGTCACATTTACAATCAGCAGGCATCTTGCCCCAGTGGCCTATAGACATGGAGTCACGTTTATAACAGAAAAATATAGCCATTTGTTTAAATGGGCGAATTTAAAGTGAAGAAACATGCTTCATAAAATTAAGGCATATTTGGCTTAATTGAAAGTGGAGAAAAACATTAAGATTTAATTAAGACTTAGGGCCTGATTGGGTGTTTGGTGCTCCTACTGCTGCGGTTGTGTCGGTGAAGCTGTTTGATTTTAGAATGAAAGACTTCCAGAGCACCGACGCCACCGGCAGCCATTCGCTGACCACCACGGCGTCAGTCAGGGGAAAGCAGCTGCCATAGGTCGGTACAGAGAAGTTTATTTGCCATTCAAATTACGAGTTGGCTTTCCAACGAGCCAACCGTGGCAGTGGGACTGCCTGCTTCGAGTCGTCGTAAACGAAGAATTTGGGGTGCATACTCACCCATTTCCTTTTCTTCCCTTCAGTCTCCGATGTTGATCCCTTACTCCAGGTCCCCCCTCCACAGAGGCATCTTGACCCCGAAGAAAATGACCGTTTTGGCACTGAACTCGAGGCAAGTCTGTTTTGTAGTATTTACCCATTGACTGGACTGGGCACATATGGTCCAGACTCCAGAAATGGGGACTAGGTATTTTTTCACAGATGTCATGCATATGTGTACATTCAACACTTGTGCAGTCAGAATATACACTCAGGCATCCATAAAATATGAAAAAGCATTCGCTGCCATCAGAAAGATCACCGCTGGCCCATCGGCAACATCGTAAAACGGCTGGCGGGTGACCGCTGCCATGTCGGTCTTCTTTGGACCGCCATGGTGGCGGTACGGCGGTGGGCCAGCCAAACTCATAATCAGTCCCTTAGTGTTTCATAGAATAATTTTTTCCCTTCAAATTTCTCTCATTTAAAAAAATAATCCTGTATTTTCAGGTATATATATATACGACACTGTGTCTACTAGCCAGTGGGAGCAAGAGGCCTACTGTTCGTAAATGCGATACTTTGAAATGGAAGAAAAGTAAAATGAAGAGTGTTAGGAATAGGGGTCTCTAGTTGGCAGTGGTTTGCACCCTGTGCAAGTAGGGACCCTTCCTTCTTGTCAGGATAAGGGAGTTGCACACCTAGATAGCCCCTGCTCTCCCCTTGGTAGCTTGGTACGAGCAGACGGGCTTATCTCAGAGGCAAGGTGTAAAGTATTTGTACATAACACACACAGTAACACAGTGAAAACACCACAAATAGACACCACACCAGTTTAGAAAAATAATCAATATTTATCTAACTTAAACAAGACCAAAACTACAAAAATCCAACATATATCAATCAAGATATGCAGTTAATAAAGGGTCCAATGAAACGGTAGTGTTTCTAGAAAGGAGGGGAAGGGGCCTTCTATTAGAGCCTTGATGGAAACTTAGGGTCAGTGTTCAGGTTTTAGAAAGCGTATGGGTACTCGCTGCAGAGGGAGTGCCGTGCATAATGTGGGGATCATTGGGGTCCATGACGAGATGCAGTCTGTCCCTTTAACGGTGCCCAGTACCCTGGGATAGCACTGCTGTCCAGAAGTGTTCCCTATCGAACACCACTGCTGCCTCCTAGCTGTTCTCGGTGGGAAAACAAACTACTGGGCGCTCCCCTAAGCACCAATACAGGAGGCATGAGGATTCCTTCCCCTCTGTCTGCTCTCAAAAGCGTGCTGGGACCCATCTGTCCGATGCAGATGGCTCGGGTGACACGAGCAGAGGCATGATACTGCCTCCTGAGTGTGGAAAGTGGCCCGCCAGCCCCTGTGCCTTTTACCTTGCTTGGTGCTGCTGGGGCATGGTTCACGCAGCCACAGTCTCTCACGTTGGGCGGGGCAGCTGGTGACATTGTTTCCCAGGTGGCCAGCTGGTGCAGGACTTCTGCAATTTCTGGGCAGTGACGATGCCCACGAGGCTGGGGTTACTCACCCAGCAAGGTATTGTTGAGTGTTCTCGGCAACGGGGTACCTGGGAAAGGCTGCGCTCAGCAGAAGACAGCTGCCAGGCAATGCGGGGCTCACTCCTTAGTTAATGTCCAGCACGCTTGGCTCACCTGACGAGCGGCCAGCACCGACGTGTGCGGATCACCACAACCCTTGAGCCTTGCGACACTGCACAGGGTTTACAGCGCCTTGGCTACACACAGCAGGTGGGGGAAGGCATGTCTGGCAAACAGATAAAAAAGTGCTCCGTAGGTTAAGCAGATAAAGCACAAAGAAGACTTTGTTCTCCCCGAGTCTTCCACAACAGGAGGCAAGCTCACAGAAGCCCTTGGAGATCTTCTTAAGCAGCAAACCACAGAAGGGCAATAGTCCAGTCCTTTCCGTTGCTCACAGACAGAAGCATCAACTGCAGGTCCACTGAGCAAAGCAACACACAGAAAAGGGGGCAGGACACTTCCTTGCTGCTCTTCAGCTCTTCTTCTTGGCAGGGTCCTCTTAGTCCAGAAGTGATCTAAAATTCTGAGGTTTTAGGCTAATACTTTTACCTCTTTTTCCCTTTGAAGTCTTTTTTCAGAAAGTCTCGCTTGCTCAGTAAAACCAGTTCTGCTCTTCCTGGTCCAGTTTCACTACAAGAGATGGAGACAGTATTATGCAGAGCAGCCACAGCCTATTCAGGTGTCAGTGGCAACTCCTCCCACCCAGGATGGTCCATCAGCATATGCAGGGAACACCTCAGCTCCCTTTGTGTGAGTGTCTGGAGTGAATGCACAAATAGCCCCTGTCAGTCTAAAATCAGACAGTGAATCCACATGCAGGCAGAGGCACACAGGATGGTTAAACAAGAAAATACCCACTTTCTAAAAGTGGCATTTTCAAACACACAATTTAAAAACCACCTTCACTAAAATATGTGTCATTAAATTCTGAGTTCAGAGAGCCTCCAAATTTCTAGCTGTTCCCTATTGAAAGTTACACATGTAAAATGTTAAAAGGCAGCTCCAATGGTAGCCTATTGGAGAGCTAGTCCTTGTGATAGTGAAAAACAAAATACACAGTATTTCACTATCAGGACATGTGAAACCCACCAGTATGTGTCCTACCTTTAACATACACTACAGCCTGCCCATGGGGGTACCTTGGGCCTACCTTAGGGGTGACTTACATGTAAGAAAAGGGAAGGATAGGGCCTGGCAAGTGGGTGCACTTGCCAGGTCGCAATGGCAGTCAAAACTGCACGTGCAGACACCGCGGTGGCAGGTATGAGACACATTTGAAAGGCTACTTGTGTGGGTGGCACACACAGTGCTGCAGGCTAGTAGAATTTATTTTACAGGCCCTGGGCATAAACAGTGCACTTTACTAGGGACTTACCAGTAAATCAAATATGCCAATCATGGATATCCAATCATAATTACAATTTACTCAGGGAGCACTTGCACCTTGGCACTGATCAGCAGTGGAAAAGTGCCCAGAGTACCTAAACCAGCAAAAACGAAATCCAGCACAAAGTCAAAAATACAGGAGGCAGAGGCAAAAAGACAGGGGAAACCACACCAAGGATACCAGGTCTAACAAAGATTAACTTAATCATTAAGGTAACTTTTTATTTTAATTTTCCTTATTCTAAAGCATTCAGAAACATAACTTTGTCTCTCACTCCAATATTGAGTTGACAAAGACTTTTATTTTAGAGTTATATACCTCAGTGCTTCAGTTCTTCACCTCTGTGCCCCAGCCTGGATCATAAACCTGACTGAGCACTGCTCATTAGCAGGCCCTGCTATCTGCAATTTGATGATAATAATGTAAAATAAGCACAGCCTTCCCTTAACTTTAAAAGGGAAATGTTACCCTGTGCTTATTTAAAAATGAACTAAAGGCTGTGCGCTACTCTGAAGCGGTACCTCACTATCAACTGGTTGGAGACACCTGGTCTACAGTCAGATCTATCTACAATTTAGGGGGCAGATTAACTACATTTTCATGCAATGCAATGCAGCAAAGGTACTTGCTGCACTGTGTTGTGTGAAAGTGAGAGATCAGAAATGTGCCATATTTACAAAGATATGGCACACTTCTGCTCTCTCCTTACTCTGGTGCCCTTGTGGCAGCCTAGCGCCAATGCAGGCATCCTTGCAGGATTGTGTAAGGGCCTACGTTGTGGTCAGCTTTGTTTTTGTGCAGTGAAGGATACCTTCCTTCACAAAAACAATCCTTAGAGGTTAATTACTTTTTGTATGTGTGCTGTCTCTTCTATACACCAGCTGCAGGTGGGCACACCATTTGGGCGCAAACCCAGGTTTACAGACTTTAGTAAATCTGGGTTTGAGTCACAATCCATGGGTGGCTGTGCGGGAGCACCCATGCTTCACCCATGGACCCCCTCCAGATACAAAGATAATGCAAGGCAGCCCTACGCTGCATTACTTTATTTTTTATTTTTTTCTAGCCATGTAAATCATTCCATGCTTGGGTTAGTAAATCAAGAAATACATTTTGCGTCAGGTGTGTGTCAACAAATGTATGCAACCGTGACGCAAAATGTTTGTAAGTCTGGGCCCAGGTTTGCAGCTTCAGTGCACTGGAAAAGATCCGAATTTTCAACCCCCCCATACAATTATTCATACACAATTTGTGCCGAAATTCATTCAGATTTATCTAACTAAATATGGATCTAAACAATGCTAAGAGAAATTTTAATTACATCGGAGGAATCGGAGTAATTTCAGTAATTACATGATTAGGCCAGCTTGAGAAATTAAGAGTAATTTGGGGGAACATCCTACCGCAGGAGCACAGGAACAACGAACAAAGAGAAAGCGTGTGGCTACTGACTACCACTGTTTGTGTCCTGTAATATATAGTGCAATTTTCTTAGCACAAAATGCATCCTCAGCCCAATATGCCCATAAATGATGGATCACGATTCTCACACAGTTACGCATAGGTAGGAGTAATTTTGCGGTAATTACAGTAGAAAGAATTACGCTGGTTATGCCCACACCTAATCTAAACTATATAATGTCAGTACAAAATTTGAGCCATGGTTGCCGGTGTGGGCCACTGCCACACATTTGTGAGGACTGGCACTTATTTTTCCTCATCAGTTGTTGACCGAGAGCAAGAGAGAGAAAGTACTGGTAAGTGGGGGGAAGAAAATGAAGGAAAATGAGCACAAAAAGAGAAAGCAGGGTCTGGCAAAAGTGAAAAAAGGGGTCACCAGTGCCTTTGTAGTGGATGGAAGAAGCCTGAAGTGAATTCAACACTATGTAACCTTGGTATTTGGAATGCTGATTTTTAATAACATCGTCAGGGCAGAGCTTTGAATACCGGAATTCATTAATTTATAAATTAAGCACTGCATAACGTAAAACAAAGTTGAGGAGCTCCGGCTTCTCTGCTCATACTGCTCTACCGAAAAAGTTAGATCAAAAGCCGTATAAACCATTGAGCAGTTCTTCCTTCAGCGTTACTTAAAGGTGGGAAGTATGGCAGCTTTCTCCCATACTCAGTGGAGTAATAGAAAATGATGAGGCCCCCCTGCAGAATGTGAGTAGGTGGCCCTTCACCTCCCATATCTCACAGTAATTCATTGATCTTAGGGCTAACTGAGGCCCCCCTGTAGGGTTGTGGGGCCCCTGAAGGGTTGGGGGACTGCATTACACCCTTGACCATACTATCGAACAAGGCGATCAATCGAAAGTGTCCGGCACTTCAGCACATCCTTCCTATGTGTTGGAACAAAACAAGCACCCTTCTTGGAGCTCAGCAGTAATTGCAGGAGATCAATAGCCCGAAAAGGGGCAACCCATAGCATGGCTATCGCTAAATACTGCATTTGAATGCAAATCTGGGCTTGAAGCATGCCAGAATCAAAAAGCTATCATCACTTTTACAATTGTGTATGGAGTAGCTACAATGCCAACATTATTCACAGTGCTTTCAAGAATCGCAAATTTCCTTTTTTGCTTTGCGGTGCCTAGTTAGTAAACTTTTGATAGGTTCTTATAGGTTTTATTCAAGGCAAAAAACCAAGTGTAAAAAAAAAAAATTCAGAATGAAATACTAATACCATTACCAAATTACTCTCCTAACCCCACCCAATACTGAACCCGTCCACCTTGAAAACCACTGGCCATTACATTTTGCCAGTTATCTTCTTTTAGGTGTTGGCACCCTTGTTGTTATATGCCTTCTGGAGCTATATAAGCTTACCACATCTACATTACTTTGTTATCATAACTGGACTAGGATAACACTCAAGCGACATAACTTAACTTTTGCTTAGGTCCTGTGATAAATATCGAAGCATGGGGTCTGAAAGTGCCACTATTCCACTATCACTTAAAATACTATAAATTAGTTTCTCCATGCCTAGCAGTTACCACGTTCTACAAAGTCAAATGTTCCACAAAGGGACTAATTGATCTCTTTCCATGCAGATTTACCACAATCGGACATTTACCTACGGAAGAAAGCTCAAGCACAGCCACAACCACATTTCTCAACAAAAATACAAACACCATGTGGCTGCTTCTCGGAAATTGTTACACTGACTGTTCTCTATCATTAAACTATGACTGTTTTATGTACAAGCTTCTGCATGCTTCTTTCAATAAATGAATATTTCCTCTAGATCTCTTTGTTGAGCTTCTCAAAGCCTCCTCTGCATCCCTAAGTCCAGATACTTCAGTCGCAAGGACAGACTCTGCATTTCTCCTGGGCACGTTACTTGTTCGGTTCAGTGTCAAACAGGATCCAACTCACTTCCACCCCTTGAAAATGTATTTGTTTCCCTGTTGTCTTTCTTTTCGCAACTGGTAGTCTAGCTCTCTAAATAGTTGACAATTAACTCCACGGTGTGTCTAACATTAGTGTGGTTAAATCCTGTCACAGGCCTCTATTATAAGGGATTCCTTTAGATGGGGACCATTGAGGGACCTATATTTTGAGTATTCAGGGGATGCAAAAATGAAGCACATGGTTAGAGATAAATATTGTCGAAAGTTCAGGAGCAAGGCTTAAAAACATAAGCTGTATTTGAATAAATTCTGCGGGCCAAATTCACAAATCTTTATTTCTGTAAGTATGTCTTACTCCTACAAATCCAGGAATAAGTCACACCTAAGTATGGACTACGTCCCAATTACTCAAGAAAAATCATTGATAGGATCCAATATAATGTGTGGGATCTCCAAAGAAAATGGCTGTTTTGACCTCGCAGAGGTGGCCCACATGTGCCTCCTCGTGCTAGCTTTTCATTGCCTGAGAAAAAACCATTGGATGATATGTTTTAGGACTTTGTCTGCAACATGGGTCGCAGCCTGGACTTTATAAAGTTAAGATTGTGGTGGTTGGGCAGAGAAGCATAAAGACAATTTCACATGATTTCAGGCAGTAGATGTTCTCAATATTTGCAGTTTCTAATGTTAATTGAGCCCCTATATTGATTTTTCGATCTGCTAAGTAAATAGTGTAGGGTTAGTCACCGTGAGGCTTGGAAAACTATCATTGCTTAGGTATATTTGGTAGTACAGTTGAAACCTGCATTTTTATTAATTGAATTATAGTGTAGTTATGAATTGTCAATCAGGGATCGTAATTTGTTGATTTAGGAACAATGGCCTGTTTATTGGGGCATTTGTGGTTTGTACTGGATAGTTGATGTTTTGTAGGGTCGGTTCAAAGGTCTAAGCGTCGTTTGTAAGCTTATTTATTGTATCTTGGAGGCGGTATCTCAGAATGGTGTGGGTTGCCACAGTTTTCAGTGGTTAATGGTGGAGTGCTAGTTGTCTGATATGTGGAGTGTAAGCTACAGTTAATTCAATGTATTATAGCCAAATATAATGATTGACAAGCAAGGATCTTAATGGTAGTGATCGTCGTTGATGTAGTCATAACATTCTTTAATTATTACATGAAGTAATCAAGAGGAGTAATGTACAAATGAAGAATGAAACGATTGAAAAAAAAACAATGAAGACTGGATTGTTGAGTTCATCAGTTCCGGAGGTACTGGTAAACTTGGACGTCAATACAATTCGACATGTGGAACGCTTGTGTGATGGGACCATGCCCCCAAGAAGCAACACAGTGGTACACAGATAATTTTAGGGGACCCGCCTTCATTTGACACCAGCTGTACACCGGTTGCTCCACGGTCCTGGGGGACTACAGCGCCCAGCCTGCCTGTTTTCGCGGCGCCCCACCGCCCTTGTCATCAGCAAGTGCCAGGAGGCGCTTCAAATACGGCCGCGGGCTCCCGCAGCGCGGGACGCATGTGGGCGTCCCGGGCCGTGCCCGGGCCAAGGGCGGGCCCGTCTGCGCCCATCCGCGCCAGGAAGAGACAGGACAGGGCCACTCGTCTGACATTTGTTCTCCAACCGCCTCTCTGGACTCATAAGGTACTATCTCTTGTTCAGGCCATCGTTAATTGATCTATAACTGTACCTATCTTCGTTTGTTGTCCTGGTCAGTAGACCGAAGCAGCAGTCAGTGTTAACTCCGTTTGCTGTCGTATGACCTGGTTATATGTAAAATCTCCAGTCCCTGACAGCTACATTCTACTGTTGACTTCATAATTCAACGCTGCCACAGTCTAACATCTTTTGGATTGATCTAATGGGGAAAAGGAAAGCAGCAGACTGTGTGGGCGGGGGGTCACTGGGGAAAGGCAAGAAAGCAAAAAAGTCATCCAAACAAATGTTGTGTAAAAACAATTGTGTCATGGATCGCATTGACAATTTGGTTAATGATTGTGAGGAGATTTTATTTGCTCCACTGGGTTTGAGCGGCAGTGTTCCAAATGTGTCCCATGCATTGCCCCCCACAGCCACCATCTCCTCAAATGTTATCCCTTCAATCCCAGACATGTTTAAAAGATCCACTCTGAAGGGCCAACAAACGTATTTCGCTCGGAGCGAGTAATAACCCGCTTTTGTCAAGTCCCAGTTTAGCCAATAAAAGTGCCATCGAGCCTGCCATTGAATGTACAAACAGATTTCTACCCCTAGTGGAAATCACTGAGGAATCCTGTGACCCTTCGGGTACCAAGGGGTCAGAAGGCGAATCTGCCAAACACGATAGCTCAATTAGCAGGTGTACAAGTTCATGCACTGACCTGTTTACAGGCCAGATAGCTGATCTAAAGGCCCAGACAAAACAGCTTATAGAGGAAGTCAGTCTACTCAAGGGTATGATCGACATACTTTCTACAGCACTTAAATCGTGCACTAGTTCTGTCCATCCAGTCACTGAAGCTCAGATTAGGGCCCAAGTATCCAAAATGAGTGATCCCCCTAACGGGAACACTGGCAGACTAAGCAACAAAAACAACGCTACAAGGCAATTTGTAACAACTAACAAGCAATTACACATTGGCCCAAGCACTCTGCAGCACATCACTACTAATTTTGGGGTAGGGCAAAGAGACCATAGTCTGCATTTCACGGACAATAGAAAAGAACCCCACAAACACCTCCGTCCTAGCTATCAACACGGAGTAATTCCACCTGCCAGAGCCAGCTATTACGACAAACCCCTGCCCCGCTCCTCTAAACATCAAATCTTTCTGATTAATGTACCAAAAGCCTCCTCTAGCTTAATCAAGGAAGATGAGCAATCCCTGATCAATGAATGCACTCATTGGCTGAGACATGTGCGTAAGTGCAGATCCATAATCAGGGAAGATATTTCTTCTGCCATAAGATATCCATCTATGGGTAACAATCCTGACTATGTGTGTCTTACACTCGCTTCTTCAGTATTGGTAGAGAATCTGGTGGCTTTTGACTTAAGAACATCTCACTTGATACCCACAAATATCAGGATGAAACTTAATCCCCCTGATTCATTCTCCAATCAAACATCTAATATCTCAGCGTCAACTTGTATTGGGGACTCGTCTCTACAAAATATAGATTGATGTTTAAGGAATTTATTCCCCTCACTTCCATCATCAGAAGCCATACAACTAGGGGCAGATGATAGTCATTGCATAGGATCAATCTCCAGCATTAGCACTGTCGGGAATGACTATGTAGAAGAACCCTTTAGGCCTATAGCAACATCACAGGACGACCTATCTTGCATCATAGGTAACCATGTTACAGTTCCAGTGATTCCCAATCTGGGAAATGCTACGGAGGAGAGCTTGCGTAATTCTATCAGTATCCAGGACACCTCTCTAATGGCATTAGTTTCCTGGAACATAGCGGGGTTGTCCTCTAAGACTACTTCACTGGACTGGTCAGTTTTTATAGATAACCAGGATATAATAGCATTTCAAGAGACCTGGGCGCTTAATCCAGTCTACCGCCCTGGTTACCTAAACTTTTCAAAACCAGCAATAGGCAGACGAAAAGGCAGACCCTCAGGAGGGTTAACAATCTGGGTAAGGCAGAGCTCCTCCTATAAGATCGATAAAATGGTGATCGATAACCTTGATATTATGGCAATACTCATCCAGCCCAAATACCCCCCTAACCTACTTGTCGTTAATGTGTACGCCAGGGGTATGGTGGGAGGAAGATCATCTAAGACAATCTCTGAACTCAGCAGTTTTTTAGACACAATGAGTGAAGGTTATAACTTAGTTATAGTAGGCAACTTCAATACCACATTTGAGCCTCTTAGATAACGAGGATAGCAACCTTAGTGCAGATGAAGATGCCCAATGGGGTATTCCCCTACTGGAGATACCACCGATTAAAAAATGGACCGAGGCAGCGCTCCAACTCAAACCATTAAGCCTAGAAAGGGGAGTCAGGGCAGTGAATGGTAGAACACCCTCTGATCGCCTAGGATCCCACACATACAGTAATGGTCTGAGAAGCAGTCGTATCGACTACATTCTCATTAATATAGAGAACTGGCCATCTCTTGTTGATATGGAGTTTTGTGCGAGGAACGAAAGCGACCATTACCCATTGTTGTTAAAATTTAAGGTATCTGGCCACTTAACATCCTTGCCCATAGCCAATGGAAGTGAGACTGTCGATGCTATTAGAAGCAACGACATGAGGAGGGTCAAATGGTCAAGGATTGTTGAAAATGAAAGTTCCCTTGTGGAAATGAAGGAAGTGGTGGCGAGTACACTAGATGGTCTACACAAACTTAATAACCAGGGTGAAATTAATTCCAACATTACCCAAGTCCACGAGGCCATGTTTGACAAGATTAGGTATTTCTTTGTCAAACCATACAAAACAACCAATAGGCCCCCCTTTAAACACGACCACTGGTACAACAAGGTCTGCAAGGAAGCATATAAGCAACTATCCCGGGCAATCAAAACCAAGTATATGGGCAAAATTAAAACAGCACGCAAAGAGTATAAATCTACACAAACTGCAGCAAAAAAGGAATGGGATGAACTACGGTGGCTAGAACTCTTACAGGCTAGCAAAATGAAAAACATGCAATCATTTTGGCAGCTGGTAAAGTGGGGCAGAGGAGGTGCGGGCCGTATACCCCAAAACCACATAGCGCCTGATCAGTGGGTCTCTTTTTTTGAGGACCAATTTGCAGTTGGAGAGAACGTCTCTCCATTTCAAATGCCTAACATAGATTCAACAGCAATTTTTACTATAAGTGAAGTGGAAGCCGCCATGAACTCAGTGCCAAAGGGCAGGGCCCCTGGCCCTGACTGCATCCCGGCGCACTTGTTTTTATATGATAAAGACAATTGGCTTCAGTATATCCAGATACTTGCCTATTCGATAGCCAGTGGAGCTTCCATTCCTGACTCTTGGCGAGGAGCCGAAATATTACCCATTTATAAAAAGGGGGATCATTCCAGCCCTAGCAATTATAGACCAATCAGTTTAATCGACTCTACCCAAAAGATCATGGCCAGGCTAGTGCTGAACAGAATCGAGCTCTGGATAGCAGAGAATAATATACTATCCCCATTCCAGGCAGGCTTCAGGGCCCTCGTAAGTACAGTCTTTTATTTTATTGCAATCTACTGGCGTGTTGTACTTTTAGCGGGTGGCACTATTTATGCTGCGTTTGTAGATCTCAAAGCTGCATTCGACACGGTCCCAAGAAATAAGCTCTGGGCCGTTTTGAAAGATTTAGGGCTACCTTTGGAGCTCTTACAGCTTGTAGTTAAATTGCACGAATCTAACTATGCACAGGTCCGCTGGGGGTCACAAGGAAACATCACCCCCAGGTTTCCAATCTTAAAAGGGGTACGCCAAGGGTGCGTTTTGGCTCCCACCCTGTTCTCATTGTTTATAAACGGGGTGGTTAATTATTTTTTATCGCACTCTACCGATGCTCCTTCTGTTGCAGGCATAAAGGTCCCAATACTTATGTTCGCTGATGATACCCTAATTTTATCAAAAACCCAAGTTGGGTTGCAGCGAGCATTAAGTCGTTTTGAGTCATTCTGCAAAGTACACGAGTTAGTGGTAAATGTGGACAAAACTAAATTCATGGTTCTGCACAAACATAAAGCAATTAAAGCAAGATTTGTTATGAATAAGGAGCCACTGGAACAAACTGACATATTCACCTACCTTGGAATAACACTAGGCCGTAAACTAGACTGGAAACCCCAGATAGATCTAATGGCACTTAAGCACTCCCAGCTGGCAGGAGCACTTCTGAAAGAACATAGGCTCTCCCAGACTAAGCCGGTTGGCCCTGTACTTAAGATATATAATACCAAGGTTATGGCTTCTATCCTCTATGGTGCGGAACTCTGGGGATTTGAGAACCTGTCCCGACTAGCCCTGGCTCAAAACAGATTTGTGAGAGGTCTAACTGGTCTCCCCCAAAGCACACCACTCACACCCCTATACTTTGATTTAGGGTGTAACACACTGGCAGAGGTTGCCAGATTTAGACCATTAGCCTACTGGAGCCGACTATGGTCCACCCCGGAGTTAGCTCATTATGCCCAAGCGCTCAAAGATGTTAGAGATGCTGACACCTCTCATAAGATTAGCTGGTTGCAGAGGGTGAAAAGCTCCTTAGTGAACATGGGTATGAGATATTTGTGGGAAGATCCGGCAAATAACTTGTTTCCCTCCAAAAAAGCTTTTAAAGAAGCATATTGGGCAATGATCAGAGCTGGTAACTTGTGTTCTTCTAACACTTCACTACTGACCAGTATTTTCCTGGGGCACAAGTCTGAACCAATGTATGAAGACTTTTGGGACTTCATAACAAAGCCCAGTGACAGAAAACATTTCTTCCAGTTTTGGACAGGTACACTACCGATCAAACATTTCACCAAAACCTGGCACAACACCCTGGATAGTAAATGTTCATTTTGTCAAAACGTGGATGAGACAATATCTCATATTTTATTTGTATGTCCAGCATATAACTCTCCACGGAGCAAATGGCTAAATCCAATTTGCTCCAATATGGGCACCAGGTCGAGTGCCACTGCATTACGAATACTGAAATCAAGCACTCAGGAGGCCATTGTGATTGCCCTTTATCATGTATTGTCAACATTTTTATGAATCGTTTATTGCTAAGTATTGCTGACAATGTATGTATTTTTTGTGATATTATATATTTATTGTGTCTTTTATGATCAGCACGATCGAAATAAAGACTTAATAATTGAATTGAAAATATTTGTAGGTCAAAATTAATAAGACTTCTTTGCAAGATACCGTAATAAAATGACACAATGTTCTCAACCAAGATGTGCACATTGAGAAGAGAGCGCACAGTGAGAAGTAAGATATATCCTTCACACATGTCCCCTGTAGCTAACCGATTGATGCACTTACAAGGCACATTTATTTTCACCAGAATATCTGACCTTCTCCTCGAGGAAGCAACTGTTCTCTATCAATACAACTCACCTAGGACCCACCACTGACTCCCTGTTGGTATGGTCTGGAGTGCCCACTATTGCTTTGGTTTAAGTACCTCAGTTCTAGCAAACCGATGTGCCCTTCCTGTTCTCCAGGTTGATCTGTAGGTTCAATCTTGGGTCAGAGACAGGGGCGGTTTCTCCATTAGGGCTCAGAGGCTGCACCTCTCTGAAATTCCTAAGCATTTACATAAAAACATTAAAAAGATCGATTTATTAAGAGATATGATCGTATCTCTAAATAAATCGATGTATTTAAGTTTGGGCTGTCTGTTTCAGGCTGCCTGCTCCGCCTCGCTCTGAAGCAAGAGACAGAAGCCAGGCAGTAAATTAACTTTCTGAACTGTGATGCACGACGCAGGGCTTTCTGTTTTAAAGCCCTTCATGCCATTGTGGTCTATGGTTGTATGCACTCTGTAAGCCAGTGTTTCAGGCGTCGGAGACTTCATCTCTGTGAGATTTCAGACATCCGTTATTCCAAGGCATAGATCCCACCCTTTCTTCATACGTGAGTGTGGATGCAAGCATGTCTGATCTGGTGCCTTGTTCTCAGAAATGGTAAGTGTTTGCATGCTAATGTTGTGTTATGTATATTGTGCTGAGACCCCTCATCACACTAGCCTCCCCCACTATGACACCCCAGGCCCTCGCTGCAGATTGCTGGCTCCGTTAGAAGTGGAGCTGCTGTATTTGTTCCCCTGCGAAATGGATCCAAATAACGAGCTGGGTTCTTGTTCCCTTGCGAAGTTTATCCAAATATCAGAGTCAAGCAAGGCGAGAAATATGTGCTTACAGTGGACACTTCTCTAATGTATGACATTAAAACTGGCCATGTCTTCATGCCCCTAAGTTAACACTGATGCCAAAAACATGGATTGGCTTGCAAACAATGAATGTTAAAAATGTTAAGGGAATGCATTTCAGCGATTTAGTTCCTCTCTTATTTCACATGCTTTACTTAATCTTGCACTCCCCAAGAGTTAGCTATTTTATAATGTTGTTGTTTATCTGTATTTGTTCTGTGCATACTTTGAGGCTTGAGCCATGCTAGGTGTTTATGAGGGGCTTTGATTGAGCGTGCAGGCACTAAGGCTGAAGCCAAACAAAGTGCCTGACTGTGGGTTAGCCTCTCTACAGAGCACACAGAACAATGTTTATGTATTCAATTTGCAACTATAATTCTGTGGCTATGTGTGTGAAGGGGGTACACAGATGTCAAAATATTTGCAAGGCAAGAGTAAGAGAAATTAAAGTGCTTAAATTTGAGGGAGTGCAGTGTATGTTTGGTGGCAGTGAAGTGAGGGAGATGCGAGGAAGTGCATTCGGGGAAGAGTGAAAAGAGGATGTGGAAGAGGAAAGAGAGGTGGGTGAAGATGTGTAGATGGGCAAGATATGCAGAGAAAAAGAAGATACATATCTAACATAACTAAACAAAACCACCACAATGCCAATACTGATATTCATTTTTCTATTTTTCATTACGGCGCATTTTCTAATTTAATGCTACCAAGGCACCTTCATTACCACATATTTTTTATTTTATTTTTTTAACAACCTTATTGAACTTTTGAATCATCTTTTTCAAGCACAGTAAATATTTTCTATAAAAATTACTGTAATACACCTCAACAAACTTTTTTGTACACAAATACATACAAAATAACACAAGACCAAAACCTAATAATCCCTAATAAACAAACTTGTAACATTAAATGACAAATTACATAAAATGTCTTTGAATGTGTTTGAGTAATTTGTCATTTAATGTTACAAGTTTGCAGCGCGGGAGCCCGACAAACTGCATAACTGCCTGCCACCAACCTGATTTTGCTAAAGCTCGCGGGGTCACGTAGACTCTGCCACCGACGACGCAAGCTGCTTCCCGGGTAATTTGGAGGACCGGGACCTTGGGACAACATCCCCCATCAGCACTAGCAGCGCGCATGCTGTCACTCGCGCCAGGAGGCTCTTAAGAGGGGGCAAGGGCTCCTGCAGCGTGGGACACGCACGGGCCAAGGGCGGCCCCGTCCGTGCCCATCAGAGGCCGAAGGAGGCCGGGCTGGGCCACGTTATTAACATTTTCTTATCGCTCTGGTCTCAATCAGAGTCGACTTCAGAATGTACTGTGACATTATTATTGTTGGCACTGACTTTGCATTGAGGAGGAGGGATAAAATGAACAGGTTAAAATCTGGAAATGGGCAAGGGGTAGTGCGGACATTGGACGCCTTTTTACTGAGGGCCGAATCGGCACTCATTCACGAAATTGAGCTCACCGAGCGCAGATTGTCCCTGGAGCCACAAAACCCTCATAATCGAACTGCTCATATCATCCCTGCTTCACAAACGGGTTTGGAAGTTAGTTCATCACAAATAAGTGTGTAACATTCCCCAAGCCTTGAAATCATCAACGCCTCTGATATAACTGAAAAATCTGATACTTCAGTTAGGCCAAATGTTGTCACACGGGGTCAAAAAGCAAAGATTAACCATGGGAGTAGTTTCGCACCGCCATCAAAGAAAAGGAAGGGGTAGGTGCCAAATAAACAAAATAAACAAAGTTATCTTCTGCCTAAACCCTTGGGTCGTAGGAGTAAACCTGCTGACAAAGAGCATTATCAGGAGGCTATCCAAGCACCAGCTCCTGATGATGGGGTATCATTGGTAGCATTACCTACTCAGGAGAGGGAAGCTTTTTTGAAAAAATTGGAACTTGTGATTTCAGCTCATTTAGACCCGATATTGCAAAAGCTAACTGAAATTGAGGCCAGGTTAGCGCATTTAGAAAAACCAGCACCTAGTGCTTCCTTAACCTCTGTAGACCATGGGCAAAACAGGGCTGAGGGTGCTGCTGTGAAGGGGGATGTGCAGCACCCGGAATCCTCTGTAAGATCTGCGATTCAGGATGGTTTGCCTCTCCCAATGGTAGCATGCCCTCCTTCAAATGGCACTGAGACTCTACACCAGACAGAAGGTTTGTCTCACAGGAATGCCCAGACCGCATATGCCCCATGAAGTGCCCGAGCTGATAAGGCAAGTAATAACCATGATGAGAGACCCCGAAACACAGGTATTATAGAAGGTCGGTCTTTTGATCAAAGACCCCCTAGTGGCCCACACTCCAACCTGCACCTACCTCCCGAAGCAACCCCATATATTGTAGTGTTGGCTAATGTTCCTTCACTGCTGCCCGGTGATATGGAGCACTAGTCAACACTGAGGAACAAATCTCTACACTTTTTGAGTGCAAGAACAGGTATTGATAATAACTTTCTATTTTCTGAATTCAAGATGGCGCGCAGGACTGGGTGGGTGGGGAAATCTAACAAGAAATTCTCTGGAGATTGTATTACATTAACTTTTAGATCCCCAGGCTTGGTCAGGACAATATTAGATAGGATGGACGATTACTTCGCAAATGAGAGGGGGATTTCCATTTTACCCTTGGGGTTTTTCTATAAGCCACCTAGACCCAGATGGCACACAGTGGAAGATAATAGACGTGCATGGGCAAACCCGCACCCCCATCCTCCTCCTTGATTCCACCCAAATCGTTTTGAGACTTTAAGCGGTCTTGCAGACATAGATTGACTAACATCAAATTTGAGAAAATCAGGGAAAAAGGTTATTTTAAACAATGCCCCAGAGATTGCCCCTAATAAAGTGGATAGTATAGTTGCCTCTCCTTCTATATTAGAACATGAGAACAGCCTATACCCACTTCCGCTCCCGCATAATGATAGTGCAGGAAATGTAGGGTTGGATTTAAATATTATGCCCACAGAGCAAGTTATTAGTAATACCACTGGGGAAGTCTCAATGGTTCGGAATCCCAATACCCGAACTCAGACTCATCTCATGGAACATTGCGGGCATCTCCTCGAAACTATCATATGAGGCTTGAGTACATTACGTGAAGACGTTTGACATTATCTGTGCCCAGGAAACCTGGAGCAGGGATGATGTCACTATGGACGGATATTGTTCACTTAATGTCCGGGCAAAACCATCATCTGCAGAGAGGGCAAAGGGAGGATTAGTGACCTTGATTTCCGTCCAATATGAGTCACTAATGATAGAGAATATAACAGACTCTCCTTGGTACCAGCTTATTCTGATTTCAAATGTGATTGACGCCACACTATTATTGATTCAATGGTACTACAATATTTTTGATCCACAAAATTGTGGGGTTATTAACACCCTTAAAGATGAAATTGATAAAGTTGCGGTGAGATTTTTCCCATTGTGCATAATTTGGGTAGGTGATTTTAACTGTACACTTTGTCAGCACAGTATGCACAAAGTATGTGGGATTGTAGACACTGCAGATCAACCTTTGTCTCACTTTAAGCACACCCCACAGGGCGAAGCACTAAATACCATCATTGTAGTAAATGATTTATGCTTGATTGATACTTTGGTCAGTATTCCTTCTGTCCAGTTTCCAACGTATCAGGGTGGTGGTAGAGCCAGCAGAATTGATTTTATGTTGATATCTAGTAAGTATGCATGTCTTGTAGATAGTTTCGCGGTCGAACCAAACCCTGCTAGCGACCATAATCCCCTTACCGCTTCTATGCATGTTATTGCACAGAAGGGTAGGGGTGATGATCATCCATTAAAACATAATCGTAATCAGGGGGTTAGGTTAAAGTGGAGCGCAATAAATCCCTCCAAATTTGAGGAGGTCATTATCAAAGCAAATCTAAATCAAGTCATGACATGCTTAGCTTATGACTCCCATCCTGATGCTATAATACAATGTTTTGAATCAATTTGTGAAGATGTGGCTAAAAATCTGACTAAATCAGTAAGGAGACGGGATTCACTGGAAATAAGATGGTTTAATGCTGAGTGTTCCACGGCGCAAAAAGATCTGAAGAAAGCTCTGCGTGCAGTCCCCCGTGATAGGGTCTTGATCAAGACTGTTAGACAGACCTACAAAAGCGTGATTAAGCGTAGGAAGGAGGAACTGAGAAGACTGGCCTGGGAAGATCTTGAAAGAGCTAGCGCTCTCAAGGACTCCAAGAGTTTCTGGGAAGTCATAAGTCGTCCCCTTTTTTCTAATGACACAAGGAGTATGGACTCAACTAAAACGGGGGAAGCTTGGGAGTCTCATTTTCTGCGTATATTCAACCCAAAGGGTGTCTCATCACAAGAGCAAAGGGATGAGATAGTCATTAACTCACAAACTGCATACCAACTTAGTTCATCCCTGTCTTTAATCGAGGTCGAGGACGCCCTAGCAAAGGGTATTTCTTCGAAAGCCCCAGGACCAGATGGGGTGCCCTTGGATTTATTTAAAAGCAATACTCATCTTTGGGCCCCCCTGATGCTTAATGTTTTTAAAGCAGTAATAGTGGGTCGTATTCCATTATCATGGAAAAAAGCAGTAGTTGTACCGATCTTTAAAAAAGGTAACAGGAATGACCCCACATGCTATAGGCCGATTTCTTTAATTGACGCCACGTGCAAGGTTATGGGAAAGGTAATCCTTGCACGTTTGGAGTAATGGCCAATGCCTCTGGACTCATATCGAATACTCAATACGGCTTCAGGAGGGGGCTGGGAACAAATGAACAGTGCCTCAACTTGTCCATGATCATGTGCAAGTACATGAGGGCCAGGGGGGGTCGATCCACCTGGCCTTCATGGACTTGTCCAGTGCATTCGATACAGTGAGCCGGGGGAAGTTGTGGACACTGATGGAAAATATGGGTTTTGAAGAACCCCACATTACCCTGTTGCGTAGGCTACATGCGTCTACCACTGTAGCTATTCATTTTGGTCCTGGAGGAGAGAAGACTAGGCCCATTGCCTCTACTGGGGGGGTACGCCAGGGTTGCATTTTGGCCCTTTTATATTCCTAAAATATACAAATGGATTGGAATCATTCCTGTTAGAACAGCAATTGGATTTCCCAAGTATAGAAGGCAAACGGGTTCCTTTGCTGTCATATGTTGATGATACAGTTTTGATGGCCTTAACGGCCAATAGCCTTCAAAAATGTTTGAATGCTTTTTACTGAATTTATGATGGCATTGGACCTAAAGGTAAATTTTAGCAAATCATTTATTATGGTATGCGGTTCCAATCAAACTAAAACAAGAAAGTTTACAGTGAAGGAAAAAATCATTGATAAGGTGCCAAATTTTACCTATCTAGGGAATGTTTTAATAATAAATTAAATTGAGACCATCTAGTTGTGGCTAGGGTCCAATACACCAGCAGAATAATAGAAGGGCTGTTTCGCTTTGCTTGCAAGCTTGGCCATAAGCCGGTAGCAGAAATGATAACTCTATATAAATCAAAATGTTTGTCAGAAGATACCTTTGGGGCAGGAGTATGGGGTTACCATAAAAGTTCCCAGATTCAGATTTTAGAGAACAAATTTAAAAAAAGATTATTGATGATTCCTAGCAGTTCTTCAACACTTTTCTGTCACTCTGAAGTGGGTCTGGATTATGTAAAAGATAGGATAAATATTGCCCCATTGATTTTATGGGGGAAAATCTGGACTTCAGAGGACTTACTATTTTCGTTAGAGATTGTATGAATCTTGATAACGCAATGTCACTCCCCTGGCTTCGTTATGTCAAAGATACTTTTTATAAAATAGGCTTAGAAAAATACTACGATAATCCCGATAGTATCCAACCCAATATGAAACTGGTTATAAAAAATGCATATCGCATTGAATTAGGTATGTCTAATCAGGATTGTGGAATACCAGATTGCGTGTTTCTAAGTCAACAGCAATTTTACTTGTCTTTTACTATGCACATTCAATCGCGTTTCCTTATGACTAGATTCCGTCTTTGCACATTGCACTTTCTTGTGGCTTTTCCCAAACAGGCAGGTTGGTGTTTTGCACACTTTATAAAGACCCAAGGGCACGTTTCATCAAGCCCGTTTTAAAGGAAATCCGTCCCTGTTCTTATCAGGAGAGTTTTAATTACTTGCGGTCACTATCTACTGCTGCTATTTGTAGCGCTGTGCTTAACTTCATTAGAATTGCTTTTTCAATCAGGAAACGCTATTAATCTTAAAATTAATTCAAGTTTTAAGTGATTTTAGAGTTTTTTAATATTTTGTATAAACGTGTTCTAGAATGATAGGTGGCTTTTTAATTCACTAGAATCTGTACTGGTGTAATATGATTTAGGAAAGACAATATGTGTACTGTATGTCTAATCTCTGCCCAAAGTTTTTTTTATGAATATCCTGTTTTATTACTTAATGTATGTATGCAAACTTTTATGATTCGATTGAATCGAATAAAGTTATTTGAACGAACGAACGAACGAACGAATATCAGCCTAATGGCAAAACACCTGTTGGGTGTCAAGAATGATAGGGCAGATGATCTTAGCTGTTTGTGGTTTAAGTCATATGTGTATGTGAACTGCACCAGGCAGTACTAGACAATCTGTTAGCGAAAAGAATGCTCTAGCATCTTTCTTGGCTTCTTCAACAAGGATATATGGAATATATGTTCTATATAGAATGGCAAGGAAGGGTGCTGTATGGATTCTCCCCAAAACCTTGACTGCAGTGGCTGGTCCAGAGAGTTGGGGTTTACAAATGGCACTTATGACTGAAAGAACAAGTTCTATGTGTGGTTCTCACAGAATGTACAGAGATCTTTACCGATTATTGCTCTACTTGCTGGGCAAGTGTGTAATTAATATGCATGCATTCACATGCATCTGGCATTGATAGCGGCTATTCAGCCAAAATGCAATAGTATGGGATGCCTGTTTGTGTAGTCTGTGATCAAGGACTTTCTCTAAATGGAACTACCCATGTCTCCACTTGTAAGGAGATCATTACTGAGGTCTTAATAAGATTCTTGCTTGCTTGATGTCACAAATATTGACCCCGTACAACACTGTGGACTTAAGTTCCACACCTGGAAGACAGCCTTCTTGGGGACCGTCACTTCTGCCATGAAAGTGTGGAATTTCTCTGCAGTGGAGCCTTCATCAAATCTAATCCGAATAAAGATGTTCTACCAACTCCTTAAGGTTCATACAAAAGGGTAGTCAGAGTTCCATTTCGGCCACATTGTGTCCTTCCTTGTATTTTCGAACCACTCAAATCTAGGGCTGAGTGACTGCTGTAGGAGCTGGGCATTATGAGGGTACTGTTCTTTAGGGTGATGTCCCACTTTATGAAAGGGAGGGCTGTGACAGTGGCATTTCTAGAAACCACACTTTGATCAACATCTACAAGGCAAGAACTTGGATGTTATGCCAAACCTTCTACAACAATTATTGCTTAGATACTAACATAAAGACTGGTATTGCAATGCGACACGCAATGCTGGAAACACTGTTTCAAAGAGGGTGCAACTTTTCATAAACCTCGCAAGTACTCAATGCTTTTATGTCAATGCCACTCAGTGATCTCAGCCTTGCTGGTGTTAAACGTTGTGTTCAGCAGCTTGAATCCTGGCACGGCAGACTCTGCCTTACTTTCACCTAAGGTTGACAAATTGAGTACCATAAATTGGTGAATAGTAACATTTGTTATTTTCAGTGCTTAGGAGCTGTAAAAATGTGGTATTTAGAGCTACGTAAAATGTAGTGACCATTCTGGTCATGTTTCATCGGACTCAGGAAAAGATCCAAGACTGTAAAAGAATAAGACATATACCTCTAAATATGGTTCTCCAGTATTGATATCTTTTACAGATACAGATGTGTTGCCAATGGCCCCCCTCCACTGGTTTGTAGATTGTGACTGCATGTTCATTCATACATGCTACAGAGTCTGAGAAAGGGTGGTGCTAGAGGGAGATGCCCCTGCCGGAAGGAGACATGGGTAAAAATGAGCTGAACTGACTCTAAAAAAGAACCAGTCTCCGTGCCGTTCTTTTATAGAGGCGTAGCATGTTACATGTTTATCTTACCAGAGAATTCCCAGCTTAACACGCAGAATATTAAACAGCATCTGACTGTATAAAAGACACTAATGTTTAGAACCAACTCTTCTGGTGATAACTAATTATTTTGTATATAACCCTTGCTGTTGTGTGGTTGTAACAGCAGTGGGACTTTCCTACCAATGAGACCAAACCACGACGGGCCCTCCCACATCAAATATGGAGGTAGTGAGTACTGTAAGTCGCCTTAAGAGAGAAGTTGCCCTACTCTCTGTTACCCAAAGTGCTCGCTGTCGATGTAACTGTTTGTTGGGTTTTGCGTGTTGTTATGGTACTATCATATGGTAATAGTAGGTAAACACCTTAAAGTGCTATTAAATGGAGTGCAAGATTCCAATTATGGCCTAAAATGTAGGCATGCTACCTAAGGCGGGGAGCCACGGAATGGCAAAATTATATTTTACGTAAGTCTCTACAAATCGTTGCATCAAGCTGCGCACATGTGGTGATATGGGCAACCTTGCAGATTGATGGAGACGCTTGAAACTTCTGTTTATGATTAATTCGCCTTATCTTCTTCTCCTTTCTGTACGCTGCTAAAGTTGTGTGTATTGTTCTCCTGCTGAAGGAACATGCCCTCCCTCTCCAAAGCAGTGTCTTTGAATGTAGCACTTTTGAACGAGTGGATCTTAACAACAGTGACTAAAAGGGTAACTAAGTTCAAAAATATATAAGATTGCCTAATCTGTCAAAAAGGTGGCAGGGAAATTTGCGGGTACAAACAAGTAAAATTAGAAACAATTTGACAAGCCGAAAAAGTTACAATAAAAGAAAGTCAATGAAAATATGGTTTGAAAGCAACGTTTAAAGTATGACGCAAATCCATCACGGGAAAATTAAACCCGTCTCCTGCACAACCAGAGCTTACTTTCTGCATGGCAGGGTGTAGGTTGGAGGTATTCCTTAAAACTGATGTAAGAGGGCGTGTGGCAGGCTGGACACACTGTTCTTGTTGCCTCTGAATTGTTACCCATAAAGAGAGAGATCAATTCTTCCGTTCTTATGAGCTCGTGGCTGAATGCTCCAAAATGGAGTTATATTGTATTCAACCTTAAAGATTTTTGGGGCACTTTGCAAGATATATTTTGGAGAGTCCTGATTGGAACACATTTTCAGCTAACTCAAGCCCTCTTGAAGCTATACTGCACTGCTGTTTTATACGTTTCACTTACAGAAATTGAGGCACAGCAAAAAAGAAAGCTGAACCTAGCCAGCCTTCACCAGACAGATAGAAAACAAAGAAAGCTTGAACAAAGCATAGAGAAATCCATTTCTTTTTGTGCTTGGGTCTATACGTGTTTGTCTTGCATCACCAATATTTTAAATTGAGTTCCGTTTCTGATGAAGCAGTTTTCCTCTTTGCAGGAAAGCTACAGTAAAGATGACTTGGTGGATATTTAGACTACTGCTTAGTAACAAAATAAGATATATGCACATAGCGCTTGAAATTGCACCTTTTACTTTCAAATAATCATAATCAGAAATAAATTCCCTTTCTAAACTGATTTTCTCACTGCAACAAAGAAAATAAAAGCACTGTTCCCATGATGTTCACGCATTTTGGGTGAAACCTGATATTTCTTTTTAATTCTCTTCCCCTGCTTTGTCTCTCCTCTCCTCTCTGTACGTGAATCTTTATCTAGCTTATGAGCGAAGTCTGACTCTGCTGAGTTCATGAGTCAGGACAGAGTGGTAGACAGGAGAAGAATAGAGTTAAAGTGAATGGTATAGCAAGAGAGGGAACGAGAGGGACAAGGAAGACAGAGAGATATGTGCAGTAGGGACAGATGTAAGATAAAATACAAAAAAGAGGTAACCAGACAGAAATAAAAACAATCAGTAAGAAGAGGTAGGTAGAGACAAAGAGGTAAAGAGGTAGGTGAGGTTATCAAGGGAGACAGACAAAAGTCAAACTGTGGAAAGGAAATGTACAGAAGAGTATGATGCACCCAGAGGCTGGGTAGTGAAAGGGGCAAGGCAGAAAGAGAGGTGATTTTGAGAGAGGTAGGTGCAGAGAGCAGTAGAGGTATACAGGTAGAGAAGTTAAGTAGTGACAGAAGCATAGACAAATGTGATGGAGAGAGACACTGGTGGGGTGTACAGAGACAGGCAAAATGAGAAGAGATATGGAAAGGCAGGTCCAGTAAAGAAAGTAGTGAGGCAGAGAGAAATGTGGAGAAGGTGAGTGAAGAAAGGTAGAAAAGGAGATGTCATGTAAAGAGAAAAGAGGTGTAGAGAGACAGAGGTACGGTAGAGAAAGAGAGGAGGTTGATACAGAGGTCAAAAGAGAGAGAGGGTGAGATAAGGAGAGAGCTGGAAAGTAAAGAGAGAGGTAGAGACAGAGGTTAGGTACAGAGATGTATAAAGAAAGAGGAGTACCAAGAGAAAGGCGAGGTAAAAAGGGTGACGAGGTAGAAAAAGAGATGCCTAAACAGATTTGAGGGAGGAGGTAGTGATGACCAATGAAAAAGAGGTAGAGATAGAGGTAGTTAGAAATGGGCAAGGTAGGCAGAGGAGAGGTAGAAGAAACAGGTAGAAAGAGCAAGATGGGATGTGGAGTGGCGAGGAGTAATAAATGATGAGGTCACTTGAGAGGTGAGGTAGTGAGGTCGAGGGAGATGAGGGACTGAGCGAGAAGTGACAGGGTGAGAAATGAGCGGGCCGGACTGGCACTGGGCGTTTCAGTGGGTTGGCAGGGTGGGGGATGGTTTCATTGGTGTGGGGGCAGTTTGTTTGATGAGGTTCAAAGATGTTCTTCTAATTATGCAGAAACCGTTGCTGTGCATAAGCATGAGATACTGGAGTGAGAATGAAGTCATCCTCATTCATTCCAGATTAGGCCGGTTAGTTTCTTAAGCATGAGGCCGTCAGAAAGTGCATAGCATGCATAGATAGAGGACAGGGCCGGCTCTAGGGCGGGGCGACCGGTGACACCGCGCCGGGCACTGACTTGGGGTGGGGGCGCCATATTTGCAAGTAGATTATCGTTTTAAAAGCACCTGTTAACCCGTTCCTTGCCTCCAGCAATTTTCAGGCATCAATAAAAAACTCAAGATAACTCCAGTGATTAATGTTCTTCCTGGAAAGAGACAGAGTTTTGTCTAATGGAAGTTTTGACTCATCCTAAGGTAGCGGAGAGGGTTAATATGCCTGCTGCAAAGAACGTGTACTATGCAGATCACAAAGTGCATGTAATGTAAATGGATCAGTGGGTTACTGCTTTTTATCAGAGAGATCCTTTTGTTTTTAAGTTAAAATTCTAATATATAGAACAGTGAGCTATTAACTGTCATCAAAGAGCTGCATGCAAACTGCAAGGTATATATTAGAGCTATATTTTTTTGTCCAGTCTTTCATTATCCTAATCTTGGAAAAAAAGGTTAATTTGGGTAAAAATCAATTCATATTATTAAAGGGAACCCTTAACAATGGTGTTATGTTTAAATTCTGAATTTGTGCTTTTTCAGACCAAGGACTTTTAAACTATACTGCCTACCAGTATGGATGACATGCGACTCCTACACCTTTTAGTCCTCTGTCTTATGTAACATTACCTATACACTGATTTACACACATATGATTGTCTCTGTGCAATGTGTGTGTGATGTAAAGTGCTCCGACACCTTACACTGGTATAAGTGTCGCTATAAAACTAAATGAATCTGAGAGAGAGTGGTTATGGAGACTTGAGGGGCACTGTTGAAGGGTGGTAGTGAGGGAATCCGTGGCAGAGGTGGTCATTGGGGGGTGCCAACAAACATTGTCGCACAGGGCGCCACCAGTGATAAAGCCGGCCCTGACAGAGGATACTACTGCCTTGATTGACTGTTGCAAACAATCTCCGGATCTACGCCAGCGTAAATGCGAAAGATGAAGCATAAACACCATTTATCCTTTAAGGGAAAAGAGAAAAAGATGTAAGTTAATGAGCTTAATTGAACTTTGCAAGCTGTAATAAAAACGGCTGAGCTAGCTGGATTCAATGTCTTTGAACTTCAGGCTTGCTAACTTAAGTATGCAAAATGAACGATTGATGAGGTGTGGCTGAAAAGTATAGAGAACGACGCAGCTCATTTCACGCTGGAAACATTCACAATTGAATACTTCAAAGTTCTCCGCTCCCCCCTTGCCCTGTATAACTAATTTAAAGTTTACACAATGCATCATCATAGCAAAGACACAGTGGCAACAACGACCACTGGAGTCCACTGTAACATCTTGGTAACCCACACTAGCATTTCTCAGCTGACTGGATAATGCTGCAATATAGTGATGGCAATGTCACAGCGGTAATATTACTCAGAGGACAATATTGTGAGCTTGACTGGTGAGCACTATTGTGGTGTATACACTCACAATATATTATTTGCAGAGAAATAAAGTTGCGGGTGGCAAGATTTAGTTAATTTCAGCCGCTAATAATTACTCAGGGCTGAATTCCATTCCGTCGTTTTTGTACACATCATGCCACCTCAGACAGACACCAGTCATATGCATATCATACCTGGCCCTGCTCTGATTGAAATAGTTCAGCCTAAAGTACCAGGTTAGCTCTCCTCTTGATGGGAAAACAACCAAAACCGGCTGGTATCAACTTTTTGGGCCTCCTTAGTGAAGACTAACTTGAATCTCATGGCACGATGAACATGGGACATGTCTGGGCATACCCACTTCATTTAGGGTATCTCATTTAGAAAAACAAGTGATGGGTGGAATGCTTTAATTAATCTCAGCCACTGATAATCACTTGAGCTGCATTTCAGTCCCGCGACATCCCAGGCAGAGACCAGGCAATATAATATTGGCATCCACACCACAATTTCCTTGTGCAAGAAGAGCTCAGTGATGGAACACACCATTAATGTCTTGAACTCACCCCTGGCATTATATCAGGGCTATGTGAGTATGACGGAGATGTAATAGCTAGTAAAATAGTAACATTACAAATCATTTGGAGGATTTCCTTATGTAATTTACTCTTTCTAATTCGTCTGTTCCATTTTGACCACAAAATATCAGGACTGAGCATCTGTTAAATCATGCAAGAAGTTCTTAGTCATTTGATCTGTAGGTATGTTCTTGCTGTGCCTGCATACGGTAGTTGTGGTCATGTTTTTCCTTCCTAGCACCTCTGCCTCTTTTGGAGTCTTACCTGTGTGCTCTATCGCAGATGCATACCAGCTGATGCAAAGGTAAGCTTGTATGCATGTTATTTCACACTTAAGTCTAAATTGAGGCTTTCCACTGCCCATGCATTAAGAAGAGTTACTTAATCAGCTTGGCCTCCTTGGTGCGCTTAATTGAGGGAAGAGGTGCCTTTCCAGGAGTCGGTGTGTATGCTTCGTCGCCATATGGTTACAGGCAGCTGACACAGGAATGGGAGAGGCCCGAATAACTTGTCTAGGCACATCATGCTGTTCCAAGATTGGCTACTGCTCTGCAATTTTGTGTATACTTTTATGGCAAACAGAGAATGCCTCAGGGAGCACCAGCACAGCACATCAGCAGCATGCTCACTTCACTGGATGCTACAGTAGTGCACCTCACTTTATCCAGCTTCCCCCATGTCCTGGGAAATTTTCAAATAGGAGAAGCAGATCTTTTTATGTGAGATGTATGTAACAGAGGGAAGGGTAAACTAGATCTATGACAAACTATGACACGAGCCCTCCTTCTGAGTGACCTCTTAATATCGATTAGGGTGTAAACCGGAATTTATATTAAAGTTAATGCATTGATACAGCAAACGGTATTACAATTTGCACTTTTAGTGTGGTTAAAGATAGGAACAAAGTCACCATCTCAAATCTTGAGGAATTTGTCCCAAGTATTCGGGAACTGCATGCGGGAATCGGTGTGGAATCACTGATTTTGAATATTCCAATTTCCATTCGGATTACTTTTAAACCCTCAATAATTCAGGGTGTGAAATTACTGTACTGCAACCACTGCAGTGTATCTAAAGCACACCTCATTCTTTTTTGTGTTAAAAAGTTTACCTTACTATGTGGAAAAAAGTAAGACATGCTGGCAAGTGGTGGCAAATTTGTATCTATAACTTTAGTAGTAAAATAAAATACCCAACTCTGCCAGTTTATATCTTTTGTTGTGAATTGCATATCTCTAAAATGTTTAACAGCAAAGTAATATGTTGGTTTGTCATATCATACATACCACAACATGCCACATTAAAATGTTGTGTATGTTGTTTCAAATGTATTACAGCCCTTCAGACTGTAGTCCTTTCAAGTACAGTAATAGGAGACCGATACAGACTTTAAGAAAAGAGTTAGGGCTGGAGCAAACCACATGCTTCAATACAGTACTTAATGAAAAGGTCAAGTACAATTAATGTAACACAAATAAAGATTAGGACATTCTATGTCAAGCGAGATATTTCGTGTTCCGGTATGCGGCCTAATGACGTCTGTGTCAACCAAAACACCTCCCTGGAGGGCTTGAAGGGTGATGGTTTGAGGGTTATGTTATCCTATGCTAAGCCAGAGTTTTTCTGTAACATAGAGTCTTCAGAGAAGGCGTTTGTTACCAGTAGGCATTGGCATGGACCCGATGGGTAACATATCACAAATATGCCGCTGGTTCAGAAGAAAGATGTCTAGCAACCATTGGGTACATGCGCCCCATGCATAGGGACTCTTAAGTACCACACAGGCTCAGAACAAGGCAAGCCCCTGCCCGTATGGATGTAGGCTTAGTAGATATGAGGCAGACATAAACCAAAGGCTCACGAGGGATGGAGGCCTATGCCTGTCAGTGGGAGCGGGAGCATGGCACAGTCAATGGTAGCTCAGACGAGCAGGAGACCCCTGCTTGCCAGAGTTCACATAGGTTCAAAAATGTACTGGAAATGGAAAAGTGTGAATGTTCTGCTATGTCATGTTATTTTGTGTTGCTTGTTCTTCCTGAATAGTACTTCTAAATGATGAAGATGGCCCCATGGTGTTTCAGAAACATTGGGCTGTGGCGCAGGGGCAAGGACAAGAGCAGCTACTGCTAAGCAGACCAGTTTAGAAGAGGTGCTGCTCCAAACTATTTGCTAATTTATTTTAACCAGCATGTCAGGCATCATGTGACTAATTTTGCCCAAGTCCTTCATGCCTCCAAGAGTTTTGGCATAATTTGTGATTGACTCTTCGTTGGCCTGTCCACACTTTTAGATCCACATGATTGACATATTCCTCACTGCGGCATAGCTGTGCCTGCATTTCAGAAGCCGACCATGCATGCGCTTGACCTTTCTCCAGCTGCACTGACATTTCAGCCCACTATGGAACTTGTACTCTTTCTTTTTTAGGTCTAGTGTATAGACAGCTTATAGCTGTCTGTTTTTTATGAAGACGTATTGAGGACAATACCAATACTCACAGTGGGCTTTGGTTCAGTCCACTGCTTACCATTGGTTTGCTTTTTTGTCAGTCTCGTTTGCTACTTCTTATTCAATGGCTTTCCTTCCTCTTGTGTTTCTCCCTCCCATGTAGCATAGCTTCTTTCCCACCCTTTTGACTGGATGATTTGGTCCCATTCACTGCTTACATTAGGAGAACTACTTTTTTAGGTTGAGCATACCACATAGCGCAAAGCTGTTTGGTAAAAAAAAACTATTGGTTGGTTTCATTGTCACTCTAATTTCTTTGCTTCTCATTTAATGGCTTGCTTTGTCTGTATTGTGGCAGTTCGCTCCCTGGGGCATAGTCTCTTTACATGTGTACTTTCGCTGCTCACTCTTAGGAAACACAGTTTTCTTTCTGCCTAAGCACTTCACGAGAGTGCATGTGTTTCCCAGTAGTCTCCCTTGTGTGCTTCTCTCCTCTGCCTCCACGCTCTGTGTTTGTTCTCTCTCATGTGCGTGCTTCTCTCCCCCAAACTCTGTGTTGCTCTTTATCACACATGTGCTTCTCATCCCCTGAGCTCTATGTTGTTCCCTCTCACTTGTGTGCTTCTCCCTTTGCCCCATGTTGTTCTCTCCCTCGAATGTTTATCCCTGCCATTCTTGTTGATTCATCCCTTGTGTGCTTCGTTTTTCCTACCTTATCCCTGACTCGCTACCACAAACTGCTCTTCCATTAACCCGCCCACCCAAAGTCCAATTTTTTTATTTGAGCTTTTTTTGGAGTGCAAGGCAACAAATTACTGTTGGTCCTTCTGCTTTTTAAATAAAAGTGCGTTCACCCTACTTCATATTGATATTTTTTTTATCACCAATCCATCTGACATTGTTTTTTGTTTGTGCTCTACAGCAGTGGCATTTTTGCCGATGCTGTGCAGCATGAACAAAAGAAATTAGAAGAGCCACTACATCTCAATGGCGAAACCTATTAGCTTGACCAATGGTTGCCTTTTTCTTTCAGCACTTCACAGGAGTGCATGTGTTTCCTTGCTCTTACTTGCGTATTGTTTCCTCATTCAAATGTGTTTCTTCTTCTCCCTGGTGCTTCCCACAGCTCTTCTGTTGCTTTCCCCACCTTTCTTGTATTGTATTTTTTCAAAATCCCTCCCAAAATGTCCATCGGAACATGACGCATACATGAGCATGTGTGTAGTGACACCTGGGCACACTTTGGTGAGGTTTTTGGATTGCATTATATAGGGAAAACGATTGTTTTATTGTTTTGCATTTTTCACTGCAGCAGGTTGTTCTATGATATTTTATTCAGTACTCAAAATGCAAGCTAGACCTATTGGTTTTGCCTCTGCTTGTTCTATAGGCCAATACAATTCTGCTTTTGTGGTTCAGTGACACCTAAAGCCACACTTACTGGTTGTTAGCCTCACCACTTAGGAAGCCTGGACATTGAGATCATTGTGGGCTCGCTACATAGACCTGCAGGTGTCTGTCACAGACAGCACTATATACACCATACTCCGCAGAGCCAATCATTGCTTAAGATTGCATGACTTTCATGTCAATCTGAGCCGCCTTGCTCCTATTTGTGGCTTTTCCCCCTTTCGGTGTTTGACCGGTCCACAGGAGCTTTTAGGTACTTTTTTCGGTGCATTCATCATTTATTATAACACAGTATTGCAAACAGAGCCATGTTTGCACACTAGTTTTCTGCCACCTAGTGGTCACTAGAAATGCAAAAGAAATGAGGAAGATTCAGCATCCATGGTGACAGATATTGAAGACTATTGTAAACAAGCATTGGCAATGCCATCGGTCTTGCTTGTATATTTAGGTAAGCAAGATCGATTGGCTTTGCCAGTACTTGTTGTAAGTGCTGTTTTGCTAGCGATTCAGCTAATCCTTGATTTTGCTAACCCTCACTGAGATTGTCTTTTGCTCATGCAGTCATATTTTGTGGCACTGTATGAATCAGGGTCGGACTTGGACAGAAAATAGGGCCAGGCACCAAAATAAAAGTGACCCACATTTCAAGGCACCAGCGGGAGATATCCAGGATGTTTACTTCCTGGATGGACTCCCTTGCCTATGCTATGCTTGGTGGATGTGGCATCAGACTACACGTTCATATAAACACACATCTGCAACTACTAAAACCCTCTCCCACATTGATCTCCTACTCCTTCCTGCCACTGATGTGACACACACGACAGCAGCGGCCATTCTTCCCCATAGGATCCCCGATCATTCGCCACTCAAGCATTATGTCGGATCCCTGTATTATGCAAACAACCCCAATGGTGCTTGAACACCTGGTTCCTCACCAACGACCAGTTTGTGGAGAATTTAGGGACAGAACTCCTATCTTACTTCGAGACCAATATTGGGTCAGTCGATAGTGTAGCTAACCGCTGGGTGGCTGGTAAGGCCACAATTCGGGGTGTGGTCATGACATTTCTCAAGCATGCTGAGTGAGACCAATTTAGTCGCATCACAGAGCTTGAATCCCGCGTATTACACCTGGAGACTAAAACGGCCATTGACCTGTCAGAATCCTTGCTCATCGACATTGAAACGGCCTTTGACTCGGTCGACTGGACCTATTTAGATCTAGTCTTACAACATATAGGTTTTGGCCCTACCTTTTGTAGATACCGCAGGCTCCTCTAAAAAGTGCTCTTGGCTCAGGTCCTCATTAACGGAGTGATACTTCGTACCTTCCTGATTAGGCGCGGAACCAGGCAGGGGTGTCATCTTTCCCCACTCCTCTTTGCTCTGGCCATAGAGCTTTTGGCCAGGATTATCCATTGTGATGCTTGGGTGAAGGGTTGGGACTGGGGCGGGGTGGGGCACACTAAGATAGAATTGAGCTGTATGCAGATATTCTCCTTTTTCTGGTGATTGCCCAAGCATCTGACCCTAGGGTACTAGACATCTGTGAGGTGTTTGAAGAGGCCTCCGTACAAACCGACATAAATCACCCCTTGTGCCAATCCGCGCTGATACCGCCATAGTATCCTGGCAATCAGACATCCCGATCCGTCATCTCAGCTTTAAATAACTGGCCGTACATATTGCTATGGTGCCAGAACTCACCCATCACTTAAATCTTACTCCTTTACTGAATACTACTAAAGCTCACTTACACACCTGGATTACCCTCCCCCTAAACATGCTGAGGCGAGTATAATAATACTCCCGTGCTTCCTGTACATGCTACAGAATTTTCACCTCCGAATTCCTAATCTGTGGTCCAGTGAAGTCACGGGGTTTCTCTGTTCCTTTCTCTGGAGGGGTCGACCCCCCATATAGCCTTTAATAAATGCAGCAGGTTTAAGAGGGGGACTGGGGGCGGCGGGCATCCGACTCTATTACTGGGCGTCCTAGCTTCTTGTTATCAATGACTGGTCGACTGTGCGCTGGGATGATCCGGTGTTCCAACTTGAACTAGCTCATCTCAGTCTTGATAATATGATGCACATCCTCTATGGCTGACCTATCCCCTCCCATATTGTAAAGACACCAAGACAGTTTTTCTTGTTTGACGGGAGGTTAACAGGTTCACGAGCTGGGACAAAAGGTTAACTCAGCAAACACCCCTCTGGAAAAGTCGATGGCTCAGTCATAGAGTAAAACTGGAGGGTTTCCGAAGTTGGGATTTGATTGAGGTCACAACACTGGGTGATGTTTGGAGTGGTTCACACATACGCTCACCTATAGATGGCCTTGACACTTTCATGCACTCAGTTCCAGAAATATTTACAACTTCGACATGCACTCACAGTTTACCAGGCAGATCTCACTGATTTACCTGAATTTAGCCCGCTGGAGGCAAAGTTGCTCATTGTATGCCTGGGCCATGGCGCAAGCCCTCAGATTTACTGCTCCCTGATCCGCAATGCCCCGGAGGCACTTGTGACAATCCGGCACAAATGAACACAATGCCTGGGCAGTGTGAAGGACACTGAATGGTGCGACACCTGATGGACCCCCGTAAAATTGCTATACCAACGCGTCTACAACTAATCCAACTGCATTATCTGTACATGACTTATTTTAAACTGCAGCAGCTCTGGCACACTGGAATTCTCTCCGACTCACGCTGCACATGCCGTCGTTTCCAAGCGCTGATTTCTTTCACATGGTGTGGTAGTGTCCTTCTGTGGCTCGTAATTGGGTGCTTACAGCTTAGTCTGTGTCTTGAGTGCTGGATAGACCGATTGAGCTAAGGCCTACAGTGGCTTTGATGGGCCTTCTAGATGAGGTTGGGGGAGCCTGTGGAGACTGAATGTTTGTGGGCCTAGCAACAATGAATGCTAAGAAAGACATTGCACGCAAATGGAAATGTCAACACCCTCTGACGTTATCGGAATGGAGGGCTGGTTTGGACTGGTGTGCCTAGCAGGAAGAATTGATTTACATCTCTAGAGGCTCCCTGCACAAATTTACTAAGATTTGGGGAAAATGGGGGGAATAATATGGCCTTTCGATTCTGTTTGGGGGCACGACTCCTGTAGTCAATGTTTCAAACTGAATGCCTGAAAGCGGGCAGTGTGCGTGCAGTTAATGTCCCTTATTTTGTGGTTGTGCTTATGCTCCAAAAATCAATACGTGTTTATAAAAAAAATAAGGGACCCGCCCATTAGTGAATTAGATGCTTAAAAAAAGAGGTCCATATTTGCAAATTGGGACAGTTTTGAACTTGTAAAGACACGCTGTATAAGTGTTTTGCAAGGAATGGAACACTGTATGGATTTGAGCTTACTGCAGGCAATGTTTGTTTTAATATCAGAAAAATCCACAGTAAAAATTGGCCCAGAAGACTATAAAACAAGCTCACAAACAGCCAAAAACCAGCCCACACACTGACCTATCAGACCAGCCATTCCGGCACCGCCTGATATATAGTCAGACCCTGGTACGAATCTATCCCTTTCTGTTCGTACATTTTTTGACTCAGTGTCCCCCGAGATGCAATTGTGGCTTGGATTTCTTTTATCAAAGTAATGCCTTCGGGGGTTGTAGAATTGGTTCAAATCAATTGCAACATCAGAACTAAGCTAGCCATGGAAATGGATTCTTCAAGGACAACCTTGCACTGGTCCAAATTACGAAAAATGTTCACTGCACATTGATGTCATACACAGCGCTGCTGAATGTAAAGCATACGCTTAAGGAATTAGATTTGTGCAGAGAGATAACATATCACTAAACAAACATGCCTATTGGCACATTCAAACAGGCCATGGTCTAAGACAAATGGCTGAGCTGTGTCTTGCCTGGTGTATTATAGGGTAATGTGGAGCAATGTACCTTCAAAAATAAATCCTTTTTCGAATATCAGAAAAATGCGATTTGCTGACAGAGAAAGGGGGAGACCAACGCAAATATAGTGAATTAGAATAATTGGGAAGTGAGAAATAAAAAGAAAAGATCACGCTTGCTGAAGAGTCTAGCAAGAAGGAAGGGACAGCTTTAATTTCGGACATTTCGTCTACATCCTAAATGCCTCTGCCCCAAAATGCAACACATTAAAAAGATTGTTCCAATTGCCTGTAATTGATAAGCCTTCACACTGATAGAGCTGAGGTGCTCACGAAAAGAAAGGGAGACTGTAGCCACCTTACGCTGTGTTTGCCACTTCCATCTTTACCTGTGTGAATACTGGACACCTGTTTGTAGTGTTAACGTACTATTATCAACTTGTGCACCTCCAGAAGTCTCACTCCTACATTCACCACTAAGGATAGAGAAATGGGCACTTCAGCTTCAAGGTTACTAGATGATCATTCAGTAACTCATGCGAAAGACGCCTTTGCTGGTTAGCTGTGATAGCACCCTATGCATTCCATATCTGAAAATCAGGCTGAGACCGAAGAGCTCATTCGAGCACTGGTTGATCCACCACTCACAAGGAAAATCGCTGCCTGACTAGCGACGATGTGTGACTTTAGGTAGGTGTGAAAGTCCAATGGCAGAAAATCAACCAATCTTTGAAAGAGACGCCAGTGGCATTAATGAAACACATCACCAGGCTACCCTTTTTAGAAGCAACCCTTATTCTGCAAGACAATCGGCTGGGGACACCTGAAACACTCACTCATACAATTGTTCATCTTATCTACTTGGGACATTAAGGCATGGCCAACCAAGGTCCATATGCACCAGCCAGCCGAGCTCCTGAAACTGACAAGAAATTGAATGAGAAGCAGCTTGGCTTATAAATCGACCTGCCCCCATAATGTGCGAGCAATCCAGATTCACTGCCTGAGCGGAGGTGAGCTCTGGTGTCTGCACTGCATCCAACGGGCACTAAATACTAATGGTTGTTGATTAACAACCACAGACCCAGCAACAGAATTTGGACTGACCACTTCTGTCAGCTCATGCTGCAAAAGCTTTTAAAACTAGTTACTTGTAATATACCTAAGGAATTCAAGAGGTTGTTGGAGATGCTGTTACAAGGGAAGGTATTCTACAAAACCCTGAATGACTAAGGCCATCACCTACGTTGCATCATGCCCAGATGGCCTCAAGCTGACAGACAGAGCACTTCATGAAGGAAATTGAAAAAGACTGTATCATCTAGGACCTTTGGGTCAATTTTCAGCTAGCCTTATTTAATCTCCTGAGAGAATACTAGACACCACACCCCTCATCTGGTGCTTCATTGGGAGTGGAGCTAAGTGTTTGCCCCCTCCAAAGTGCCACCCAGGTTCCACCTATAATGCAGTTAATCAGCCATCAACCATCATTAAACTGAGCTGAGGAGGTAGGCAAGCAACAAGAAAATAGGTGAAGTCAGCCCAGGCATCAGATTTGATATTCAGGTAGTAACCACATGATTGATTGGGACTGTCATCCTGGTAGGAAATTCGGCATGTGAGACAAGGTTCTGCAGGTAGTTGCCCAAAAAAACCCAGTGATTACCACTCCAGAAGAAGACGCCCAACTGACGAGAAACTTGTCTTGGTTCAACACGCTCTCCACCTTCACACAAATGTTCATTTCTGCAGTTCACACTTGAGGTGAAGAAATGCAATCTGACATGACTATGGTTGTGGATATGTGGAGGGACCCAAGAAGTTCTTGAGGTCCTCATGCCATGATAAGAGTGCTATGATACTATGATTATGGCAGCTGGAATACCAATCTGTATCTCCGCCCAATGACCATTGATCAATTGTGGCCATGACGCAAGTTTTACGTGCACCATCTTCCCGCCCTTCCACCTTGTTGTAAAACTATATGACCTGATCCTTGCTGCAGTCAATATATTGTGCCTTCCATGGCACAGCTACTATTTTCTGCAATTACTTCCGATGTAGGAGGATGTTGTGTTCACAGTTCCAAGGGCTGAGAGCCCTCTAAGGATCCTGAGCACTGATCCCAGACTGGCTCACACACACACATTGCTGGTGCCTGGTATGGAGTCAGTGGTATAAAAGCGCATCCATGCTTTGCAGTACAAATCAGATTGAGTCTGTATCCTGGGTCCATTGCTGTGCTGTACTTTCTGCGCCTGGGCCTAATTCACCTCCTGGGACACAACAGAGAACACAATATATCACACATATGCTGTACAGAGGGAGAAAGGCTATACCCTACTGTGTGTAAATGGGGGCATCCAGAAAGAAATGACTATACCAATAAAGGGGAGCTCGTTAATGCCATGCCATTGTCATCTAAACATTTTAGCAAGATCATAGGCACCAAATATAAAAAGGAAACAGGTCCTCTCAAGTTGATAGGTAATTTGTCACTCTTCGACAGGACCTAGGTATGGAGATACATTTTACACTGGTCCACTGCCTCTGAATATAACCAGGCTCTTTCTAGTCCTTTGGTAGCTCACTCCAACATTTGGTCCTTATGACAGGTAACATTGTACCCCCAAGGTATTTCTCTGGCTTCCATGGTACATGAATGGTTTGAGCTTTCCAAACAGATCGATATCCTAACCACATGTCTTTGTAAGATGGTTAATCGGCCCCTCTATAGAGAGAATAGTTTCGAGGCCTACCCTCGAATATGACACGTTATTTCGCATGCCATTACTTCGCATGCCATTACTACGCGGTTATTACTTAGCAATAACCGTTACTACGCAAGTTTTTAGTTCGCATACCATTACATTGAAAGTGTTAATGTATACGAAGTAAAAACTTGCCTAGTAATAAAAATGGTATGCGGAATAACGTGTCATATTAAAAAAGACATCTAACCCCTTTTTTAAAATGTTTAAAACACAACACTACTTTAATTAATAAATAAAAATACACTACCCTATACATCTAAAAATGCAAAACACTACCAAAACACTCAAACACTACACTACCCTACACTACTGAAACACCACTACACTTAACCCTAAATCACTACCCCCTGCACGAACATACGCATTCCCCCACTCCGGTCCCTACACTCATTCACTACCCATCACAACCCCCCGACACTACACTAAACACTAAAACTTGCATAGTAATAAAAACAGTCATTTACCACAACACTACACTAAATACTAAATACAAATACACTACCCTACACAAAACAAACTCTAAAAAACTACCCAAACACCCAAACACTACACTACCCTACACTACTCAAACACCACTACACTACCCTAAACCCTAAATCACTACCCCCAGCATGACCCTGCCCCTATCCCAGTCCTGTCCCTACTCCCAAATACTACCCTTCACGACCCCAACACTACCCTAAACCCTAAACCACTACCCTACACTACACCACACCACAACACTACCCTAAAACCTAAAACACTACCCCCTGCACAACCTTCCCCCGACCCCCAGTCCGCTCCCTACACTACAACACTACCCTGCACGACCCCCCAACACTACCCTTAACTCTAAAAGACTACCCTACACTACACAAACACCACAACACTACACTAAACCCTAAAACACTACCCCCAGCACGACCCTCCCCCTACCCCCAATCCTGTCCCTACACCCAATCACTCCCCTACACGACCCCCCGACACTACCCTAAACCCCAAAACACTACTCCTCAAACACAACACTACCTTAATCCTTAAAGACCTCCCCCTAGCCTAAACCCTTAAAAATAGCCCCTCTTACCTCTCTCTCCTCGTGTCCTATGTTCTCCTTCCTGCATCTTCAGAGAGGTGGTGATCGTTGCCCGTCGTTGTGAGGAAACGCCTCAGTTTCCTCACAACGATGTGGTTCGCTTTACAACGCATGCGTTGTAATAACATGCGTAGAAATGGCTACGCGTTATTACAGCGCATGCGTAGTAAAGCTTGCGTAGTAATGGTACGCGGTGTAATGACCGCGTACAAAAGGATCTTTACCCTACCCTCTCTTTTTTGTTGTAACCCTCTTTAAAGGAAGCCTCTTAATTTGATTTGATCTGATGAGGTTGGTCAGAGCAGTTACCTGTTCCATCAAAATTATGATTTCCACAAGAACACAGCAGATTTCTTTCTTTCACCTGGAGATTTTGGTTGCTCAAAACAGCCGAAATCACTGTGTGTGATAGTGTGGGGCAAAATGAACAAGTACTAGGGGAATCCGACCCAGAGTTATTGATCCTATAGCAATTCCTCATTTCTTAGAGGACTAAATGGTTCCTTTGTGATGGGCTGGATTTTCTCCACCTCTGAGTTAACCAGTACCGTCATTATCAGTAACACTGGAATAGGAATTATTCGATGTTAGACCTGACATCCTTGGCGTGGCTTTCCCCCTAACATTTTGCCTTCAACCCTCCTGTACTGCTGACTTGGTTTTTGCTGGCTTTAGGGCCTTGTGCACTTTACCACTGCTAACCAGTGCTAACGTGCTTGTGCTCTCTCCTTAAAAGATGGTAGAATTGGCTTATACCGAATTAGCATATTTTTTAATTTACTTGTTAGTCCCTAGTAAAGTGGCACTACCTGTGCCCAGGGCCTGTAAATAAAATGCTGCAAGTGGGCCAACAGCACTGATTGTGCCACCCACTTAAGTAGCACTTTAAACATGCCTCAGGTCGGCCATTGCAGCCTGTATTTAAACTGGCAAAATAAATCTTTGGCAGGCTCAACTCTTTCTTTTTATTAATACATGGACTCTGCCACCTGTGAGTTCTACCCTGCAAAATGGTGCCACCCCAGTCCTCATTGCAACTCATCAATCTGGTTTAAGTAAATGGCACAACCCCGAAACCTCAATCTCAATAATAGGGTACAACATACACTGCATACTCGAGGTTCGGAGGGATTGATTAAATTGAGAGGTCGATGGTTTGGATGACGCCTTTTTTTTCCTCCAGGGCCTTCTTTGATGGGAGAGTTAATGGAGGTACAGATTTCAGTTGGTAACTTTTGGCTGACATTTATGTCAATTGGGCAGAAGGTGTCTGAGTTGTATGCACTCTTCACATCTGCCAAGGTTTCAGAATGCTTATGTGTGACATTTTCATAATTTCAGTGTAATTGTGAGAGACATTCAATGACTATAAGTGACACTTTCTCGCGAGCATAGTCAAGCAATGAAGACGAGGGAAAAATGTAAATATCAGAAATCACACCGATTTGAGCAACGGGAACCCCGAAGAAGATCTTAAAACTGCTGCAAAGCACCAACAATGGAAGGGCACTAGGATTAGGCCTGGGCGGAAAACTACGCTACGCTCGCGTAGTTTGCGAAGTTTGCGCTACTTCGCACTACGCGAATTGCACGTAGCACAGTGCAAACACGTGTAGCGTAGCGTAGTGCAGCGGTCATTTTTTGCTTGCTCGCGGTCCTCAACGTCAAGTTGGCGACCGCGAGCAAGCAAAATGACATCCCGGCGAGACTTTTTCCTCGTTCGCGATCAGCAACATCAAGTTGCCGATCGCGAGCGTGGAAAATAAACCTCCCGGCGAGATTCTCAACGCGGGGAGGTCAGGTTTCTCATTGCGAGTGGTCGCGTATGCTCGCGACCGCTCGCGATGAGAAACTACCAGTCCGCGTTGAGAAAGCTGCCGCTCGAGTAAAAATCTACTCGAGCGGCAGTAAAAGACAGCTCGCACTGTGCAAGATGCCGTTTTCAATGATTGCACAGTGCGGACAAGCATCCGGCACTGTGCAATCATTGCGAACACGCACTACGCAGTTCGCGTAGTGCTACGCGTAGCTCGCGTAGTGCGAACTGCACTTTGCGTAGCTTCGCGAAGCGTTACTTCGCGAACTACGCCCAGGGTTAACTAGGATGCAAGAGAGGCCCCAGTGTGGAGTCTGTACTTTGTGCAGACTGCAGACAGTGACAGACAGTGACAGTGCAGACCATCTTTGGAGATTAGGAATCACCATCCTCCATTACTCTGCAGTGAGTGCAGCTGCGAGTGACTGAGATGCGGCATGAAGTCACCAATTCATTTTATTCAACTTATCTAGTAGTGACCAGATGTTACTGGTGCAAGTGTCAGAATAGCTGTGAGTGCAAGTCGGAGTGCAGGGGTGAATGCTGTGCCAGAGCAGATGTCAGTGCAGTGCTGCTGTGAGAGAGATTAATGATGCCAGTGTGAGTGCATGTGAGAGTACAGGTGCTGGTACAATTGACAGTGAAGGTGTGAGCGAGGTGAGAGTGAGCTTACTGGTTCAAGTTCCAGTTGTGTGAGTGAGATGCAAATGAGCTTACTCTGCAACTTATATTACAGGTACGAGGAAGGTTACTGGTGTATGTGGCAGTGAGGTGTGAGTGAAGTTGTTGGTGTAAGTACCAGTGGTTTTATGATGGCAGGTGTGAATGAGTTTACCGATAAGTGCCAGAGCAAGTGGGAAAGACGGTGAAAGTACATGCATGCTTGCAAGAGCAGAATTGACCTCTGATGTAATTGCAAAGGTCTGTGCTTTAGCACTGCTGCATGTTTTATGTTGGGCCACTCACACTCAGCGTTGATTTTACGAATCTTATTATGAAAGTGTTTGGCTAATTTGTTGCAGTGATTGTTCTGTAGCTAGGTAGTTGTTTTGAAGGTGTAAGTATTTTGGGATCTCACAATTTAAAGCAGTTGTCTAGTTCTGTTTTTAGCTGTATTAATTTGGTATTTAAGGAAGGATTTTTTTGTATTTTTCCCTGTGTTTTATTTTATATTTATGTGTAATCAATCAATCAATCATGTCACTTATAAAGCGCACTACATACCCGCGAGGGTCTCAAGGCGCTGGGGGAAGAGGGGGGTGGTGCTGCTACTGATCGAAGAGCCAGGTCTTGAGGAGTCTTCTGAAGGCCAGTAGGTCTTGGGTCTGTCGGAGGTTGGTGGGGAGGGTGTTCCAGGTCTTGGCGGCGAGGTGGGAGAAGGATCTGCCGCCGGCGGTCGTTTTCCGGATGCGGGGGACTGTGGCGAGGGCGAGGCTGGTCGAGCGGAGCTGGCGGGTGGGGGTGTAGAAGCTGAGTCGTCTGTTGAGGTAGGTTGGTCCGGAGTTGTGGAGTGCTTTGTGTGCGTGGGTGAGGAGCTTGAAGGTTATCCTCTTGTTGACAGGGAGCCAGTGCAGGTCTCTCAGGTGGGGTGTGATGTGGCTGCGTCGGGGGATGTCGAGGATAAGACGTGCAGAGGCGTTCTGGATGCGTTGCAGCCGTCTCAGGAGCTTAGCCGTCGTTCCTGCGTAGAGGGCGTTTCCGTAGTCCAGCCTGCTGGTGACGAGGGCCTGGGTGACTGTTTTTCTTGTTTCGGTGGGGATCCACTTGAAGATCCTGCGGAGCATTCGGAGGATGTTGAAGCAGGATGAGGAAACGGCGTTGACCTGCTTAGTCATGGAGAGGGTGGGGTCGAGGATGACCCCTAGGTTGCGTACGTGGTCGGTGGGTGGCGGGGCTGTTCCCAGTGATGTTGGCCACCAGGAGTCGTCCCAGGCTGTTTAGTGGAATTTACCAGTTCTTTTTTATTGCCTGAGAGTGGTATAATACGTGACGTGTCATATTCAGGAGTTTGATATTAAGGTGTTAAATTTCAAGCATTTCAAGGTTATGGTGTCCAGAGGTACAAGCGGGATATATCTAATGTGTTCCTCGGGAATTATTGCTACTCAAACCATGAATATATTTTTCTCTATCCTGCCATAATATTTTGAATCCTTGTGGAGTCATGTCAATGAGTGAGCAATCTGAGTGTGCAAGCCATGTGTCTTGTAGCAGGAGGGTATGAGGCTTATTGAAAGTTCTGATGTCTGCAATGTGGGGAGCATTAGTCATTGCAGCCCAGCAGACATGTAGGAAACATCTTGGTTTGGTTGGATGCAGACCTTTTAAAGTTGCTCTTCAATCTGTTTCATGGCAAAGCGGTTACTTACAGTGGCTTTCAAGGAATATTGATTGTGCTATTTCTTGGACTCTTTATGGATTATCCTAATAAAATAGTGGGTTTCTTAGATTGTGAAACTGTCCTTAGGTTCTTATTTTCAATGTCGGTTTTTTGTTCAGTGTACATCCCATCATTTGCAGGGCTGGACATTGACCATGATCTCTGCTTGGCTGTGATGTGGAAGTTTCCTGTGTTAACCGGGCATGTACTGGCTGAGGCCAGTGATGGAAACAAAAGTGGTGACATTTATTGACGTTGCTGTTAGAATGTGTTCATATTTCCCAAGTGGCCCTGCTTTATGTATAAATCCTTGAGCCAGTATTGAATTTTAATCAACACCGCAGTGCATTCTGAGACTTCTAGTTTCACTTCTTACATTGCAGTATGGGCTTAAAAAATAATGCCACATGCTGTTGACTAAGTCAACAAGACTGAATAAAGGTAACTCACATGAGGTCGACTAGTAGATGTGGTGGTTTTAATATGGTTGAGCACTGCAGTACACATTTTAGCTTTGGCACAGGACATAGCTTTGTGAAAAGTGGTTGTTTGTGTATTTTTATGGGAAGGGGTTGTAACATACAATTTTAATACAGAGCCTCATTCGAGTATGCCTGTAGCCTCCATGGGACTAGTAATCGGTGTTACCAGGCCCAGCAGAAATAAGAGTGTTAGTGGACCACCATTGATCCAGTGTTTTTCACCCAGGCATTTCGACTACTAATTTAAATGGAAATTCCTCATTTTTAAGAGGGCCCTCCTATTTCCAAAGACCCATTCACACCCCAGGACTTATTGATACTCCTGGTATTCATAAATCTTTATGGAGGTGGAAATACAGGGTGAAATAATGGGACACTTGTGATGAGATGAAACTATCTGTCTTTATACCTTCCCAACCTGAGCTGTGTTAGATAGCCGGGTAGAGAGCAGCCACAGGCCCCTATTGTCTGAATGAGTGCTGAGCCAGCCCACTCCAACCAATCTAGGAGCTTTTCTCATGCTAAGTAACATTGTTAACCGCATGAGGGTATCTTCTGGATTGGTTAGGGGAGTTTGCTTTGGGACCCCGTGCTAGGAGCCACTGGAGAAGAAAACCGAGGACAGGTGGACGAGGAGCCAGTGGGAAAGTAAAATTTTCATTGCAACTTTCTTACCTTTGGCGTTTTGGCTCACTGACAAGCCCTGTGAGAAACTAGGACTGGTTGAGCCTCAGCTCCAGAGCTCTCACAAGTGGTCTGTTATAAACACTGTTTATAAATACCCACAAGCTTTGGCGTTGGGCCTAAGGGCATTGCTGGTTTCTCCAGTGTCTCTCAGTGGGTACAAATATTCGCCCCACCACTTTAAAGTGTATTACTTAGTAAAATGCAAGAAGTGGCTGAGGGTGTCACACGTCATAAAAGAGAGTTTTATACTGCTATTTAGCAATTTACAATGTGGCATCATCACTGAAGTTCTATCACTTGTATTTGAAATGTTAGAACATTTCTTTTTTCTTTGTTTTCACTGAGCCAGCAGTCACCTTTGTTGAACTGTGCATGACAAGCTCAGCTTTTTAGGTCTTGGCTAGACAGTGCATGCGCTGTCTCAAGGAGACATTTGGGGCCACATGTAGGATGGAAACATTTTGAGAGTTTCAAATTGCGATTTTTTGTGACTAGCAATTAGGAACTCGCAAAATGTGATGTACAACAGTGTCTCAGCCACTGTTTGTGATTCCCAATGGGATCAATATTCATGAGGCAGGTCGCAATTTGCGACCCATTGGGAATGGCCTGTAATCGCACAGATGGTGGCCTGCTGGGGTCAGCAGACCACCATGTCTGTGATTGCTTTTTAAATAAAGCATTTAAAAAAAATATTGAAATGCAGCCCGTTTTCCTTGATGGAACACAGGACACATTTCAAAAATAAAAATGAAAAGCTACTTTTTCATTTTTTTAAGAATAGGCAGTGGTTTGTGGGATCCCTGCCTGCTCCTAAAACAATGTTGGCACAACATTCACAAAAGGGAAGGGGTCCCTTGGGGAATCCTTTCCGTTTGTGAATGGGTTACCACCTCCTTCACGGAGACAGTTGAATATGAATGTTTTGCGACCACATTCTGGTTGCAAAACATTCATACATGCCCCTGCGACTCCCTATTAGGAAGGGACTTCCATGAGCCAGTGGAATTGGAGTGCTTGTTCCATCCTCCATGTTGATCTTTGTTTTTAATCACTCCGTAGGAGTATTTGTGTTTTCAGGCATCTCCCTTGTACACATACACACATACCACTAAAATGCAAACAAATGCAATTCTTAAAAAGGTGTTAAAACACGAACAGCACTTGTTTATTTTGCATGATCCAATGATATTAAAGTGCTTGTTCCAGCCTCCATCTTGCCATAGTGCTAACACCAGCCAATGGTATTGGAGCACTTTAAGTGCTCACCAGTTACATTACACAATGACACATTCATTGTCGTAGAAAGGGGTAACCGTAAGTGATTTGCCCAGAATCACAAATTGTTCAGTCAACCCTGAGATTCAAACCTGGCTCCCCAGTTCCCCTTTCGGGAGCTCTGGCCATAATGCCACATCCTTGCGTCACTTTAGAGCTCAACTGTTTCTCACTATCACTTTCATATTTGTTCAGCAAGACCCCGTCAACAATAACCAGCATTGGCAAAGCCAATAGATTTCGGCAATGCCTGAGCTATTGGCTTTGTCAATGTGAATGTCTGTTAGCCATGTATCTAGCAGCACATCTGCAGTTCAGCATCACTGAAAAAAGCAACATCACTGAAAAAAGAGCTATGATGTGGCCAGCACAAGCCACGTCATAGCGCTTCTTTGTGTTAGGAGGGCAGGACAATAAACTCAATATGGGGGGACAAAGAGACTCGACGTCAGCTCAACATCCTGTGATTCCGGGCTTTCAGTAACTTTCAACCATGTTGAACAACAGATGTGCTGCTAGACAACATGGCTAAAAGACATTCACATTGATAATTCCATTAGCTCTGGCATTGGCAAGACCTATTGACTTTACCATTGCTTGCTATTTCTTTATACTTTCTAGCAATTTCACAGTTCAAGTATAACTGCGAAATGCCATGTGGCAGAGTGCAAAGTACTTTAAAATGCCTGGTTTCAGATCTGACTTCTCAGAAATGTCAAACGCAAACTGCTGGGAAAATCTATCAGCCAATCATCAAGGCACTGTTTATGTATCAGACTGATGTAAGATAATACCTCTAAACAGGCTGCACGCACTATGTGTGACATTTTTGGCAGTGTGTCTAACTCAAGGTACTTTTCATTTCGGTACTATTTAAATAATGATTTAAATCGGTATGAATTAGTCGAGCCATGAACCATGGGCGATTTGTGGGATATGCACTAGTTACCTTGCAAAGGAAGTATGCTTTCAATACCACGAAACAAATTATATTAATTTCAAATAAGCTACTCACAGGAAATCCGAAATTCAGAGTTTATAATCGTTGAGGAGTAAGGACTTGTAAAGAGTGCAGCCACAGTCTCAAGCTTTTCCCTACCTGTTGATGTCACAACTGAAAAACTGTTATATATAAAGACTTGTACTTTTATTCTGTGTACATTATTTTCATTCTACATTACTTGTGGTGTGGGTTATAAAAGATGTTGTATTTGCAAAGTGAAGGTCTCTGACTAGCCAGTCACATTTATTTGCCCTGCAAATTGAATTTTACTTTTAGCCCAGTGAATTAATAACATGCAATGACAATAGTGTATGCAGATGAAAAATGTGTGTGTAAGTAATCCTACATTTGAGTTAAAACCCAAAATAGGTAAAGCCACAGACTGTAGATGTACTTGCTAGAGACCATAACTCAAAAACAATTAATGGGGCAGGCACCTGTTTTTCTCATGTCTGGTGTATTCCCATTCTGCATCATTAGTGTCGGGGTAAAAGACATAGGGCCCAATTTAATATTTGGCAGATGGAGTGAGTAATCTCCATTGGCCTGGAGGAAGAATTAATGACCGCCAGACCAAGTCTACGCTGCCCGCCAAATTTATAAATAACGGTGATGCAGGCGGTAATTTCTAAAGCATTGGCATTAACCACTGTCACAGTGATTCCTGTTAATGCTTTTTAAAGTTTAGCACAGCGCTCCATCAACATAATAGACCAGGCCATCAAACTTATATTTTTTTATCTAAAAAAAAAAATGCCCCCTTAGCCATGGGAGTTGTCTCTCATGGCGAATGGGGCATTAGTCAGTTTCCAGTGCCCCTTAATGCCGGGGTTTTCCAGGCGGTGACAGGAAGTAAAAGCTGACCTCTATGCCCACCCATCTTAAGTAGGTGGTCAGACATAGCGGTCACCCTCTGATGGGTGTAATCTTGGTGGAGACTGAGAAGTATCTGCCATGGTTACACCTATGGTCTGTCCACATGTAAATTCTGCAGGTGGCCCAGCAGCTTGGCAGTAAGGATATTTCATCACAATTGAGATGAAGTATCCTTACTGCCAAAATATAAATAAGCCTCATAGTCCTTTCAGCGGAAAACTCTGTCACTGCCCATGCAGAGGTGTGTAATTTGCAAAGGGAATATTTGTTTTAATGCACCACACGGGTGCTGTGCTTTAAAAATGAGGAGCACCAGTGGCATTAAGTAAATTAATGGTGCTCCCCTGATAAATGTTGTGAAGCCCCCGGAAACTCCTATATCTCACATAAATTCATAGAACTTATGTTGAACAGGGGCCGCATGAATGATGGGGTACATGGCTGTGCTGCAGGGTGCTGTGTGTTATATCTACACCAAAGGGGATGATGGACGGAGCGTTAGAGCAAATCAAACACTCACCCCCAGTCAACTGATCTGGGTTTAATCCATCATCATTCTTTAGCTCACTCCACCACCCCAGTTCAGACATGGCCATATGCAAATCAGTCTGACCCTGTGCCTCATGGGAACAGTCCAGCCTGAACTGCCAAGCCATGTCTTCCCTGGACCGGAAACAAGCATCCTGGGACCGGTTTCGGGTTCAAAACCCTCATCAGCCAGGCTATCTTGAATCCAGTGGCAAAGTGAGCAAGGGACCCACGTCTGGGCATACCCTGCCAACTTAGGGTTAAAAAAGCGATACCAAAGGGGATGATGGACGGAGCGTTAGAGCAAATCAAACACTCACCCCCAGTCAACTGATCTGGGTTTAATCCATCATCATTCTTTAGCTCACTAAACCACCCCAGTTCAGACATGGCCATATGCAAATCAGTCTGACCCTGTGCCTCATGGGAACAGTCCAGCCCGAACTGCCAAGCCATGTCTTATCTGGACCGGAAACAAGCATCCTGGGACCGGTTTCGGGTTCAAAACCCTCATCAGCCAGGCTATCTTGAATCCAGTGGCAAAGTGAGCAAGGGCCCCACGTCTGGGCATACCCTGCCAACTTAGGGCGAAAAAAGCGATACCAAAGGGGATGATGGACGGAGCGTTAGAGCAAATAAAACACTCACCCCCAGTCAACTGATCTGGGTTTAATCCATCATCATTCTTTAGCTCACTCCACCACCCCAGTTCAGACATGGCCATATGCAAATCAGTCTGACCCTGTGCCTCATGGGAACAGTCCAGCCCGAACTGCCAAGCCATGTCTTCCCTGGACTGGAAACAAGCATCCTGGGACCGGTTTCGGGTTCAAAACCCTCATCAGCCAGGCTATCTTAAATCCAGTGGCAAAGTGAGCATGGGACCCACGTCTGGGCATACCCTACCAACTTAGGGCGAAAAAAGCGATACCAAAGGGGATGATGGACGGAGCGTTAGAGCAAATCAAACACTCACCCCCAGTCAACAGATCTGGGTTTAATCCATCATCATTCTTTAGCTCACTCCACCACCCCAGTTCAGACATGGCCATATGCAAATCAGTCTGACCCTGTGCCTCATGGGAACAGTCCAGCCCGAACTGCCAAGCCATGTCTTCCCTGGACCGGAAACAAGCATCCTGGGACCGGTTTCGGGTTCAAAACCCTCATCAGCCAGGCTATCTTGAATCCAGTGGCAAAGTGGGCAAGGGACCCACGTCTGGGCATACCCTGCCAACTTAGGGCGAAAAAAGCGATACCAAAGGGGATGATGGACGGAGCATTAGAGCAAATCAAACACTCACCCCCAGTCAACTGATCTGGGTTTAATCCATCATCATTCTTTAGCTCACTCCACCACCCCAGTTCAGACATGGCCATATGCAAATCAGTGTGACCCTGTGCCTCATGGGAACAGTCCAGCCCGAACTGCCAAGCCATGTCTTCCCTGGACCGGAAACAAGCATCCTGGGACCGGTTTCGGGTTCAAAACCCTCATCAGCCAGGCTATCTTGAATCCAGTGGCAAAGTGAGCAAGGGACCCACGTCTGGGCATACCCTGCAAACTTAGGGTGAAAAAGCGATACCAAAGGGGATGATGGACGGAGCGTTAGAGCAAATCAAACACTCACCCCCAGTCAACTGATCTGGGTTTAATCCATCATCATTCTTTAGCTCACTCCACCACCCCAGTTCAGACATGGCCATATGCAAATCAGTCTGACCCTGTGCCTCATGGGAACAGTCCAGCCCGAACTGCCAAGCCATGTCTTCCCTGGACCGGAAACAAGCATCCTGGGACCGGTTTCGGGTTCAAAACCCTCATCAGCCAGGCTATCTTGAATCCAGTGGCAAAGTGAGCAAGGGACCCACGTCTGGGCATACCCTGCCAACTTAGGGCGAAAAAGCGATACCAAAGGGAATGATGGACGGAGCGTTAGAGCAAATCAAACACTCACCCCCAGTCAACTGATCTGGGTTTAATCCATCATCATTCTTTAGCTCACTCCACCACCCCAGGTCAGACATGGCCATATGCAAATCAGTCTGACCCTGTGCCTCATGGGAACAGTCCAGCCCGAACTGCCAAGCCATGTCTTCCCTGGACCGGAAACAAGCATCCTGGGACCGGTTTCGGGTTCAAAACCCTCATCAGCCAGGCTATCTTGAATCCAGTGGCAAAGTGAGCAAGGGACCCACGTCTGGGCATACCCTGCCAACTTAGGGCGAAAAAGCGATACCAAAGGGGATGATGGACGGAGCGTTAGAGCAAATCAAACACTCACCCCCAGTCAACTGATCTGGGTTTAATCCATCATCATTCTTTAGCTCACTCCACCACCCCAGTTCAGACATGGCCATATGCAAATCAGTCTGACCCTGTGCCTCATGGGAACAGTCCAGCCCGAACTGCCAAGCCATGTCTTCCCTGGACCGGAAACAAGCATCCTGGGATCGGTTTCGGGTTCAAAACCCTCATCAGCCAGGCTATCTTGAATCCAGTGGCAAAGTGAGCAAGGGACCCACGTCGGGGCATACCCTGCCAACTTAGGGCGAAAAAAGCGATACCAAAGGGGATGATGGACGGAGCGTTAGAGCAAATCAAACACTCACCCCCAGTCAACTGATCTGGGTTTAATCCATCATCATTCTTTAGCTCACTCCACCACCCCAGTTCAGACATGGCCATATGCAAATCAGTCTGACCCTGTGCCTCATGGGAACAGTCCAGCCCGAACTGCCAAGCCATGTCTTCCCTGGACCGGAAACAAGCATCCTGGGACCGGTTTCGGGTTCAAAACCCTCATCAGCCAGGCTATCTTGAATCCAGTGGCAAAGTGAGCAAGGGACCCACGTCTGGGCATACCCTGCCAACTTAGGGCGAAAAAGCGATACCAAAGGGGATGATGGACGGAGCGTTAGAGCAAATCAAACACTCACCCCCAGTCAACTGATCTGGGTTTAATCCATCATCATTCTTTAGCTCACTCCACCACCCCAGTTCAGACATGGCCATATGCAAATCAGTCTGACCCTGTGCCTCATGGGAACAGTCCAGCCCGAACTGCCAAGCCATGTCTTCCCTGGACCGGAAACAAGCATCCTGGGACCGGTTTCGGGTTCAAAACCCTCATCATGCAGGCTATCTTGAATCCAGTGGCAAAGTGAGCAAGGGACCCACGTCTGGGCATACCCTGCCAACTTAGGGCGAAAAAAGCGATACCAAAGGGGATGATGGACGGAGCGTTAGAGCAAATCAAACACTCACCCCCAGTCAACTGATCTGGGTTTAATCCATCATCATTCTTTAGCTCACTCCACCACCCCAGTTCAGACATGGCCATATGCAAATCAATCTGACCCTGTGCCTCATGGGAACAGTCCAGCCCGAACTGCCAAGTCATGTCTTCCCTGGACCGGAAACAAGCATCCTGGGATCGGTTTCGGGTTCAAAACCCTCATCAGCCAGGCTATCTTGAATCCAGTGGCAAAGTGAGCAAGGGACCCACGTCGGGGCATACCCTGCCAACTTAGGGGCGAAAAAGCGATACCAAAGGGGATGATGGACGGAGCGTTAGAGCAAATCAAACACTCACCCCCAGTCAACTGATCTGGGTTTAATCCATCATCATTCTTTAGCTCACTCCACCACCCCAGTTCGGACATGGCCATATGCAAATCAGTCTGTCCCTGTGCCTCATGGGAACAGTCCAGCCCGAACTGCCAAGCCATGTCTTCCCTGGACCGGAAACAAGCATCCTGGGACCGGTTTCGGGTTCAAAACCCTCATCAGCCAGGCTATCTTGAATCCAGTGGCAAAGTGAGCAAGGGACCCACGTCTGGGCATACCCTGCCAACTTAGGGGCGAAAAGCGATACCAAAGGGGATGATGGACGGAGCGTTAGAGCAAATCAAACACTCACCCCCAGTCAACTGATCTGGGTTTAATCCATCATCATTCTTTAGCTCACTCCACCACCCCAGTTCAGACATGGCCATATGCAAATCAGTCTGACCCTGTGCCTCATGGGAACAGTCCAGCCCGAACTGCCAAGCCATGTCTTCCCTGGACCAGAAACAAGCATCCTGGGACCGGTTTCGGGTTCGAAACCCTCATCAGCCAGGCTATCTTGAATCCAGTGGCAAAGTGAGCAAGGGACCCACGTCTGGGCATACCCTGCCAACTTAGGGAGAAAAAAGCGATACCAAAGGGGATGATGGACGGAGCGTTAGAGCAAATCAAACACTCACCCCCAGTCAACTGATCTGGGTTTAATCCATCATCATTCTTTAGCTCACTCCACCACACCACTTCAGACATGGCCATATGCAAATCAGTCTGACCCTGTGCCTCATGGGAACAGTCCAGCCCGAACTGCCAAGCCATGTCTTCCCTGGACCGGAAACAAGCATCCTGGGACCGGTTTCGGGTTCAAAACCCTCATCAGCCAGGCTATCTTGAATCCAGTGGCAAAGTGAGCAAGGGACCCACGTCTGGGCATACCCTGCCAACTTAGGGCGAAAAAAGCGATACCAAAGGGGATGATGGACGGAGCGTTAGAGCAAATCAAACACTCACCCCCAGTCAACTAATCTGGGTTTAATCCATCATCATTCTTTAGCTCACTCCACCACCCCAGTTCAGACATGGCCATATGCAAATCAGTCTGACCCTGTGCCTCATGGGAACAGTCCAGCCCGAACTGCCAAGCCATGTCTTCCCTGGACCGGAAACAAGCATCCTGGGACCGGTTTCGGGTTCAAAACCCTCATCAGCCAGGCTATCTTGAATCCAGTGGCAAAGTGAGCAAGGGACCCACGTCTGGGCATACCCTGCCAACTTAGGGCGAAAAAGCGATACCAAAGGGGATGATGGACGGAGCGTTAGAGCAAATCAAACACTCACCCCCAGTCAACTGATCTGGGTTTAATCCATCATCATTCTTTAGCTCACTCCACCACCCCAGTTCAGACATGGCCATATGCAAATCAGTCTGACCCTGTGCCTCATGGGAACAGTCCAGCCCGAACTGCCAAGTCATGTCTTCCCTGGACCGGAAACAAGCATCCTGGGACCGGTTTCGGGTTCAAAACCCTCATCAGCCAGGCTATCTTGAATCCAGTGGCAAAGTGAGCAAGGGACCCACGTCTGGGCATACCCTGCCAACTTAGGGCGAAAAAGCGATACCAAAGGGGATGATGGACGGAGCGTTAGAGCAAATCAAACACTCACCCCCAGTCAACTGATCTGGGTTTAATCCATCATCATTCTTTAGCTCACTCCACCACCCCAGTTCAGACATGGCCATATGCAAATCAGTCTGACCCTGTGCCTCATGGGAACAGTCCAGCCCGAACTGCCAAGCCATGTCTTCCCTGGACCGGAAACAAGCATCCTGGGACCGGTTTCGGGTTCAAAACCCTCATCAGCCAGGCTATCTTGAATCCAGGGGCAAAGTGAGCAAGGGACCCACGTCTGGGCATACCCTGCCAACTTAGGGCGAAAAAAGCAATACCAAAGGGGATGTTATATCTAGCTTCATTTGGTGGGATCTTATGCACTTACTTTATGTTCTGTACACCCAATAATGGACTCTACAATCCTGTCTCTGGAATGGCAGGCTTCGTTGTGCTACCCAGGACTTTGTCAACAGATCATATACCTTTATGCTATTGATCAGTCCTTCTTTCATCTCAGCAAGTGGCAATGAGCAACTTTTAACCTACACAAGCGAATATCTGTGCAACAGATCCATTTTCACTCACTGGTCATCATTGAAATATAAATCAAGTATATTTTTGAGAAATCATCTTCAATTAGCAGCTAGTTCTTATCATGCCAGCTTGTTTTGGGAGGTGCAACTGTGAACAGTTTTAGCCTGAGACAAACTTGAACATTTTTGGGAAGATCGTGTGCTTGGCACGTGCAGATACTCGATGGAGAAGTCCTGGAACAATACAAGCGCAGCTCACCATGAAAAGAAGACTTGCATCAACAGATGGCATTCTGGATTAAAACATGCCCAACTCACTAGTGAAAGAAGATAATGTATCACATCATCACATGGACGGCCATATTAGTTGTCTCTGCAGCGCGCTTAACCCGTATTATGAGCCGCTGCATTCAAAAGACTGATAGCAAAATGAAACATGTATATACAGTACCACTCTATTTTGTCAAGTTTTGTTATAAACACCACCAGTGGGTAATTGTGCCTATTATGGTTGGCTGAGGTCAATTGTGAGTAAAGTGTCAGGACAAGAACTCTGCAATGCAAAGTGCGATCATGCCACCAACTTTTCGACAAATGCCAGGCTCTCTTCCAATAAAATGGAAACAATGGCACAGGGCATTTGAACTACAGGTGCACAAAATTCACATAATTTGGTTCTGTGTAATAACATTTTCATCAAAATTACATGTAATTCCTCAAACTGCAAATCTGTCATTTCGCACCATATTTTATCATAAAACACGTCTCCTTGCGTCAATTTTTGGAGACAAGATGCATTTCAACAAAGTAGCGTGAACAACAGCCACTCACCTGCAGTTGTTCGCATGCATTTGTGGTAAATGTTTTACTGTGAATTATGCATTTCACTGTAAATTTTTACCACGATAGGCATGTAATTACGCGAAGGGTCGTAATGGTGGCATTTCAGAAAATTCGTGTAACAAGTGAAACACGAAATTTCCCAAATTATGGCATCATTAAAATTTTGCTAAGGCCAAATTTGATGTTAATTGCAACAGAGGGAAAGAAATTTGAAGTATGAAAGTAGTGCCCATGTTATACAGTTGTCTTTGATCAGAAGGCCAAATGATTTTTTATCATTTTACTGAGGTGATACTGAATAACTAGCAATTCAGGCAATTCAGGCAATGGGATGATTATGTTGAGACTGTTGAAAGATTAGGCTTCCATTTCATTGTTGATCCAATGAAAGTTGTTGTGTGGCACCATTCTACACAGTGAAGCAAATGGCTGATGAGTCCACTGATGACTATTTAGCAGAATTAAGAATACTGGCATCAACATGCGACTCTGATGTTACTTGGGAGTATTATTGGACAGACCAAATAGTGGTTAATTTATTTGATAAAAACAAATCAAGCACAGTTACTGTGTTGCAAAAACCCCACTTTAGCCGAAATTGCATTTATAGCCAAGGGTATGGAAAGCTCAGTCATGGCAACAAAAGTGCTAAATAAACTAGGCACAGCCCTCCCATCTTTGAACATGGCTCCTATGAATTCAGTTTGTTCATCTTCTGGTCCACTTGGTACAGGTACAGAAGACAGGAAGGTAGAATACAGGAGTTTCAAACAGAATTGATGTTATCACTGCTGATCCAGATTTCATTCTGTGAATATTAGCAATTGCCCTGCTTTGAACAAGTGCAATAAGTGTTGAAGGGTTAGGCATTTTGCTAAAGAGTGTAAAAATAGTTAGACAAATGATCAAATGACTGAGGTACAACATCAATATTTAGATGAGGGCTCTCAACATTCCAATCTGGTATCATCTGTTATTGATGTTGTCTTGGAGAACAAAATGAGCGAACATGATCCTGTTTGTTAACTCAATATTGGTACTTGACGGTCACCGTTAACTCATATTCTCCAATCAGAATAATATTGGATCAACTTTTTCTACAGGAATGGAAAGTGGTACAGTTACTACCTTCTGATATTGACCCTGTCGCTTTTGGTGGTAACAGTATCGATATTTTAGGATATTTCTGGGAAACTTTTAAAAATACAAGGACAGTGGCATTTGCACAAAGGTTAATGTAGCTAAGAAGGGCTACAGTGTTTTAGGTTGTAGAGATAAGGGAGCATTCAGTGTGGCTTTACGACCTGGCTTTGTATGTCTGATTACACTCGAAGATTTAGAGAAAATAAATCTTAAAGGAATTTTGAAGAGCTTGAAGGAAGTTTTCAAGGATGTTTTGGGGTGTGTTGGGGTTTTGAATATCAAATTATTTTAAAAGATTCAGCTGTCCTGCTTTTCATAAGATGTACCTTTAAGCGTCAATATCTAGAGCAGCTTGTGCTTGATAAGGTAATTGAACCGATGGATTCTTCAGAATGGGTTGCAAGAGTTGTGGTAGCAAATTAAAAAGTGGAGAGACGATGCTACGTGGGGGCCTGAGGTCGCACAACAAAATACTCTATTTTACCATCCGTTGCTGTGCATATTCATAAAGCACAGTATTTTCTGACCATCAACTTATGGTCTACGCAAGTTGCTCTATCAGACAATTCCAAATCACTTACCACGTTTATTACACCTATTGGGTCTTTCCAAAATTCGCAAATGCCTTTCGGGTTAGACTCATCAGCCTCCTTTTTTCAGAAGTTAATGTACAACTTATTTAGAGGTTTCGGCAGAGTACGCACATCTGAGGATGGTATCCTGGTTTTGCTACTGTTGTAAAACACAATCACACTCTTGATCACATATTAAGCATCCTAGAAAGTAACTGCACAAGATTAAAATAAGCTAAAACATTTTTGGGCTAACAGTTTGAAATATCTGAGTCCCCTTTTGTGTACAAAGGAAAAATTTAGCTAAGGCTGTAATGGACACTAATTCAAAAAGAAAGGGGACGCGAGGATCGTTACCAGGGCCGAGATTACTTCCTCTCTTTGGCATCAATCATATTCCACATTGGGTATCCTAAGAACCCAAAGAACAAAATGGAGTGCTGCAACATTCATATAAATTCTTCCTTTTTTTTGTTTCAAATGACCTATACCCACTCTTTCGGTGGCATGCCTTATCATCAGGTCTCATCCTGGTCCCTATAAACCAAGATGGGCTCACCTTGGTAAAGGGAGCACCTTGATTATTTCTTCCCGGGGTATGATCTAAAGATAAAAAAATACCTAAGGCCTACCTCAGGCTCCCTTAAATACGGGTGCCACAGCTATGATTAAAAATGAGTTACAGATACTGTAGGCCAGCAATATTAGCGCTGGTCATGCTTAGGTGCCACCGCAATTTACAGTACAAGACACATCTAAAGTTGAATAAATGTTCAATGGACACAATGTCACTGCCAGGTATTGTGAAACACTTACTGAATCAGTTTATTTTTACACACAAAATCAATGGTGAGAAAAACAGGGAGAAAATATTTTGGTGATGCAATGTAATACTATGTGATGTTATGTTCTGTTATGGTATATGTTATTTGTAGAGTACACAACTCACCGAGAAGGTATCCTGGCACTGAAAAGCAGGAGCAGTGTAGGCTGTGTTATGGCTGACACTTAGTGAAGAGCCATGCCTTCTGTTTCTTGTAGAATTGAAGAATTGAGGAGGTGGCTCTGATGTGCAGGAGTAGGTCGTTCCAAACTTTGGAAGTGAGATAGAAGGACCAGCCACTGAATCTGGTTCTGTGTAAGCTGGGGATGTGTGTGAGTAGGAGTCAAGGTGAGTGGAGGTGTCCAGTAGGTATGTGGAAATTAATGAAATTGTTGAGGTATGTGGGGCTTTGTATGTATGTGTGAGGAGTTTCATGAGTTCCCGATTGTTGATGGGGAGCTAGTGGAGGTCCTTGAGGTGTGGGGTGATGTGGGTGCATGAAGGAAGTCAGAGTGTGAGTCTCACAGTTGAATTCTGTATAGTCTGGGATGTCCTAGTCAGTTGAACATTGATTCCTACTTAGAATGCATTGCTGTAGTCCAGCTTGCTGGTGATAAGAGCCTGGGTGATGGTTCTGTGGGGTTTTGGAAAGCCACTTGAAAATCTTCTTGAGCATCTTGAGTATGTGAAAACAGGCGGTGGGGACTGCATTCACTTGGCTTGTCAAAGCAAGCTGGTTGTTGACTATTATTCTTAGGTTCTTTCTTTGGGCGATTGTGTTGAGTGTGGGTCCAAAATCAGATGGTGACCAGGTGAAATCCTATAGTGAAGTGTCTTATCCAAAGATGACTTCTTATGTCGTATCTGTATTGAGCTTGAGACAGTGGTTTTCATCCATCTGGAGGCTTTGGACATGCAAGCAGAGAAGTTGGTTCAGGTGTTCGATGTTTTGTCAGAGAGGGAGAGGGTGAGCTGGGTGTTGTCTGCATCAGATATAACATTGATTCCATGGGTGTGAATGATGCTGATGAAAGGGGCCATGTATGCATAGAACAGCTTAGGACTGAGCAAGGATCCTTGTGGTGCTCCTCAGATGAATTTGGCGGTGAGAGGGAGTCAGGCTGGTGACTTGGTGCAGCCTGTGAGGAAAGAGCAGATCCAGTGGAACACTGGTCTCTGAATGCCAGCATTGTGTAGGTATTAAATGTGGATGGGTGGGAGATAGTATTGAAGGCAGTGGATAGATTCAGAAGCATGTGAGCAGCTGTGCCTCCTCTGTACGCAATCAGTGAGCTGTTGTCCATGATGGTGATGAGGACAGTTTCAGAGCTGTGGTTGTGTCTGAAGCTGGTTTGGGTGGTGTCATGAACAAACATCTAGACGCCCACCACAGCAACAGCAATCTTGCTGTCATTGAGATTGGCGTCTAGATGTTTGTTCATGATTTTCAGGCTCCGGGGGCAGTGAATAGGTCCTGGGCCAATTGGGAACCCATGATGACAGTGTGACTACTGGGCACACTTCCCTATGGAGATCCTATGAGACGCCAAGCGTCCACTAAATAAGTGGACCCACTTCCAAGAAAGGTTATTACTGTGGACCAACTTCCAAGAAAGGTTATTACAGTGGACCCACTACCAAGATAAGGTTATTACAGTAGTGTACAGTGTATGTGTGTGGCATGGTATGAATGATTGAATAAATAGCCAGGCACCCTTTCCCAAAAGGATATTAATAGGGATATACTGACAAAGGCTGGAGTGGGGTACATAGCAGAAACTAGTTGAACACACTTAAGGGCCAAGGAGTGATAGTAACTCCAACTTGTCAGTTTTCCCCTGTTTTTAACCTTGCCAGATAGACCCATAAATATATACTGATTTGAGCACCGCCTAGGCAATTTTAAGGATTACCTCATAAATATCCCACACCCTTTTTCCTTAAAAGTGTTCTCTTGTAAGGAAAGACGTCACAACAAGCCACGAGCTTCAGAGGGTCGGGAAGAACTCAATGATGACGTATGTCACTGGATAACAATCAGTGAATGAGAGTTCCTTAAATAAAAAGGTCTTTCTCCTATATCCAGTGGGCCCAACCAAGATGATTTGAGGTTGACTCTCTCTTGATTGTGACAGAGTGCATGATCTTCCTCATGACTATCACCTAGAATTGTAGCAAGGAGTTGGGCTGGCAGTTTGCTGGTGTTTTAGGGTTTGTAAAGGATTTCTTTAGTAAAAGAAGAAGGGTGATTTGTTTCCAGGTATCTGGGAAGGTGGCTGTGTTGATCGAGTTGTTCAGGATCAGGGTGAGAGACAGTCTTTTAGTGAATAAGTGATGGGTACAGGGGTCTGATGGTGCTCTGGAGTGTGTGGTGTGAATCGTTGCTGCGGTTTCTTGAATGGTGATGGTGGGCCAGTAGTCAAGGTGGTCCTCTGGGTGCTAGAAGTGATGGATAGGGTGACTGCAGAGTGGAGGTGTTCGGTTGGGGTATAAAACTTGTCATAGATGCTGGAGATCTTGCTGCTGAAGAAGAGGGAGAGCTGGGTGCAGAGGTCTTGTGAGGGAGTGACTCTTGTAGAGCTTGCGGCTGTAGAGGTGACATCTTTCACGATGGTGAAGTTTTCCATGTTGCTGTGGGCTTGATTCGACATGCTCGGTGGGAGCAGTGAATTTGGTTGCTTTGATTTGTTTGTGGAATCGTCTGAGGGCTGATCAGTAGTTGCTTTTATTAGTGTTGTCCTGACTTTGACGCCATATGCGTTCTAGCGGCTTGCAGTGGTGCTTGGTGAGTTTGAGCTCTTGGGTGTACCAACTTGCTTGTGGTTTGGTTCTGGTGGGCTTGGTGGTCTAGATTGGGGCCATGGTGTCTGTACAAGAGGGGATCCAAACGTTGAAGTTGGAGATTGAACTGGGGAAGTTGTCGTTAATGTGTTGCGGACTGTGATGTAGTAGCTCAGATGAACCTTGATCTTATCCCACTGTGAGAGTTTGGTGATGGCATATCTGCAGTGGTGAGGGATGGGTATGTTGAAATGGATGAAGCTGTAGTTGGACCAGGTGATGGGTTTGTGCTTGTGCACTGTGATGTGGTGAGGTAGTTGAGGTCACCAAGAAGGATGAATACACTGGAGTAGAATGTCAAGGGGGGCCATGAAGTCCGCGTTTGTACTTCCGAAGTTGGCTCAAGGTCCAAGGGGGTCAGCAGATGAGGGTGCTGATCAGGGTGTAGTTGGCAGTGATGTGGAGTTTGAAGGTCAGATGTTCCATGGTGCTGTTGGTACTAGCCAAAGTAGTGGAGCACTGGATGTGTACTTTGAAAATGATGGAGAGTTGTCCTCCAAGTCTGTTAGTCTTGCCCTGTCTTATGAACGTATGTTGTATCTGGGGGTGATAGCTATGGCAATATTGAGAGCCGACATAGGAGTCAGGCAGGTATTTTCAGGAGAAGCCGATCTGGTGTGTGGTAGTGTAGCAGGTCCCAGATTTTGGTGCTGTGTTTGGTAAGGGAGTGGGAGTTGAGGAGGAGGTAGGATTTGGATGGGAAGGGGCTAAGATGTGGGGGCTCAGGTAACCATAGGCGAGTGTGAGGTGTGTGCTGTATGAGGTGTGTGTGAGGGAGGTGTGAGGGCGGGGGAGGGTGCAGGAGAAGTTGCAGTTGCTGCTGAAGGAAAAGGTAGTTTTAAAGTTGGACAGCGGAGCTCAGCAGCAGGGCTAAGTGGTGCATCTAGGGTTCAATGCAAGGAGGGAAGCGTAGGAGAAGCGGTGGTGGGTAGGAAGAGGACCATTTGCCCTGACACTGGGGATGGGCATGGATGAGGGCAGACGGGCTTGCCTTTGTCATCTGTGTTGTGGCCGCCATTAAGTAGGAGCAGGAAAGGGAGGAGCAGATCTAAGCATGCTCTAGGAAGTAGGAAGGGAGCGCAGCATGGGTGACGAAATTAGAAAGGTCACCGCAGGGGCAGGAGGGTGTAAAAGAGAGCAAAAGAGAGAGAAAAAAGTAAAAAATAATGATAAGAGGAGATAAGAGAGTAGTTGAGAGTGCAAAACTTGAAAAAAGGGAAAATGGGCTGACACTAAAAGAGCCAAAAAGGTGGCAAGGATTGAGTAAAACAGGCAGAGTGAAATATTAAAGGATAAAAGGCAAAAGCACAGAAGCGTGGCAAAGAATGAATGAGAAAGAGTGATAGAAGCCCAGAAAAGTGACAGAGAATAAGTAAGGAATTCTCAAAAAGCAGTAAACAATGAGTGAGAAAGAATGAGAACAGCATTGAAAGGTGGCAGAGAGAAAATAAGAATTGTACAGAAAAGTGCAAAGAATGAATGAGAAAGAATGAAAAATGAACAAAGCAAGACTGAGAAATGCACAAAAAAGCAACATGATTGAGAAATGTCTAGAAAACGGAAAGGAAAGGGTAAGAAAGCAGCAGAGAATAAAAGAGAAAGGAAAGAGACAAAGTCCAGGAAGTGGCAAAGGAAGTCAAAGGGCAAAGAGACAGAGAAACTGGTGAAAAGGGAAAGAGGCGAAGAATGAATGAGACTGTATGGGAAAAGTACAGAGAAGCGGCAATGAAAGACTGAGAAATGCACAAAAAGGTGGCATGAAATGAATGAGAAAGAATGAGAGATGAATGGAAAACTGCAAGGAAAGGTTGACAAATGCACAAGAAAGTGACAGCGAATAAAAGACAAAGGGGTCGATTCCGATTCGGGCCGGAAATTTCTCCGACCGAGCCGGATCCGGAGAGATTTCCGACCGAATCTGACCCGTGCAGTCCGACCGAACGAGTACGATGCGTCCGTATGTTATCGGACTCGAGTCGGTCGGACTCCCATTGATGTCAATGGGAGCCGGTCGTACAACGCGTACGCGGGCTCCCATTGACTCAATGGGTGCGAAGTCGGACAAGGGCGCCCCCTACAGCGGGTACGCGGCGAGCGATTCGCGCCATACACGCACAGGTAGGGGGACCCATGGGTCCCCCCTGTGTGCGACTCGCGCGGCTACGCGTACTGGGGGTCCGACACGGACCCCCAAAGTACGGCTCCGACAGCTCTTACGAGCCGGAGTGCGCGGCTCGGTCGGACTGCTCGCGGCGCGCATCGTACTTACCCGGCCGGGAAATGTCTCCATTGCGCGGTGCGAGTCGAGTCCGAGCGAGTCGGTCGGAGCGGTCGGGACGCCCGGACGAGTCGGTCGGCGATTTCGCATCGTACTCGCTCGGCCGGACCCGCGTACGGTTCGGTCGGGAAACAGGGCTCCGAATCGGATCCGGTAAAGCCGAATCCGATTCGGAGCCCTACCGGCCGAGATCGGAATCGGCCCCAAAGTAATGACAAAAAAGGCAGAAAGTGGCACTAACTAAACTTTCCCTTTGTATCAGTGTATTATCAACATAATCAACTCTATTATGTACTGTAGTTTGTTCAACCTTTCTGGAGTACTATTCTACTTGAGAAATGTGGCACAACAGTAAGTCAACTAAGGCTATTACTATTATTATCAATCAGATCATGCTAACAAATTTACATCTTTTGCTGGATGCCATGCTCTATTGAGCTGAAACACAAAAATTCAAACAAAATCAGGATTCAAAATTGGTCTTGAAGAGACTTTTTTTCAAAATAATAATAAGCCTTGCTCTTTTCATTTACGTTTCAGAATAATATTAAAAAATGAAATTTCACCTCCAGAAATCAAAACCCTTACTGTTCTCAGTTTCACAGTTCAATGCTTAAATTATTTTCATCTGGGCTAAGTTCAGTACTTTATTTTCATATGTTCAAGCTCATTTAGACTTGCCATAGTTCAAGGTAGCTCTTCTTCTACCAGATTATTTTCGATGGGATATTGGAAACAGTTTTACTGAACTGTAGATCTCTGTATTTGGTTCTTCTTCTTCTTCAGACACAGAAGCAAGATATGCCCATTCAGGTGAAACGTACTTTCTGTTTGGAATTCTCTTTCTTGCTGGTCTTTTTGTAACAGGTGATTGACTTTCACTGTTCTCTGAATCAATTACGACTCCTTCATCAAATCTAACTTTTAATTCACTCAGTGTTTTATTTTGCAAGTAATTTTCATTGCTTTAGCTATTTCACTTCTTGTATCTTCACTTGTGACTACTGCTGAGATTTCTTGACTCACTGATGAGTTTGTACTTTGATCATCAAAAGTAACTTGACTCAATGTGAATTGTTGTCTTCCTCTGGGAGTTCTCAGGACTAGAATTCTCAGCTGCAAGCCATCACTGGATGGATAAGAGACTACTTCTTGCTATCTGTTTGTGATGTTGCAACAACTCTTCACTCTGATCCTCAAATTGAAACTGCCCACTAGTAGTTTTACAGGATCTTTATTTTCACTGTCACCAGCAACTTCACCAGTTTCAAGCTTTTCTTTACCCCCCTCTGATTTAACACTGCAAACTTGAGCTTGAATGTGTGAATTAGTGATTGTGGTCACCACTTCCTCATGTGCCTCCTTCACTTTCCTTGTGTGAGTGGCGTGGATCCACTGCTGGACTCCGGCACACTTCACAGCAGTGGTAGTCACAAGCACAACCTGATGAGGTCCTTTCCATCCCTCTTCCAAGCACTTCTTATGGACATGTTTCGTTATGAGAACCCAATCAGAAGGCTGAAAGTTGTGGTACTGAGATTCTCTTGATGATGCTGTTGCCAAATCCACCTGATTAGAGACAGATTTCACCACATCAGCTACAACTTTGCAGTAATCTAACACAATGTCATCTGGTATTGACACAAGCATTGTTTATGGCATGTAGCCAATCTCATTGCTCCACCCATAAGCACCTCATGTGGTGAGAGACCAGCCTTTTTGTCTGAGGTACTTCTAATATTAATTAGAACACACTTCAGCCAGCTTGTTTTTAATGGTTCCATTCATCTTCTCCACCCCACCAGATAATTGAGGACAACAACTACAATGGATCCTTTGATTTATATGGAAAGCTGTACAGATTAAATTTAGGATCTATTTTTTTAAACGAGTCCCACGATCTGTCTCCATAGAGGTTGGCAGGCCGAACCTCAGAATCAACTTCCTCAACAAACGTTTGGCAACTGCCATACTGCCTGATCTCGGAGGTATGCTTAAAATCTTGTAAATGAGCATTCTGATTTGCCAATATAGCTTGTAAGGACATCATTCCTTTTGCTCTGATTATTTCCCCGACAGACTAGACACGTCTGTCACAAATCCTCTGCGACATTTCTGAATTTTGAATTAAAACAGTATTTTTTAAAAGTCCTGGACATAGCATCCCTTCCTACATGACTCTGGGAATGCAAACAATGAGACATGGAACTCAACATATTACCTGGGAGCAAACATTTATATTCAGGAGACACCCAAATATCTTGATAAATTCTTTTACATCCTGCTCTCTTACACTTCTGTCTTTCATCCTTTAGTACCTCCTAATGTACTTCCCTCAGTTCACTACACTAAATCCACTCAAAGACTTCTGTATTGGATTCAATAAGAAACAATTTACATATCCTGCAATTTAAACCAGTCTCTAATTTGATTAATTTTTGGTCTGTGTCTTCCATTTTAGTCATTAGAGCTAATTGTTTTATTTCTTAATGCACATTATCTTGCCATCTGGTCTGCATACCATCTAAACCAAATCATTTCCAGCCTGATGGGTAGTACCTTGACACCCACAATTTCTTTTGGCTGTTGTATTTCTTCTAGAAAATCAAAAATATAGGAACCATTTTTGATGGGTGTACCAGAGGATTTCGTCAAACCTCTTTCTGACCACAACTGCCCATAATCATTCAGTAAGTGTGGCTCCTCTATTCCCACGGTGTGTTGAGGCCTACATCAATGGTTTTTATACCTTTGGTAAAACGGCACACTGAGCATGCACTACAAGGAAAATGTCCTGTCACTTTCATAAGAATCAAAAGGGTAAGTTGTTACTGACTGTCCTGTTTAGGCCTTTATGGTTTGTATATCTCTCAGACTGGTATACCATTTAAAGCAAAAACATTGGATTATCATAGTGCAATTTACCACTGTTGAATATCATATAATGTTTTGTAATGATCTTTTTCACTGAATTGGATATATTACTGCAAGTGCTTACACATGTCAGTTGTGTCTTAGCAGATATTTCCTTACCTTCTAAGAGGGCTTCTCTGTGATTATTACATGCCTGTATATTGGCACTGTCAATGATCTTTCTCTTTCTCGATAATGTCGTACCACAAGTTTCTCAGTCAAAGTTTTGGTCTCTGTTTTATAGTCATTGAGATCCGAACAATTTCATCTGATCAAGAGGAACTGTCCTACAGGTAGATTTTCCCCTAAGGAAACAGGGGTGTGCGGTTTCGAAATCCAGGAGGCTGCTTCTGTCCGTAGGTTTCGTTTACATGCTTGTTTTTAATTTCCCATGTATTGGCATTATTGTTAGATCTAGGAAGGGTACCTGACTACAGTCGATACTCATTATGAATTTCAGGCACGGGTTACAAGAGTTAAGCCAGGCAAGGATCCGATGTGCTTCCTCAGTTTTGCTGTGCCAAATCACAAGAACTTTGCCAATGTACTAACGCCAGATGACCAAGTGTTTCTTGCATGGATTATTGTCCCATATGTTTTCTTTCTCAAATTGATGGACATACAAACATGCAAGGCTAGGAGTGAAGATACTGCCCATAGATGTTCCATGTTGTTGCAGATAAGTAGTGCCTTTGTATTCAAAAATGTTTTTTGTCTATGCAAGTCTTGCTAAACTCATGATCCAGTGGATCAGAACATTGAAAGGTCAGTCCTCTTCTGAAAGAAAATCTTCAACGACATGGAGTCTCCCTTATTGGAGTATACTAGTATAAAGTGCTTTCACGTCTACAGTCATGAGCCACTGTTTCTCAGGGTCAAAGCCAATATATGAGAGAATGTTTAGTAGAGGTTTGGTGTCTTTTATGTAAGACTGCATTTTCATTAACAGTGGTCAAAGGAACGATTCTACAAAGTGATAGTGAATCCAGTGTAGAACCTGTCCCAGAAATGATAGGTCTGCCAGGAACCAAAGTATGGGGCACATAAAATAGAAACGACAATTCCCATTCGTTGACTTTTATTGCTAGAAAATAGCACACAATACTTTTTTATTTTAGAGACAGATACATTGTATTTCACGGATAAAGGTTCGGTGGACTAAGATATTACCGCTTCTTTGCGGTTCTCACTCACCCATGATAAGTCCCAGTATCTGGCACTTCATTACCCATGGGGCCTTGCATTGTTAATGCACATTGGTGATTACGCACAGGTGCGATGACATTCCCACCGTTAAACGAGTGACTCACAAGATAAATACACTAGTTTCCAGTACCGGCAGGGAGGTGAAGAGCTGATGAAGTAGGTGTGATTGGTTACATGTTACCCATGATGAAGTAGGTGACTTGAGTCTGCCAGATAAATACAAGGCTATATCAGGGGATTTAATTACAACTACTGCTTCAGTCATTTTCTCTCCCTCTGCATGCCTCATTCCTTTGTGGTTCTTCTTCCTTATCCACAATAGTGTGTGACTATAGGGACATGCCCCACACTCATCCCATGTAGCCTAGTAGCTTTACAGTAGAGGGTAGGTTGACCTCTTCTAGGTGGTTTCTGTTGCTGCATGATTTTCATCTACACATATTACAAGTATTTATTATATGTGCTCCTATCTTCATGTTGTTATATGTGTGGTTAGTTTTTACTTGTACACACAATGACCACAATGAAATTTTGTCTTAAAGATGCTGTTTGTTCACTGATTTGATGGGGCGATCTGGAATGTGCACCATAGCAGTGCATGCGAAGCATGAAACTATGGCATGCAGATTCAAATTTGGTGTTGTTATATTTTTTTCTTACAGCACCCAAGAGGGGAACCCGATATGAACAAAGGCACTATTGTCCTTTTGCATGCTGTATACTTGTTGCATGTTTTGTGTTGTTCTGACCATACTTAGCTAGTCAATTTTTGACACTTCTGACATTGTTCCGGGAAAAAACAACCTAGGCGCCGATTCCGATTCGGGCCGAAATCTCACCGACCGAGTCGGATTCGGAGAGATTTCCGACCGAACCGGTCTCTGGCAGTCCGACCGAACGAGTACGATGCGGACGCATGCTATCGGACTCGATTCGGTCGGACTCCCATTGAAGTCAATGGGAGCCGGTCGTACGACGCGTACACGGTCTCCCATTGACTCAATGGGTGCGTCGCAAACAAGGGCGCCCCCTACAGCAGGTACGCGTTGGTGCGACTCGCGCCGTACATGCATGTGTAGGGGGGACCCATGGGTCCCCCCTTGTGTGCGACTCGCGCGGCTACGCGTACAGGGGGGTCCGACACGGACCTCCGAAGTCCGGCTCCGACTGCTCTTTCGAGCCGGACGGCGCGAGTCGGTCGGACTGATCGAGGCGCGCATCGTACTTGCCCGGTCGGGGAACGTCTCCATTGCGTGGTGCGAGTCGAGCCCGTACGAGTCGGTCGGAGCAGTTCGGAGCCGGGAACGAGTCGGTCGGGGATTTCGCGTACGCTCGCATCGTACTTGCTCATGCGGACGGGTGTTCAAATCGGTCGGAAACAGGTCATCCGAATCGGATCCGGTAAAGCCGAATCCGATTCGGTGCCCTACCGGCCGAGATCGGAATCGGCCCCTAAGTCTTGATGAAAGCCCTGGACCCTAAGACCATCTCATTTTAGGGCTGAAACATGTCGACTGACACGTAGGGTGTAAGATCATTATCTCCATAGACACCATCCTGTAATATTATTTTAATCATTCCAGGAACACCACAAATAAAGGGACACCTTGGTGTTTCTAGATAGGTTTATTTTATGACCACAGTAGGATAATATATTAAGTGCTCCCTGGAATATGGTCACACTCATCATGGTTTTTAGGGACCAGGATGAGACCCGATGATGAAGCATGACACCAATATGGTGTGTGAGGGTCTCACTAAAAAAACTATGGTCCTGTTTATGTGACACTGTTCAAGCTTCACTTTAGTTATGTGTTTTGCCCCAGAGTGACTACTGGGTTAACGTTTAAATATATAGTACACCATTTTGTAGGGTAAAATAATAAATGCTTGATACTTCTTTAAACAGTCTCTATTACTGAGTAACTAATGCAGACCGAAGCAAGAAGTAATGATTGAATCAACAAAAATGAGGTAGAATTCCTGAGGTAGAGAATTCAAGATTACTGTACTTCTATATTTACCAAATATATACAAGCAGCAAGAACCCCAAACAGGAGTGTCTCATTGCATCAGGAATATGGTCTATATTAGAACCTACCTGTGCTTGTGGGTGCAGAGACAGAATATCGAGTACAAAATATCGAGTTGCACAAATATCGAGTCATTAATATCGTGGGTCAGAAATATCGATAGCAAGAATATCGTGGTCAAGAATATTGACTTAAGGAAAGAAATATCGATTTTAAAAATATATGTGTTTAATATCGTTTGCAAAAATATAGTTGTTAAAAATATTGTTTTTTATTATTGTTATGTATTTTAGTATATATTTTATATGTATGTGATGTATGTTTTTTTGTATAATAATTGTTTGTATTTTTAATATATGTGTTAAAATTTTTAGTAGTTATTAATTTTTTTAAAATTTGAATTTTGCGCTTTTAGTTTCGTCGCGGGTTGTGGGGTTATAGGGGAATAGGGTGGGAAGTAATTTAATTATATTAAATTTATTTATTTTTAAATTATTTGAATTTTGCGTTTTTAGTTCTGTAGCGGGTTGTGGGTTTATTGGGGAATAGGGTGGAAAGTAATTTATTTATATTAAATTTGTTGATTATTTTTTATTTATTAATATTTGTTTAATTGAGATGTTAGAGTATTAAATATGTAAAGTAATTTATTATTAATTAATTAATAATTGGTTGTTATTTAATTTAAAAAAATTAATTGGTATTTAATTATGGTAATTGTGTAATTAATTTTAGGTATGTGTTGTGGTGTTTATAGGTGTAAAGGGTGGGAAGTAATTTATTTTTAATTTATGAATTAATAATTGGTTGTTAATTAATTTTAATTAATTAATTTGTAATTAGTTTTGGTAATTGTGTAATTAATTTTAGGTGTGTGTTGTGGTGTTTATAGGTGTAAAGGGTGGGAAGTAATTTATTTTTAATTTATGAATTAATAATAGGTTGTTAATTAATTTTAATTAATTAATTTGTAATTAATTCTGGTAATTGTGTAATAAATTTTAGGTGTGTGTTGTGGTTTTGATAGGTGGAAAGGGTTGGAAGGGTGGGAAGTAATTTATTTTAATTGATGAATTAATAATTGGTTGTGTGTTGTGGTGTTTATAGGAGTAAAGGGTGGGAAGTAATTTGTGTTTAATTAATTAATATTTAGTTGTTAATTAATGTTAATTATTTGATATTTATTTTGGGTAATTGTTTATTTTTTGGGGTGTTGTTTTTACTTTTAAAGGGGTAAAGAGTGGGTATTAACTACATTTTAATTATTTAATTAATATTTGGTAATAGTAATAGTTTTTAATTTTAAAATAAGTTTTAATTGTGTTTTATTATTTTATAGTTTAATTTAGGTGTGTGTTGTGGATATTATAGTGTTAAAGTTTGTGTAGTTAATTAATGTTTATTCGTTTTTTATTAATAATATTTTTTTAATTCATTATTATTTATGTTAATTATGTAAATAAATGTAATAAAAAAATGTTGAAGTGTTTTGTTATTGGTGTTGGGTTATAGGGTAGGATATAAAATAAATACATTTGTGTTTTAATTAAATTTTTTGTTTGTACATATTTTCTAGTTTAAAAGAATCTTTTTTGTAAATTTATTTATTATTTTATTTTACATAATATTTGTAGGTTTTTGTTCTATGTAATTAATATTATAATATGTGTTCTTTTTATATGTTTAATATTTTTTTAATTTATGTTTTAAATTTTGTTTATTAATTTTTATTATTTTTTAGAATTTTCTAAGTGTTTGAGTGTGAATAGTAATTTCTTTTTCTCCGGTATCCAACACTTTCCCTACTGTTGCATTCACTGGAGTGGGAATAGTAATTTTTACCCCTCCTCTATCCAGCACTTTCCCTACTGTTGCACTAACTGGAGTGGGAATAGTAATTTTTACCCCTTCGCTATCCAATACTTTCCCTACTCTTGCACTCACTGGAGTAGGAATAGTAATTTGTACCCCTTCGCTATCCAACACTTTCCCTACAGATGCACTCACTGGAGTGGGAATACATTTTTTTACCCCTCTGCTATCCAACACTTATCCTACTGTTGCATTCAGTGGAGTGGGAATACTAATTTTTACCCCTCCTCTATCCAACTTTTTCCTTACTGTTGCACTTTATGGAGTGGGAATAGTAATTTTTGCCACTCCGCTATCCAACACTTACCCTACTGTTGCTCTCACTGGAGTGGGAATAGTAATTTTTACCCCTACGCTATCAAGCATTTTTCCTACTGTTGCACTCACTGGAGTGGGAATAGTAATTTTTACCTCTCTGCTATCCAACACATATCCTACTGTTGCACTCAGTGGAGTGGGAATAGAAATGTTTACCCCTCCGCTATCCAACACTTTCCCTATTGTTGCACTCACTGGAGTGAGAATAGTAATTTTTACCCCTCTGCTATCCAACTCTTTCCCTACTGTTGCACTCTTTGGAGTGGGAATAGTAATTTTTACCCCTCCGCTATCCAACATTTTCCCTACTGTTGCACTCACTGGAGTCGGAATAGTTAATTTAATTATTTTGCTATCCAACACTTTTCCTACTGTTGCACTGATTGTATTGGGAAATTTAAGTTTAAATATTTTTTCATAGTTTAATGTTTTAATTTATTTTAGAATGTTTTTTATATTTTAAATTATTTATATATATTTAATTTTTATATAATTTTAAAGTTTTAAAATAAATTAAAGATAATAGTTTATTAATTATTTTAAAGTAAATATATATATATATATATATATATCACAGAGGAACAAAGAAAGGGAATCGTGGATTTGCAAGATGATAAGACCATCATCTGCAAGCCGTCTGACAAAGGCGGCAACATTGTGCTAATGACCATGGAATATTACAAGAAGGAGGCCCTAATGCAGCTCAACAATGAGTTGAGTTATATGAAGGTAACACGGAAGGAGTTTGAAAACTGCATTACAGCTTACCGGGCACTCCTGATTAAATGGTACCACAGAGGTTTACTGGCAAAAGAGGAGTATGCCTTTTTGGAATGCAAATATCCACGGTTACCCACATTTTACCACCTTCCAAAACTACACAAGAATGCTACATGTCCCCCTGGTCGCCCGATAGTTTCGTCTTTGGGAAGCCTGACGGAACATATGAGTGGAGAGGTGTGGAGAGGTGTGGTGCAGCGGCCAGGGCAGCTGACTTCGGAGCACAGGGTTCACGGTTCGATCCCCGGCTCCGGCGGCAGCTCAGCTCAGCACCATGTGACTCTGGGCAATAGCTCACTTAATTTCCACGACGGCCCCCAGCGCCTTGAGACCCGTAAGGGTGAGTAGCTGCGCTATATAAAAACGGACTTACATATATGTCCAGGTTTGTGGATTATTTTCTATTTGAATTTGTGGCACAGATGGTCTCGTATGTCAAAGACACTAAGGACTTTTTAAAACGGGTGGAAAATCTGATCTGGGAGGATGACCTAGTGATGATGACACTAGACATTTCAAGTCTGTATACAAGCATTGACCACACGCAAGGAATCGAAGCGGTCAAGAACGATCGATAACTCTGGTTGAACACAACAATATGCTGATTGACTTTGTGAACTTCTGTCTATGTAATAATATTTTTCTATTCCAGGGTCATTTGTTTAGACAGATACGTGGCACTGCGATGGGCACCTGCTTCGCCCCCAGCTATGCGAATCTCTTCGTTGGCTGTTGGGAGAAGCAGGTGGCCTGGGCATAGACCAATGAGAACTGGACCCATAAGGTCGTAAGCTGGAATAGGTACATAGACAATTTGTTTATTGTTTTCAGGGGCACAGAACAGTTGGCAAATGAGTATTTGGATGTGCTCAATAGCAATGACCTCAACCTCAAGTTTACAGGGGAAGTAAGCAAAACTCTGTGAACTTTCTTGATCTTACGGTCTTTCCTGCGGAGGGTAGACTGTGCACTTCTTTGCACAGGAAGCCCACCGCGGGCAATTCCGTGTTGCACGCAAGCAGTTGCCATCCAGGGAAAACTACAACTAGTATTCCGTATGGCGAGCTGCTAAGAATGAAAAGGAATTGTACACGCTATTGTGATTACCAGGCCGCAGCTAAAGAGAGCATACAGAGGTTCGAGGTCAGAGGGTATCGTAAGGAAACTTTAGAAGAAGCAAACGCTAAGGTAGATAGGAAATCCAGACTTGAATTGATTAAAGACAATGCTCCGGGTGCGAAAAACAAAGAGAAAAATGAAACCTTAAACAACTTTAGGATGATCACGGAGTATTCTAGTGATGCTTCGGACATCAGAAAGGCATCCAGGAAGAATTGGCACATTTTGAAATCTGACCTAATAATAGGGAAAGATTTACCTAAGGCACCTTTAATGACATTTAGAAGGGCAAGAACATTGCGCGACAGCTTAGTCCAGAGCCACTGTATTCAAGAAAGTAGACCATCGGCTTTTGGTAGAGTAGCTGGTTTTTTTCCATGTCTGAAATGCAGGGCATGTAAAAACAGTAATAAAGTCTTAAACTACACTGTGCCCGGTTTGGACGAACCAAGAAGAATTAAGAAACTGATGAACTGTAACACTAGCTACACAGTGTACTGTTTGTTGTGCCCGTGTGGTTTGCGCTACATTGGAAGCACCATACACCCCACTAAAGTGCGTATCTTAGAACACCTCAGAGCCATCAATAATAGAGATGTGACCTATCCGGTGGCCCGGCACTTTGAGGCATTCCATCAGAGCAACAGGGACCTGTTGAGATTCTTCTGTATGGATCATGTACCCCCGAATGTGAGAGGTGGGGATAGACAGTTGCAACTTCGTATATTGGAGTCGAGACACATTATTGATAATCAAACGAAGATGCCACAAGGTTTGAACAGTGGGGAAGAGATGGCTGTCCACTTGTAGATTTATTAAGAGATTTGGGGAATCTGGAATTATAATGAGACAACATCACAGGGTATAGACATGCTGTTTGATTTGAAGCTCAAAGATTGGAGGTCAATAACCCATTCAGGATAAAATTAGCAATTTTAGATGAGAATGGCCCATTCAGGGCGGGACAACAATGAATTGTACAAACATTTTACAATGCTAACATAACATCAGGAGTGCCCATCCAGGGCAATATTGTAATGTTTTGAGGTTGTGTTTTATGTTTGGTTAAACAATGAAAATGCATGTTTATAAATGGCCGACACCGTGGGACTGAAGCAAGTCCTATGTTGATGTTTATATCTCATTATTTAATGTTTGCTTCATGTCGGCGCTGGCCACTATTGAGAAAGGCGGTAGCCGAAACGCGTCTTGTCGTGTTTGATCTGTCCCAATAAAATCTGGGATACAACTGTTCCCGAGAGTGCTGGTATTGATTTACCGTGAGCCTGGGATATATATATATATATATATATATATATATATATATATATATATATATATATATATATATATATATATATATATATATATATTATCTACTGGCGGTCGCCAGTAGATAGTTATAGTTACAACCTATTATCCATAGGAAATCCGCGACATTCTATTTGAAATAACTCTCTTGCCGGTTGACGTATCTTCGCAAAATTTTCAAACTTTGTGGGGCGCTCCGGTCTGCTCCTACCCTGAAACTCTCGGGGGGATTTGTCAAGCGGGGGCCGAGAAAAAAGGGGGGTCCCAAAACGCATTTTCCCCATGCAATTTTCCATAGGAAACTTTAGACACGGCTACAGCCCGAACTGCTGAACGGAATTACACCAAATTTGGCAAAGAGGTAGTTCTTGGTTCAGAAAGAACCCTTTTTGTTAAATGGTGTAAATCCGTTCAGTAGTTGCTGAGAAAATCAAAAGTAAAAAGATAGATATATCTACGGCCGAGTAGGGTCCGCGTACCCTCAGCGCACCCTGCGCACACCGTCCCGATCACGAGCTGCATGTTAATTGGCTGTCAGCTGGCTGTCAACATTCCGATTCAGGAAATGTTGGCAGCCATTTTGTCCCTCGGTAGAACCGAGGGACAGAAACAAGTGCGCAAAGCGCACAAAGGGGGCAGGGTAGAAACACCCTGACCCCTAGGTTTGCTCAGGGGTCCCACAAGGACCCCCTGGGCAAAAAATCGAAGCGCGGTCTCCCGCGCTCGATGCATTTTGCCCCCGGGTGGCCCAAGTCCCGGGGGCATGGTGAGGGTGGGTATATTGTTTGTATGGGGGCCTCAAGGGCCCCAAGCCCGGGGACCGCCACCCCCGGGGCTTTATAAAAAATGGTGCGGGAGGGCTCTCCTGCCCTCCCGCAGCCCCGGGGACCGCCACCCCCGGGGCTTCTTTTTTAAATAAATAAGGTGTGGGGGGGCTCCAGCCCCCACACGCCCGGGGACCACCACCTCCCGGGGCACTTACAAAATAAATGTGGGGGTCCATTACGGACCCCAGAGCCCCGGGGACCACCACCTCCCCGGGGCTGTGCAATTTAAGGGAGGGGGCCGCGCGGCCCCCTCCTGGAGCCCTTGATGGCCCTGGGGACCGCCACCCCCAGGGCCGGCTCCTGCAGTGTCCCGGGTGCCTACCCCGGGACACTGTAGTTTGCTATGGCAGGACGGGAGCCTCGCGGCTCCCGTCCTGCCATAGCAAACTGCTTGGATATTGGAAGAGAGAGCAGGGAAACCTGCTCTCTCTTCCAATATCCAAAGCCGATTGCTTTCCACATGGGGAGCTGCATCTTAGCAGCTCCCCATGTGGAAAAGCAATGCCGGCTCCCAAGGGACGCGGGGAGCCGGCGGGACTGTGGGGGATTGGGGACCCCCACAGTCCCCAACGGAGAGGAGCCAGCCCCGGGGATGGGGTCCCCGGGGCAAGTAGTGGCCCGGGAGGGGGCCACGCGGCCCCCCTCCCCAAAAAATAAAAATAAATTTTAAAAAAACGGAAAGGCCGGCCCCGGGGATGGGGTCCCCGGGCCTTAAATGGCCTGAGGAGGGGGCCATGCAGCCCCCTCCAAAAGAAAAAAAAAATCGAGGCCATGCCCCGGGGGATGGGGTCCCCGGGGCCAATACAGGCCCAGGGAAGGGGGCCACGCGGCCCCCTTCCGTTTTTTAAAAATGTAATTAAAAAGGGGTAAGGCCCTGGGGGATGGGGTCCCCAGGGCCCAAAAACAGGAAAAAGGAAGGGGGCTACACAGCCCCCTTCAGAGGACAAAAAAACGATCGGGCCCGCAGGCCCCGCCCCTTCCTTCACCACTCTGCAAACGCGCCCCTGGCGCGTTTGCAGAGGGGAACGATTCCCCTTGAATACTGGGGGTCCCTGGGGCCAACTAGCCCACCAGGAACCTCCAGTATGCGCCAGGGGCTGCGTTGCAGAGAGGTGTACAGAGGCCACGCCCCTTTTACACCTCTCTGCAACGCAGCTCTGTGGCGCTTTTGGATATACCTGTTGGGCTAGTTGGCCCCCAGGGACCCTCAGGATTCAAGGGAGTTAATCCCCCAACCTAAAACGCGCCACGGGCGCGCTTGCACAGTGGTGAAGGGAGGGCGGGGCTTCAGGTGACATCTGTGCAAGCGCGCCCCGTGGCGCGTTTAGGTTGGGGATTAAATCCCTTCAATCCTGAGGGTCCCTGGGGGCAAACTAGCCCAACAGGTACATCCAGAAAGCGCCACAGAGCTGCGTTGCAGAGAGGTGTAAAAGGGGTGTGGCCTCTCTACACGTCTCTGCAACGCAGCCCCTGGCGCATATTGGAGGTTCCTGGTGGGCTAGTTGGCCCCTAGGGACCCTCAGGATTCAAGGGGACTTAATCCCCAACTCAAAACGCGCCACGGGGCGCGTTTGCACAGATGTCACCTCAGGCCCCGCCCCTCCCTTCACCATTGTGCAAATATTCTTCTAAAATCATCCGAAATACGAATTCCGATTTACTCACCTGTTATAAGGAGAGACCTCAGTGCTGTATCTTTCAGTCCAGTACTGGTCCTGAAAAGTAATTTTAACCGTACTTACCAGTAACTTGAATTTCCTTCCATAGGATATCATTGCCTGCTTTTTGCTGAAAAAGTTTCTAAGTGTTGATTTTTGAAACCTACAAATATTCCTCTAAAATCAGCCGAAATACGAATTCCGATTTACTCACCTGTTATAAGGAGAGACCTCAGTGCTGTATCTTTCAGCCCAGTACTGGTCCTGAAAAGTAATTTTAACCGTACTTACCAGTAACTTGAATTTCCTTCCATAGGCTAACATTGACTGGTTTCACTTGGAAATTCTTCTAAGTGTGGAGTTTTTGAACTTTAAATTATTCTTCTAAAATCAGCCGAAATACGAATTCCTATTTACTCACCTGTTATCAGGAGAGAACCCAGTGCTGCATCTTTTAGCCCAGCACTGACCCTGAAAAGTAATTTTAACCGTACTTACCAGTAACTTATCTTTTCTTCCATAGGAATCCATTGTCTGGTTTTCAGCAGAAAAGTTTCAAAGTGTCGATTTTCACAAACTACAAATATTCCTTAAAAATCGCCTGTATGACTTAAACGCATTTTTTCAACTGTTTACAGGAGATGCACCAGTGCTGGATCCAGGATCCAACACTGAGTAAGAAAAAGTAACGATAACAGTTTTTACCCGCTAAGTGAATTTCCTTCCATAGGATAACATTGGTGATTCTATGAGGAAAAGTTTCTAAGTGTCAACTTTTAAAATACAATAATATTCCTTAAAAATCACGACTGTAACCAAAACGCTTTTACTCAACTGTTTACAGGAGATGTCCCAGGACTGAATCTAGGATCCAGTCCTGTGGTTAGAAAAAGTAATCCATAAAGTAACTAATTGCATTTAACTAGAAATTCACATTGAGCTGAATATTGCATTGTGTTTGAAAATGTGTTGCCCATTGCAACAACTGTAACTACTGTACTTAAAAGTCTATTGCCTATGTGCTAAGTATTTAAACTAAAGTAATTCATTCTGAGAAAGTATTTTTTGTAATGTAATGTATAATGTAATTACAATGTAATTTAAAAAATAAAATATGTAAAAGAAATTGTTTCTAAAAATGTAGTAAATCAGTATGAAAAAAATTAATATAAAAATTAATACATTTAAAAAATGTCATTTAAAAAACCTTTGAAATTCACTGAAAAAACCGTAGGTTTCAGGCACGTTATAGTTACAAATTAGCATTTAAAAAACCTTTGAAATTCACTGAAAAAACCATAGGTTTCAGACACGTTATAGTTAGAAATTAGCATTTAAAAAACCTTTGAAATTCACTGAAAAAACCATAGGTTTTAGGGACAGTTATAGTTACAAATTAGCATTTAAAAAACCTTTGAAATTCACTGAAAAAACCATAGGTTTCAGATATGTTATAGTTACAAATTAGCATTTAAAAAACCTTTGAAATTCACTGAAAAAACCATAGGTTTTAGGGACAGTTATAGTTAGTTGGACATTTCACTCGTACAAAACCCGTGAAATTCCCCCGTTATAGTTAGTTCAGCTAACTATAACTCGCGCCCCGCAATGCACTGCTGATGACGTCACATATTACATCACTCATGACATGGTCAGTGACATCACTGATGACATCACTGATGACATCTCAAATGACATCACTGATGACATCATCCACGTGATAATCTGATGCAGCTCCTCAAACCCTAATATAACCTTTGATACACCCAATCTAAATTACAGACTGCCATTCGCAAAACTATAGACACTCCAACACCAATAACTACATACCCACTCACTGATTCTTAGGTCTACACACACACATCCACTCACTCACCCGTACAGTCACTCATACTTATGGTCACTCAGTACAGGACTATCATATGCACTCTTACTCCTATATAGACACTCAAACACCGCCACTCATCCATAGAGGTACTCACACACCTAGTCAGTCATGCAAATAATTAAACACACTGCCATTTACTCACCTATACAGTTATACACACACCAGCTCACTTAATCACACAAATACTAGCACATTGTTACGCTCTTATACAATCACTGATACAAGCACACACTCATCCATACAGCCACTATCACAATCACTCACTCTCGCTTATAGCTATTTATATACTCCAACACACATATATACTGGCTTTCACATATGTAGTTACTCACACATGTACCACTGGGACATACATTCACTCACTAACACACTCTTACACACACTTACCCACCCATACAGTCTATCACAGATGCACTCTTGAAACCATCCACCCAGTGAATCACCCACTCACACATCTATGCACAGAGTCGCACACACCCCACCCACACAAACACTCAGGCACCCAGACAGATACTCAGACAACCAATCGATAACTCATATAGACACTCATGTAGCTATTCACAAACCCATGCAGCCACTTACACAGCAACAGACAGACGGATACAGACATTCACCCAGTTTAGTCATTAACCCATGCATTCAGTAAGATACGTTAAATCACTCACTTATAGAGTCAGTCACGCACCTACTAAATCATCCATACAGACACTTACACACCCACTCATTCTTCAATACGTCTTTTCCTATATATATTAAAAATATTTAAACTTTACAGAAACACACAGTCACTGGATGATGTCATCAGTAATGTCATTTGAGATGTCATCAGTGATGTCATCAGTGATGTCACTGACCATGTCATGAGTGATGTAATATGTGACGTCATCAGCAGTGCATTGCGGGGCGCGAGTTATAGTTAGCTGAACTAACTATAACGGGGGAATTTCACGGGTTTTGTACGAGTGAAATGTCCAACTAACTATAACTGTCCCTAAAACCTATGGTTTTTTCAGTGAATATATATATGTATAAATTATTATGTTTGTGTGTTAATTTTTTTAAATTAAGTTTATTTGTAATATTTTGTAAAAATGTATATTAAATTTAATTTATTTAGTTAAAATTAATAATAATATTTAATATATATGATTTTATTTTATATATATATTTACATCAATATTTTTGATTCAATATTTTTGTACTTACCTGTGTAGGTATGGGAGTCAATATTTTTGTAGTCTATATTTTTTTTCGATATTTTGAGCATCGATATTTTGAACATTGATATTCTATCAGTGAACCGTGCTTGTGGATTGGTTTCTACGTCCTTTGGTAACACATATGCTTTCATACGTAAAAGACAATAAACAAATGCTGAATACAATAAACGACATTTATTTCGATCCTGAATCGGAAATAATGGTGAGCCTAGATGTTGAGGCTCCTTATACAAGCATTCCTCAGGAGAAAGGTCTCAGGGCAATTGAAGGACTACTACACAATTGTGATTGGACATTGAGAACACCTATAAATTATGTGATGACCCTAGCTAAATTGGCACTAACAAGAAATTATTTTGAAATCAAAGGGGTGCTTTACCTACAACAACACAGAACATCAATGGGCAATACTTTTTGCTCCAAGCTTGGTCTTTTTGTACGTGCATCAATTTGAAATTGAAACATTAGGCTGAACAAATGTATATGACTTTGCCATTGTTACATCAAAGATGTGTTTGTCATTTGGTGGTGCAATAAAGATCAAGCAATGTGTTTTGTAAAGTGGTTCAACTCACAGAACCTATGTCTGAATTTTACTTATGTCAGTAATAACACAGAGATCTCATTCCTAGATCTACTACAACAGGCGAAGGAAGACACTTTACAAAGACGACATTAAATAAACCAACTGTCAGAAACTATTACATTTGACAGTGTACGCTCTCTATCATCCAGGCAGAACTTGCATTTGATCTGTTTTTGCATATTAGACACAACTGCACTAACTTGCAAAACTATGAGGCTGAACCTAATAATCTATCAGTGAGACTGGCTGCCAGGCACTATCCATAGATGATAATTGAAAAAGCAAAGAAAAGGGCACTTAATGATCAGAGAGAATCTTTGCTTGGGAACAGAATAAGGAGGGATCCCACCCAATTAATCTGTGTCAGCACATACTGCAACACATCCAATGAGTTAAAAATATAATTAAGAAACATTGGAGAAATCTCAATTCAAATAAACTTTTTTTGGAAAAAACAATGTTTTCCTTCAAAAGTAACACAAGTTTAAGCGACCTACTAATTCATATGAGAACCCCACAATACAACCATTATTGAGGAGAACATTCTCTGGGGTTTCCCTCAAGTAAACAGACATTTTCCATGTGGGCAGGGCTATGTCTGCAGATTCATGACAATAACAAAAACACTGGACCTAGGTCTCCCTAAGAAATTGCTGAATCACACAAATGGCAATTCAACAAACGTGGTATATTTCATCAGATGTCATTGAGGATGTCAGCATGACATCAAGGAAAGTAAAGGTTTGGATTTATGAACATCATAGCAATATTAGTTTCGGTGAATCACAACCAAAATGAAAGGTTATATTTTGGAGAAGGGATATTCTCAAGATGATTTAAGGTGGGTCATCACTGAGAACGTTTAACCACATACTTAATTAAGAGTTGTTAGAGAAAGAAAATAGAAGGGTGTATTGAATGAATACTAATATCACAGTGTTAAGCGTTGGAACATGCTCAATTCAATTAGTTATTCCTAGACTTAAACTACAAACACAAACAAATGAACACATATTACCATATGAAGCCTAAAGCACCTCCTCATGACTGTACTACTTTGACTACATATGTCCCCCTCTCACTACATTAAAGTACATGGAGGTACACTTGTGGGACCCTGATAGGTGTATGACTATTTTGGTAAGATGCTCATTTTAAAATGTCTCCCAGAGCCAGTGTGGACAAAACAAGAAAGATATATTCAAAGGGCATTATTTTTTCATGAACTAAACAACAATTAGGGGCCGAATCCGATTCGGGCCGGAAAAAATACCGACCGACTCGGTACGGGATAATAGTCCGACCGACACGTACTGGCGTTGCCCGACCTGGGAAGTACGATGAAATGCATGGGAATCACGACCGACTCGTACGGAACTCAAGGCGAACGACCGACCCGGCCGGAAACAAGCTATCCAGCCGGGAAACCACGCAAATCGAACTGACCGACACGCATCAGGAAATAATCCGAACGAAACGTACCCGCGAACTCCGACCCGCGCAGTACGATGCAATGGGTGCAAATTCAGACCGATTCGTACGGAGCCCAAGCCGTACGATCCAACCCGCATACCAAACCCAGCCGAACAAACACAATACTCCGCGACCGACGCGTACGCCGCATATGAAACTGAGCTGAAACACAGCGGGAACGACTCGGAGAGGCGCGCACGAGACTACTGCAACGTCCTACTCGGTCATAAGAACGACTCCTACATGCACAATAATCACAAATGAAAAAATACAAAAAAAAGGGCCAAACAAGCAATGACAAAGCCAATAAATACAGGGGGGAAAAAATGGAACAAGGACACACCCCCAACTCCACCTACATAAAGCCCACAAATCCCTACCATAATCCTTTGCAAATCCCACTGACCTGCCAGCACAGAACACCATCACACAGCAAACACAGACACACACACAGCTCATCCAACACAAAAGCTACACACCATTAGCACCTCAACAAATAGCACCCTCACACACACACAGCAAAACCTACACACACACACCCTCACTTGCACACACACACATCAATCACCACCACCACCACCCATCACCATGCCCCTAAAGAAGAATCCAAAGTTCCTAGATAGTGAATTGGAAGCGTGGTAGACGAGATCCTGAGGGTAGAGCCACAGTTGTTTGGCACATTGGTCCAACAGACCCCCATGGCGCAGAAAACCAAGATGTGGGTGAGAATCGTCGACAGGGTGAACGCACAATCACCATGTTTGCGCACAAAGGAAGACATCCAGAACAGGTGGTATGATGTGCGCAGGAGGGTCAGAGACCTACTTAAGAAGGATTACCTCCTGAGCCAGCACACCGGCAGTGGCCCTCCTGCAAAACCAGTATACCTCAGGCCCTGGGAGGAGAAGGTGCGGGCCATCCTACCACCAGTGAGCGTATATGGACTAACAGACATCCCAGAGCCTGGTGAGTACACAACTAATATACACAATATTGTGTGCCAATACACACACATCACTGTCAAGGGGACAGTCAAACCATCCACCCCTAGCAAATCAACAGCAACCAAAAGATAATCATCCCAAGATGTGTATGTCAGTTAGATAAACACAATACATGCCATCTCATAGTGATATGTAACTGTGTCATGACATGTACAAACCTAACAACAAATAGAGCAAGGCAGTGGCACAAATATAACCAACAAACACTGCCTGATATTTTGCCACCACTAGAACACCACCTCACAGGGAAGCTCACTTAAAGGAAGGAATTCTGTGTATGCTGGTGAAGTTAGTGTAGCCAATAGCATGATGGGAGTTGTAGTCACAGATACTGCTCACCCTCACAATTGGCCCATCAACACCACTCTGAACCATGCTCACATCACAGGGAGTGGATAAGGACTGACAAGATGGCTGACACTGGCTACTGCTGTGGGGAGCACAAGGCCCTGCTGGGAACTGTGCACCAACAAACAGCACAACACCACTGCCTGACATCCTGAAATCCAACTTGCACTCCCTGCAATGCAAGCACGTTGCATGGTGGGATATCTGGCTGGCTGGGAAGGAGGACTCACAGCACTGACCATAGTTACAAGCAGCTCACCTCACACACCCCCTCAACACAAACTCCACATAACCCACCTGGGAGAATGCAATGCCTCACATACCAAATGAAGATCCCACAAAGAACCACCACCCTGGGTAATGCTGTGTGAAGCACAGGGACACACCTGGGACTTGTAGCCAAACAAATGCAAGGACACCACTGTCAGCCTTCCTGTCAGCACAGGCACACTGCCCCACAGGGAAGCAGAGTCCAAAGGAAGGAAGTACGGGCATGCTGGGAAGGGGGGTGTAGGCAATAGCATGATGGGAGTTGGAGTCACAGATACTGCTCACCCTCACAATTGGCCCATCAACACCACTCTGAACCATGCTCACATCACAGGGAGTGGATAAGGACTGACAAGATGGCTGACACTGGCTACTGCTGTGGGGAGCACAAGGCCCTGCTGGGAACTGTGCACCAACAAACAGCACAAAACCACTGCCTGACATCCTGAAAGCCAACTTGCACTCCCTGCAATGCAAGCACGTTGCATGGTGGGATATCTGGCTGGCTGGGAAGGAGGACTCACAGCACTGACCATAGTTACAAGCAGCTCACCTCACACACCCCCTCAACACAAACTCCACATAACCCACCTGGGAGAATGCAATGCCTCACATACCAAATGAAGATCCCACAAAGAACCACCACCCTGGGTAATGCTGTGTGAAGCACAGGGACATACCTGGGACTTGTAGCCAAACAAACGCAAGGACAACACTGTCAGCCTTCCTGTCAGCACAGGCACACTACCCTACCGGGAAGCAGAGTCCAAAGGAAGGAAGTACGGGCATGCTGGGAAGGGGGGTGTAGGCAATAGCATGATGGGAGTTGGAGTCACAGATACTGCTCACCCTCACAATTGGCCCGTCAACACCACTCTGAACCATGCTCACATCACAGGGAGTGGATAAGGACTGACAAGATGGCTGACACTGGCTACTGCTGTGGGGAGCACAAGGCCCTGCTGGGAACTGTGCACCAACAAACAGCACAACACCACTGCCTGACATCCTGAAAGCCAACTTGCACTCTCTGCAATGCAAGCACGTTGCATGGTGGGATATCTGGCTAGCTGGGAAGGAGGACTCACAGCACTGACCATAGTTACAAGCAGCTCACCTCACACACCCCCTCAACACAAACTCCACATAACCCACCTGGGAGAATGCAATGCCTCACATACCAAATGAAGATCCCACAAAGAACCACCACCCTGGGTAATGCTGTGTGAAGCACAGGGACACACCTGGGACTTGTAGCCAAACAAACGCAAGGACAACACTGTCAGCCTTCCTGTCAGCACAGGCACACTACCCCACAGGGAAGCAGAGTCCAAAGGAAGGAAGTACGGGCATGCTGGGAAGGGGGGTGTAGGCAATAGCATGATGGGAGTTGGAGTCACAGATATTGCTCACCCTCACAATTGGCCCATCAACACCACCCTAAACCATGCTCACATCACAGGGAGTGGATAAGGACTGAAAAGATGGCTGACACTGGCTACTGCTGTGGGGAGCACAAGGCCCTGCTGGGAACTGTGCACCAACAAACAGCACAACACCACTCAATGACATCCTGAGAGCCAACCTGAACCCACTGCAAGGGTGGCATGCTTCATGGTGGGATAACTGGGCCAGGTGGAGAAGGATGTCCGGATGTCCACCAAATACAACCAATGCTGGCCATGCACACACCTCAACATTCATATTGAAATGCCCCAGGTATGCATGACAATGTGCTACACCAATATCAACCTCTTACTGTGACAACTTAGGACAATGCAATGTACAGGCCCGCATCCAGAGGTACAGTCACAACTGTCAGGTGTGTGAACCATTGATGTCTGTAGAAACATTACATACAATGTGTGTCTCTTCCAAAAACAGGTGACGATGATGGGGACACAGCAGCAGGCGAGGAGGAGTCCCTGTCCCAGGCTCCGGGGGACACAGAGCTCACTGGTGTGGAACAGCCTCTGCCCTCCTCGGATGGCGAAAACCTACCTGGCACCTCCGGTGTGAGTCATCATGCAGCACCAGCTGGACCAACATCTGCACCCCCTGCACCCACCCCTCCAACAACTGCCAACATACAGACCACCCCCGCCGACACGGACAGACCAAGGACCACCGCTGACAACAGCACAGGGCCCCAGGCCCACCGTGGAGCAACGGATGAAAACACCACTAACAAACCCCAAGTGGGCCTTGGGTCACCTGTGCGTGCCATCGCAGGTCCTGCACATGTCACCAGGGGTGGTGGGAGGGGTGGTAGACATAGGTCGCTGCTTGCAGAGGGGTCTGGACTGCATGATGACCCACAACTGGCACGCATCGCTGATGCGTACCAGGATAGCACCGGCGAGGTCAGACAGGTAGTGGGGATCCTCAAGGACATACAACAGCAGCAGGCTGCCCATCATGCCCGCTTGGACTCCCACATGGCCCGTGTGGAGACACACATGGCCCGTGTGGAGACACACATGTCGGGCATGGAGTCCAAGTGGGACACATTGCAAGAACTCACAGTGGTGCATAGGGACATATTGACATGCCTCCGCCAGATTAGCACCAACATGGCCACACCTCCCTGTGTGCCCACAACATCTGGTGCTGCAACAACTGACACCGCCACAGGGAGGGAGGAGGACTCTGGCGGAGAGTCCCCTGCACCGCCGCAGCCTGCACATGAGGGTCCCCCCCAAAGAAGAGGGGTCGTCCGAGGAAGGAAAACTGAGAGGTTGATGGCCACGTACATCCCCCAGGAAGCCAACACCTGTTCCGGAAATTCTCCTTTGTGTGCAAACGTTTCACCCTGTCGAATGCAACACTACTTTCCCACATGACATGGGGAGTTCAAGTTGGACTAATGTATCATATGACTGTGGACTTCACTCAGGACATTTCTGCTACCAAGACTTCCAACTCTTCTGGGAACTTTGGATCCCAATCCCAATGTACAGCACCCACCATCCTGTGCACTATACACACACACATTTCTGTAAATAAAATCACTAGTACACCATACTTGCCACTGTTGTTATTCAAATGTGGATACTGTTATGGTGATGATGTTCTGCTAAATTACACTGTGTATGCTAACTGCTACAGCAAGTACAACACCGTCGTCTGAGTCATGGTGACGTGACACATATGAGGGAGACACACCACTAGGGCTACACAACACAGACACCAGGGCCATCGGACTCATCGCCCACAGTGATGTTGCCGGGAAATACAGTGGAATGCACAGACACCACATTTATTCAGAGTATGTGTCAACTAGCCCACAGGTGCAGTAAGCAAATGTCAGTCAGATGTGTGACCACAGACAACGCACATCCCAAAGTGAAGCACAGGTTTATTACACATTTGCAACATGTTGATTCCACTACAAATGCAAGGTTTACCCACGTGGCAGTGGCCACACAGTCAACAAGTGCAGAAGATATGAAGTCCAGGGGTGTGTGGCACATCACTTGTAGGCCAACTACTGCTGCCACCCTAAAAGCTGAATCATGGTGTCGGGGGATCCAAGTTGACCAAAGTACTCAGTAAGCACCCTGTGAAGGACAGACATGACACACAGTTAAAATCACTGTAGAACAGGACAGTACTGCAATACTCATGCCCAATACATGTCACAAGACAACTACACAAAACCAAGTTAGCATATCAAAACTGTTGGTGAGTTCAGACTACCTGGAAGGACACATTGCTGCACGCATCCAGTCAAGTAGCACATGGCCACACTCAAACAGCACCAGAGCACCACCCACACATATCATGCAAACTCACGTCATTCACATTACATCTCCCTGGATACTCACATTCAGCTGAAGAAGTTGGTGATGAGCTGTGTGCGGACATCACCATCATCATCATCATCACTGGCATCGTGGTCCAGGCCAGGATTCTCCACAGGTGGCGGACGTTGGTCATCGTCATCCAGGATGAGAGGCAACTCCTTCCACACTGCCAGGTTGTGTTGCATGCAGCAGACGATGACAATCTTGCACACCTTTGCTGGGGCATATGGGAGGGCCCCTCCTGTCTTGTCCAGGCAGCGGAAGCGGCTCTTCAGGAGACCAAAGGTCCGCTCTATCACTCTCCTGGTCCGACCATGTGCCTCATTGTAGCGCATCTGGGCTGGTGTCACAGGGTTCCTGTGGGAGTCAGCAACCATGGCATGTTGGGGTATCCGGAGTCACCTACGGACAGACAAGTGCACATTAGCTGATTTGGAAAAGTGGGTGGAATACTACAGATCAGAACACACACAATGGTACAAAGTCAGTACACACCGACAAGCCAGGCACGCTGGTTCTGCATCTGTGCCATCCTCCTCGGGATGCGACTACTCCTCATCACGTAGGCATCGTGTGCTGAACCAGGGAAACGGGCGCACACATGTGTGATGCTCATATCTGCTAAACATACCACCAGAGCATTGATCAAATGGTAATGTTTACGGTTCCGGTATGCCTGCTCATGTGCCTGTGGTGGTATCAAAGCCACATGTGTCCCATCAATGGAGCCAATGACATGTGGCATCCTCCCCAGGGCATAGAAGTCACTCTTGACGTCAGTGAGTTGTTGACGTGTTGGGAAATAGATGTACTGGTTCAGGCATCTCAACATTGCCTCCAAAACATTGCGTAGCACACGGCTGAACATAGTCTGTGACATCCCACCGGCAGTCGCAACAGTGTGTTGAAAGGTACCGGTGGCAAAGAAGTGTAGAGCTGCCATTACCTTCACCTTGGGGGTCAGCGCCGTAGGGTACGTCCGGCCAGGTTGCAAATGTGGTGCCAAGCGCACTGCCAAATCCTCAATCAGCTGCCTGGTGAAAGCGGTACCGTCGGATGCTGTCACGTTCCACCATCGTTGCCAGGTCAGGGAATGGTCTATGGACAGCTGGAGCCCTGCAGTGCATAGGTTGAAGGAAGAAAGATTGTCAGTCACCCCACATATGTGCCATTCACCATACTCAATTTCACATGATACATCATTACGTGACACAAGTACTTGATGTGTGTGCCGTTCTGTCGGACATAACTCGCACCTACATGGCCATCATCTAACTTCTCAGTACAACATGTGTGCACAACAGGTACCAGGTTGTGCTATGGGAAACCATTAGGCTGTGTCACAGTACCCATTTACTGCTGTCACGTTCCACACACACACCACAGTGACATGTCTGGACAGATGCGCCACAGGCATCACAGATCATTGACAGGTAGATTCCCAGTGACCCTGTCTTGCCACATGGCCACTGGCATGACATGGCGTATCATGTACACGTCAGGAAAACAAACATGACTCCCACAGGTAGTGGCCCCTGTCGCATCCGCAGGACAGACATGGACGCCAGTGACGCACAACATCAAAGTCCATGCACAAACAACGTTGATGTGGAGACTGTCTCCCATCGTGCACATGGAATCAGTGACATCGGAAACACAACATGCACACAGACTGTGGAGGGACATCACTATTGTGGCAATGGGTCATCCTGTGACGTACATGCCTTCCCACATGGGACTCTGGGGGTATGTGACATGTCATACACATACACAACCTGGAAATGTGACCATGCTCCAAAATGAACTGTTGCACATCACAGTGGTCATGTGCACAACACACCAAGGACCCTGTCCCCATGAACACATGCACAGCCTGGGTGTGGCTGCCCACAAGTGCCACCACAGAAACCACATGTTAACCCCCATACACAGAGAAGGAAATGCAGCCTTACATGCCTCAGGAAACAGTGTGGACTGTGTGTGGTGTTGTAGGTGTGCCCCTGGGTCTCTGGCAGGTATATGTGGCTGGCATACGTTCACCAGTGACAAGCATGGTGACATATGCGACTGACTTGTATAGGTACGCGTTGTACAGCAATGGACCGATCGGTGTGCCCGGCCGGCCCATTGCATATGATGTGTGCGGGTACGCGTTGTATCCCGAAATAGGCGTTGTACAGCAATGGACCGATCGGTGTGCCCGGCCGGCCCATTGCATATGATGTGTGCGGGTACGCGTTGTATCCCAAAATACGCGTTGTACAGCAATGGACCGATCGGTGTGCCCGGCCGGCCCATTGCATCTGTTGTGAGCGGGTACGCGTTGAACAGCAATGGACCGATCGGTGTGCCCGGCCGGCCCATTGCATCTGTTGTGAGCGGGTATGCGTTGTATCCCGAAATACGCGTTGTACAGCAATGGACCGATCGGTGTGCCCGGCCGGCCCATTGCATCTGTTGTGAGCGGGTACGCGTTGAACAGCAATGGACCGATCGGTGTGCCCGGCCGGCCCATTGCATCTGTTGTGAGCGGGTACGCGTTGTATCCCGTAATACGCGTTGTACAGCAATAGACTGATCGGTGTGCCCGGCCGGCCCATTGCATCTGTTGTGAGCGGGTACACGTTGTAACCCGAAATACGCGTTGTACAGCAATGGACCGATCGGTGTGCCCGGCCGGCCCATTGCATATGATGTGTGCGGGTACGCGTTGTATCCCGAAATACGCGTTGTACAGCAATGGACCGAACGGTGCGCACACATTGGCTGGGGCCTGGCATGGCAACGGACGCGTTTTCGAAGCTCCAACGAGTCTGATGCAGTGAATTCAGTTGGCCAGCCACAACAATGTTGCAAAATCATGGGTGTCATGAAGTTGAAGATTTGAAGGATGCTGTGGGCGTGTATTAGTGCTGCTATTCCATGGATTGGTCAGATTCAGAAGATGCAAACGACTTGGACCTATCACTTTGGACACATGGGACAGTATCTGCCTCTGCAGCACACATATAATGCTGGCTGTTCCCCTGAGAGCTCACTTGCCTGCACTACATGCTCCAGGACGACATCTTCCACCAACACTGCTGCTGTTTATGCATCCTCTGGCTCCTGCAATGGCACGTACTGTGGAGAGAGCCCCAGCCTTCAGCCTTGAGTAGAACCAGGCCCTGCTGGATAGCCTCCTTCCACAGTACAGCAAGCTGTATGGGAAACCAGGGGAGCAGGTGAGTGTGCTGTCCACTACCTCACTAATTGTGCATGTTGTCTGACTAGCAGGACTTTCAGTGTGCACACCACTGGCTAGCATGCCCACTGAGTAGTTGTCACACCCCAAAGTGTGTAGTTACATGCACTGAACTGGTACAGTGCAGTAACAGTGCATTCCAACTAGGTTTACTTCCCATGCAATGATACCATGTAGTGACTGCTAGCAAACTGTTCATAGCCATTGTTGCACTGCCTGTGTACATCATATGCCCCTGTGATTGAGACATGTATATCCAACTGTATGATCCACGTATATGTTGCATGTGTAGTAATGGCCTTTTCACTTTGTCATCCTCACAGGTTGATGCCCACCAGAAGCAGGAAATCTGGCTGACCATCGCCCGGAAAGTAAGATCCGTGGGGGTCTACAGGCGCAGGATCCGCAACTGCCAGAAGAGGTGGCAGGACCTTCGTGGCTGGACCCGGAGGATCGCAAGGGTCCAGCTGAAGCTGTCGCCTCCTCGCAGGAGGGGCGGACACCGGACCCTGACCCCCCACATGCTCTGGATCCTGGCGGTGGTCTTCCCTGACCTGGATGGGCAGCTGAAGGCCAGACAGCAGCAAGGAGGGGGTGAGTCCATGACTGCACTGTGCACTTTGTCTGACATGCTATGTGCCCTCCTCTGGCCTGGTTAAACTTCCACAGTACATCAGTCATGTGGTCCAGGACCCATGTCCCTCATTTGTGACATGCCCACTTCTCCTCTGATATGCATATGTGTGGCCCTTATAGTCAGGAAATTGTGTCATTTGGGGACTGTGTCATTGCATTTAGCTTTGCTCAAGGTGGGGGACAGCATTTGTTCCCATGACTATGTTGTGAGATTCATGGGTGGGTCAATTTCTTACACAATGCCTAAGTTCTGACATGTAATCTGGGTGTAACTTTGAAATGTGGTCTGCTTGCTGCTCTGACTCACCACATGTCCCTGGGGAATTTGGCACACACCCATGCTGCTGGTGGGAACAATGTTTGGGCCTCAGGAGTATGTGTATCCAGTGTGTCACACATGCTTAGCCACCTCCCTACTGTCCAGGACTCATCCCTCTTACAGGTGGAGCTGGACAGTCATGCATACTCCAGGGCATACAATACACTCTGTACTCCCATTCCCGTGTATCATCATGTTGTGATCAGTGAAATGTACCCTCAGGTGTCTGCCTCTGTCTCATTGTGCTGTGTCTTCGTTGTCAGGACTACTGGTATGTTTATCGGTTAGGGCTCAGCATGCCATCTGAGATGTGACCATGATAGACGATACTTCTGTGACTTATAGGTGTCTGATCACTTGACTGTGCACACAGGTGTTTGCGACAGTGACTTTCAGGCAGCTGTATTTTCATTCACAGCACACTGTGAGGTGCTCATGTTCAGAGAGTTGTGGTTCATGTCCCCCATATGTCCAGTTGGTATGACGTGGACAAATAGTAGTACAGATGATGTGGTATTTGGGGGATGGACATGTGCACTTGTCAGTCACATAACTTGCATTCCCCAAGCCCTCGGATTGTGACACAGTGCAGACTGTTGTTGGCTGGCTGCCATGGCCATGTGAGTTGAGACAGTAATGTATGACTTTGCACGCATTCCTGTGTCATGGCATTAAACTTCCTGAGACTGATCCTGCAGGGGAGTGACATGTGCAACATGCACCCCATTGTGGCATTGACTATCCGGACATGGGTGCATCATGGTGTCTGGTGCTGGTATGCATCACATGCATTTGTATTTAGACTCTGGCCATCCCTTTATCCGGACACCTGCACTGACTCAGTGGCAAGAGATGTGATGTGTGCATGTTCACATACTTCACTGTGTTCCCTGCAATGTCCAACAACTGTGTAGGTGGTGCATGTGTCCACACTGGGGTCTTACCATCAGACAGGCACCAGACAGATGGGTGCAAGGGCAGGAGGGGTGTGAGTCCCATGGTTGACCATCAGACTGACAATTGGCTTCCCCGAATCTGTGTGAGGACTTTAGGCAATGTTCAACTAAGGATGCCAGGGCTTGCTCTGTAATGTGCTGTACTTACTGTGGTGTGTGCGGTCAGTGCAGGTGACTGATGTTTGTCTGTTTCCCTAATTGTTTGCAGATACATCTACGGCCACAGGAGGGGACAGCTCCACGGACCAGGAGGAGCAGCGGAGCCAGACTGGGTCAGCATCGGACGAGTGGTCAGAGGGACCCAGTGGCACGGAGGGCGAGGGGAGCCACACCGAGGAGTCCTCAGCACCATCCACCTCAGCTGAGGACCACAGCAGCTCGGAGGATGACTCCCTTGTGGAGGCGGGTCTCAGCAGCCACCAAAGGCCAGCTAGTCTGTCTGGCCCCGCCACCACCACCACCACCACTGCCCTCCCATTGGCTCCCATTCCTGAGGTCCGTGGAGGCTCCCGTGCTCGGGAGTGTGTCTCCTTCGTGCCAGGCACCGCACCCCCTGCCCCTGTGTCCCCTGCTGCCCTGAGTGAGGAGTCTGTGTACCTCCTTCGGCAGCTCCATGTAGGGTAGACATCAATGCTGAGTGTACTCCATGCACACACCACTCTGTTGACACAGCTGGTGTCGTTCATGGAGGGCATCTCGACGGGTATGTCTGCCCCACAGAGGAGCAATAAGTCCATGGACTCCTCCCTGACGGCAGCAGTGTCCCTCCTCCAACAGTCCCTCACCCCTCCCACCTCTGCCCCATCCACACTTCCTGCCCCCTACCTGTCCAAAGCACATGCACACCTGCACAGTCACCCAAACACACAGACACGAGCAGCACAGACACACCCAAGAGAAAGGCAAGACGTGCACACAAGCATCCTCAGGGGACTGATACCACAGACGCAGGGGATGGGGAACACACACACTGGCATCCACATTCACTCCGCAGTCCTCCAAATCCTCTCCCTCCAAGACCCCTTCCCTTGCCTCGCCTGCTACCCCACCTACACAGCAGATCTTCCTGTGTGACCTCGGCCTCTTCCTCCAATCCTGCTGATCCAGCATACCGGGGAAGAGGAAGTCCACCCACACAGAGGGGAGTGCCCCTCGCCCCCGGACACCCTCCCCAGGCGCAGGCAGACACAGGACCCCATTCGGAAGTTCCCCCGGACCAGGAAGAGCAAGACCCCACCACCACCACCACGCAGCTCCTCCGCCCAGTCTCTCTCCTCCATCCCCCAGGCCACCACTGCACAGGTTCCCCTGCCACACCCTGCCCCAGGTTCCCCCACACACCGATACCGCATCCCCAGACTGCTTAGGCCCTCCCCCCTGCCACTTTCTCTTCCACCCCCAACCCAGACGCTCTGCCTGTTAGTGGCACTGTTGTGGAGACCGGGTCCCCCCCTCTGTCCTGCCCACCTCATCTGCCCACCCTTCCACTCCCTTGGAGTCATGCACTGCAGTGGAGTCCACAACCACCACGTCTGACTCAGGCACTGCAGTGGGTACCCAGTCCACTACATCAGTCCAGCCCACTGCAGTGGCTGCAGCACCCACACCAACTGACTTGTGTACCACAGTGGTGCCAGCCCCCCCTGAGTCAGAAACCTCCACTGCAGTTGCCGGTGACACTCCTGCACCCACCACCCCTTCACTGCCTCACTCTGCCATCCCCTGATCCTGTCCCTGCGGTGCCTGGCCTGCCCCTTGTATGCCCCTCCAAGGGGGATGTCCCCTAACCGTACCAGTGCAGGCAAGCAATGTGTGACCAGTTGTCACTTCTCACCCCGTTGGGACTGTGATTTTGGACTGGCCATTGGCCTTAGTTTCTTTTGGACTTCCGTGTTTACCCTGACATTTGCTGAATAAAGCCTCTTTTTGTTTACTTGTGGGTTTTCTTTTGATGTACATGATGTGGATGAGTAGCATCCTGCATTTGCAGTTGTAATAGTGTTCAGATCAGGAAAATGAAGTGTTGCAGTGATGGACTCCATGTGGTCCATGGGATATGTGTCCTGTTGTAGTCTGGATCTATGGCATCCTTTGCTACAGTCTGAGGGTGTAATGTTCAGCATTTGACACAGGGATGTCCATTTTGCATTTGTAAATGAACATCTTTGTCTTACACTGATGCACATCTGGTGGGCTTACCACTGTTCAATGTTCCGATTTCCCTGACTGTGTGCCCAGCTCCACTGGACATGCAGTTTTGCACATCAATGTCGAAGGACTCATCTGTGTATACAGTGCAACTTGCTTGACACGTGTTTTGTGTGTGTGCAGATGACTGACGTGACACTCCCGTACCCAGGCTGATGTGAGCAGAGCCTTCTGTGTGTTGTGGTTGTTGACTCACTGACGGAGTGTTCTGCTGACATGTTTGGGTGGTGCACAGACAAGGTTTGGCACAGCGGACCTTCCACAGGAGTGGAGTGCCCTCATGGCAGTGTGTAATCCAGTGACATTGCGTGGGCCTGTGTTGTGTGTTGTGTAAGCATGTCTGTGCGTGTTCCCTTCCCTTTTCCTACACAGGCTGTGTCCCTAGGGATGTTCCTGTTTGTGATGCTTGCTGAGTTGTTCTGTGTTCATCCAGCATCTTGGACCTGGTTTCTCCATGATGTGGGTGCATGGCAAACTAATGTTCATGAGGTTGTCATACCAGGTTGTCTTTGTTGTCAGGGCTGGGGATGTGGGCAAACGCAGATGGGACACATTCAGGATTCCCCTTGGCACTTGTTGTTTACACGAGTCATGTGATTTACAGTTTGTGTTAGCTTTCAGTGATTGTGACACGTTGTGTGTGTGACTGCTGCCACTCCTCAGGGTCAGAGCTGCAATGTTGGAAGTTGTGTACGTGTGTTCTTCGTGTGTCACCTTGGCTTCTTCGTTGGTGTGTGACTATGGCCAGGATCCCATTGATTGTGGTGGATTTCACATCATGCCCATGTACGGCATACTGTGCTGTGTGTCAGACATTGACAAGTCTTGTTGACTGGCCATGTGTGATGGGTTTCTGCACCTTAGTTCCCACCACCACCCCTGGTATTGTCATGGGTGCATGTCCAATGTCACCAGTCCATGTGAGCTTCACTGCTGCACATTGGTGGAGATCAGGGTGTGTGGTGTTGAGTGTGTGCAAAAGTGAGTTGTTGCACGGCTAGACCCCTACCTCCATATTGGCCTTGGCTGGCAGGCCGTGCTGATTGATTGGAGCTTGTGTAGGTGTGATGGTAGTTAGTTGCTCAGGACACATGGCTGTGGTTCACAGTGTGAACGACATCTAACTTTGTCATCACAGTGGGATTATCATGCAGGCTAGTGTCAGCACAATGTGGGGTCCCTGGGGGTAGTGCTGTGGTGGGTCTGTCTCTTGCTGTGTTAGTTGCTGTTCCTACAAGCTTGTGTGACATGTGTAATTTCTGCTCCCTCTCATCTAACAATGCCTGATTGCCCACATAGGGGTATCCAATCCATGAGTAACTTTTGTATGGCACTGTATACACATCTGTGTGGTTGGAATTTAGGCCTCCTCATGTGTTGTGTGGTTGCCTGGGGACACTGGCACACCCCCCCCATCACCTGTTGTGTTTGATATGCAGTGTGAGTCTGCCTGTTTGTGTTTGTGCCTTTGCACCACTGCATTGGCATATCTTGAGTGTGCCATTGGCTGTATGTTGTTTGGTGGCTTTCCCCTGCTGTCCCTGGGACTCCTAGGTCATCAGTCAGCACAATAATCATGGTTTGTATGTCCCATTGCTGCCATGGTATGGTATTTGTTCACCTGACATCTACAGTCTCCACAGGATATCTACATTTGTGTGTCCATTGGTGCAGATATGTGGGTCAGCATTATGATGGTCACTTCTGTCATTGTGTTATTTGTGAATGTTGACAATGTGGGCCCCCATGGGTGATGTTTGTATGCACATGGCCAAAACGATTTTTCAGTGACACTGCACTGTTTCCCTCGACCAATCTATGTTGCTATGGGACACAAGCACTACTATGCCACTGATGTGTTTGTTGTTGTATGACCAGGATTCATCCATGCAGTTTGGCTTTGGCAGCTTTTACCATGACTACACTTCCCTTTTGGTCACTGTGGTGATGGGGCTTTAGGCCCCATTGCCACACTGTTCAAAATGTGCATCAGCTATGGACACCACACTTCCCTTTTGGTCACTGTGGTGATGGGGCTTTAGGCCCCATTGCCACACTGTTCAAAATGTGCATCAGCTATGGACACCACACTTCCCTTTTGGTCACTGTGGTGATGGGGCTTTAGGCCCCATTGCCACACTGTTCAAAATGTGCATCAGCTATGGATAGCACACTTCCCTTTTGGTCACTGTGGTGATGGGGTGTTCGAGCCCATTGCCACAGTGGCCATGGTCGGCTTGCATTGTGGAGGCCACACACATTTATGTGTGACACATGTGCTAGGGGGTCACATTGTATGTTCAATGTCATGTTCAGTGTTGTAGGCATTTGACACAGACTACACACACTTGTCATGGTGTTGGGGGGATGTAATCTTCTGTCATTCCTTATGTGGGAGTATGCTAGTTGTGTCATGCATTACCCGTCCTATGAGTAGGAGTGGTGTTAGTGGTAGGCATCCATCCCCCATGAGTGGGGATGGTAGTAGTGGTAGGCATCCAGCCCCCATGAGTGGGGATGGTAGTAGTGGTAGGCATCCAGCCCCCTATGAGTGGGGATGGTAGTAGTGACAGGCATCCAGGCCCCCTGAGTAGGGGTGGTGGTAGTGGTGGGCAACCATCCCCCATGAGTGTGGATGGTAGTAGTGGTAGGCATCCAGCTCCCCTGAGTAGTGATGGTGGTAGTGGTAGGCATCCATACCCCTAAGGGTGGGGATGGTAGTAGTGGCAGGCATCCAGGCCCCCTGAGTAGGGGTGGTGGTAGTGGTAGGCATCCAGGCCCCCTGAGTAGGGGTGGTGGTAGTGGTAGGCATCCATCCCCCATGAGTGGGGATGGTAGTAGTGGTAGGCATCCATCCCCCTATGAGTGGGGATGGTAGTAGTGACAGGCATCCAGGCCCCCTGAGTAGGGGTGGTGGTAGTGGTAGGCATCCATCCCCCCATGAGTGGGGATGGTAGTAGTGGTAGGCATCCAGCCCCCTATGAGTGGGGATGGTAGTAGTGACAGGCATCCAGGCCCCCTGAGTAGGGGTGGTGATAGTGGTGGGCATCCATCCCCCATGAGTGTGGATGGTAGTAGTGGTAGGCATCCAGCCCCCCCTGAGTAGTGATGTGGTAGTGGTAGGCATCCATACCCCTAAGGGTGGGAATGGTAGTAGTGGCAGGCATCCAGGCCCACCTGAGTAGGGGTGGTGGTAGTGGTAGGCATCCAGACCCCCTGAGTAGGGGTGGTGGTAGTGGTAGGCATCCATCCCCCCATGAGTGGGGATGGTAGTAGTGGTAGGCCTCCATCCCCCTATGAGTGGGGATGGTAGTAGTGACAGGCATCCAGGCCCCCCTGAGTAGGGGTGGTGGTAGTGGTAGGCATCCATCCCCCCATGAGTGGGGATGGTAGTAGTGGTAGGCATCCAGCCCCTATGAGTGGGGATGGTAGTAGTGACAGGCATCCAGGCCCCCTGAGTAGGGGTGGTGGTAGTGGTGGGCATCCATCCCCCATGAGTGTGGATGGTAGTAGTGGTAGGCATCCAGCCCCCTGAGTAGTGATGGTGGTAGTGGTAGGCATCCATACCCCTAAGGGTGGGGATGGTAGTAGTGGCAGGCATCCAGGCCCCCTGAGTAGGGGTGGTGGTAGTGGTAGGCATCCATACCCCTAAGGGTGGGGATGGTAGTAGTGGCAGGCATCCAGGCCCCCTGAGTAGGGGTGGTGGTAGTGGTAGGCATCCATGCCCCCTGAGTAGTGATGGTGGTAGTGGTAGGCCTCCATCCCCCTAAGGGTGGGGATGGTAGTAGTGGCAGGCATCCAGGCCCCCCTGAGTAGGGGTGGTGGTAGGGTGGTGTTGGTGGTAGGCATCCATCCCCCTATGGGTGTGTATGGCATTGGTGTTGGCCATCCCACCCCTATGGTTCTGCTGTTGCTAGTGTACGTTATTTGTGCATCCCTATGTGTGTGTGACATATTTCGGGTACGTGTAGTTTGTTTGTATTGTTGGTGTTTGACTTACCGTCTGCGCCGTACGCGTCCGTGCCGGTCCCGGTAATAGATGTAGAGTATAGGTAGGACCTGCGCAATGGGATTCATGCTTGGATCGTCTCGTTCAGGTTTCTCGTGTCTTCGAGTCGTACTCGTAGCAGGCTTGTTCGTCTCGTAGCCGTGGATCGTCTTGTTGCGCGAAACGGAGCTTATGTACGGCTCGCCCGGATGCTCAAACGTGCCGGACGTAGCGACGGGTTCGGCGCGTACGGATTGCGCATCGTACTAGTCCGGCCGGAAGGTGCTGTGTATTTGCTTCCATGCGGCTCGATTCGGCGTTCACGGATCCGGCTCGGGCGGGGAACAGGAGCTGGATTGGGTGAGTACGGCTCGCTCGGAAAATGAGTTGTTATACGCATCGTACTTGTTCGTCCGGACGAGTGTACGAATCGGTCGGGGAACACGCATTCGGCTGGTATTTTTTCCGGACGAATACTGTTAGGTGCCCTACCGGCCGAGATCGGAATCGACCCCTTAGTGTTTCATTTTCAATGACTGATCCGGGTACAACAATCGACAGACTATTAGAAAACCCCAAAATATTTTTTCCCTCTTTTTCTTGCCACATGAAGGGTTGCACAATACCCTTGTGTGACATAAAATACACCCACGGGTGCCCATTGAATATTTACCTTGAGATTTGTCTTATACTGCAAATTGCGGAAGAAGCTTATCACAATCAGAGCTAATATTGTTGGACTACATTACCAATGATTCCTTCTGAGGTATGCATTGATGTGCTGCGTACACCCAAATGGATGTACATGGGTCCACACACCTATCGGTTTATCTATCAGCAAACCAAGGAACGCAGGCAGAAAGCGGCGAGCAAGCCAAGCACCAGGACAGCAGGAAACTATATCAACATGACATCCTTGATAAAGTAAGTCATTGGGCAAAGATCATTGTGCATAAAAGAACATAGATAATAGCCTACCTTTTGAATTGGCAACATTGGGGTTTCTTCATCTTCCTGCTTACCTTATGGTGTGTGACTAGAGGTGCATGTCACCGTCCATTTCTGACAAAATATGACAATACACAAATAGGGTGAGATGCATCTGCAACATGAAACAATCACCTTTTTATCACTTTACATTTGCAGTGCTGTGTGTCCCAAAATGTTTATTGCATGTAGTATGCTGTATTTTGTGTTGTGTGTCAATTATGTCTATGGTATTATACACCTCCGTTAACAAAAGATATGGAAAGGAGGTAAATGACTTGAGTGGAATTATTCTGATGAATATGCATATATTTATGTAATTGAAAGAAACTAGTAGGTGCAGCAAGTCCTCTGGGATAAGAAAGCATGTATGTTTTATATATATATTCCCACAAAATATGAGTAGACTGGTAGGGTTAAGACTGTGCATATACAATAAAATGGGTTACATTTTGTCCTGACGAAAGCTGAGTACCTGTATAATAAGACTTAGCTAATAGCTTAAATGTGTTGCCAAATCCTGGGAGACATGGACAAAAGTATCCATTTTCATCCATAAATCATTTTTAATCATACCTGGGGCATCCAAAATAAAGGGAAACCTGGGTAGCTCTTAAGTATTTTTTATCTTTAGATCATACCCTAAGAAGAAACATTCCAAGTGCTCCCTCCACCAAGGAGAAGCCCAACCTGGTTTATAGAGACCAGAATGAGACCTGATGATGAAGCATATCATGGTGACTCCCCAGCTATGTGTTGACCAAGTTAAAATCTTTCTTTGGGTGTCTGTGGAAATTATTTGTTTTTCGTTTTTTGAGGTTTGCACTCATCACTGAACCACTGAAGAAACTATTGTGCAGGGGGAACCGATTTGTTTGGATGATGTGGAAAAACATGCAATTGATGAAACAAACAAAAAATGAATTGTTAAATACCTGTTGATGCTAGCAGTAAGGGTTTTGGTTCTGTACTCTTGCAGATGGTAGGTGGAAAAGAGCGCTCAGCTGTGTTTGCCTCTAAGTTGCTAAGGAATTCAGAACTACATTACTGCACTATTGAGAGGTAGGCACTCACATGAGTTTGGGCCTTTGAACATTTTCGACATATGCATGAGGACAAAAATTAATTCCAAGTACTTACCACAAGCCTCTGGTTTAACTGCTGGAAAAAAATGATATGGGATGAGCGATCCCAAGACTCGTCAGACTATTGTCTCATATGCCTGAGTTTAACTTTGAAATCTTTTTTTTTTTTCACGGAGAAATAATGGCAGGGCTAATGTTTTTTTCACGATTTCCAATGAAATGTGCTAATGATGTCAATGAGTTACAGGAACTAACAGCCACATATACGAACCTAAAAAATTGAGATTTCCTAATTGAGAATCTATGTGAATCGCAATTAGGAGTTTGCAAATTGAGATTTACGTACGAAGTGAGAAACAAAATTGCGAGTCAATAACAAGGCACTTCACAGTTTTGGCATTCGCTAATATAGATGACCAAAATTGAGACGTGACCTGTTTCCAACTCGCAATTTTGCAATTTGAGTCGGATATTGCGAATTGAGTCACAAATTGCAAGCGCAGTGAAAAATAGGGAAAAAAATCCTAGTCATGGGTAATCACCTCTGAACCGGGAAGTGTCTCACAGGAGCAGCCTGGGAACCAGTCTGAGTGGAGGAGCCATCCAGCTGGCTTACAGAACAGTGGCCCAACATGCTGAAAGAAGCACAAGCATCAGCCATGCCCAGCCAAACTGCTGAAAAAACACCTGCAGGGAGGAAAAAAAAGCTAAAATTTGCTGAGAAGGATTTAGAGATACTCACAGAGGAGTGCTGTGAGCACCATGATGTCCTATTTGTGAGGGCATCAATAACTGTGCCAGATTCACAAAAAAAGAAAATCTGGCCAGAAATACAAGCAAAAATGAATGCTTTTGGAGTCAGTCAAAGCTCCATAGCTGAAATCAGCAAGAGGTGGTATGACCTCAGGCCATGGATCAAGGAAAAGGTGGCCCAGTGACTGAAGGACTCCCGGGGAACAGGTGGCGGCCCACCCACGGTACCACCACCCACTGCACTAGAGACCATAGTGGAGACCTCACTGGAGCAGGACTCTGTCATGGGTATCGGGGACCTCGACAGTTCACCACCAGGACCCTCAAAAAGTTAGTGTCACATATTATCTTTTTACACATCTCAGACCACAACTCTATGCCCACATCCACATAGTCCAGCAGCATGCATCAGGCAGTTGTATTCCAAATGACAAGTTTCTTGCCAGTATAGTACATTATGGGTGATGTAGTCCAAAAGTCAGCATTGAAGTCATAAGTACATTTATTGTGCTACTCATCATATAGGTGAATAAAATGTATTTAATTTGTCCCACAGATCTCCCTCAGGTACATAGTAGGGACACTAGTGTGTAGGGAGTGGACGATGGCAACATGGCAGCAGAGGGACTGATCCCCCATAGACAGCCAAAGCAGCACCACCCACCCCTAAGTTGCACTGTGTCAGTGACAGCAGAGGCCGCAGCAACAGAGGATGATGATGTCCCTCTGCCACAAAGTCCCATTACACAGCCAAGTGGGAGCCAGCTCCAGTGTGTTGCAGGGAGTGGGCGCAAAAGACGTTGTGATGCATGTGATGCTGGTGAGGAGGATGGAAGCGCTTAATTGTTTCTTGGCCTAGAGGAATCTATGCTCCGGAATCAACGCCTGCAAAACAAGCAGTTGCAAATCATTAATAGGAACATGCATCACATGCTGCAGAGCATTACTGTGGGCTTTAACAGTTTTGGGACACATTTGGCCACAATGAGTATCAACGTAGTGAGCCTCATCACCACTGCCATACAGGAGTTATGCCAAGAAATGGTCGCAGGACCGTGCCCATAAGAGGCATTGCTACTTCCATAACATTCCTGCCCAAATGAGCTGTCAAACTTCACGTAGAGTTGGGACATTTCAGTGGTGATGTGGTCAGGGGCCTAGGGCAGATAACATCAGCTGCTGAGCTGCTTCAGACCTCTCAGGTAGCAAGAGGCACTGGAGATACCCCTCAGGCCAGTGAGGAGACATTGAGTGTGAGCAGCGTATCGACCACTTTTGTGAAGGCACCAGCATCTTGATTTGAGCATACCAAAGGTCCTTTCAATGTCAGCATCTATGGATAATTTTATAACGCCTCTCATTATGGTCTGCGGGGGCTAGGTATAGGGCCAGAATCTATGGTCTCAACGCATATGCACTATCACCTGGTGGAAAAAATTGTAAGTGTGAGCATGGCAGGACCTGATAATATACAGACACATATATGCCCCTAATGTAACAGCTACACAGCACCTTGTAAATATCCATCATCAAACTCCCCACATTCCAGGCATTGTTGTACTCCACTGTGCCTGAAGATCTATGCATCATGGGTGCTTACTGGGTATTTTGCCACTATATCTGTGATGACATTATCGCATACCATCTGGATGTTGAGGGAATGGGTACTTTTCCTATTATGGAACAGATATTTGAGATGTGCAGGATGACAGATGGGAACATGTCTCCCATCTACACACCTTAATACATGGGGAAGTTGGCTATCCTGTAAAAGTTCAGTATGGTGTTGTGTATTTCCTCTGCATCCCTGGGAAGGTATATGTAGTTGGTCATTTGTAAGAGCATGGCATCTAGGAACATTCTAAAGAAACATTACAAGGCACTTTGGGACACCCCACCAGCGATAGCAATCACACCTTGGTAGCTACCCAAGGCCAAAAGGTGCACTGAGCACAACACTTGCACATGCGTGGGGTTAGAGCAGCTGCGCAGGGTACTGCTTTCTAGTTGTGTTTAAGCATTTCTATCAACTCTAAGATGACTGTGCTACTCAGTTGCTATTTCTCATTTATTTCCTCTTCTGTCTGTTGGAATATGGAGAGCCTGGTTCTGTAGATTCTCTCTGCCTCCTCCTCCTCCTCCTCCTCCTCCTCCTCCTCCTCCTCCTCCTCTTCCTTCCCCTCCTCTTCTGCTGGGCAGCCAGGAATCTCCTCCTCATCGCCATCACATAAAGTGCAGCCATTGTGGAAACCCTGATACATTCTGGGGCAGTTTTTATAGTTTGAAGCTATTTACCACCTGAATAGAATTAGTGCTAAATTGCATGTGCAAACGGGCGTTTTTGCGCTCAGACGCAAATTGCAACACCCTTGAACATACAGTTTGTGACTCGCAAATGGCGGTTTGATATTTGCGCCTTGCAAAAACCAGTCGCAAAAAAAACAGTTCGCAAATTGGTTGCATCGCTATTTGTAGATACAGAATGTCGTTCGTACATATTGAAAGGCCACTTTTTCGGTCGCAAATTGGTTTGCGACAGATTTGTGACTCACAAAACATTTGTAGATGTGGCCCTAAATGCGTAATTGGATTGTTGAATGACAAGGTGAAGAGACTTATTGTACGACGATGGCCCAAGTTACTGTCTTCCAGGGAGACTTCAAGCATTTGCACAAGTTCAAGATGAGCTCAGCATCGGGGGGATTTGTACTTACAGATGGGTGTGTCGTACCTCTCCTGAAGGTCCAAAATAGATCGATTTCTATTGCACACAAAGTACACATGTAACCACTGTTCCACTGAATTTCAAAATCATTCATGGAAGAAACTCGCAATTGACTTTATAGGCCCTTTCAATTATCTGCCTTCTGGACATAGGATCCTAATTGTTCTTGTAGATTTCCATTCCAAATGAGTGTGCTATACCTTTCTTAGGGAACCATACACTGAAAGTGTCATCTATTTTCTTGAAAAAAGATTTATAGCTGAAGTTCATCCATGTACCATCGTTTCTGACAATGGGGTGCAGTTAATTTCTAATTAGATGCATAAATATCTCTAAGCTGCTGTTGGAAATGGCCTTCTTTGCAGGGTTATCCCCAAACTTTTTGCTTTTTCCTCCTATTTTTCCTGACATGTTTTTGTTGGCTTTAGGACTCTGGGCACTTTACCACAGTTAATCAATGCTAACGTGCATATGCTCTGTGTAAATTGTGAACATAATTGGTTAGCTATGATTGGCATATTTTATTTACTAGGTAAGTCCCTAGTGCAGTGCACTGAGTGTGCCAGGGCCTATAAATCAAATGCTACTAGTGGGCCTGCAGCACTGATTGTGCCACCCACATGAGTAGCCCTGTAAAGGTATCTCCGACTTGCCAATGCATCTTTTTAGGGAGATGTTTTTTAAATTGTGTGTTTGAAAATGCCACTTTTAGAAAGTAGGCATTTTCTTATTTAACCACTATGTGTGCCTCTGCTGGTTTGTGTATTCACTGTCTGGTTTTGGAGTGAAAGGGGCTGGGAATGGGCATTCAATGTATACAGCCACAAGGGGGGTTGAGGTGTGTCCTGCCTTTCCTGGGTGACTCAGAGCTGAGCTGAATAGACCTTGGCTGTATTTAGAGTGGGGCAACGAGTTTCACTTACACCTGAATAGGCAATGTCTCCTCTGCACAATGCTGTCTCCACCTCCTGTAGTGATGCTGCACTAGAGAGGACAGAACTGGTTTGGGCTGGGCTCAGAGACTTTTGCCACAAAGAGAACAAAGACAAAATGGAGTATAAGTAGTGGACCTTAACCCCCAGAGAATAAGATCACTTCTGGACTCAAGAGGAACTTTTTGCCAAGGAGAAGAGCTGGAGAGCTGTAGGGAGGAGTACTGCCCCTTTGTTGTGTGCTTTGCTGGGTTGGCCTGCAGTTGCTGCTGCTGCCAAGGTAGAGGACAAAGACTGGAATGTTGCTGAGAACCTGCTTGAAGAAGAATCTCCAAAGGCTTATTTGTGCTGGCCTCCTGTTCTGAAGTCTCAGGGCCACAAAGACTTCACCACCAGCTCCCCTGAACTCCACTGCTGGGAGTTCTGACCTGCCAGGAGGTGCCTATCCCAGTTTTGGGCCTCTAGAGGTTGTTTCTGCTGTTGGGAGCTGGAACAAACTTAAAGAAAGCAAGAAAAACAACTCCAACGCCGTCAGTGACGCCACCAGTGACGCCGTGACCTGCACCAAGGCCAGGGGCACCGCTCCTGAAGTGCACGACGCACTGCCCCAGTCTGCATCGCAGCTCCAAAGCCTGCCGACACCTGCAGTTATCGGCTTTCCTGACGCCAGCGCTCGTACCGATGTCGTCACCACCAGCGCCAGCATCCAGTTCTCGCAGAGCCGATAACTGAAGAGGGTGACTTCACAAACTCTTTGACTTTGCATTGCCTCACCGGAACCGAAACCTCACCACCGATGCCGCCGACTCCCCCTGTCCTGGACTCGACACGTCGCCTCCTCGTGGACACAACGCCTCGCCTCCCCCGTGGCAACCAGGGAACAGGGCTTGACGCCTCACCTCCGTGACGCCATGCATCGTCCATAGACTTCGTTTTCCAAGGTACTGTTGTTTTGGGGCCGCTCACCTCACGGTTGACGCCGTACTTTGGATTTATGCTTGTCATGACGTCATAATAGCCCCAGGTGGAGCTAATTGTTTCTATAAGTGTTATCACTGCAAGTAACAGTTTTTAAGTGCTATTTTGATGGATGTATGTTGGATTTTTTGTCGTTTTGGTCTTATTTGGGTTTGATAAAGATACCCTATTTTTCCAAACTGGTGTGGTGCCCATTTGTGGTGTTTTCACTGTGTTACAGTGTGTTTTGAGAACAAATACTTTACATATTGCCTTTGGGATAAGCCTGTCTGCTCGTGCCAAGTTACCAAGGGGATAAGCAGGGGTTATCTAAAGTGTGTATCCCCCTTACTCTGACTAGAAGCAAGGGTCCCTACCTGATCAAAGGTACCTACCTCTGCCAATTAGAGACCCCCATTCCTAACAGCTGCTGAAAATTAATATTATACATTAATATTGTATAGTCCTCAAAGTAATAGAATGGTATGGAGAGTGTACAAGGCACCATTCAGTTAGATTTGTCTTCCATATTAGATCTTGGGAAGACACTAAAGGATATGGTGTGTAACTATAATGTCACACCACATTCCAATTCATGAATCAGTGCTTTGAAACTTGTATGACTTAAAGAACCAGTCAAAAAATGAGGGCCCATTTTTATCATCGGTGCCGTTAAGGATGAAGTGACAGATTTGGTTGCAATGAAGAGTCATGTACAAACTTAACAGAAGAAGCGTGAAGAGAGATTCAATTGTGAAAAGCATGTACAATAGTTTGAGATGAAAAATGGTGAGATCGTGTGAATTTGTCATCCTGGTGTTCTTCCAAGGGTAAATCTAAGTTTTAACATACCACAAGTGCTGTCAGACCAAATAGATGCCCCTCAGAAGTGCTTGGTGGTCGTTAGTGGAACAAATAGCCAGTTGGCAAAGCTAAAACAGCGTGATAAATGTGGGTTGTGGGGCATGATCACAAATTTTCTTCCTTTATGTATCCCGTGGGTATTCCTAACTTAGAAATTCGTGTTCAACAGGAAGAGCGTAGCATTGGCTCTAGGGATGGCACTGTAATTGCTTGTGACACAGAGTTTAGTCTATTGGTGTGTGTTTCATGATGTCCCCATGTAAGTGGATAGCCTGAGTCTTCCAGTGGGAAGGGAAATGTTTCCTCTGAAGTTGCTGAGAGTAGAGATTTCGAAGAAAATACTCTGAGCGGAATGTGCTTTCTACATTTAGACAATATTCCAGGATCCCTAAGAAGCCTGAGTTTTTTTAACGACTTTGTGTCATATCGATATTAGCTTAATTAAATAGTTGCGGTTGCCATTATTGTTCCAACTTTACTTTCTTAGGGCACTGTTGAAACTGGCTCTTTTAGCAGGGTTATCCTCAAACTTTTTGCCTTTCTCTGTATTTTTTCTGACCTGTTTTTGTTGGTTTTATGACTTTGGGCACTTTACCACTGCTGATCAGTTTTAAAGTGCATGTGCTCTGTCTTGTAAACTTGGTAAGAATGGTCTACACCTGTTTGGCATATTTAATTTAAATGTAAGTCCCTTGTACAGTGGTATCCTATACCCAGGGCCTGTCAATTAAATGCTACTAGTGGCCCGCAGGGCTGCTTGCTCCACCCACAGAAGTGGCTTTTCAAACTCAGGCCTCTGCCACTGCAGGACCTGCGTGCGCTGTTTACTGCCACAGTGACGTGGTATTTAAAGTGTTTGCCAAGTCTAAAACTCCCCTTTTACTACATATAGGTCCCCCCTAAAGTAGGCCCTAGGTAGCCCTATGGGCAGGGTGCTGTGTAGGTAAAAGGTAGGACACGGGCCTTTGTTGTGTGGCATGTCCTGGTAGTGACAAACAGCCTATTTGGTTTCTCACTGCTGTGAGGCTGCTCCTCTCATAGGTTTGCATTGGGCATACCCTGATATGTGTTTCAGTGGTAATTTCTTATATGAAAGGGTTAGCATGCCCATGTTTGGTATGTTTGGAATAGTAGTGATAAATCCTGCCTCTTGATGAAAGAGGATTTGCTGTTACTATTTTAGAAATGCCACTTTTAGAAGTGGGCATTTCTGTGTGCTTATGACACTTTGTGCCCTGCATGTTTGTGTATTCAACGTCTGGTTTAGACTGGCAGGAGCAGGGGATGTACATTCACTCTAGAAAGTCACAAGGGGGGTTGAGATGTGTCCTGCCTTTACTGGGTGACTCATAGTTGGGCTAAGTAGGCCTGGTCTGCATTTAGAGTGGTGGGAGGAGTTTTGCTAGCACATGAATAGGGCTTTGTCGGCCTTTCCCAATGCTGTCTCCGCCATCTTGTAGTGTGTCTGGAGCCAGGGCTGGGGATTGAATGGGGGTGTTGTGCACTTCTAAAGGTTGTTTGAAGTGCCCCAGAGCAAAAACTTTATGGGTATAAGTACACGTGCTGTGACCCCATGATTTTAGACACTGGATTGGGACTTGTAACCAGACGCTGTTGGCTCTACATGCTACCAGAGGACTGCTGGTCTGCCATGATTAACCGCCTTCGCACTTGATTACTATGTAGTGCTGACTGACCTGCTGCCTGTTGGGCTGAAATAAGGACTGAAACTTTGCTCTGAAAACCTTTGTGCCTGCCTGCCTGTCTCCACCACGCTGGTGTGCCCCCAGTGCTCTCCAAGGAGTGCTGCCTTTGCCGGTTGTCCTTCCCAGCAGAGGAAAGGCTCGAAAATTAACAAGCGTGTGGTGAAGTGCTACATTGGGCAAGTCCATCTCCTTTGCCTACAAAAATAGCGCGTGGTGAGCACTTTGAATGCTGTTGTCCGAGGCGTGGGCTCACTTTGCAATAAAACCGGAAATGAGTGCTGTTGGATGGTGGGTGGAGAGGTGTGGTGCAGCGGCCAGGGCAGCTGACTTCGGAGCACAGGGTTCACGGTTCGATCCCCGGCTCCGGCGGCAGCTCAGCTCAGCACCATGTGACTCTGGGCAATAGCTCACTTAATTTCCACTCCGGCCCCCAGCGCCTTGAGACCCGTAAGGGTGAGTAGCTGCACTATATAAAACCTGACTTACATTTTTTACCTGCAGCGCGTGCAGCACTGCACTTTCATCCTGGGGTCTGAGCAATGGTAGGGGAGAGCTGAAGTGGAAGACACACTCTCCCTGTTGTGTTCCTGCATTTTTTTGTGTTGTTGATTGTCAGCCGGGGCTCTGCTACGTGGCCCCGGGGTGCCAAGCCCCACAGCACACAGGCAGTGAGGAATCCCGGCCCAGGAGTTCCTCTGCATTGCTGGGGCAACACTGATGCAGAGGGGGCATGGGCACAGCTGCACCCGGAAGGAACCGGAGCCTCGCAGGCTCCAATCAGCCGCCTCCCGCACCCGGAAGGGGAGCCGGAATCTTGCATCCGAGCTAGGTCTGCATGCTGTAGCCCCACTTGCTGCAGGAGAGGCTGCTTGGGACCCGAGGAATTCTCCACAATTGATGCCCTCAGACGCTGAGGGCCAATGAGCCCTGGGTAATAGGAGCTGCACCACGTGCCCGCAGGCAGCACCCCTTGGGTGAGTCCTGCCGCAGGGAACCCTGCGAGGTCTCCTCGCTGACAGGTGCATTTTCTTTTGGGCACAATACCGCATTGTGATTGCTAGCATTACGGGGCATGGCTGGCCCCACTGGCCTGAGCACAGTGGCCAGCCCCCTGCCGCATTCGTCTCGGCAGCTGCACCACGTGTCGGTGGGCAGCTGCCTCTCGCTGTTGGGGGCACTTTATACAGAGTGGCCACATTTGTCACTGCCTTCCCAACCCCGAGGGGCCATTATTAAAACATACATGGGTGCTTTCTCAGCACCATGCAAACTACCATAATTCCTGTGGGAGGTGTGCAGACGTTCCTGCCACCCAAGTGTTGGAAATTACCATATAATGCCTGATAGGAGTGCAAGTATATTGGTGCCCTATAATTGAGGTGGTGATTTCTATTCCTGTGATGCATGGTGGTGCATGTTTACTCTTCATTACCTAACTGCTTCATATTTATGCCCTGATGTTGGGATATAGGTTGTGTTTCCTCACATTTCCAGGGCTGACATAGTTTGCCCAGCAGCTATGAGGGATGTATGACCTAGCCTGCCTTTTATGTCCTGATGTTATGATTTATGTTGTGTTAGGCCTTGTAATGACAGGCTAACGTGTATCATTTCACAATCTGTATATTATGTACAGTGATTTGTGCAACTTGTAAGTATTTACTTTAGTGCACTCAAAGTGATGTTATGACAATTGCCTGGTTGGCAAAGTGATTTATGTGATTGTGGGCTATTGTGTTCTATGTATAATACAAAGGATATTTTTACATAACCTGGTGTGGAGTCTCTTTAGTGGTGTATTTATTGTGTCACTGGTAAGTGTGTTGTGCAAACGCTTTACACATTGCCTCTGGGATAAGCATGACTGGTCTGCCACGCTACCAAGGGGGTGAGTAGAGTGGTGGGTTCTCCCTGACTTAGGTGCATACTCTAGCCAACCAGAAACCCCATTTCTAACAGGCACATTTGCTCATTTATTTTTTTGCTTTGTTATATAAGGGGGAAATGTGTTATATCTTGCTTCACTTGATGCAATATTATGCACGTATTTTGTGTTCTGTATGCCCAACGTGATGGTTGTAGATTCGAATTCTGAACTAACAGACTCCGTGGTCCTATCACTGGCATTACTGGCGTTGTAGTACTACATAGTACTTTGGCTGTAATTATTCACCTCTATGTCCCTGTCTGCTCCTCCTTTCCACACAACACTGTATTAGGCCTCCGGGGTGGATGGAAGAATACCAGCTGTCTGTTTAAACTTTTTACATTCATATCGCCTTGCAAGTAGTTCACAATCTCAAGCTTTAACTTACCTGTTGGCGGTCATAAATCAAAAACACTTAGGGACAGAGTCTTCGCAGTGCATTTTGATGGGGAGGTTCTCCATCAGAAGAATGTGTTGTAAATATTTGTGGTCAATGTCTTAAAGGTGGCTAGCCTGTTTCAACTGTGCTAGCCCGCCATGGGTGGCCATGCAGCTTCTCAAATTATGTTTTTATATAGTGTGAGGACTGCACATAGCGGTAAAGCCATATCGGAATCAGATATTTTCAGTTGCAAGGCATGGGGTCTCCAGATCCCTCTGCCAGCCTGCACACACATGTCTCACTGCCACACGGTCCAGCTCGCAACTGCTGACACCTTCCCTTTGTCAGCCGTCCCCGTGTCTGGAAGAAGCCTGTCAGATCACTACTCCATGCTCTATTTGTGCATGGTTCCTGCTTCGTGCAGTCACTATCTCATCACAATATATGCCTGTGCTGCTCACCCAAGCTGGGAGATGGCATGGGGAAGGCTGGAGGGGTCCTGTTACTCAGGCCGGGGCACCAGTCCACACTGTTCTGGTCCTGTTTGCTCCCAACCCCAATGACTTCACACTATTTTTACAAAGATGTGGGGAGAGGGTGCAGATGTGGGGGGTAAGCTCTCAGGGATAGCGCCTCCCTTTCCTGCCCCCATACTTTTCTTACAGACACAGAAGGAGCTGTACTCTATAGTATGTAGTGATTCTTACTGGGACAGGAAAGTGGGGTGTCAGGAGAAGGAAAGTTTAGCTACTCCCCAGTCACAAGACCAGTTTGTAGAGTATGGGATATATGATCGTCCCTCAGAGTTCCAGTGCAGGCTCTACCAGCTTAATCAGTGTTAGTGCCTCCTGCACCACTGCTATGCAGGCTCTGCTTGTGAGGATGGGACGGGGTGTAAAATGTTCTTTTTTTAGGCAACCTGTATTCACAACGTGTAAGAATACTTTGCATGATGGGAAGATGGGTACACAATATTATGTGCTCTCAGACTGGAAGATGCACTCCAACAGAAATACACCTAAGCCTCTAAGCATCAGTCTCAGACTGGCAGTGATCATCATTCCCTTGACCTTCCTCCGCCTCTCCCTGTCGACAAAGCATATGGCTATCAGTGCCTGGTGCCAAATGCCTCTGCGCTCGTTTTAGATAACTGCCCATGTTTTCAGTAATTCAGCTAATGCTCACTGTCAAGGTTAAAGCTTCTCACTTGCAGGCATTCTTCAGCTGCTGTCAGTCACCGCAGCTCGGCCAGCAGAGAGATTGACATCTCTGGAGGCTCAGCCATTGTTTCAGCCTGCCGTGCAAACAGTCTCTTGAGTACAGAGACACTGACCCAGGATTGACTGCTTTTCTTGCCCTTCGCTATCAAAGCCCCTCAGATGTCACATGCACAACACCCTGCTCTTTGTTCCGGTGTAGGAATATCACCTGGCCGCAGTCGGCTCTTCCATTGTCAGAGTTAAACAAGAAAACTGCAGCATGCAAGAGAAGGAAATTCAGCTGAAAACGGTTGTTCGACTGGAAAAAAACATTAAAACAACGCTATTGAGATCATCACATAAATCAGTGTGGAAGTCCACGTCGTCCTTGTCCTAAAATGATTGACTGGCTTTAATTCCCAGAAAAATATCAACTGCCTGTCCTTTCCCACAAAGACGTTGCAAATGCATTTCATTGAAGATAGAAACAAATTTTGCATCTCAAAACTTACAAAACCACACACAAACCCTCCTTCCAATAGCCTCTTTCACCAATTATTATGCTAGGCAGTGTTACCACCAATAATAGGCCCATCTACCTAGAAAATAGTCCCAAAGAACCGTTGTGGCAAACAAATCCACAAGAAAACAAGGTTCATCAATCCTTCTAAAACCAAGGCATGTAAACAGGTGCAAAAAAAAACCTATAAGGCTCTAATTGTTACCTGTTAGGTACATTTTAATTCATATATGGACAGGAGGAGCTTGAGTAGAAATTCCAATTGGTGTGATTTTTTTTTGCACCCAAGCTGCTTTCCCTAGACAGATTTTGGCAGGTAAAATAAATTAAAACCTAATGAAATAAGGGAAAAAGGTCCCGTAAAAACTAAAAACATGCCGATTTTCAAACTATAAATAACTAATTTTCATGTAATGCCTCGTTTCCAGGGCCAAAACTTAGAATAGGAGGTATTTACCGAACCTGTAAAAATCTCACTCCGGGGTATCAGTTTTTAATGGGTGTGGTAAACAACAGTCCCTATTCTAACATATGAAAAATCATTGTCTTTGGGAGACTGGCTCCCCCAGATGTGTTTAGCGCTATTAGATTATGAATAACATTACAACTCTTCCCTCTGCCACCGGACCTCAGTCCTGCACAGCTCTGCTAGGGTACATCAAGCCCGACCTTCAGCCATCCTTTCTGTTTAATCAAAACGCCTCCACGATTCTAGTAGTACGTCACGGGCGCATTTCTCCTTCTAACGTTTCTCTCAAGCTGTAAATGTAGCTATCCCAGCCTTTTAACCCTGCACACATGACTCCGCCAATGGTCGTGCGGTTGAATGACCTTTAGACCCGGTCAAGGTGAAGGGCACTCCGTCACCCCTCCAGGGAACACGCCCCATATCAGTCACCCGCAGTCCCAGCAAGCAAAACAATACAACCCACTGGAGAGAGGCTGCCTGTGGCATGGCGGACTCAGAGCGATGAAGCAAAGAGCTGGCGCCTCACGGGCTTTTTGTCTACAAATATAAACAAGGAACAAGAGCAAATCTGAATCAATGTGTCAGAGTAATTGGTATCCAGCAGAGATCTAAAAGGGTTTTGGAACCAGCGTCTCATCTTTTAAACGCGGAGAGATTTAGCAGGCGCAGTGGACAGGTTGGCGAGATCCCCACACGCAGCACTTGACAGCAGCAGAGCTCAGGCCGCGCGCAGCTCTGCCAGTGAGCTCCGTGCGCCCACGAGCCGTGCAGGGCGGGAAAGGGTCACTGCGCATCTCTGCCAGGCAGCTCGCCCTTGGTCCCAAAAGCAGAGCAGCACAGGGCAGCACGCATCTAAACCAGCGCCAAGGCTTCTCACGTCTCAGTGCTGGCAAGCAGACCGCCTACACTACCTCGTTCGACGTCTATAAGTTTCAGCGCTGCGATCTCATACACCGCGGCCTGTCATTGGTACAGTAGCGCAGCCGCATAGCTGCCAAACTTTCAGATTGCTTATGTGTGACATTTTCATAATTTCAGTGTAATTATGAGTGACATTCAACGACTGTGAGTGACACTTCTCGAGGGGAAAAAATTGCCACCAATGAAGATGTGGGAATCATAAAAATTTCAGAATTTACACCGATTTGAGCAACGAGAACTGTAAGAAGACCTTAAAACTGCTGTAAAGCACCAGAAATGGAACCCAGAAATTGCACTCATCTTCAGTGAGTGCTCTGCTGCTGGACTCACCTGTGTCATGATCAGGGCCGGACCGGCCGTACCGGGCATCTGGAGTTTTCCCGGGAGGGTGGAAGGATGGGGGCCGGTTTTGCAGTGGTGGTGGCCAGTTTTGTTACTGGGGGCCGGTTTTGCAGTTGTGCTGAAATATCGACCCTCAGTAGCAAAAGCAGCAAGCAAGCATTTCCAGCCTCCCGGGGCCAGGCAGTTCTTCCCCAGGGGCTAGTCTAAGGAAATTGCCAGGGTTGGTTTGGGTTCCCAGTCGACCCTGGTCATGATCAGGCTGAGTGAAGCCAGAGCGTGCGTCTTTGGCCCGTGTTCTGCAAGGGGGCTAATGAGCTCACAATGACAGTGTTGCTATAGAATGAGCTGCTGTTGTGGGCTGCCCATAGTCTCACAATGGGTTGGTGCTGAGTGAGGCTTGTTTTCAGATTGTTGTCTGTTTAGGTTTTTTTTGTGCAGTTCTTATATAGAGCAAACTTGACCTGGAGGTACCGGAGCACTTTACATAAGCACCCGTTGCATTTCACAAGGAAACATTAATATTTTTCAGGCACAAGTGGTGCACAGTCACTTATGTTGATCTCTGCCTCTGCACTAGAGCTGTCTGATTAGAAGAGGGACAGTGCAAGTCGTGTTTCATGTTGGGCAGTCTCCGTGTATGGCAGCTGCCTGTAATTGCCACCCATCTGACTTACCTGCTCGTGGTGAGTCACTTGGACCTTGCTGGTCCCAACACTGCACCTTCTTCGACGACTACGTTGGTTGCCTTTGCCAAGGAATGTTGGTGCCCCTGCCGGATACTGACCCCTTGGCTGTCTCAATGTGCTTGACAGGGGTGAATCCACAATTTCAGGCTGACCAGGATGGAGGGCGGGCTGGCTACTGTGTCGCACAGACCACGGTACAATACCTTGGAGATGTTGAGAATCAAAACCGATGCAAGGTGACGGGGAGGTGAGGCGTCGCTGAGGCATTTGCGGCGTCTTTTCTTTACTGCTATGCAGGTCGTTGGCGCGTCGGCACTCGGGGACAGTGCATTGCACAATGGAGGTGAGGTGTCAGTGAACCAAGTGAGGTGTCAGTTCCTGGAGGCAGTGCAGAGTCGTTGAGCTGCTGATGCTGAAGGCAATGGGGAGGTGATAACGCAGTTGAGGCGAGGCATCGGTTCTGATGGCAGTGCGGTGTCGATGAAGCTGCAAGGGTCATGTCAAGTTTATGGCATTGATGTCACACTACGGGGCCACAGGTGCTGCAGCTGAGTCGGGCATCAAGGACTTCGGTGACATGGTACTCGCAACTCACATGGTGGCGGTTCTTCGGAGGCGGATCGGCGTCATAGGAGCTTGAGTTTTAAGTCACGGTTGTTACGTTGAGCAGGGACCACAGCTTCGATACAGGCAGCAGTGCCGTTTCCGAGTGATGTTCGTAGTTGATGTGCTGATTTTTTCTTTTTAGCACAGAAACTCACTTCCAAGGGCCCAGGGACTGGATTTGGCATCACTTGGCAGAGTAGGGCTCCTCTGCTGAGAGCCCTACTCTGCCAAGTGGTGTCATATTCAGTTCCTGCAGGTGAAGTCTTTGATGGCCCGAGACTTCCAACCGGAGGCATGCTCAATTCAAGCCCTTGGAGAAACTTTAGAAAGCAGGATGCAGAGAGCAAAGTCCAGTCCTCTCACTCCCAGGACAGAAGCAGCTGGCAGCAGGCCAACAGAGCAAAACAAGAAGAAAAGTGGCAGTTCCTCCTGGCAGCACAACACTCGACTTGCTGGCAGAATATCCTCAGTCCAGAAGTGTTCTGAGTATATGGTGTCAGAGGTTCAGTACTTATACCCATTTTAGCATTTGTAGTAGGGAGAATTCAAAGAAAGTTTTTTGTAGTGCACAAGAACCTGCCTTCCTGGCCCTGGCTCCAGACACACTACTGGGGGGGGTATGCAGCTCTTTGTGTGGGGACAGCCCAGCCCTATTTAGGTGCAAGTGTCAACTCCTCACACCACTCTAGTTCAGGTGTTGGGCCATCAGGATATACAGGGCACACCTCAGCTCCCTTTGTGTGTGACTGTCTAGGGTGAATTCACAAAGCTCAACTGTGATCCAACCCAGATGTGTACTCTAGGGACAGGCAGAGCCACAGAATGGTTAAAATAAAAAAAAGCCAACTTTCTAAAAGTGGCATTTTCAGACCTGGAATTTAAAAACCAACTTCACTAAAGGATGTGTTTTTAAATTGTGAGTCTAGAGACACCAAACTCCAATGTTATATCTGCTCCCAAGTGTAAAGTGTTACAAGGCAGCTCCAATGCTAACCTATGGGAGTGATAGGCCTTTCTGTAGGGAAAAATGAATTTAGCAGTTTTTCACTATCAGGACATGTAAAACTCGCAAGCACATGTCCTACCTTTTAAATGCACTGCACCCTGCCCATGAGCTTACCTAGGGCCTTACATGTAATAAAAGGGAAGGGTTAGGTCTGGCAAGTAGGCGAACTTGCCAAGTCAACATGGCAGTTTAAAACTGCACACACAGGCTCTGCAGTAGCAGGCCTGAGATAGGTTTGAAGTGCTACTCATGTGGGTGGCACAATCAGTGCTGCAGGCGCACTAATAGAAAACAGTGGTCCCATGGATGGATACAATATGGGAAGGATAAATATAGAGTCAATCAGTTCTATATTGGTAAAGACTTGTCCAGCCGGACAGAGGTCTACTTTTAATGTTACAATTATCAGAATAAAAACTTTTTCTTAAACAAACAATGAAGTAAGTGGGACACAGTCCTGTGCCCTCACTACACCTACACAGAACACATACAATGTGACAGCAAAACAGAAAAGGCTCAGGCACGGCTGTCGATTTGTCATATATGGCATTGAAACATAGGGCCAACAAATCGTATATTTACACCTTTACACAAATAATAACAGTTTAGAGTAGTGTATAAGGTGTGATGGGTGTCGACGACGTTTCGATCCATACAGTAAATACAAGGATCATCATCAGGACTTAAACATGAGCATGCCTGAAGGTGATAGCCTGTAACAACATAAAAACAATAGGGAGGAAAAGGAAGGAAGGTTTCAGTTAGTTTTGGAGAACAACATAAGCACTATATTAATTAGGCTATGCATGTGAAATTCCGGTACCTGTTGGAAAATTACAATACCTAAGGACATAACGTGAAGGTAGTTTGAATAACAGTATTGTAAGTTGCGTGCCACTCCGGAGTGAGGCTGTAGATAATGGAACAGTCTATATGATAGATTACTTGTGCACGGTGCTGTGAAAAGAGAACGTTAGTACGGGTGAAAAGGATTGCAAGTGAATCCTGTGGAAGTAATCAGTAGTAACCATGTGGTATCACGTCAGCCCTTCTTGGCTGTAATTGCCTCACAGCTTGGTTACCCTCTGGTACTTTTCAGGCCCCTTCCCCTATCTCCCTTCCCTCCAATATGTCTGCTATCCACTGTGCATGAAGTCCTTTCTTCTTTTTTATCACATGCCAACTCTGCACCACTCCAATATGTCTGCCACCAATTGTTTGGAGTCCTTTCTTCATTTCTACTAATTGTCAGCTGACTTCCCTTCCACCAATCGCACGTTCGCTAGTCTCTTCATACTGCATCAATTGCAATCCTTCAGTAGCTGACCGGTTGCCGGCACTCATACCCTTCTGCGAGCCTTCCCATTGAGGTAAGATCCTTCAATACGCCACGACCGGCCTACCCACGCTGACCACGTCCCTTGCCTACTGACCTGGTTTCCCTCCCACACAGGATGTCTTAATTGCCATATTCCGGAGTACGCTCACTGCGACTCCCAGCACGAGGATCGTATCCACGCCCGTCGCTGTACGCAAGGTTTATTGGTAGACCAACCCGCAACTCTCCATCAGAGAACCCCCTCCCATTACGGATCTCAGTACCGTCAAGTTATCAAGACCGGTAAGCCTCATTCCCTCCTTCCGATCACGCCACCCCTCCACCGTTTCCCAACCGTCATCCTCGCTCTACTTAATTACAGGTCCCGTGCATCTGTCTGGATATGACCAGCTCAACCCCTGTTCCTCCGATGCAAGCTTCTCATCAGGTGACCCCCTCCTTTCCCTCTTCCGTTGCACAGCACCTTCTCTGCTGTTATCGAGCGCGCGCGCAATTAATCCATGCGGTTCCCGGTTGTTCCTGACATGATACCACATGGTTACTACCGATTACTTCCACAGGATTCACTTGCAATCCTTTTCACCCGCACTAACGTTCTCTTTTCACAGCACCGTGCACAAGTAATCTATCCTATAGACTGTTCCATTATCTACAGCCTCACTCCGGAGTGGCACGCAACTTACAATACTATTATTCAAACTACCTTCACGTTATGTCCTTAGGTATTGTAATTTTCCAACAGGTACCGGAATTTCACATGCATAGCCTAATTAATATACTGCTTATGTTGTTCTCCAAAACTAACTGAAACCTTCCTTCCTTTTCCTCCCTATTGTTTTTATGTTGTTACAGGCTATCACCTTCAGGCATGCTCATGTTTAAGTCCTGATGATGATCCTTGTATTTACTGTATGGATCGAAACGTCGTTGACACCCATCACACCTTATACACTACTCTAAACTGTTATTATTTGTGTAAAGGTGTAAATATACGATTTGTTGGCCCTATGTTTCAATGCCATATATGACAAATCGACAGCCGTGCCTGAGCCTTTTCTGTTTTGCTGTCACATCGTATGTGTTCTGTGTAGGTGTAGTGAGGGCACAGGACTGTGTCCCACTTACTTCATTGTTTGTTTAAGAAAAAGTTTTTATTCTGATAATTGTAACATTAAAAGTAGACCTCTGTCCGGCTGGACAAGTCTTTACCAATATAGAACTGATTGACTCTATATTTATCCTTCCCATATTGTATCCATCCATGGGACCACTGTTTTCTAGAAATGTACTAATTCCCAAGGTCCCTGGCAGACTTCATTTGGGTTCCCTTGTCCTTTTCAAACACAACAGGCGCACTAATAGCATTTGATTTACAGGCCCTGGGCACCTGTAGTTCACTGCACTAGTGACTTATCAGTAAATCAAATAGGCCAATCATGTAGAATCCGATTCTCATTACATTTTAGATCCAGAGCACATGCACTTTAGCACTGGTCAGCAGTGTTAAAGAGCCCAGAGTCCTAACACCAGCAAAAATGACGTTCAGCCACTAGTCAAAAACAGGAGGTCAGAAGCAAAGAGACTAGGAAACCACGCCAAACGATGCCAGGTCTAACACTCACACAAAAGGCTCACTTGGGATTATTCCTGAGTTACTGCACAACAACAGTGTGAATGTGATTGAAAGAGCAGGGCCTGGATTGGCCCTATTTTGTCAGACACAGCAGGACAGGGAAATTCCCAACACCTGGCCATCCCTTGCATAATGCAAACGAGCCTTTTCTGAATGGTTCAGCAGTGGCACATCTAAGGGCTAGAGAGGAGCTTTGGCTGTCAGAGTGCCGTACAGATAGGCTCCACTCCAAAAGCCTCGAGCTCAGCAGCACTTGCACTAATGAGCTTAACTTTCATGAGTAAAGGCAGTGTTGGACTAGGATCAAAAATAGGCCCAGGCAGTACAAAAGACGCACCCGCAATTGTCGATCGTGGCCTTTTGTGAAAGACTGCTTGGTTAATATCAGTGGACTCCTTTTTCCTGAAATGTACAGTTAAATTGTGTTGTATTGTATTGTAATTGCATTTATATAGCACTTACTATCCCTGATGAGGCGTCAAAGTGCTTTTTTTGGGGAGTATCACGCTACTCCGTCACCCATACAGGATTAGTGGTGAATTAGTATAGTGAAATATGAAATTAATTTGAGCGGTGGATATGTTAGTCTGTTATTTGGATTGAGAAGGATAGTGGAGGGATAGAAGAGGGAAAAGGCTTGCATTTATATAGCGCTTGCTACCCCTGATGAGGTGTTGAAGTGTTTTTAGACAAGTAGCACGCTACTCCGGAACCAAAAAAGGATTAAGTTTCTGTCCCTGAGAATAGGTTTTCTGACATTTATGTGGAGCGAACAATATTTAAGCTGTGCAGTAATGCAAACGATGAGATATTTTAGTATTGGTTCCAGTTTTGCACTTAACAATTCTAATCAACATTTATAAATATTCTCAGAAGTTATCAAAATGCCATCAGACGTGGGTCCGTGCTCCCCGTGGCATAAGAAGCATGCTGTGCCTCACTGATGAGCCACAAACACACTGAAGATGGTCTACTGTGGCTTGTTTTTGTATTCACGTGGGACCTGGACAGGCAGTTCGGGCTGAGCTGCATTCATATTGGAAAAAGACCAAGGCTTATTTGCCTGATGGTAATTCCCGTCTGGGGGCTAATTTGCCTTATGGTAATTCCCGTCTAGAGTGGCAAAGAGGGCAAAAAAATAATGAACTGTAATGCGGTGCAGAGTAATCTGAGATTAATTCAAACATTACACCCATCACTTTTTTGTTTTTCTCCTCATTCAAAAACAGTGCTCTTATGATTTGGTTCCATCATCTATACCACAATCAAGATCTTTTTTTTAATCTGCAGAATGCTGTATCAAAATATTTCTCACCAATGTATTCCATTCTTAGGACGAATGGAACTTTACTGTTTCCAAGGAATCGCCTGCATTCCTGGTGTGAAGTACGAACATTCATGATTATTTATTTATAATTCCTGCAGGTTTACCCTCCTATTGTTATTTCAGCTTTAGAACCAATCCATAGCAACATCCCCATTGCACAGCTTGGTCTGAGTAAGACACTGTATTCAATGCGATGACGTCAAACCAAGGTAAAGTGTTGTGTCAGAGGAAGAGATCCTTAACCAATGTGGTGCTCTGCCAAACAAAAGATGTACAAGGAGCCACTATTGCTATAATATGTATACATTTAGGAAGTCAAACATGTATTGAAATTAAAATCAAAGTGACCTAACACAGTTTTATAAAATAATTTGAACTATATTACTAAGAGAGACACAAAAACTACTTGAGGAAATAGTGAAAGAACCAACCCAGGTGTCTTGCTAAACCCAGAGACAGGCTAGTGGGCAAAAGCACTAATTGTGGTACCGTAGATCACCTGCCCAAAACTTACTGTTAATCTGAGGATCTAGACACCCCCAAAACAGAACTGCTTTCTTACCACTCCATGACATGGGGTATAAAATATGAATATTTGAACAAACTAATAGTACTTTGTGCCAGGAGAATGAAAATTGATTTCACCCACTGCCCAACTTGTCAATCAAAAGAATCCAGGAGGCGGTCGGAGCACATCCTGTAGTCTTACTCTTCCATTACAACTATATGTTGATTTGAAGATAGTTTCACTAATCCTATTTCTGTTCACTTGTCCAATACAGCAAGGGCAACACGAGCTCCTCCAAAGAATGCAAACCTGTAATGATCCAACTTCATTCTACCACAGTGTGTCATACTGCCACGCGGCTCATCAAATGAAAGACTCTGAACACATTGTAGGCAATTTAAGCCAGGGACGCCTCCCTGCGCCTACCGGGCCAGTAAAATTGGTCTACATTAAAAACAGTTGAACTCTGAAGTCGGAATACTTACTTGTAGTCTCAATGCCTTGCACAAGATAATGTGATACCCTCTCCAAAGCAACTATGTCCTGGATTCCTATTATGACATAATTCAGAAATATAGTATAAAGCAAAGTGAAAGGGGTTAGATTGTGATTTGTGGGAACAGAACCTATAATGGCAAAATAAATAGAAAGAGCAGCTGTGAAATTCTTCCTCTCCTGATGATTTACGTCGCAGCTGGGTCATAGAATAAAACCTGTAACAAGCAATAGTAAAGAAATAAAAGGGCCTTATTTTGAGTTTGAGTTGACCGCCAAACCCACGGTGGTGGTGCGGCTACTGCCGCAGCAGTGGTCCGGCCACCCTATAACAAGTGGGGCAATTGAACTGCCATGGGACCGCTGCTGCCGCCAGGAATCCGCAATCTTGACAGTCCATGCCCTGCAGGAACTTGCAATGGCGTTCCTATTGCGATGCCTTTCTAAGGCTCACATATTAGCCTTAGCATTGCACTGCAGTGGGACAGCTGCCGCAGGACCACCCGACCTGGATTCCTGTCAGAATCTGGCAGGCAGTCGCATTATGGCTTTGGCTGTGTGGCAGCGGGGCGCTGATGCGGCGGCCTGCTGCCACACCACCAAAGTCATAACAAGGCCCACAGCATACAGACTGTCTTCTGTGTGGCCTGAATGATTTAAAAAAAAATACAAAAAAAAAACATAAAATCAGTGAAAAGGACATATGATATCACATTAAAAGTGCTGCAGGAGGCCTTCCATGTACAGAGAAAGGAGTCTTGGGTTTGCAAATTTGGCTTAGCCATTAAAAATAACCTAATCTCGAATGAAGAATAAAATGCTCTCTAATTTGATTCTAGTCTAGAACTTAAAACAAGCATAATCAAAATGACATACAAAGTAACACAAAATAAGCCCACAGCATAATTAAAAGTTAGGGAACAATGTTTCTGGCATATGGAGGAATAAGTCCCATGTCTACATTCTGCACCAGACCCCTACAACAGAGTTAGATTAGACTGACGCAGAAAGGACTACATTTTGGTGAAGAAATAATCTGCAACAATTTGCATAAAATGGTTCCTACCTTTTCCTTTCTGCTTCATCTGATGTGATAGACTGGATACACACTGCAACCCAGGATGCTTTGGTCAAACATGTGCAAGGAGTCAGTGAAGGTTTGGGTCAGAGGCCTGCTGGGTCTAGTGCAGACTTTCCTTGATGCTTTCTGCCTGGGCCTCAAGAGGTGTGCGGGGCCATTGAAAACTTTGGCCTAAGCCTGAATTATTTTTTCCTAGGCAGTGCAGAAAAAGGCAGGGGCCTAAAGAGATGAATAAGTGGGCTGAAGTGCAGCAGTCTGTTAAACAGGTCTCATGTCAACCTATGGGCTAGCCTGGGCTGGGTAGCTCCTTTCTCTGTCCTCCTGCTACGACCTCTGGATAAGATCATGCTGCTGGTGGGCGCAGTGTATCTGGGAATACATGTTTGCTGCTACACAGGGGATATGGTATGGGAAAATTATGGCAGAGCACTTGATAAATTAGAAATACAAATGGAGAGGTGGAACACACTTACCCCTATTGATGGCTAGAAACGCCATCCTCAAAATGGTAGTGCAGCCCACATTTCTATACTTAATCTTAACATCCCTCATCTACTGCCCAAGAGTTAATTCATTAAATTAAGGACAATGCTGTTAAGGCTAATATGGGTGGGTGAAAAGGCACGAGTTTACTGGAAACACTTACCAAACCAAAGGAAGAGATTGGATTGTAGCCCCTGACCTATACATATACTAACTAGAGGCCCAGGCACACTGTGTGCATTTTTGGTACCACCTCACTGCAAACACGTCTGACAGAATGATGGTTGCTTAAGACGGTGTTGTGCACTAAACCAAAGAAAACCACACAGTTAGCACCACTCTGCAAGCATGGGCCACATATCGCATATGTTCTCAATTTCACAGCTATATTCACTATTAAACCTGGCACTGAATAATGCATGCCTGACACCGGCACAAGAGGCGGGCCCACAGGCAACAGCAAAGAAGCTAGACCTCACTAAACTGAGAGACTTAAATCTGGGGAATACATTAATTTCCCTGCAGACGTTTAAGGAGAAAGAGGGGATATCTCCATAACCAATATGGCTATAGTATAGAATCAGACATGCAACGAAGTCAGTGTGGTGAGATTCCCACACCGCCACAAGAACAACAGGTCTTTACTAAAGTGATATAGAGAGAAAACACGGAGTAGCATTCGTGTATTCTGAAATCAACAAAACATGCCCCACTGAAATAGCTAAAGCGAATCAGCACTGGATTAGCAACATTGGCTTGAGTTTAGCTGTCAGCTCATGGACAAACTGTTGCAGGAAGGTAAATCAGATGCTGTTTAGCAGCCAGTTAAAGCTGATACACTTCAAACACCTGCACAGAATGCATCACCCATAGCTGATGGCCTTGTAGGACAACACCACTCCAGACACCTGCCTCAGATGTAATGCAGGGTGCCAGTTTCTTCCATGTATGTGGCAGTGCACTGAGACAGCAAGATTTTGGTGGGGTGTATTGTATTCGGTGTGTGACATGATGTGGGGACAGTTGCCCACCACCCTGCTGGTTGCTTTAAGGGACTATGTAGTGGAGGTGCCCAAAAACTGCTTGTGAAACTTTGTATCAATGTACGTGCTGCTGACCTAAAGGGGCGTTGCTATACAGTGGATGGGGGTGCGCTCCCCAAACATAAGATGGGAGGTAGGGTATGATATATTGTAATGAAATGAATGAACAGAACTCTGGCATGGTTCACCCAACAGTGAGACCCCGCAACCTTTGGACCTAGTAAAGGCAAGCAAAGGCGGCAAAGAGGGAGCTGATGTGGAGAACGCGGAAGTAGAAGAAAAATTATATTGAGATACACCAGCAGAAATGCTACGTACTAACTCATAGAGCTAACAACAAACAATTATAGAAAACAGCTGAGTTGGTCAAATATCATCTTATACAAAATTAGGAACTAGAATAGATACTGGAGGGTATGGCTGCAATGTGCTGCAAATGCTAACATATTTCTGTTAATAATGCCAAGCCAACTACTGATGTAATCTCCCCGTGCCAAACAAAAAATAAATTTGTCCACCTGTAACGCAACTGTTGCGCATGTACAGTGCTCCGATACCTTCGGGTCTAGTTCGTGCTATATAAAACTAAAAAAAAATTATGAATCAGAATGCTATTGTGAGAGTTTAATACATCAAACTTAAGCCAAGTTTATACAAAAAAAGTCCTGTTGCATTTGTAGGCAGTGGCACCTGTTTAGAAGTGCCAGAAGTCACCGAACCTACCATAAATGTCTTAGTGTACTCCATTAGTTTGGGAGGGGGATGCTCAGCTTGATTCACTGAAGAGGTATAGGACACCAGCAGCGCCTGTGAATGTAAAGACATTGCAAATGTATACCTAGGCGCTGATTATGAATCAGGCAGAGCAGAATTTCATATGGAATTCCACTCTGCCTGATTCTGAGTGGAACCGCATTTTCCCAGGTGTTGGAACATCAGACCCATTTTTACCATGCACTTATTCTGCCCTGAAAAATCGCAGGAAGGTTTGTCTGGAGCATCAGTCAAGTCCATGTCCCCTTTTATTTTTTCTGGCGGGGAAGAGCTTTTAATGCTCCCCTGTGCCAGAAAGTAGCTTCCTTTTTCCTTCCCTGCTCCCCACAATTGCCTCAAACCAACCCCACACTCGGAGGCCTCACCTTACATTTAACGCCTGCTGCTCAAAGCACATGGTAAATATATGTGGTAAACTCTATGGAATGACAAATCGCATGTGGTTTTACAACTGGTAAAACTGGTCCCACATGGTAAATCCCCTATCCATTGGTTATAACTTGTAACAGCACAGTAGTGGTGTAGTATTATTGCAAGGTAATGTTATTTTCATTGCAGATTTATGTCCTCACAATATTGTGCAACTTGTAATCAGGTCTGTAGTGTTCATGGTTCTCATCCCCATCTGGCGAGACTCTATCTGCCAGACCAAGCACCCCAAGTATCCCCCAAGAGCACGTTGGCTGGCATACTAGTAACATACACCAGAAAGAGGACTCAGCAAGTTGTGACTGCTCCTTAGAACTGCTGTGACTTGGATGTCACAAATTTGAATACTGGTAAACAAAATCATCCTTCATAAGCCAGAAAACGGAGTACTATTAAATTGGGTACTAGTGATACTTATTATACAGACAGTGCTTCCAGTCGGCAAAAATGAAGCATGAATTACTATCTAACAGTAAGTTATATATCTACTCAGCCAGCCTCTACAAAAACACACTACAGATAAGCAGGTATGCGCATCACGCATAGTTGCAGCTGCAAATTAATGTACAGCAATTGCACATTCCCTAGAAAGCACAGCCAGTGAGACAGATTGCGTCATCCCTTTTTCTTTTATATCTCACTTTTTCTCATACACACACACACCTCTTTCTCATTTTTCTCGCTGACCCATTTCACCATCTCTATCAGTTTTCACATCTCTAATCTCTTGATCCCTCCCCCACTCACTTCTCTCCCATTTGTATGTATTTCTATTGTTGGCCTTTGAGGTCTGCCTGAACTTTGGATTTGCCCTGTTCCAGAATGATCCTCACGTAACCCCTTAGCGTTATTTGACTCTAAGATGGTTCTACTTATTGGATTTTTGTCGTTTTGATCTTGTTTTACTTATAAAAATATCTGTTTTTCTAACCTTGTGTGGAGTATTTTCATGGGGTTTTCATTGTGTTAATCTGTGAGTGTTTTGCACAAACGCTTTACACATTTCCTCTTTATATGCCTGACTGCTCTGTGCCTTTTAGTGTGGATCTAGCTTACCCTGACTAAAGTGGTGGTTCCTGCTTGTACAGGGTGCATGCTCTGTCAACTAGAAACAAACCTCATTTGTAACAGTTGGTTATTGATCGCCTGGAAGTCTACCAGAGACTGGTTAGTGCTCATCATCCAGATGGCAAAGAGATTATCAGAGGCATTGTTGGTCAAGATAAGAACTAACAAAGCTGCATTAAAAACACAGGTTTCTGTGACAATTTTCAAGAAGAAGCGAGAGGAGGTCAATATGACAATCACTGATTTCAAGGATTATCTAACATTATTGAAACTTCAAAAGGATCTGAAGAGATTTTGTTTAGACGGCACGTTTCTTTATGCAAGACCAGACTACATACCAAAGACATCTGAGAGGTCTAATAGCTCTAGAACAGACGGTTCGTCAACAGATTCTGATTACAGTGACACAGATATCCCAAAACCTAGAGCTTGGGACAGACAACCAAAAAGAGGTCAAAGATTCCATGGACCCTTTGGACCACCTCAGTATCCTCCCCCATATTTTGGATGGGGCCAATACATGCAACAGACATATCCTCTGCCTTTCCACTGGTTAGATGCTCCAAACCTGTTTTTAGGCAGAGGCCGAAGAAGAGGTTGAGAAAAAAAAGATCAGCGAGTCCAATGGGCCCATCAACAGGCGCATTAAGAGAAGGAAATAAATCCACAATCAGGGAAGAGCAAGCCATGGGGGGTGGTAATAAATTTGAGATCCCACACTATTTCGCACACTCAGATGCAATTGCTCAACAGCGGCTTAGGAATTGTCCTGACTCCTAAACCAGATATTGTCGACCTTCGGAGTAAACTTTCATAATTTTTTAAGAAGATCGAACTCTCTGTCTTTTTTCTGATACCAACAAATTAGAAGAGGAACAGGGAAGAAACACAGGGTTTAAAGAGAAAATCTTGGTTTAACCCCCGACCAGCTGTATCCCACATGAATTACTGGCTTTTGAACAAGCTGTATCCTGTGAAATTGACCAATTTAACAGTTTAAAAACACACACCTTTCAAAATTTGAGTAAAAGGAAATGAGAAGCTCTGATGGAAATATCCAAATTGTACACTATTATCATCAAACTAGCAGATAAAGGTTGTGTGACTCTGGTTGTCCCCAACGAGATGGTTAGAACAGAGGGCCTCATTTACAAACTTTTGATGCACGGCAGCGCAGCAGGCTTTTCTCCTGCTCTGTCGTGCGTCAAAAGGAAAGAGCGGGAATGCGCTGTATCTACAAGATAGGGCACGTTCCTGTACTTCTCCCCTGCACTGGTGCACAAACAGCAGCCGTGCGCCAACGCAGACAACGTTGCGTCAAGTTGCAAGGGTGCCTGCATTGAGGGGATGATTGTTTTGGAGCAGGAAGGGACAACTTCCTGCACAAAACAATCATTGATGGCATTTTCCTCGTTCTATGCATGCTGCAGAATGCACGCATAGAAAGAGGAAAAACCAGGGAGAAATGAAAGTATTTCTCCTCGTTGCACCACTCCTACACCTCACTTGGGGAGGCTTGTGAATCTGACGCATTCCCCGGTTTACGATTCCTCGTAAATCTGGGAGTGCTTCAGATTCAATTCGTGTTGCGTGGGAACACCCACAGCAACACCCATGGAACGCCCCTTTCACACAGTGTTCTGCGCGAAAGGGGCACATATTTACAAGGCCATGAAAAGCCACGTAAAGTGGTTTAGCGTGGCCTTGTAAACATGGTGCCACTGGAGCGTCAAAAAAGTGACGCTCCGGTGGTGGAAAAGTGCTGCTAGTGCCTCGTAAATGAGGCCCAGAGTGTCTAAATCTCCTTAAGGACCCTAGGAATTACAAGAAACTGGATAAAGACCCGATGTAGGATATTATGGAGGACATACAGTACATGGTGAACTTTGCGGAGAAGAGGAATTGGATCACAAAGCAAGAGGCAGAATTTCTGCTTGAAAAAATCCTCGTAGTCCAAATTTCTCTATGCTGCCTAAGATACACAAGGGAATGTTTCCTCCCCAGGCAGACCAATAGTCGCTGGTATAGGTTCCATTTTAGAACCTTTATCAAAATTTGCAGACCATTTCGTTAGTCCTCTGGCAACTAGAATGCCATACTATGTTAAGGATGCAAAAGACACCCTGAAAATTCCAGAAGACATGGAGTTAGACCCAACCAACGACATAGTCATGATATTTGATGTTGAAGCTTTGTATACGAGTATTCTGCAAGAAGAATTAAAAGTAATTGAAGGGCTACTATCAGAGACATTATGGGATTCCATCACTCAGGTTGTTTTTGCATTAGACTGCTTGTATATGGCTCTGACAAGACAGTACTTCAAATTTGAGGAGGAGTTTTATCTACAGGTGCACGGTACTTCGATGGGCAGTACATTCGCCCCTAGTATAGCCTGTCTTTATGCGCATAATTTTGAGGTGAAACACATCCTAAATCATTCAAACTAATTCTTCAGCAACATCAAGGTATGGAAGCATTATAGTGATGATATCTTTATCATATGGAGTGGGAGCATGATTGAGGTCCAAGAATTCACAAATTGGATAAATACCAGAAATCAGTTCTTAAGATTCACAATGACCTTAAACAAGAAGTAAATTTCTTTGTTGGATCTACATATACAGGCCTAAGGTACCTGCATAACATGCAAGGTCATTTGCAAACAAACTAATCGAAACAATCTTTTGTGATATGACAGTTTTCATCAAAGAACCCTGTGGGATAATTTGCTTAACTAAGCCAATCAATAAGCATTGGAAAATCCTACAGACAGGAAACATGAATTTGGAAAGAACACTTTTTTATTTAAAGAAAGGAAGAAGCCTAAAAGACACCCTAGTATCCACCCATCCTACAAAAGCCAGAGAACAGCCCACCAGGACAGTTCTAAATGCCTGGGGCCTACCGAACGTGACTGGACACTACCCTTGTGGCCTGTGGCAATTGTAGTGTCTGCCACCTTACGGTCACCAAAAAAAGTCTGGACCTGGAAGCAAACAAGAACTGGTTTCTAAGATCACACACCAATTGTAACTCTGCCAACGTGGTGTACATGATAACATGCCCATGCGAATTACGGTACACAGAATATGCGAACATCGCAGTAACACCAGGTGTAACCGCAACACAACACAAATGACAGATCATTTTTTATGAACAGGACACACATCAAATGACCTCAAATGGGCAATCATGGAGCAAGTAGAGACAGCAGGGAACACACAAAAACTTCTTCTGGACAAAGAACAGAGATGGGTGTACAGACTTTCAACTCACAAAGATGGGCTCAATGACAACATCCCCTGGAATACACTCAACGAGAGATGAGACACACACGAAGATGGGGATTTACATTTAGACCTGACACCCCTTCAGGAACGGGAAACTCATTTATATCGCTAAATGGCCACACTCTCACTCAGGTAGAAACTTAGCATTATTACACACCCCACAAGTCTGGCTAACATTTTGAACCGGACATTGAATTTATGAGTACTGAACTTAAGAGTACAGGACACTTCACATCAGTGCAGGTTCGACGTAGCGATTGGTCCTAAATAAATGCTTAATTAAGGGAGCCTCAAGTCTAATGCCCCCTGCAGTCTCTGTGACCCGTGGTATTGGGCACATCACTATTTGTTTTTCACCTTGCCATTTCCTATTAATAGTGGTTTCTAACCAGCGTAATAAATTGGTATGTCCTCCCACCTGCCGACCCGGCACCAGAACGTAGCCTGCAACAGGCTCATTGACTGTCATTTACACCCACTACATACTGCTTCATGACAGAGGGAGACTGAGGGTTAACACCTAGGAGACGATCTGGACGCCATGACATCAGCATGCCCAACGTGCTCACGTGATAGGAAGTGCTGACCCACCGACATGAGTCCATTTAACGAAGCCCGCACGAGAGACGGAGTATCTCCGGGATCTCGTGCTGGGACCAGAATAGGTGACAGACACGGGCGGTTTTCCTTGACGAAGTAAGTAGAGCACTTGCCCTCGGACCACCGTACCATCGAGCGTGCTTCCATTCACTCTGGCAACTTTTTTAATTACTCCTTTCTCAGTGTTTGACAACAGGTACCGCCCCCCGCTGGGATCCATGATGTGTTGCATAGTTGCGACTGATGTAAGATACCAATCCAAAATTCTCACCTTGTTCATTTGCTTTTCACTGATCAATCCTTTGGAGCCGAGTTATAGTTAATTTAGCCGCATGATCACATTGTCTCTATAATTTATGAGTAGCGAGAGCCCGCACTTTATCAGGTACTTTCCCTCATGATGATTGCATGGTGTGTTTACATCGACAAGAGGTACGATGTTTTCCCGCCAATACACCATATCACTTTTATACTTGGTGCGACCGAATGCATGCACATATTGACAATTACTATTTATCATACAGGCACAATACGTGTCCATTATCTGCATTATAGTAACCGGTTTAATGGAAACATCAACGATCCAGGCACGAGGATCACGATTGATTGCACTTGATGGGCTAAATGCGCACATTACTGCTTTGGGATGAGTAACTCATTTGTTGTACATGACTAATTGTATGCAATTTATTTTCCAGAAATTGTTGCATTTAGCAGAACCATAAGTTTTCGGTTCACATATCACTAATAAGTGCACCTTAGCAAGTGCACTTGTTTTCACCGGTCCTGAAGAAAGCCTAGCTATTAAGCTATATAGGCTGAAACATGTAGCCCAATTCACGGATGTTTGCGATCAATTGAATCACACACAACATCCCCTTTCCTTGTTTTTAAACTTTGCCCTACGACCCCATAAATACATATCTAGGTTGTCCTAGTAAGGAGGGAGATCCTAGAGGCAATTTTAAGTCTAATCACCTTTTTACTTTCTTGCACTGTCCAAACAAACAAACCCGCCTCGCTGTAATTCAGGTGTCGAAGCACACCTGGGAGGCACTTGGCGTCCCAGGTGGGAACCCAATGAGGAAGCTTCTAACAACTAGGTTGGTGGGTGAGGGTTATTTTAAAAAAGAATATCTTTTCCCTTTAATGCAGTAAGTTTTAATTTGGAACTGTTCCTTCTTTGTTTATATTGTTATTCCTTAGGGGACTAGGAGTAGTTCCGTAATACCCTTCCTCTCCTTGTGTTATTCTCTAATTTACTTATTTGCCATTTCCTCAGCCTTAAAAGAAACTGCACTGAGAAGAAATACTATAAATACCATGCTGGCCAACTTGAGAAAAAATTACAAGAAAAAAACTTCGAATAAAGTAATCCAGAAAGCCGAGAAAAGAGCCCTTAGTAAGCTCTGCAAGCAAATTCTCCAATCTTACAATAAACCCAAATAGGGTTGTTTGATCTGTGTTACCACATACAACAAACATTCCAACAGTGTCAGAAAAATAATAAACAAACACCGGAGAATACTCACCTTCGGCTCATTAAATCTAGCAAAACCAATGTTTGCGTACAAGGGCAGTATTTCCCTAAAGGATGCCTTACCTCACAACAAACCAAAAATAACTCCACATAACAACTCTTCACGAACAATATGGAATCTTCCGCCTGTTTCCGGACACTACCCCTGTGGGCATTGGAATATGTGACCCTTAACTTGGTAAGTGAAAGAACTAGATGTAGGTTTACAAACACCCTGGATTTTGAAACACCATACCAATTGTGACTCCAATAATGTCATCTATGTGATTAGTTGCCCGTGCGGCCTTAAGTATATAACAATGGCGATGCAAAAAGTTTGCATTAAGATAATTGAGTATAGGGGCACAATAAGATGCAAGAAGACAGTGCCAAAATTGATGAGACATTTTCTGGAGAAAAATCACAATGAGAATGACCTCGAATGGTATGTCATAGACATAGTTCCCTCAGGAGATTACAATATGGAAGCAAAGCTGTACCATTGTGAACAGCACTGGATATATCACCTCAATAGCTCTGTGCTAGGACTAAATAAAGATATACAATGGCTGCAGCTATTAACCCTTTCCATGTTCTTGACGGAATGGTTCCGTCATGAGCACTAGTGCTCCTGTGCTCATGATGGAACCATTCCGTCATGAGAACAGGAGCACTTTTTTTTTTATTGGCCTCGGGAGGTTGGGGAAGAGCTTCCCCAACCTCACAAGGCCGTTTTGCATTTTCATTGCAATGACGCGCTGACTTCATTGCATTGAAAATGAAACTGAAACTTAGTTTCAGTTTCATTGTTTCCGTGCTTGTGGGGCTAACTCAGCCCCGAGCACCAAAACCCTTGGGAGTGGTATCATTGGAAAGGGGAGAACCACAGGAGGGCGATCCCCAAGCAGGGATCCAGCCACTGGCCACCAGGGAGGGGGGAGCGGCCCCTTGGACAAGGGCCTTTGCTCCCTCCAAATAATTTGGGTACAGACAGTCTTTCTGCCCCACTGGGAGGAAGATGGGGCAGTAGCCCCCAATCTGCCCCCCTGGGGGGGGGGCAGAAAGCACCCTAGATGCCAGGGATTTTTTTTATAGACAAGGGGTGGGGGCTGTCCAGAATGGACATGCAAATGCCCCCACCCTACTCCCGGGAGACCTGGGGGAACACTGGGTGGTAGGACATTTTCATCAGCCCGGTGATCCTACAACTTTCCCACACAAAAATTTGAGAAAAATTTGATTTTTTCAGCAAAATTTGAGATTTGCAGGGGATTCTGGGTAGGGAAACTTTGGGGGATCCACGCAAGCCATACCTCACTGGACTCCCCCGGGTGTCTAGTTTTCAGAAATGTGTGGGTTTGGTAGGTTTCCCTAGATGGCTGCCAAGCTCGGGACAAAAAACTAATTTGACCCCCCTTGCAAAACCAGATCGTTTTGTGATAGGTAATTTTGATGTCTCCACAATACGTTTTGGGCCCTTGCCTGTCGCGGGTACTTGACCCACCCACACAAGTGAGGTACCATTTTTATCGGGAGACCTGGGGAACGCTGGGTGGAAGGAAATTTGTATCAGCCCGTTGATCCAACAACTTTTTCACACAGAAATTTGAGAAAAATTTGATTTTTTCAGCAAAATGTGAGGTTTGCAGGGGATTCTGGGTAGGGAAAATTTTGGGGGGTACACACAAGTCATACTTCCCTGGACTCCCCCGGGTGTCTAGTTTTCAGAAATGTCTGGGTTTGGTAGGTTTTCCTGGATGGCCGCCGACCCCGGGGCCAAAAACCCAGGTGCTCCCCCTTGCAAAACCAGGTCGTTTTGTGATAGGTAATTTTGATGTCTCCACAATACGTTTTGGGCCCTTGCCTGTCGCGGGCACTTGACCCACACGAGTGAGGTACCATTTTTATCTGAAGACTTTGGGGAATGCGGGGGTGGAATTTTGTGGATCCACACAGATTCCAGAGCTTTCCATCACAGAAATGTGAGGAAAATGTGGTTTTTTTGCAAAGTTTGAGGTTTGCAAGGGATTCTGGGTAACAGAACCTGGTGAGAGCAAGACAAGTTACCCCATCCTGGATTTCCCTGGGTGTCTAGTTTTCAAAAATGTATAGGTTTGCTAGGTTTCCCTAGGTGCCAGCAGAGCTAGGGTTCAAAATCCACAGCTAGGCACTTTGGAAAAAAAGGGTCAGTTTTCACTGTTAAAATGTGGTATGTCCGCGTTGCGTTTTGGGCCGTTTCCTTTCGCGGGCACTAGACATACCCACACAAGTGAGGTACCATTTTATTGGGATACTTAGGGGAACACAGAATTGTAGAGCAACTGTTATTACCTATTGACTTCCGATGCATTTCTGCCTTCCAAATGTAAGACAATGTGTAAAAAAGAAGTCACTTTGAAAAATGTCCTATAATTGACATGCTAGTATGGGTACCCACAATTTCGGAGATGTGAAAATAGCTACTGTTTCTAAACTTTATATTTTGCTCCCATTTCAGAAATACATAGGTGTCTTTCATACTGATTTTTCACTATTTATATTTTCCCAAATGAATTGCTATATACCCGGTACACAATGAAAAACCATTACAAGACGCTGCTCAGTTATTGGTTCTGGGTTCCTCGGGTTCTTGGTGAACCTACAAGTCCTATATATCCCCACAACGAAAAGCGTCCAGCGGATGTAACGATATATTGCTTTCAAAAATCTGTCATACTTAGAAGAAGTTACAGGTGAAAACGTTGGCAAAAATGGCTGGTTTTTTAACTCATTTTCCATTTTTCCTATTCCTATTTTCAACTGTTAGTTTCTATAAGAAAACCTTGAAGGATCTACACAAATGAACCCTTGCTGAATTCAGAAGTTTGTCTATATTTCAGAAATGTATAGCTTCCCAGGATCCATTATTGCTTTCATACCCATTTTTACCATTAACTGGAAGGAGGTTGAAAGCACAAAAAATAGCAAAAATAGGCTATGTCCCAGTAAAATGCCAAAACTGTGTAAAACATTTTGGTTTTCTGACAAACTTCTGTCAGTCTCTGAAAGCTGGGAAGATGGTGATTTCAGCACCATAAACCCTTTGTTGATTCCATTTTGCAGGGAAAAAACCAGATGCTTTCATCTGCAGCACTTTTCCCCCATTTTTCCCCCAAAAAACAAATGTAGCTGTATTTTGGCTAATTTCTGGGTCCCCTCCAGGGGAATCCAAAAACCTTGGGTACCTTTAAAATCCCCATGATGTTGGAAGAAAAGGACGCAAATTTGGCGTGGATACCTTATGTGGTCAAAACGTTACAGGGGCCTAAGCGTGAACTACCCCAAATGCCCAAAAAACGGCTTAGCACAGGGGGAAAGTCCTAGCAGCGAAGGGGTTAAGAGACCGACGCTAGTTCTAAACATGTCAGGTTGGTCTCTCTGTTGCAAGCTGAGGGCATATTTGTAAATAAATGTCTTTACAGAATTAGAACACCAGCTTAGATTTGCTGTTTTTGGACACACGACTATGGCCTGACCTCAAGAGTTTAAGTTGACATTTTATGGGATATACAGATCCCAATGGGACTCCATGAGCACCATAGTATTTGTGGTTTTGCCCATTAGAATTGCTAATGCGTTATGCTCACTATGATATCAGTTTATTTTGTGGTACCCTTTTTAATCTTCCAAACACATGAAACTCATTCTTTCCCAATCATAGGACTTTGAACACAATCCTGGGAACCTCAGAGTTTGGGATTGTCAAGTCAGCAGTGTTATACATGCCCAGGGCTCTACAGCACTCCAAAATTATCCCATTGCACATGAAGAATAGCCACCCAGCATTAGCAGTTAGTGGTCTAGCGTTTGGGATAAGCAGTACTGTTGCGATGTCACTACGCCAACGACATCCTCCCTCCACACCCAATAATCCTGGGGTTGAGCGGTGAGCGGTCTAGCGTCTGAGAGAAAAGACATCTTTCCAGCGCCATTACATTGATCACCCATCAGTATTACCAATGGGGTAACCCAGTATTATGCAGAACCTGGGGCATTCTGATAGAAAACAAACATTGGTTCTGCCATACAAAACGAGGCTTATTTGCAAAAAAGTTTCTATCCTTTGATCCTCTAAGATGTAGGATCCTCAATTAATGATACAGCCCATACTGGCCATAGATATACAAACAAAAAAACAACTCAATTGAAAGAGACTCATGTGAGATATATTATAGTCATATATCAAATGCGATAAAAAACATATAAAAAAGCTTGACAGGACAAATACACATTACATATTTACATAACAAAATATGAAGAACAACTCAATAGCATAAAACGGTGTAAGAAGAAACTATAGATGTATTAAATCATACCAGTAGAAAGAATAGAATGTATATGTCTATCCAGGTTTATTTTGATGTATTTAGGACGCCTGATTTGGTTTGTTTCGTGATATTATTGATTTAATACATCTATATTTTCTTGTTACAATGTTTTAATGTTATTGAGTTCTTCGTATTTTGTTATGTAAATACGTAGTGTGTATTTGTCCTCTCTAACTTTTCTCATAGTTTTCCATGGACGCCGACTGCAGGGACAGCGGCACGTCGGAAGAGCAGCTCCCCACTATTTGCTAGACGGTTGCCAGCACAAGGCGTAGCAAATCCTTGAGGATGGCTTCATGCGGGTCACGTAAATCGTTTGGACCTATCAATTATGACAGCTTTTCAATAGCTTCTTTTCCGGTGTCGGAGACCAGGAAGGTTTTAACCAAAAACAGATTTAGTCACGATTGACAATTACCCATGGAATTTTCATAAGGGTCATTCAACACTTAAATTCATCGTCCTGAAGATGGTCTAACGGATGTTCACACCAAACAGACCGAAACGTCGACAACCACATCTATTTCCTCCGTGATTCATCGTCCTTAAGGAATTGTTTTCTGTGTTGATCAGTTTCATTTTCCTTCTATACATATTGCTTTGAATAGATGCTCACACTATTGATCATGAGGTGTTTGCAATAACGAATCAGTTGTACACCTCAGTCACTGTGTGTTGTTTTAGTCTTTTGTACCCTTTGATAAATCTTTTTTCATCATAAAGTTTGCATTTTGAAAAATTTACACCCGTCTGAAGAGTATCTGTAGCAGATTTATTCTGATACAAATGAGCAAATTTAATTCTTGATTAATCAGTTGTAAGCTATTAAGTGGAGCTTTCAATCATTGTTCTGTATACTAAATGTCTAACTGAGTGCATTTAAAGAAATCCCTTGTAGGCACAATTACCTGTCGATATATGCATTACCCAAGCCTCCAAGGGCCGATTGGGTTCCCCACTTTCTCTTGCTATAACTTTTAGAAAGTTGGCATTTTTCTGCCTAAACCAAATGTGCCTTTCTGCCAGTCTTCAGGGTCACATGACTGTGAATAACTCTCCTGTGGTGTGATGTGTTTACCTCCCAGACATGGGACCAAAAGGGAAATGGATGTAGAGCAGAGTGTTCCTCTCCTGGGCAGGATTGCCTGGGGGTTGTACTCAGCCCTTACTAAGCTTCAAAGGGTAGGATGAAGGCTGTGCCCACCCCCTTTCTGAATTCTAAAGCTACCTACTCTGTCACTGGCAAATGCAGATCTACCTAGGCCTGCCTAACCATTGTCCCCTAGATAAATTGGAGCCAAACCTAGGGAAAGGAAAGGTTAGACAAAGGAGACATCACCCACACCCAGGCTGACACTGGATATAAAAGTGGCACCATCAAAACCTCTCATCAGAACACTCCTGGACCTGTGGGAGATTCAGAAGAAGTATTGTCTCATGTCTGAAGAAAACAGACTGGACCTGCTTGCCTTGAACCCAGGATCCCCAAAAGTGAATACAAGGGTCAGTTGGCTTGTTGTGTCCCAGTTTGATCTACAGGGACACAACAAGCTTCCAGATTACAGAGGCCTTCCCTGCAATTGCCTATCTGACCAGCACCAACTGGACCTGACTGACCCCGGCTGCTAGCCTCTGCTGGAGTGAGTTCTGATCCTCAAGAGTTGTCCCACCAGGCCCTGGACCCTTGGCTGGCATCTATGTGTACTCCTCCTACTTCAAAATTGCAAAGACTGAACTAAAGGTTAAAATCCAGAGGTTTAGGGCTCTTCGCAACCGCAAGCAGCCTGTTTGCATCAGCATGACTGCCTGCGTCTTCCGCCAGCACGATGCTCTGGTGATGTCCTGCTCTTCTCACCAACACTGCTCATTTCAACTAATCACCCAATTTCTTACACAGTGGAAAAGAATACACTGCTTAGAGGTGATAGAGAGTTTGCGCGAGAGAGGGGGATATGGCAGAGGTGAAGTGATGTGAATCAATCAATCAATCAATCAATCACAGAATTTGTAGAGCGCACTACTTACCCGCGCGGGTCTCAAGGCGCTGGGGAGAGGGAAGGGGGGGGATGCTGCTACTGGTCGAACAGCCAGGTCTTGAGTATCCTCCTCAAGGTCAGCAGGTCTTGGGTCTGTCGTAGGCTTAGTGGAAGGGTGTTCCAGGTCTTGGCGGCGAGGTGTGAGAAGGATCTGCCGCCGGTGGTTGTTCTTCGAATGCGGGGGACGATGGCGAGGGAGAGGTCGGCGGAGCGGAGCTGGCGGTTGGGGATGTAGAAGAAGAGCCGTCTGTTGAGGTAGGCTGGGCCAGTTTTGTGGAGTGCCTGAAGGACAGAGCAAAAATACTGTGGTTAGGAGGGAGGGGATGGGGTGAGATATAAAAATGGAGGATTTCAGAAATATGCATTGTGAAAATGGGTGTAAGTTTCTAAAGTATGAAGAGATTGCTGAGGAAAGTCATTTGACAGATAGAACGGAAGTGAATGAGACACTCCAAAGACTACGACTTCTTCTACCAACCATAATAATGAAAATAGACACAGTCTCAAATCGAATTATTTGCGACGCTATCATTATTGTTACTCATTTATCTGATACTTCTAACAAGCATTGGCAAAACCAATAGGTCTGGTTTGGTTTAGGTCTATGTTCGTTGTGTGATAAATCTTGAATATTAGGAGACTCACAAAAAGGCAACAAAATATTGGTCACGTGGCACATTGTGCGAAGTACAGTATTCTTGTTCCCATGTTTTAAACTATGCCCCTAATTACATAGGCCTCGTCTCTTGGAAAGGATTCCTAGTTATGCATCTTTGGATATGCTCCTATCAGAGAATCTTCACTTTTTTCATCTTACTTAAAGCACTGGATGCCGGGGCACAGATGGGTGTCTACTTGTGTCTTGAGGGGACTGCATAGGAGGATCTGGAGGCAATGCCTCAAGAAAGCAGGTTACAGTGGGTTGTCTCACCTGGCCTGCATGATTTCTCATTAGGCCGGTGAAAGCATGATAAAGTTCTTCACACACTGCTGTGGTAATATCCCCTATTTCATCCCCCACCTTTCCTAATTCCTTCCCCTATTCATCACTTGCATTTTTTTATACTCCCTCTAAGCTCTGTAAAATAGTTATTAATTTATTAGCATCCAGCTATGCTGAGTTTGCCTTGCCTGGATTCCATGATCTGCACATCACAGCAGATGTCAGCTGCGATCATTTAACTCACACGCGTCATTTGCCATTTTCGAAAGCCTTTTTTCTTTCATTATCCTCCTCACTTGGCTGGCACTCTATCCGTCTGTATTTCTTCTCCCACTTTACTTCCGCTCATTTTCTCTACTCTTTCAGCATTGGTTTCCATGTGCTTTATTTTAATTGCTCTCACATTCTGCCTTCAAATTGTCCCTTGATAGCCCACCTTCTCTCACACGCGATCTCCATTTTCTCCTTTTAATTTAATATTCATACTTCTGTTATCTTTTCTTTTTTCTGCCTTCTTCCCTCCAAACCCTCGCTACAAAGCTCATTTATATCTTCTAATACACGTTTGCACTTTCTTTCTCTTTTCTTCTCACCCTCACTCTTTGCCCTTTGCAATTCTCTCGACTTCGAATTACTGCTATCTCTATTCATCCCAATTGCCCTTTTCCTTCTGCCAGACTCTGCCATGCCTTTTGCCTCTATTTCAACTCTTCTTCCTCCACTCTCGCGGCCTCTTTTCGACACTGATTTTTTTCCTCATACTTCACAAAACACTTAAAAAATCAATATCCCCTCTGTATATGCTCCAAATATTTTTCCCCAAATCTGATCTTTCATGTCATCCTTCACACGCCAGGACACCAGATAGAGACAAAAAAAAAAAAAAAAGAAGTTATTCTGAGATAAAAATACATTGCCCCAGGGTTTTTCTGAGTGCTCACGAAAAGCACTTGTTCTTTCTTGGTTGCTGGGGGTTGCCTTGCAGGCGACCAACACAGGGAGATATACAGTGCAATTTCTGACTTCATTTGCTGATGTAATCTGGTGCAATAGATCACCACCGTCCTCCCCAGGAATTCGCCTGTGTGTGAACATCTGCCTGTGTCTGCCAACTAAGGATCCTTTGCACCCACCCCAAAAATTATTATGTTTATTTTTGTTGTTAATCTTATTTTTATTATTATTATTATAATCATTGGTATTTATTATTATTAATTAAATACGAATACAGATAATAGCACTCTCAATCAGAACAGCAAAACAAAAACTAACAATGCTATCCAGTGTTTTTGTGTAGTTCTTCCACACACCAATGTGGACTGTTTTGTAGTGCTATTAATACCATGCATTTATTTCACCCAACAAATGGCAAGATTCTAAGTTGGTCATTGTTCTGGGTGGATTTACGGCCCCTGTAAATACTGATCCTGCCAGCAGCAGCATTGCTCCCACAATACACAATAATACCAAATGTTTTCCTAAATGCAAAGCCACAAAATTCCCATTATTTGATATTTTTCCCCAAACAAATTCTGCAAGGGTTTAACAGGTGAAATTTGTGGAAAATGCATGGAATGCTGCATGGCCCATTACCCCGATTTGGGTGCAAATTGCTGTTTGCACCCAATCCCGATTAGCATGGAGCTTAGTGTTAGGTCTTAAATGTCACACTGATAAACCCTGGAAGGATTAAAGATTGAGTAGGAGCTTCGTGAAATTCAAAGCAGTGACATTCAGTCGATCGACCCTTCTCTGTAGAAGGCCTCTTAGCTCACAAACACATTTTAGCAGCATATTTTTAAACAAAAGTGCCACTAAGTGGGTTCAACAATCGCTGGAAATTCCATTCCATAGTTTTGGAACAAATAGTTTTTCCCCTCTTGTCAATGCACGTCTTCCTTTAATTTCGCTTTCTCAGTTTGAGCTTCTGTATGCATTTTCGTGTTATTTCGCATGTATTTAATTTGTGTCAAGGATTAATGTGATGTGTCTTTAATTATTATCTATTTCAGCAGTATGCCACGCTGAAAATGGAAATCATTTACTCTGAGACCTGCCATTAGGTGGGGGGGGTTGGCAATCGATGCTAGTGGCAAAGGAAATCGCTCATTTTAGACAACTGGTAGGTTGCAGGTAGCAGAAGGGATGCAGCTGAAAGTAAGAACACAAGGGGGTTTGCTAATAAAACCCACTTTTTCACGTCGCATCACACATTTAAATCAATGTACTACCTTTATTTGGCAAATCTGTAACACTGAAGGCCTCAGAATGTTGAGGTAAATCAATAATAGCTGATGGTGAAACAAAGTGTCTGCATGATTTTACACTTGATTTGGAGTTGGCTTGATGTCAGAATATTGTATACCGAAATGCTGGCTGACATAAATATTGTGTTGTATCCTTTATAAAAAATGTCACCCCACTGGGTGAAAAATCAGTGTTATAAATTCAAATGGGGCAATATTTTAGTCAACAATATTTAGGGCAAAATATGTATATCCAACAATGTTCTTATAGCGAAATTCTGCTACCGCACCTTTGAGCTTCCCACGCATTAATGTGAAAGTGCATTCAGAAGCAAAGGTTTTCCTCATTTATGAGCCTGTGTTCCAACCAGCATGTTGCTGGAGATAAGGTGGAGAGGTTTTTTGGAAACTGGCATGTTCAGGGCTCTATTGGAAACAACAGAGCAGCAGGGGCTGCAAACATTGGTAAAGGCCTAGTGCTGTCAATTCCCCATTGTCCTAATCTACAGCCTCTGACTCTTCTGTTCCCCTGCCTCTCCTGAGGCTGTCTGAATTGTCCGGGTAGGGGGGACGACAGGCAGAGGCCGTGGACGAGGGTACACAACAAGTTGTTTCCCGATCTTCCTCCTGCTCAACAGTGTCACTAGGGCTTTGGAAGGAGAGCGGGTGGCGGATTTTTCCTCAGTGTTTGTGCCTAACTTAGTTCTGCTGAACAAGAAGAACAGTTGGCAGAGCCAAGGGAGAATCAGAGGCGAGCTCAGCCTCCTTTCACTCCTTTTACTGCTCCTGATGTGTGCCAGTGCAAGCAGCTGTTGGGCTCAAGCAGCAGGTACTGTGAAAGGAACTCAAGCAGCTGGGGCGTGAGGGGGTTGTAAATCCCTTGTGTCTCCTGGGAGGCTGTTTTTTTTTTTAATTAGGACATACCTCTCTCTACTGTATGGAATGTTGTAATAGCCTTGCAGCCTGCCTTAGATGGCTATATCGGTTATTAATGTCCTGCTCCCATGGTGTAGGCCCTCGTCTTGGGCTCAGGCCTATAATGCTGGAGTAGGCGTATAAGGAACACGGGCCGGGGAGTCACAGCCAGATCCGATGGGGGCCCGGGTCAAACGCCGCCCAGAGGCGGGTGCCCTCCCCCACTCCACAGTGAAGCCCGCAAAAAGGGGGGGCACCGGATTGGTCTCCCCTGAGGTAGCCGCTGGCCCCCCAAACAGGGGACGAGGTGCCAAGCAACAGGGGGGGTTAAAAAGGGTGAGCAGGCCCTCAGTTTGCATACTAACCCCCCCAGCTAAAGACAGAATCCCACCCACCCACGCCAAAGGAAGCAGGCATCGCAGCCGCAAAGTCGAGGTGGAGGGCGGAAGAAACCCCAAAAAAGTACACAAAAGAGGAGATTACTAGAGGTAGATGGGCAGCTCACACAGTGTCCTTGGGATGCCTCACGGCAGGGGCACTGAGTGAGCGAATGACAGCACACAGCCACATGCAGAGTAGATGAGATGCTCGCTCAGTGTCCTTGGGATGCCACACGGCAGGGGCACTGAGGAGCAGGCGAGTGGCCAGCAAGTGTCCATGGCAAGCAGAATGGCACTTGCAGCCCGGGCTGGTCTTAACGGACGCCCACAGAAAACGGTAGCAAGGGAAGCCTGGAACCGCTAACACAGAGGCCTGGCAAAGGGTCATCGCGAGAAAAGATCGTGCTGTCAGGAAATGAACAACTACAAGAATATATTAAGGACAATGCAGAATATACAACGACATGGATGTTTATGAATGACCAAGTAAATTGCGAAATGTACAACCATGTTATGTGTGAATAAACTGCGGCCTTTCGATGCACCAAATCATGTTGTTGCTGGAATGATTAAGGGAGAAAGGGATGCAGTTTTGGGGCGCTGAGAGGGGGAGGAAGGCTCGCCCCTGGGAGGGGTTTGTTTGGTGCAGCCTGCTACGGCGGGTATGAGACTTATTGCTACATGTGCAATGCAATAATACCGCCTTTACAAAACCAAACACCTCTAAGATGAGCAGATCCAAGAGAACCACAAAGTATCGCGTAAAGAGAATATATATATAGAAAATTTCCAACAAGCACCTCCTTCTCCGATTTAAATTTTCGCAAAAAAATCTTAAAGCAGACTCCATAACGTGCAATATCATCATTCCTAAAAATGAGGCTTATGTAGCCACCACACTGCTCCAGGGAACATTTGACAAATGATACACACTCAAAACACAGCAACAGCTGGACCTCCATTCATGGTATCTTAATGCAATTACTTGGCATACTACTTTTCTAACAAGATTAAGACTATCAAAAATGAGATAGACAACCAAATGTCCATTTCTTAAGGGGAGAGTAGCAATTCACCTGGCAAGATCAAATGGCATCGTGGACCAATTTTACACCTTTACCAGTGATACTTTGACAGACCTTAATAAAAACACAAACCCATCATATGTTCTAATTGACCGACCACCTTCTTTCGTCAAGAAGCACTTTACAGCATTTTATTGCTGTAAATAATAAACTCCTCCTTTAATTGTGCCTCTCTCTTAAACTCGATTAAGATGGAGCAGACTCAGGGAGTTGGGGCTCTATGTCACTCCAGGGAGACAATTTGAATAAAAAGGTAGTGAAAAAGGTAATTTTATTTAAGAGGAGTGGGGCATTTAAAATAAACAAATGCTAACTCAACGTTTAGAATACGATCAAAATCATGTATTTCGTGTATGCGATTTCACAGGGCATACTGGGGAGGCTTGAACAGAGTTATTCACTGCCCATGTCCTAGAAATTTCTATTAGATGTGAAAACATACCTGAAGGAGATTTAAGGCAGCAGGATGTGTGAGGGAAGGAAGCCCAAGAGCAAAAAGGAAGTCAGCGGGTTAAAAAAAAACAATAATAACAAATGAAAGAGTTTAGGGGTGGATCATAATGTTCCTGGGACTAGTGATGCTTGAACGCCCAAGAGAAACAGGTCACAAAAACAGCGACTCCACAAAAGCAAACAAGCATTTGCAATGCAATCGGTCTCGCATTTGTGAAAGTTAGAGCTAATGACATTGTAAATGATAATGCCATATTTTAAGCCACAGCCGGAGTGATGACAGTTACACTGTGACATAGTGATTAGCGACATATGTGGTTATTGCAGGCTTCAGGTTGTTGTATGAAAGTTAATCAGGCATGTTGATGATTCCTTTTCACATCTTCGAACTTTCAAGAGAGAAGAGAGGTGTCAGTGTTCTACAAGAAAGGAATTTTCCTTAGTGCTAGGAGAGTGTGTATGATAAGGACAGTAAAGCAGAAGGCATTTGTGATTCACAAAATAAAGGTAATCTCTCTATTGCAAGTCTACTGAACCATGTCTTGCTCATCTAGAAAATAAACCCACAAATAAAAACTGTACATTTTTTCTGATAAATGAGGTAATGGCCGTCGAGGATAGCTTTTGGAAGGAGCCACAGTCAAAAAATAGTGCTGCAGTATACAGACTCACACTCACTACCACTGACCATGACTTGTAACAAATAATTTTGGTTATGGAACTAAACATTAACCCGCTTCCTTCTCACCACAACAAATAAAAAGATTCGACGGCTTAACTAGGGAGGCTTCAACTAGCAGTGTAGACACTAACTGGTAAATCTTTTATTTTATGTGTATTACCAACTTTGTTTTTGTTGCTCTAACAAGCAAACAGAGCAATCATGAGACGGAAACAATCATTACAAAACGTTCAGGGTTAATGTCAGCAAACTACATGGTGCAGGGTCGAAGAATGGGGCAACATTACACACAAAAACGTAAGGAGACATCACACTGACAGAACATCCATACGGTGCCCCTGAACAAAACTAAGTGGATACCTGTTGTTCAAAAACAACACCTGAAAGCAATGTGGGTGTCACACTTCAGCATTATTGCTTGTACTATCGAGATAACACAGGAGAGGGCCGGGGAAGCAAAATATGGGAGGAAATGAGGAGAAGCACTTGGGTGAGTGCAGCAGGGAGGGGGACGAGCAACAGATAGCAGCATAGGGGAACAGAAGTACAGGAGGGAGTCTGCTTGAAAAAAAATGAATTACTTTGGAGTTCTCAAAACAGAGGTGGGTGCCAGGTCTAAGTAATGAAGACGGGGAGGAGGAGACACAGCTTGGGAACACACGCATGCACAATTATGGAGTGTCAGGGGCAAGTACCGATGCAAGATGTGGGCGGAGGGGAGACAGTCTGCAACAAGCAGCGACCTGGGAGGGGTGGTGGAGGCGCTTTGCGGAGATGGGTAAAGATGCCACGCTGGGGCAGGCACAACAGAGTGCAACTGCAAACACTAAACTAGAAATACTTTAAAACAAGTGGCACATCGGGGCAGTCACAGGCGTTTCACCAGATTGTATATAAGGCCAGACCAGGTCTCTATGAAGATAGCTGCCACCCAAGGCCTGGCTCAGGCAGTCTGCAGTGTGGTCCTTCCTTCTTACCTTGGATTTTTAGCTCATGATGTGGCTCCAGCACCAGCTCTATTTTCGTTATGTTTGGGGGTGCGCCGAGCGCTGTTCATGTGGGTCAGGGAGGTGCTGTAGCGGCCGGTCGAGTGGCAGAATGAGGAGGTTCCAGAAAGGGAAGCTGACTAAGGGTTGGGATGTGGTGGCTGCAGCAGGAGGCGGGCCTGGCGCTGCAAAAGCCTCCTTTTTACCAGTGCACTAACAAGTCTGCCATATTGGAAGAAAGCCTCATCGTGTGGGCTGTAACGAAGGTAGTCCTGTATCTGCATTACATACTCGGGCGAAACAGGACATTAGAACCACTGATGTCAATACATTAAATATACAACACATTGGTATTACATATATGAACATGAACAGTTAGCAAAAACAGGAGCATTGCATTAGGTTATATTAGTCTTAATCTGTAGCGATTGCCTGAATGGAATAGTAATGTCTTGCAAACACTGTGCATGAATAACATTGCGTATTTCTATATATGGGAAAGCAGTGACCTGGGAGAGGTATTAGGGGCAGTTTTTGGAGATGGGTATAGGTGCCACGCTGGGGCAGGTGCAATGGAGTGTGACTGCAAACACAAAACTAGAAATACTTTTTTAAAAAGGCTCAAGGCAGCTGAACACGTTTTGTTCCGAAAGCGCATTGAGGCAGAAAGAAATGAAAACAACAGGATAAAGGCACACACGTAAACACGGTCACATGTGTGAAGAGCTGTTCAGAATTTATAAAATAAAATTCCTGAACAGATCGTAAAATAGAACAAGCGGTCGTGATTGTCCCGGCAGCTTCGAAAGTGAAAGCGCGCACAGCTCACTGAATGTAAACATAGCACATCGTTGTGCCTGAAGTAGGACAAACTCAATAAAGAAAATAGTGCTTACAACACTAAAATAACACATACCGTGTAACAACCGAAGAAAAGGGGCCAGTAGCCATGGGAGGTTACAAATGAAGACAAGGCGGTACTAAGGAGGGACTAACAAGCCTATTAAGGAATCAGAAGCCATCATTTACGAAGGACAAAGACACAAGTCAATTAAAAATATGGGCGGGGAGTGGGCGGGCTTCTCTTCCGTACTCTACTACAGCAGATAGCCAGAGCAGCGCATGCAGCGTGCTGGCTTGGGCTTGACCTAAAAAGAGCATACTCATAGCAAAATGAGCAAATTGACAGGAGAGCGGCACTATTACCACTGGTTGATGGAAGCATCTACTGGCGAGAAAAAGGCAACTGTCGCTCAGGGATGGAGCATTCTGAGGAAGTTGAAGTGCAGTTATAACTCACCAGAGGCGACAGATAGAGTGCTGAAAAATTAAGAAAGAACTCAAAATAGGGACAAAGACTAAGGGGCATATTAACAAGGGCTGGCGATAACATTATCGCCGCTTTAGCGTCCGTTTTTGGGAGAAAAGCGGCGATAATGTTATCGCAATATCATCAAGGACACGCTAGCGCGTGTATCCTTGACTTAGCGCCCGTTTCCAGCACGCCTAACTTCGCATCTCTAATGAGATGCAAAGTGGGCGTCACTGGGCGTCCCCCTGACAGAGTACCCTGTAAAATATCGCGAAATGTACATCGCGATATTTACAAGGTGGCCCACGCATTTTTGCAGACGTTAGTTTTGGCGAAAACCACGGTTTTCGCCTAAAACTAACGTCTGCAAAAATGCAGACTTACCTATACCTGACAATGGGGGTGGATTATGCTGATACGACCACAGGGTCGTATCAGCAAGGTTATCGCCGTTTTCCATGGAACATCGCTGGAAAACCAGCGATGATCCATGGAAAACACCGCTATCGCTGGTAAATTATCGCCATTGCGCTATGCGTTGTTGATACAGCGATAGCATGGCGATAATTGCCAGTGATAGACGGCGATAGAAAAGTTCTCGCTAAGAGCGGCCAGCGATAATTATCGCTGCCGCTTGCTGATATGCCCCTAAGTATTAAAAGGTTTGGGTAGAGACTGGATATTAGAAGCCAGAATAGGAGATATAGATTTGGTAGGAACATGGAGACAGGATCCAAAAGAGGATGAGAGGACAGGTGTAGAAAGTACTCCGGATCTTCTGCAATTGACTCTCGACTCGCAGATTAAAAGAAGAAAGCAAGAATCTACTGATGGAAAACACAGGATGCAGGCAAGCAACGACAGGGATGCAGATCACCATAGGAGAAGGATTAGACTTCTTGGTACATTTATGACTCTCAAGGGTAGTTTCATTGGTTCATATTCAAGAATGGAATGATGTGCAAAGGTGAGCAGGACATATGGATGTAGAAAGGAAGGCTGACAGATTGACTAAGACAGAGTGTAGGGACATACAACCAGGCTCAGTTATATAGCCCAAACAAATCTGTTGGATATTTTAAATGATGATCGCTCTAAACGAAAATATTTCAAACTTTTGTACATGGAAGTTAGGTGAAGAACGTTCTCAATGGTGGTAGGTCACTCCAGTAACTTCCAGATATACATTCCTTAAACATGGCCATTACCTTGACCTCAAACTTACAAGTTTAATATTCTAACTCAAAAACAAATAACTTCAGTGCCTGGGTCTCATCGAGGTAAAATGCAGTTATATAATGTACTTGTCAATGGCCTGTTGATGTGTGGTCTATTGAGATGCTATTTGTCAATAGGATGGGGTCCATCTTCTAAAGAGGAAGAAAAGGGGCACATTCATACTTACACATAGACTATTACCAATTCAAAATATGCATGGGCTGTTGCAAGAGTGCTTTTACGAATGCATTTCTACATTCTATTACAAATACTTTACAGGGTTGTTGCAGATTAAATGAGGAGTTTTGAGCAAGAATGACTGAGGATACAACTATGTTCGGGCAGATATAAATTTATGGGTTCAGTGGCAAGTTACAATTAGGCTGGTTGATGCACACCACACTGCCTGTGCCTTGCAATTACCACACTGACTCTGTCTATTGTGTCATCATTAGAATGTGGAGGTTTAGAACATTTCAATCACAGGTATCTACTGGTCAATGTTCAGGAAGCCTTGGAAATGAAAGAAGTGCCCTGATCTATGGCCTATGCTGACCTCTGTAGGCAGGGCAGACCCACAGATGTGATCCTCTGAACTTCTGTGGTGCGCAAGCTCCTCTTGATGTGAGGATTCACTGCTGCGCTGCTTGTACTGCGTGAAATGCACAAGTAGAGTCAAGACAAATTCTATACCCCAGAACACCATAAGACTCTCATCTCACAAGACTTTCGATGGTGGCAGCCTACTTGGACTCCCAGAGAATAATTTTCTTGTGTTTCACACCAGTCGTTACCAGGTAATCAAGACACTTAGCTGCTGCAACTCAAATCTTGTTGGCAGATGACTGGAGCTCATTGTGCTTTCCATCTGGAGTTTTCAAAGTCTACTGGATACAGAGAAGTATTCTGGTATAAAACTAGAGATCAAGAATTTAGACTTTGTTTGCATGCCAGCAATTGAGAAATCCTTATGAACGCTATACAGTTACAGGAGCAAGAGCAATTCTCAACTTGTGCAGACTTTGTAAATATTTCTTGAGTGACTTGTGGCTTTAACTGCTTATATTCTGTAGTTTGGCAAATATGAACAGTTCATCTACTACACTAATGCAGAGAATCCTTCTGGTGCAAGCATTAGAAAGAAAACCGGGATGCGAGTGAAGTGCTTCCCTTGCATCCCGAGTTTGTTTTGTTTTTGTTTATGTTACCATCAGTGCTCCAAAACTGAAAGCAATGGTGGCAACTAGTTTCTGTTCGATCAGTGCTCCAGGGCATCACTCAGGCCCCTGAGTATCAATCAGTCCAGTACAGTGTTTCATTTCTGGTAGCACCTCTTCCAAGTGAATCTCTGCTTAGTGAATGCAATAGGACCGCAAAAACCAAACAGGGATTTACCCAATAGACACCTGGGATTTTGCTTACCGGTGCGATTAGCCATTTTGGAAAGGGCGACAAAAGCAAAAGCAACAAATGATGGACAGAATGCTGAACAATGCAAACATTCACTCCCAGTCACAAAGATCTGGGTTCAATCCATTGTTCCTTTGGTCACCACTTCACCCCAGTTTGGACCCAGTAATATGCAAATCAGTCTTGACCCTGTTCCTCATGGGAATAGTCCAGCACAAACTGCCAAGCCAGGTCCTCCCTGGACCAGAAACAAGCATCCCGGGACCGGTTTTGAGCATCACCTGGCTGATGAGGGGTGATGCCCTGAAACCGGTCCCAGGATGCTTGTTTCCGGTTGAGGGAGGACCTGACCTGGCTGTTCGGGCTGGACTGTTCCCATGGGGAACAGGGTCAAGACTGATTTGCATATGGCTGGAGTTAAACTGGAATGGCATGTGGATCAAAAAAATGATGGATTTAGACCCAGGTTTCTGTACTGGGGTGAATGACATTGATCAGCATTCTGTCCATCAATTGGTCTTTTTGCATTTCCCATCCCAAAATGGGCCCATGAGTTTTTCTCCCCCCTTGGGTGGGGTGATTATGGGATTTGTAGGGAGACATTTGGGTGCACTGTGCGGTTGGAATTTTGCGGCTCTCAGCAGATTACAAAACATTTACTCACAGAAATGTGAAGAAAATGTGTGATTTGACGTATGTGGGTATGCTGTGTGTGAAAACATCATGGGAACCACACAAGCCACAACACCCTAGACTCTCCTGAGTGTCAAGTTTTCAGAAAAGTCTAGATTTAGTATGTTTCCGTGCATGACGGACAAGCCCAGGCCCAAATACCACACCTACCCACAATACCAAAGTGGTGAAAATTTGACATCTACACATTACATTTTGAGGACTTTTGTGTCATTGGTGATAGGCCCATCCACACAAGCAGGGTGTGTTTTATTGGCAGAAGTGTGGGATTACAGAACATTTGTTATTATCAACTGAATATCTCTCTACTTTTGACTTTTAACTTGAAGCCAATGTACAAGAAAGAATACATTTTGCAAAATGCCTTTTGAGTTATACAAATAGACATTAGTCTTAAAACCACTCTGCAAAGGGGCCTCCTGGCGCACTACTGGTTGGGGGATGAAGTCCCCTTGGCTGCTGAGGGTCATTGGAGGCCAAGAACCCCTATTGTTGCCACAAGTAAGTCCCCCACTGTGAGACTGCTCAGGCCTCATCGGAGGCCCCACCCACTTTCTCAACCACTCTGTAAAGGGGCCTCCTGGCGCACTACTGGTTGGGGGATTAAGTCCCCTTTACTGCTGAGGGTCATTGGTGGCCAAGAACCCCTATTGTTGCCACAAGTAAGTCCCCCACAGTGAGATTGCTCAGGCCTCATCGGAGGCCCCACCCACTTTCTCAACCACTCTGTAAAGGGGCCTCCTGGCACACTACTGGTTGGGGGGTGAAGTCCCCTTGGCCGCTGAGGGTCATTGGGGGCCAAGAACCCCTATTGTTGCCACAAGTAAGTACCCCACAGCGGGATTGCTCAGACCTTGTCAAAGGCCAGCCCCTTTCTCAACCACTCTTGAAAGGGGCCTCCTGGTGCACTACTGGTTGGGGGCTGAAGTCTATGGGTGAGCGTGCCTCTAAACTCAGCTCTGTCGGCAGTTGGCGGTGTTGTAGCCAAACTCTGCATTTCAAGTGGAGCGCGGAGTGGCAAAACTCTGCCGGTGGAGTGGAGTTTACCACCGACGCCTATCAGAGACTCACACACCCACTCCCAGACCCACTCAAACACTCCTATACCCACTTACAGCCCCACCCATACTCTCTCACACCCAGTTACAAACCTACTCAGACACTCACACACCCACTGAGACACACATTTATTCACTCACACATAGTGTCAAAGGTTAGTGATTACAGGTAGGAAATAAAATTAAAAAACCTTATAAATTCACTTAAAAACCAAAGGTTACATGGATGTTATAGTTAGGAAATAGAATTTTTAAAAACGTAGAAGTTCACTGAAAAAAAATCAAAGGTTACAGGGATGTTAAAGTTAAGAAATAGAATTAAAAAAACCTTAGAAATTCGCTGAAAAAAACAAATGTTACAGGGACGTTATAGTTAGGAAATAGAAACAAATAAACCTTAGATGTTCACTGTAAAAAACAAAGGTTACAGGGATGTTATTGTTAGGCTCCGATTTCACTCATACAAAACTAGTGAAATTCAGCAGTTATAGTTACCTGAGCTAACTATAACTTACGCCTGCACAATGCACCGCTTATGACCTCACATATTACAACACTCAAGACATGGTCAGTGACATCACTGATGACATCACTGATGGCATCTCAAATGACATCACTGATGACATTACCAAGTGAGTGTAAGTGTTTTTAAGAGTTTAGGGGTGTTAAGCATATATACTAACCTACTACAAAAGGTAAATTAGTATACTAGGTGCACTACTACTGAGTGATACTACTTCGACTGTATATTATGACTGTGGCTGTGTGATGTATGTATCCTTGTGTGTATGGGTGTGTAAGTGGCTGTATGGGTGAGTGAGGTGCAGTGTGATTGGCTCTATGGGTGGGTAAGTGGGTGTGTAGTGACTATACGGGTGAGTGAGTGGGTGTCTGAATGGCTGTGTTAGTGAGTGGCTGGGTGTGTAAGTGGCTGTATGGGTGAGGGAGTGGCTGTTTGAGTGAGTGTTTTGTTAAGTGAGTTGGTGTTTGAGTGGCTGTATTGGAGAGCAAGTGTCTGTGTGAATGGCTGTATGGGTGAGCGAGCGGATGGGTGAGTGCTTGTATGGATGTGTGAATGGGTTGTAAGTGGTTGTGTGGGTGTGTGAGTGAATGTGTGAGTGGTTTTATAAGTGAGTGAGGGCTGTGTTGAGGCTGTATGGGTGAGTGAGTGGGTGTGTGAGTAGCTGTGTAGGTGAATACATCTGTGTGTGAGTAGCTGTATGGGTGAGTGTGTAGCTATGTGAGTGGCTATGTGGGTGAATGACTGGTTGTATGAGTGACTGTATGGAGGAGTGAATGGTTGTGTGAGTGGCTGTATGAGGGAGTGATTGGGTGTGTGTGTACCTCTATGGAGGAGTGAGTAGGTTGTGCGTACTGGTATGGGTCTGTGATTGGGTATATATATTCATTAAAAAACAAAGGTTACTGAGACATTATAGTTAGGCCTGTGAGAGATGTGTGAGTGTCTAAGTGGGTCTGTGAGTGGGTGTGTGAATGTCTCAGTGGGTCTGTGAGTGGGTGCATGAGTCTCTGAATGGGTCTGTGAGTGAGTGCATGAGTTTTTCAGTGTGTCTGTGAGTGAGTGCATGAGTCTCTGAGTGGGTCTGTGAGTGGGTGCATGAGTTTGAGTGGGTCTGTGAATGGGTGTATGAGTCTCTGAGTGGGTCTGTGAGTGGGTGCATGAGTGTCTGAGTGGATCTGTGAGTGGATGCATGAGTTTCTGACTGGGTCTGTGAGTGGGTGTATGAGTGTCTGAGTACTCTCTGTTTTGCCCTCTTCAGCTCTGTTTTGCATTTTATCCCCTTTTTTCTGCCCTCTGTTTTGCCTTTCCTGCTCATTTTTCTGTCCCGTTTCATAATTTCTGCTCATTATTCGGCCCTCTGTTTTGCCTTTGTGCTCGTTTTTCTGCTCTCTGTTTTGCCTCTTATGACCCCAACGACCCCACCTCCCTGGGGCTTTACATATATTAAGGAGTGGGGCCATGGGGACCCCGCTCCATTGACCTCCAAGAGCCCCCAGGCCCACCACATCCTCGGAGCTTTATTTAAACCAAAGGAGGGGAGGTCGATTGGACACTCCCTCCTGGGGCTTTCATATGCCTCGGGAACCACCACCTCCCCAGGGTAAGGTTAAAAATTATGGGAGGGGCCACATGGACCCCCCAGGCCATGAGGACCAAAACCTCCCGGGGCCAAATACTTTCTTTAAAGTGGGAGGGGGCCACACGGCCCCCATCCCAGGGCCAATTTTGACCCCAGGGACCCCATCCCATGGAGCCCAGCTTTAATTCAATTGGAGAGGGGGGCCATGGCCTTCAGCACCCTCAAGCTAGCCTGGCTGATGAGGGGTATTACCGAAAACAGTCCCAGGATGCTTGTTTCCGGTCCAGGTAAGACCTGGCTTGGCAGCTCGGGCTGGACTGTTCCCATGAGGAACAGGGTCAAGACTGATAGTGAGCTAGAGAATGATGATGGATTCAACCCAGATCAGTGACTGGGGGTGAGTGTCTGAAAAGTTTCAGCGCTCCGTCCTTCATCTCCTTGTGTTTTCTTTGCCCTGGAGCCCACCCAGGGCACCCAGTTAGCACCATTGTGGACCACAGGGGGAGCCTAAATGCCCCGCGGTCCCTGCTGGCTCCCCGACTCCTGGAGGAGTAGGCATTGCTCTCAAAGACAGGGAGCTGCTAAACATGCAACTCCCTGTTGGTGAGAGAAATCCTTTCATTTGTTTTTCAGGCCGCATGACAGCGGGCAGGGAAACAGACGAAAACTCCACTCTCAGCAAGCGGGAGTGGTTTCACAGCTCTCGCTTGCTGAGAGCGGAGTTTGTGTTTGCTCCGACTTGGCAGGAGCTGTCAAAGCTCCTGCAAGTCAGAGCAAACAGCTGTGTCCTGTGGGTGGGCACCCCAGGACATAGCAGGAGCTGGCCCTGGGTGGTGGCGGTCCAGAGGGCCATGTATGGCTACAGAACTGGTGGCCGCACGGCCCTTCTCCTTGTATATTGACGGGCTGGCCCCGGGGAAGTGGTGATCCCCGGGGCTGTATATGGCTGTGCGGCCCCCCTCCCAATTTTATTTATATATTAGACCCCAGGGAGTTGGTGGCCCCAGGCGCCCAGGCCTCTCCCGCAGCCCCCCTTTAATACTAGTTTATTGCCCAGGGGAGGTGGCAGTCCCCGGGGCTTCTCCAAAGCCCAGGAGGGGGGGACCTCATGTGAAAATACGTGCACATTTCTACACCTATAACAAATGCAGCTTCTTAATGCAGGAATAAATTGCAAAGAATTATGAAAATGTCATTTCAAATGCACCGACATGAACATAATTTCTTGTTACATGTTTAAATGTTTAAACATTAGTCTACACATACACATAAGTCTAAACACTAACTTCTCCTAGAATATTAATATATAAATGTTACAAAGACCTCTATTAGTCACATTTCTATGCACACAGTTATAGGTCTCATTAATTTTCATGTGGAGTACTTTAAATATACAATACCCCACCTTTTCTTAGAAACATTTAATCACACAGAATATATTCGACCGCTGACTACGCATAATTATGATGCACTCCTACAGTAGCTTAGAATGGAATCAAAACTACACTGCTCCAGTGGAAATTCTTTCTTTATTGTAAGTAATAGGACAAGATTTTTCCTGTCCTGGAAAAATGCTTCACCTGGCATACTTGTTGTAATTCTTTGCATATTGTGTTCATCCTTGGCTTGATTTCCTACTGCTAATATAATTATGGTCAAAGTGAATTAGGGTTAATGTTTGATGTATTTTGAAGATCCCTGACATGATGGTGCATACTGCTGATATAATGCTGGCCTGGCCTTATGGTGGTAATTCATGCTGGTTTAAACTTCTCAGTTTTATCCATATGTGGCAGTACTATATGAAAATACTTAATGAAAGTGACAAAGTGATCTTTGGCTATCAAACAGCATTTACTAAAAACAAAAAGCTTGTAATTTAGGATAACATTAAAATGATGTGCTTCTGTTTGCGTAACTGGCCTTACTTTGCCAAAATGGAAACTGTGTATTTGATATATAAAATTTGAAAACTGGTGAATGAGAATAAATTTATTGCCTTTCCAACTATTCTATATAGAGTTAATATTTTATTTCAGTATGATACACTGCCCTCTGTGCTCTTTGTAACACATCTAATTCCCTTATCTGAAACGTTGTCACAATAAAAAATGCACAAAAGTAATGGATGGAATTCTTGAATTAATCTCAACCACTGGTAATAGGATGGGCAGCTTCCCAGCCTGCCGTCTGTTTGCTCATCACCCCACCTCAGATTAGACCCAGCCACCTGCAAATCAGCCTTGATCCTGCTCCAGTGGGAAAAGTCCAGCCCGAACTACCAAACCAGGCCCTTTCTAAACTAGAACACAAGCAGCACAAGACTTGTTATTCCCTAGTTGGGCCTCAGCTTTGTTCCAGTTGCATAGTGAGCATGGGACCCACATCTGGCCAAACCCCTCACACTTAGGACATCAAAGTGAAAAATACAAACAAGTAATCCCAGTCACTGATACTTTCTTGGGCCTCATCAGTGGGGTGACGCTCGGTGCAGATTGGTTTCAGTTGTACCTCACTGATGAGACCTGAGTAGGTTGGAACCTGTCTGGGGTTATTTGTGTTCCCATCTGGAAGGGACCTGGCATGGCAGTTTCGTCTGGACTGTTTCTGTTGGAGCAAGACCAGGGCTGATTTGCATACGGTGAGTATTTGTCAAGAATGGCACAATGACCATGGACTACAATGTGGTCTGAGTGATTGCCATTGGCTGAGATTAATTCAAGCATTTCCTCCATCATGCTGTTTTAAAAGTAGATACTCTAAATGTAACGGGTATGCACAGACATGGGTCCCGTACTCACTGTTCCATGTGACTTGCACTATACCTCACTGTTGTAAAGTCATCCTGTGCCCTGGGCACCCCCCAACATTTTGTTGACTGGAACTGGTGGTAACTGACTCTGACTGACCCTGGGCTCTGTTTAACCAGGCCCAGGGCCAGTGCCATGCTGAAACACTTAGATAACAGTAAAACACCTACATACACTAGGGTACACTTTGGGTTGGGGTACCCCTGTGATTGGCATGACCTACCCCTATAAGCCCCTAGTATATAATAGGGCAGGGGGAGTGAAACTACCTATAAATCCCTTGTATGTGGAAGGGCATGGCAGTTTAGAGTCCAGCAGCCTTTTTGCACTTGCATGTGTGCACTGCTGAAGCCTGTGGTCAGTTAAAAGCAGCTCTGTGCGCCAGGATTGCTCTTAAATATGTAAATTGTGGCCAAACTCGACTTTGGGGTTTGGGGCACTTAAAACTGGTCAACCTACAATGTTTTGGCATATTAATGACCCCCAGGGTCTCCCTTAGGTATCCCAGGGGTGGGGGGTCAGGTATCTATAAGGTAGACCCTTATAAAATGAGTTTATATATGCCCTGGGTTAAGTGAAATTCACATTTCACTCTCCCCATTGTGTAAAGTGCTGCCCAAATTCGACTTTGATGCTGGGGGCACTGGGCATGGAGGATCTGCAATATTTTTACAGATTCAGCACCCCTAGGGTCTCCCCTAGGTGACCTATGGGGTGGGGGTCCTGTGAAAATAAGCCAAGTACTTATAAAATATGTTTTTGTAAGTCCTGGTGCTGGAACAATGGCCCATGTCATTTTTCCCATTGCAAACCCCATGCCCCATAGGTTAACATGGGGGAAAGTTATTAAACAATAACTTCTGATAGGAGAGGGATAAAGATTCCATTCAAAGACTCACTAGAATGGTATTGATAAATCCTACAATATGATGTTATTGAATTTTTCCCAAAGTGAACAGACAAGAAGTTATAACACTTTCTTAGGTTTAGTTCCAAATCCAGCCTTCCAGTGCTCTGCCCTGATTGGTCAGAGTTAAAGGGACTAGCCAGCCTGCCTGAAGAGGTGATAAAGATCCCCTGGGGCCAGCCAGATGGACTGGGAGGGCAGTGAGCTGTTCTGCAAGAATGCCAGGCCAGGGGAGGGGTCGTAAACAATGAGCTTCAAAGGGCAGAGCCCAGAGCAGTGTCATTTACAACTTTGAACCCCCACCTCAGCCAGATGGCAGGATTAAGGAAGATATGTGCAGATGTAGGGAGGAGAGGCAAGGTTAATTAGCCAACTCAGTGGGAGTGTTTAGCCGGCTCTTACCTCCTTGCTGGAAAGTCAGCCATTATGGATTTGGAAGCTTTGTTGCACTCTGGGATAGAATAATGCCACACTCTGCAGGAAGGAGTCACTCAAGTGGGAAGTTACCCTACTCCTATTGGTGAAGCTTGACCTCCTGGATGACCCAGAGACTGTGGAATAAGTATCTGAGAGAGGCCCAGCCCTCAGATCTGCTGCTTGAAACTGAAGAAAGCAAGACTGGCCCTGCTGAAAAGTTCTGCTGTGCAAAGACTTCTAAGGCCTGACCTCTGGAGACTGCACCACCTGAAACTACAGCTTTGTGGACTAACTGTGCTGAGTAAAAGAAGTCAAGAGTGGACTCCTGCAAGCTACAGGTTAACAGAGCTCATCTGGACCCTCACCACCAAGAATCATCAACCTGGGGAGCTACCAGTGGATTTGTAAGGGTGACGTCCAGTGCATTGTGGGAATTGAAGTCCTCAACTTTCAAGGACCATCTTGGAGCTTCCAGACCCTTGGAGTAAGTTTGAGACACTTTGGGACTCTTTGAGGAACTTCAGGAAGAAGTTCAAGAAGTTTGGGGAACTTTGGAGGAACTTTGAAAAAAAGCTCCATAGGGGGACCGACTCATCCTGGTCAGCCAAGCCGCCTGCCTTCAACCGGGAGCCGGCCAAGCCCACCAGGTTCGTCCCGCTAAAAGCTCCATTGCATCGACTTCCAGAGATTGACTGGGACTAGAGAAAATCTGAAGCCGGCGAACCCTCACCGGATCCGGCTACATGAGGAGCATCGAGAGACCCTGCGAGAAAAAGCTCCAGAAAAGCTTCTAAGTCCGCTCGTAGAAAAGCCGACCGGGAGCAACAGCGAGAGCCAAGCCGCCTGTCTTCCCTCGCGTGTCGGCCTGGATTTCTGGATTGCCCCGCTGAAGCGATCTTGAGAAATTTTCTAAGTCCGCTCCAGGGAAGTTTACCGGGACCTCGTCACAAGTCAAGCCGGTGAACCCTCACCGGATCCGGACTGGCTGGGAGCTTTGAGGGGCCTCGCGAGAAAAAGCTCCAGAAAAGTTTCTAAGTGTGAAGGTAAAAACTTTAACCGGTACCTTCCGAGGGTGGTAGCCGCTCAGGGCTCCATTGCGGTCGGCCTGAAACTTTGACTTTGGCCCGGTCTATCGCGAGCCTATGTCCCAATATGGTGCTATATGCTTCTAAGTGCTATATTTTATTTAAACTTTGAAAATTCATATCTCCGGTTCCCTACATTGGATTTTTTTCGTTTTGGTGTCATTTTAAAGATAAAAATATTCCCTATTTTTATAAATTGGTGTTGGATTTTTATTATGAGTTGTGTCTTAGTTATTTACTGAATTGGTGTTTTTAAATGCTTTACATACCTGTCTTTGAAGTTAAGCCTGCCTGCTCGCAGCCAAGCTACCAAGGGTGGAGCATAGGATTATATTTCTAAGACCTATGCTGGGTCCTATCAAGTGTTTGTGGTCTTATTACTAGTGGCAGACCTACATTTGCCCCTACCAATAACCCACTTTCCAACATTTGGTGGCAGCTGTGGGATGAGGACTTGTGTTTAAAAGTACACCATTCAGTAAAGTGAATTAAGATTATAAAAATCCTCTAAATTGCCTTAGAACAAAACTTTTGAGTTTGATTTTTGGAATTGGGACTAAACTGTTTTTAATCCATTGTTTTGATTTTTCCAAATTGTTCTAAGTCTATTGTGCCTAGTGTTGTGACCCAAAACTAGGGAACCATGGAGTTGGACCTGGCTAAACTGTCCCAGTTTAAGTTGGCTGAGCTTAGGGAACAGTGTAGGCTTAGGGGGCTGCCTGCTGCCAAGAGATATAGGAAGGCAGGGTTGTTTCAGTTCATACAAACCCATGACCAGACAGCTGAGGAGAATCCAAGGGGGGTGGAGGATGTCCCCCCCAACATCATCCCAGGAGAGGAGGATGATGCCTCTTCCATTATAACTAGTGTAAGCCAACAGAATCCTGATGGTGGGAGTGGGGAGGGGTCCCATACTCAGGAACCACCACTGGCCCTTGCAGAGAGACAGCTTAAGGTGCAATTAGAGTTGATTGCCCTAGAAAAGGAGAAATTGGAACTAGCTAAGAGAACATGGGAGAGGGAGGAGTTGAGAAGAAATGGTGGCAGCGACAACTATGAAGATTTTGAAATGTCCAGGGGTGGTCCTGATCACAAACTTCCCAAGGGTATTGTGCCCAAGTACACTGAGGGGGATGACATTGACAAATGGCTTGCAGATTTTGAGAGGGCTCTTAAGATGAGTAGGGTCCACTCTAGGTATTGGGGTGCACTCCTGTGGGAGTTGATTCCAGTAGCTGGGAGGGATAGGCTCCTGACCCTGCAGGGAGAGGATGCAGAATCATACCAGCAGATGAAAGCCTGCTTAGTCAAGAGGTTTGGTCTGACTCCAGAGCAGTACAGGGTGAAGTTTAGGAACACCCAGAAATTGAGTTCCAAGTCTTGGATAGACTTTGTGGATGTTTCAGTGAAGGCACTAGAAGGCTGGATTTGTGGTAACAAAGTGAGCACTTATGAGGGATTGTATAATTTGTTTTTGAAAGAACACATTTTGACTCATTGTGCAGAAGAGAAGTTACGCCAGTATCTAGTGGACTCTAAGCTGACAGACCCCAGAGAGCTGGGGAAGCAGCTGATGAGTGGGTGAGAACCCGGGTTTCCATACAGCACCAGGGGGTGACCAGAAGAAAGGAGGACAGGTCCCTCCCAAGGGGAAAGCCCAAGGGAAAGAAGGTCAAAATCAGAAAGAGTCCTCTAAAGACCCACAAAAACCTGCACAAGGAGGGGGGCCTGAGCCAACCCAAATTCAAAGGGAGGGGGATCAGGGAAAGCCTGGTAGGTTCTTTGATCCCTCAAAGGTGGGTAAGTGCTTTGACTGTAACCAGCCAGGGCACAAGCAGGGAGATGCTGTCTGCGCTAAGAAGCTCCCCCCTAAGGGGCCATCCACAGGGATTGCCAGTGAGTGTAGGGGTGGAGAGTGGTACACCAGAAGGGGGTATTCCAGTAGTGGCAGCAACCTTAGTGTCCCTGGGTGGGGTGAATATTGCAACCCTTGATGCCTTACCTCCAAACATGGATAAGTACAGGCAGAGACCTAAAGTGAATGGGACTGAGGTTGAGGCTATCAGAGACACTGGGGCTAGTGTAACTATGGTCCTGGCTGAGCTGGTGCCTCCAGAGAGGGTGATACCTGGTGAGTTTCACCAGGTGACTTAGGCAGACTGCACTACCAAAATCCATCCCATGGCTGTGATGGATTTGGAATGGGGAGGTGTGACAGGCCCTATGAAGGTAGCTGTGTCAAAGGTGCTCCCAGTCCAGTGTTTACTGGGCAATGACCTTGAAGCCTCTGCGTGGTCAGAGGTGGAGAGAGGACTCCATATGAAAATATTGGAGCTCCCTGAGTGGGTATGTGCTGTGACTAGGTCACAGACTAGCCAGAAGGGAGGGGCTGGACACTTGGACCCTGGAACAAAGGGCCAAGCATCCATGGACAAGGGTTCTGGGCCTGGTGAGCCAGCCCAGGGAACTCCAGAGGTGCAGGAGGAATCTAACCCTGATGAGGAGGATCTGGCCTCTGAGGGAGGGACTCCATCCCTGCCAGAGCTGTCAGATTTGGCAGAACTGACAGGAGCAGGTGGACCCTCCAGAGAGGAGTTCAGTCAGGGACAGAGAGACTGTCCCACCCTTGAGAGCTTGAGGCGGATTGCCTCTAAGCAAGAGGAAGGGGATCACAGTGGGTTTCACAGAATCTACTGGGAAGATGGACTGCTTTATACTGAGGCCAGAGACCTCAAGGAGGGGGCCACCAGGAGGTTGGTGGTGCCCCAGAAGTACAGAGAGTTCATCCTGACTTTGGGTCATGATATCCCCTTGGCAGGACATTTGGGACAGACTAAGACATGGAACCGGTTGGTGAACCATTTCTACTGGCCCTGTATGTCTGAGAAGGTAAAGGAGTTTTGTAGCTCCTGTGTCACCTGTCAGGCCAGTGGCAAGGCAGGGGGCAAGACAAAGGCTCCCCTTATACCATTGCCAGTGGTTGGGGTTCCTTTTGAGAGGGTGGGGATGGGCATTGTTGGTCCCCTAGACCCACCTACTGCATCAGGGAATAGGTATATCTTAGTGGTAGTTGACCATGCCACTAGATACCCTGAAGCAATCCCTCTGAGAACCATTGATGCTCCTGCAGTGGCTAGAGCACTACTTGGTGTGTTCACCAGAGTTGGTTTTCCGAAGAGGTGTTGTCAGATAGGGGCACGAACTTCCTGTCCAGCTATCTGACTGCTATGTGGGATGAGTGTGGTGTCAACTACAAGTTCACCACCCCCTATCACCCACAAGCAAATGGCCTGTTGAGAGATTCAACAAAACCCTGAAGGGCATGATAAATGGGTTGTCGGAGAAACTCAGGAGGAGATGGGATGTTCTCCTCCCATGCTTACTGTTTGCCTACAAAGAGGTGCCACAGAAAGGGGTTGGTTTCAGTCCCTTTGAGTTGGTGTTTGGACACCCCGTGAGGGGGCCATTGAGCCTGCTGAGAGAGTCTTTAGAGAAGCCTCTTAAAGAAGCAAAGGACAATGTGCTGGACTATGTGCTAGGCGTGAGCTCTAGAATGGCAGAGTACATGTACAAGGCAAACAGGAAACTGGAGGCCAGCCAGGAGCTCATGAAGCACTGGTATGATCAGAAGGCTACTATGCCTGAGTATACTCCAGGACAATTGGTGTGGGTGTTGGAGCCTGTGGCTCCCAGGGCCCTCCATGACAAGTGGAGTGGGCCCTATCCAATCTTAGAAAAGAAGGGGGAGGTTACCTATTTGGTTGACCTTGGCACCCCCAGGAACCCTCATAGGGTCCTGCATGTGAATAGATTGAAACTCCACCATGACAGGGCAGACATGACCATGTTACTGGTCACTGATGAGGGTGTGGAGGAGGAAACGGAGCCTGTGCCTGACCTCCTCTCCACCAATGTGCAAGATGGGTCAGTGGAGGGGTGATACTCTCTCCCAAGTTGACAGACCAGCAGCACAGAGACTGTAAGCAAGTGCTGGAGCAGTTTGCTGGCCTGTTCTCTTTGACCCCAGGCATCACTGAGTGGTGTGTGCACCACATTGACACTGGTGACAGCCTACCTGTCAAAAATAAACTGTACAGGTTGTCTGACCATGTCAGAGCCAGCATTAAAGCTGAAGTCGCTAAGATGCTGGAATTGGGGGTAATTGAACCGTCTGAGAGTCCATGGGCCAGTCCAGTGGTGCTGGTACCTAAACCTAATCCTCAGGGGGGACCCAAGGAGTTAAGGTTCTGTGTGGACTACAGAGGATTGAATGCAGTCACAAAGACTGACGCTCACCCCATACCTAGAGCTGATGAGCTCATTGATAGGTTAGGGGCTGCTAAGTACCTGAGTACTTTTGATTTGACTTCAGGTTACTGGCAGATTGCCCTCACTGCTGGAGCAAAGGAGAGGTCAGCATTCTCCACCCCAGAGGGACATTATCAGTTCAAGGTAATGCCCTTTGGTTTAAAGAATGCACCTGCCACCTTCCAAAGGTTGGTGAACAGGGTCTTGTCTGGGTTGGAACAGTTCAGTGCAGCTTACCTGGATGATATAGCTGTATACAGTTCTACCTGGGGAGATCACTTAAGCCACCTGAAGGAAGTGCTTCAGGCCATGCAGCAGGCAGGCCTGACTATTAAGGCAAGTAAGTGTCAAATAGGGCAGAGTTCGGTGGTGTACCTGGGCCACCTGGTAGGTGGGGGCCATGTACAGCCTCTCCAAGCTAAAATCCAAACTATTTTGGATTGGACAGCACCTGTTACCCAGACTCAGGTCAGGGCATTCCTTGGACTGACAGGGTACTATAGAAGGTTTGTTCAAAATTATGGGACCATTGTGGGGCCCCTAACAGAACTGACTTCTAAAAAGAGGCCCAAGAAGGTGATTTGGACCCCAGAGTGTCAGAAGGCTTTTGACACTCTGAAAGCTGCTATGTGTTCGGCACCAGTGTTACTGGCCCCTGACTACACAAAAGAATTTGTAGTTCAGACAGATGCTTCAGAGCAAGGGATTGGGGCAGTGTTGTCACAGCTAAATGAAGGGGGCCTTGATCAGCCAGTTGCCTTTATTAGCAGGAGGCTTCTTCCCAGAGAGCAGAGATGGAGTGCCATTGAGAGAGAGGCTTTTGCTGTGGTGTGGTCACTGAAAAAGTTGAGACCATATTTGTTTGGGACTCACTTTCGTGTTCAAACTGACCACAGGCCTCTCAGATGGCTCATGCAGATGAGAGGGAGAATCCCAAGCTGTTAAGGTGGTCCATTTCCCTACAGGGAATGGGCTTTACAGTGGAACACAGACTTGGGGTTGCCCATGCAAATGCAGATGGACTTTCCAGGTTTTTCCACTTAGCTGAGGAGGACTACCAGGGTGTAGGTTAGTAACCCCTCACCTTTCGTTTGGGGGGGCTATGTTGTAAAGTCATCCTGTGCCCTGGGCACCCCCAACTTTTGCTGACTGGAACTGGTGGTAACTGACTCTGACTGACCCTGGGCTCTGTTTAACCAGGCCCAGGGTCAGTGCCATGCTGAAACACTTAGATAACAGTAAAACACCTACATACACTAGGGTACACTTTGGGTTGGGGAACCCCTGTGATTGGCATGACCTACCCCTATAAGCCCCTAGTATATAATAGGGCAGGGGGAGTGAAACTACCTATAAGTCCCTTGTATGTGGAAGGGCATGGCAGTTTAGAGGCCATCAGCCTTTTTGCACTTGCATGTGTGCACCTCTGAAGCCTGTGGTCAGTTTAAAAGCAGCTCTGTGCGCCAGGATTGCTCTTAAACATGTAAATTGTGGCCAAACTCGACTTTGGGGTTTGGGGCACTTAAAACTGGTCAACCTCCAATGTTTTGGCATATTAATGACCCCCAGGGTCTCCCCTATGTATCCCAGGGGTGGGGGGTCAGGTATCTATAAGGTAGACCCTTATAAAATGAGTTTATATATGCCCTGGGTTAAGTGAAATTCACATTTCACTCTCCCCATTGTGTAAAGTGCTGCCCAAATTCGACTTTGATGCTGGGGGCACTGGGCATGGAGGATCTGCAATATTTTTACAGATTGAGCACCCCTAGGGTCTCCCCTAGGTGACCTATGGGGTGGGGGTCCTGTGAAAATAAGCCAAGTACTTATAAAATATGTTTTTGAAAAAAGTCCTGGTGCTGGAACAATGTCCCATGTCATTTTTCCCATTGCAAACCCCATGCCCCATAGGTTAACATGGGGGAAAGTTATTAAACAATAACTTCTGATAGGAGAGGGATAAAGATTCCATTCAAAGACTCACTAGAATGGTATTGATAAATCCTACAATATGATGTTATTGAATTTTTCCCAAAGTGAACAGACAAGAAGTTATAACACTTTCTTAGTTTTAGTTCCAAATCCAGCCTTCCAGTGCTCTGCCCTGATTGGTCAGAGTTAAGGGGATTAGCCAGCCTGCCTGAAGAGGTGATAAAGATCCCCTGGGGCCAGCCAGATGGACTGGGAGGGCAGTGAGCTGTTCTTCAAGAATGCCAGGCCAGAGGGAGGGGTCGTAAACAATGAGCTTCAAAGCGGCAGAGCCCAGAGCAGTGTCATTTACAACTTTGAACCCCCACCTCAGCCAGATCGCAGGATTAAGGAAGATATGTGCAGATGTAGGGAGGAGAGGCTAGGTTAATTAGCCAACTCAGTGGGAGTGTTTAGCCGGCTCTTACCTCCTTGCTGGAAAGTCAGCCATTATGGATTTGGAAGCTTTGTTGCACTCTGGGATAGAATAATGCCACACTCTGCAGGAAGGAGTCACTCAAGTGGGAAGTTACCCTACTCCTATTGGTGAAGCTTAACCTCCTGGATGACCCAGAGACTGTGGAATAAGTATCTGAGAGAGGCCCAGCCCCTCAGATCTGCTGCTTGAAACTGAAGAAAGCAAGACTGGCCCTGCTGAAAAGTTCTGCTGTGCAAAGACTTCTAAGGCCTGACCTCTGGAGACTGCACCACCTGAAACTACAGCTTTGTGGACTAACTGTGCTGAGTAAAAGAAGTCAAGAGTGGACTCCTGCAAGCTACAGGTTAACAGAGCTCATCTGGACCCTCACCACCAAGAATCATCAACCTGGGGAGCTACCAGTGGATTTGTAAGGGTGACGTCCAGTGCATTGTGGGAATTGAAGTCCTCAACTTTCAAGGACCATCTTGGAGCTTCCAGACCCTTGGAGTAAGTTTGAGACACTTTGGGACCCTTTGAGGAACTTCAGGAAGAAGTTTGGGGAACTTTGGAGGAACTTTGAAAAAAAGCTCCATAGGGGGCCCGACTCATCCTGGTCAGCCAAGCCGCCTGCCTTCAACCGGGAGCCGGCCAAGCCCACCAGGTTCGTCCCGCTAAAAGCTCCATTGCATCGACTTCCAGAGATTGACCGGGACTAGAGAAAATCTGAAGCCGGCGAACCCTCACCGGATCCGGCTACATGAGGAGCATCGAGAGACCCCGCGAGAAAAAGCTCCAGAAAAGTTTCTAAGTCCGCTCGTATAAAAGCCGACCGGGAGCAACCGCGAGAGCCAAGCCGCCTGTCTTCCCTCGCGTGTCGGCCTGGATTTCTGGATTGCCTCGCTGAAGCGATCTTGAGAAATTTTCTAAGTCCGCTCCAGGGAAGTTTACCGGGACCTCGTCACAAGTCAAGCCGGCGAACCCTCACCGGATCCGCACTGGCTGGGAGCTTCGAGGGGCCTCGTGAGAAAAAGCTCCAGAAAAGTTTCTAAGTGTGAAGGTAAAAACTTTAACCGGTACCTTCCGAGGGTGGTAGCCGCTCAGGGCTCCATCGCGGTCGGCCTGAAACTTTGACTTTGGCCCGGTCTATCGCGAGCCTATGTCCCAATATGGTGCTATATGCTTCTAAGTGCTATATTTTATTTAAACTTTGAAAATTCATATCTCCGGTTCCCTACATTGGATTTTTGTCGTTTTGGTGTCATTTTAAAGATAAAAATATTTCCTATTTTTATAAATTGGTGTTGGATTTTTATTATGAGTTGTGTCTTAGTTATTTACTGAATTGGTGTTTTTAAATGCTTTACATACCTGTCTTTGAAGTTAAGCCTGCCTGCTCGCAGCCAAGCTACCAAGGGTGGAGCATAGGATTATATTTCTAAGACCTATGCTGGGTCCTATCAAGTGTTTGTGGTCTTATTACTAGTGGCAGACCTACATTTGCCCCTACCAATAACCCACTTTCCAACACTCACTGATCAAACCTGCGAACCCAGCCTGGGGTTGATTTTTTCCCATCTGGAGGGGACCTGACAGGTTGTTCAGGATTGGGCCAGACCGATTTGCATAAGGCAGGCTTCTCTCTAGAATGGCACATTGGTTGAAAACGATGGCCTAGAATGTGACCTGAACAATTGCCGCTGGCTAAGTTTAACTCAAGCATTCATTCCATCACCTTGTTGTATTTGCATACTTGTAAAATCTTCATGACCTGTGCAAATGTGCAGCTGTATGATCCTGTGGACTCAATAGCTCTGCTGACTATCGCCTCAGATGGTGATGTTTGTGTTTTTTTTATTTTCCCACCTTTCCTCTTCTAAGGAGATTTGCAGTCACATCATATGACTAAGAATCTACCTGGAAGGCACAGGATGTAAAATGAAAAGAACTGAATTGTGAAAGTGACAAACGATGAAACAGAAACATGATAAGTGATATAAAATTGCATTTTCACAGCTGCCCAGTGTTACCTATGGATTCATACACATTTTATAAAGAGATTTTACTTAAAAATGCACCTTTTTGCCACCATATACTTAAGCATTTCTCCTGGAGGGTGAATCCCCAAACCTCCATGGCGTTGAAGCTTGCTCATTTCATGAGTGCTTATTCCGAAAGTGTGTTTTTTTAGCAGATTTATGTAGATGTCGACATGACGATGCCAAATGCATTATTTGGCCCCATTTCATTAAACTTTTTTCTTGTTAAGAACTTCCAGAACAAAGAACCCGCAGTTGAGGGGGTTGCTTACTTGCCTAAGTATTTGGAGCTTTTAATGTGAGTAATTATGCGTCACTACATACAAAGATCACCAGTCACCACTTTCTGTGTCTTTAGTCATTCCAGGCACTTGTTGCACAGCAAGTTGGTCCCACATTTCTAACTGGCAGAAAGGTTTATTGAGACCACATCAAGGTACTGGTTAAAGCAGCCATTGAAGCAATATATTAAGGTAAGAAAAAACGAAACAAGCAAGTCAGTAGTATGCTTTGGCGAGGAGCTAAATGCTTCAAAGTTTTTTCAAAGAGGAGTGGCACAGCTTGGCATAAAAGTGGAAAATGATGTACTTTGCTGTTGGTTGGTGGGGATTTATATCTCACGAACTAATCATAATTGCTTTTTTCCTGCTGGAGAAAAAAACGAGTCTCAACAGTGTGATAAGACAAAGTGCCTTTGAGAATTATCCCTTGGCTATTGGAATCATATTGCCACACATACTGCCTTTTAGAATAGCTCCCCTCAACAATTCTGTACAACTGTTCTAAGTCCCTGTTGTTTCCCAATTGGCTTTCTTTCAAGGCTGTAGACACACAGTGGAAGGTTTACAAAGTTTTCACACAGCATAGCACCTAAAGTTGCTGCACTGTGTTACTAAGATATGGCGTTCTGCTCTCTTACCCAGCACACATGCAAAGACAGAAAACTTTGGAGAAATGACAAATTCTCCTTTTAAATGCCTGTCTCAAACAGGTGTTATTTTTTAGGGCAAAGCCCTGTCTACCATTGTTAAAAAGTAAGGCTTTGCATCAGAATTTTTGGTGATTGCAGGGAAATGCCCATGCACCACTCATTGACCATATGTTTTATGCAAAGTAATGCAAAGTAGTGTAAAGTAAATCTCACGTTAATATTTTGCACCAGTATGCACAATTTTTTGGTGATCCAAAACCGGCATGGAATATTACTAAAACTGCCCAATAGTTTGTAGAGAAGTTTTGGTGACTTGGCACATTGTTTATGCCGTTGTGTAATTACTTTCCAAGGACAAAAGACCTACACTCATATTGCCTAATTAAAAGGTAACAACGGCTCAGGTGTATTACCTGTGAAGTGTTCAGAATGTCTCATTCACATGTAGATTTTAAAGATTGCAGTGGCTGGAAAAAGAAACATGTCTTACTTTCATTTGAAATACAATGGTACCTGATCATCTGTGCAGCTGTCCCATCCACACCTTTTATATTGTCCTGAAGGTTCACCTTTATGTTTCTCTTTTATTATCTCATGTTCACAGGCTACAGATGGGGTGCTCCTTAGGGACACCGTTGGTGTGCCCAAAGATTCAAAAGACACTTAATTGGTCTCCCACCCTGCAGTCTGAAGTTGATGACCCCTTCATCCCATTTCCCAGGTTCTGGCTGATAACTACATTATATAGTTATAATGGTGAAGATTACTGGGAAAAGCTAGTTCACACCAGAAAGTCAAAGAGCTCTGTAAAGTTTTGGTAGATGGCGAACCAGAAAGAACGAGGACCGCATAGACCAAACAATGGGAACATTACTGAACAAGACTGGTAAGGTAGCTTACTTCGCATCTAGAGGCGGAGGGATATACCCCTCAAATATGCAGTGTGCAAAAGGTGAGTGAGGAAGAGGAGTTAAACCTGGCTAAGCATGAAGCAAGTCCACTTGCAGCATCTGAAGTAATTAGAAGACAACTGCAGAAACTCATAGAGCATGATCCAGCGCTATCAATAAAATTTCTTCTCCTATATGTCTTTGGACGTCCAGGTGCAAATATTCCTCTTAAACACAACTATATCCATATGACGGTGGGGCCCATAACACCGCATATACATTCACTCACTCATTTATTCCCTGGATTTCATCCGTTCTTACTTAGGAGAAAAACAGTTAAATGATATGCTGGAAGGAGACGGGATACCTTTTTATAAAGACGACATTACACTTCTCAAGCTCTAAGGTATTCCGCTCATTGGTCGATGGACCAACTAGTAGGAATCAGTTGATGGTGATTAAGACTAGCTCAACCACTATAAACCTTTAAACATTTACATTTATCATTTAGCTAAAGAACGACTGACTCATTATTTTAAAGATAATAAAGTTTATATAAAGTTTAGAAGCATGAATAAGTTTCAAATTTATTATTCAGATTATTACATTTAGCATCATTATAAGAATAAATTGAAATTGCAATGCATACCTATTAGATGGAAAAATAAAGTTCGTCACAGCAAGAACTCCCGAAAGATCTATCTATCTGTCCTGGAAAAACAGGCCTTCTCGTTCCTTTCCCCTTTAGTATTTTAAGAATAAAAGTCTAATGTTTTAAATGAAAAAAAATCTATTAGGATTTTAAAAAGTTCTCCAATATCAGCGTCTCATGCTCAATCAAAAATATAAAATAGCAGCAGCAGCCGCAGCATCAGTTCGTAAAAAACGGCAGCGTTGAAAACAACAACATCAATAGCAGCTGGCAGCAACAGCAGCAACAACCCCCTCCCCTCTAAGAGTAGGTCTTCTTATACCCTAATACTAGCTTACTAAGTGAAAATGTTACATCTTTATGGCGAGATTCTCCCTAATTGGTCCATTCAGGTCAGTATACATCTCATTATGAATATCCTTGTTTCAACCAGTTCTTTGTGGCAAGTTCATACTTTTGTCGTTTCTCACGGGTTCATGACATTTCCCCTTAGTTCATAGGTTTCAAACTGTATCCTTTTCTGATACTTTTCAGTCGGTCAGTTTATTGTCCATTCATTTATTCACTGCGACTTCTCACGCTTTTTGCTGTCTTGCTTTGGCACACGTTTATGCGATAAGGTCATCACAGCCTTGACCACGCTTCCATCCTAGGCTTTTGGAATGTTCACATGATCCCTCTTGTTCACGGCCTTTCTTTCTTTCGTAACCCCTCTCGCGCCTGCGTACTCTAACTCATGGCGGCCATTTTATTTCGCTGCTCATCAGGCCTAAGCGCACTATTATAAAGATAAACAAAACAGAGTTAAGAATAAAGAATATAAGCCTTTTCGTTTCCCTCCCGTCATTCTACGTACCCCAATTAGGTATTACCTAGCAAAAGCGACATATAAAGCCATCCCTTACTTACCAACGCTTTGTTTTGCCACTACACAGTTTATTTCCAAGCACAAATCATACATTTATTATTCTAATTAGTACGCAATTGTCAGACTTATGTTATTCACGTTAACAATTGTAAGTAAATTAGTTTGCACATATATAGCGTGTTACCTTTAACCCTTTACATGTAACATACATGGTTGGTTATTCACTAAGACGAACCTGTGTGTTAATTTATTTAACGTAAATATTAGGAGGTTAACATTTTTTCATTTACCCTGCTCCATCAACTCCCCCTTTGGTGATTTTTAATATCACCACAAAACCCATGTTATACAATTCTATCAGATAGCATATTTCTTTGTCTGTTTGTTTTTGTTAGTTTTACACAACTGTATCCCTTTCAACTTGTCTCTTTGTCTTCTTATACATGTTTTCTTTTATTTCTTCTAGTTCTATTTCACCCATTTCTCTTTCTTTGTTTATCTTATTTTCTTTTTCTATTTTGTTCTGCCTTCTTCTTCTCTTTATACATGTAATGATTAGCATCAGTACTAAAACTATTATGATTATCATGGTCGCTACTATTATTATTTTCCCTATTACTAATCTACTCATTCTAGTAAACCAATTTATTACGGAGGAAAAACTCTTACCAAGTTTTCCCAATGCATTTTCAACCTCCAGTGGAACAAGTTCTTTGTGCAAATTGGTAATATTCTTAATATACTTTTGTATATTTTCACTTTTATCTGGAATGTAAGTGCAACAATGTTGGACTTTCAGCATTCCACAGACTCCACCCTCTTTTGCCAAAAGAATGTCAAGGGCAAGTCGATTTTGCATCACCATAGCTCTCATGGCAACCATTTCGGTATTTACCATCAAGAACCCTCCAGCAGTATCTGTAGATAAACGATCTACTACTGTGGATAATTTCCGAATTATGCATTCAAAGATATTCAAAGATATTCCCACTGCTGGTATCAATGCTCCAAAAACATCACCTACTATTTCTGAAAAGCTCTCCCTTTTCCTACGTGTAAATGTCTTTACCATTTCGTGTGTTCCCTTTTCTGCTCTATCTACATGAAAAATCTTTGGAAAGACCAGGCCTAAATAACATGATCCATACCAATGGTCCGGTAACCTGTAATAAGCTCTGTTACCACATATGTAATAGATCCCAGGAAATATTGGATCTTTTCCCCCTTTGAATCCCCAACCTCCTAAAATGTTATAATTGTCTTGGCAATCACTGGAACCCACAAAATAATTGTCATATCTTGTTCTATTTCTTCTAATGCACAATTTTCCCTGTTGGGGCCAATCCAGAGACATAGCTGCATTTGTCCTTTTCTTGTCATGATTTTCTTCCTCAAACGCCCAAAGAGGTGTTTTTGTCTCTTCTATCACTTTTCTTTGAAATTTCACTCTTCTATCCTCGACCATTTCTAAAAATACCCTTTCTTCATTTCTTAACTCACAGGTAAGGTTGTTTTTAACTATATCATCTAATATTAGAATCTTGTCTTCTATGAAAAATTCACCAAATGTTTTTGCTTCTTTTACTTTATTTAGTTCTGAAACTACAGGAATCTTTGCAAAAATCTTATCTATATTAGTGTAATAATATTCTAATCTTCCAGTCTTGTAAAATAGACTTGCTAAAACACTACGGGGCCGATTCCGATGTCGGATGGACTCAGGTCCGTCCGACATCGGTCAGGAGCCGTAACCGACCGACCTGCTGTCGACGGTTACGGCCCTGCAAGTACGATGCGACCGAACCCTGTTCGGTCGCACTCGTATACTACACAATGGGAGCATGCATTCCGAGCGGAATGCATGCTTTCATTGTGGAAATCAGGGGTGCAGTTCATCCCTGCACCCTGTGGCCGGCACCCCAAGGTGCATGCCACCGGGTGCAGGGATCAACAGAGGGGCACCATAGGTGCCCCCAGGCCGCCATTCGGCGGCCTCGCACCCATGGGGGCCCTACTGGGGGCCCCCAAAGACAGTTACCGACTGCCTTTTCGTGCCGGAAAGACCGGCACGAAAAGGCAGTGAAATACTGCCATCGTACTCCCTCGGTCGTGAAGAGGCGGCCGGGAGTACTGAAGGATTTCCGGACGGCAGACGGGCTCTCCGAGCCCGTCGTAAGCCATCCGGAAATCCGAAGTCGGATTCCTTTCCGACCGAGCCCATCGGAATGGCTCGGTTGGAAAGGAATCCGGCCGGCACGTTCCAATTCGGTCGGAAGGGCTCCGACCATCGTTCGGTGCCCTTCCGGCCGAAATCGGAATCGGCCCCTACATGTTATTCCATACGTCAAAGGAAGGTGATGATAGGTCACACCTTCTGCAACAGACGAAGGCAATTGCATACAAACATAACAATCTCTCACATCCATGGTTTCTACATACTCATATAATAATTCAGTAAAAACATTCTTTAAAAAATCTGTTATTGATTTGTCCTTATGTAACTCTGCACTACTTTTTAATATAGCTGATACCTGCATGTTAGCTCCATTTTCTTTCTCTGTGTTATTCTTTAATATAGACGTTTCTTCTACAGCTAATCTTATTGGAATGGTGATTGCTAAAATAATCCATACGGTCATTAATAATCCTGTACAAAAGAAGCACATCTTACACCATCTACGTAAGAACTCACATCTACATGTTCTATTTTTAGTATCTACCATTTTGTTCTATTACCTATTATATAGTATGTACAGAAAATGTGTCACCACACCTCAGAAATGACCTCTTAGCCACCCTACGCTCTCACTTTCTCTTGTTTGATACTTTCTTTAATTCTTTTCAGAACTCTTTCTTGTCAAATCCAGTGTTTTGTCCAGTCCGGTAGAAATTCGTTCAAATTTCTTTAAATTTGTTGCACTTCACCTTCACCCATTAAATTGTAGCTTTGTTCCGGGTTCTCGTGAGTGATCTCTTCTTCTTTGATATCAGTCAATGCAATGTATAACCATTCAGGCGATTTATACTTCAGATTTGCTTTCTTTATTCTTTCTGTTTTCTGCAAGTGTTTTCCACCTTGTTTCTCTGGTTCTTTTTGACTTGTTATCTCATTTACTTGTTCTGCACTTTTTCCATCTAGCCTTATGATCTTGTATCTCAGTTTTCTAACTTCGTCGGGCCAATTGTCTCCTTTTCTTGGCCTTTTTGGTTCACTTTCTTTTTCCTCTCTTTCTGTTCTCCAAGTTCTCTTTCTCGACTCTAGTTTCCGGTTTCCTTCTTCTCCACTTTCTTCTGATTCTGTTTCAGTTCTTCCTTTATTGTCTCTTATCTTAAATTTTATAATTTCATTTCTTTCATCTATTTGTGGTTTTTCTCGTGTTTTCTTTTGATCACCTACTTCTGTCCCTCCTCGAGGTTCTTCCGAATTTGTACCAATCTCTCTATCTGTCTCTAAATTTCCCTGTTCTTTTGTTCGTCGATCTGTCCCTATTGCTCCTCGGGGATCTTCCGATTCTTCTAACCTTCTATTTGAAACTCTCCCTTCTTCGTTTATTAATATTGTCTCTGAAGTGTTTTCACCACCACTTGTACTTGGTTGCTCACTGTTACTGTCTTTTTGCTCTGTTTCTTCTTTTATGTTATCAAATTTCCAATCTCTTTTCAGATTTTCATCACTGTCAGAATGCTCTGTATCAGATGCTGAACTAGGGTCTGATATTTCCAGCTGTCGACTCACATGTCGATCTTCAGATTCTGGAACTTTTGCTGTTTCCTCCTCTCCTCCTGTCATTACACTTGTACTTGGGTCTTCCAGATGTCGACTTACAGGTCGATCTTCAATTTCTGGAGCCCTGTTCGTCTCTTCCTCTGCATCAGATGCTGAACTGGTAGATGATATTTCCAGATGTCGACTCACAGGTCGAGCGTCAGGATCTGGAACTCTGATGGTGTGACTGGCATGTACCCAGTGTTTCTCACTAGCACACTTGACTGCAGTTGTTGTCACCAGGATCACTTGTCGTGGTTGGTCCCAGCGAGGAACAGTTTTTTCTTCGATGGACTTTTATGCGAACCCAATCTCCTGGATTCAAATCGTGAGCCGGTTTTCTTTCAAGAGTGGTCGCATCCGGTCCAACCTGATGAAACACAGAACGTACCACATCAGCCAATCCTTTGCAATAATCCAGCACCAGATCATCAGTTATAGTCAGTAGTTTGTTGACAGGTACATGTGCTTGTCTCATTGCTCGTCCCATAATTATCTCATGGGGACTGAGTCCTGTCTTTCTTTCCGGTATACTTCTGATTGTCATTAAGACTAATGGCAAGGCATCTGGCCATTTGAGTCCTGTGGCTTGACACATTTTACCTAGTCTGTTCTTAATTGTTCCATTCACTTGCTCTACTATTCCGGAAGCCTCTAGTCTGTATGCACAATGCAGTTTCTGTTTAATACTAAGTGCTTCACAAATCAATTGAACCAATTCGTTTTGAAAATGTGTTCCTCTATCTGTTTCAATCGTTACTGGGAAACCATACCTTGGAATGAATTCTCGTAGCATTAGTTTTGCTACTGTAATTCCATCATTCCTTCTGGTCGGGTATGCTTCCACCCAACGGGAAAACAAACAGACGACTACAAGGACATACCTTAGTCTATTGCTCGGAGGCATTTCAATAAAATCCATTTGCATTCTCGTGAAAGGACCTCCCTCTCGTCCTATTGTTCCCAGACTCACTACTGTCTTTCTTCCTGGATTTAGCTGTTGACAAATAAGACACCTTTGACAAAGACTCTCAGCTATGGCTCTGAATTTTGGATTATACCATGTTTGTCTAAAAAGTCCGATCATTGAATCTCTCCCAATATAAGCTTGTCCATGGTACATCCGTGCCATGTCAGAAATCATGCTATCAGGCATAACTGGTCTGTCATCCCTGTAAACCCAAATATCATTTTCCTCATGTTTTCTACATCCTGCTTTTATCCAGTTATCTTTTTCCTCATCATCTGCTGCTTCCTGTAATTGTCTCACCTCATCCCATGTTTCAACAGAGTTAGCAAAAAGCAAAGGACATGAAATATGCTCTCTTTCTTGGTTCCGGTTCAATGAGACCACATTTTTAGCACAATACTGTGCAATTTCATCAGCAAACTTATTACCAACAGTTATGTAGTCTTCCCCATTTTTATGTGCATTGCACTTCACTACCGCAAACTGTTTAGGCAGCTGTATCGCCTCAAGCAACTTTTTCACAAACTCACCATTTCTTATCGGTGACTCTGCAGACGTCAAGAAACCTCTCTGAGACCAGATCTGGCCAAAGTCATGCACCACTCCAAAGCCGTATTGGCTATCCGTGACAACTGTTATTCGAACATTCTTTCCCAACTTGCATGCTTGAATTAGAGCTACCAACTCTGCTACTTGGGCAGAACGTATCCCTTTCAAACACGATGCTTCCATTACAGCAGGTACTGTGCAAACTGCATATGCTGCACTTAGAACTCCATCATTCGTTCTCAAACATGAGCCATCCACGAATAGAATGTAATCTGATTCCTTTAAAGGCTCATCCCGTATGTCAGGTCTCGGTTTTGTACAATACTCGAGTACATTCAGACAATCATGATCAACTTCATCCATTTCAATCACACTCTCCTCATCTGGCAATGATGTTGAAGGATTCACATTCATGCATCTGTCAATGGTCACATTGTCCGCACTCAATATTACTTTTTCATACCTAGTCAGCCGACTATGTGTCATGTATTGGGTTTTGGTTCTTGTCAACAGAATTTCCACAGAATGAGGGACATATACTCTCAGTGGATATCCCATCACTATGCCTTTACTCTGCTCCAGACTTACACAAGTAGCAGCAACTGCTTTCAAACATCCAGGCAACGCTTTCGCTACTGGGTCTAAAACAGCTGAATAATATGCAATGGGTCTTTTCATGTTTCCATGTCTCTGCACCAGGACTGAAAACGCACACCCATCTCTTTCACTGCAATACAACTCAAAATCTTTTTCATAGTCAGGCATTCCCAATGCCGGAGCTTCACACAGTTTCCTTTTAGTTCTCTGAATGCTTTCATTTCCTCATCATTCATTTCAAAAGGATCTTTAACATCCTTCTTTGTTAATCTCTGTAATGGTTTTGCAATTAATAAAAATCCACTTATCCATTGTCGACAATATCCAACCATTCCTAGGAACATTCTTACCTCTCTTTGTGTCATTGGAGCTCTCATTCCTTGGATTATTTTTATTCTTTCAGTCGTTACCTTTCGCACTCCCTTCTCAATCTTATGCCCTAGATACTGGACCTCTTGTTGACAAAACTGCAACTTCGATGGGGACACCTTATGTCCTCTTTTTGCTAAATGAGTCAGCAAAGCAATTGTATCATTAACACATGCTTCCTTTGTTTTTGATGCCACCAGTAGGTCATCAATATACTGAACCATCACTGACTTCTCTGGCATTTTCAAATCTTCCAATGATTTCTTTAGAATCTGATTAAAGATCGAGGGGCTTTCTGTATACCCCTGAGGAATTCTGCACCATGCCAAAATACGCTCTCCGAACCTGAACGCAAATAATGGCTGGCTATCTGGATGTAACGGAATAGAGAAAAATGCATGGCACAAATCAATAACTGTGTACCATTCTGCTTCGCGTGGAATCTGATATAGAATTACAGCAGGGTTTGGCACTATTGGGCAGCAAGGCACAACAATTTTGTTTACCTTTCTCAAATCCTGTACAATTTTATATGTTCCATTCGGCTTTTTCAGTCCCATTATTGGCGAATTACATGGACTGCTCATTATTTCTCTCAGAATCCCTTGCTCAATCATTTTGTTTATTACTGGTGTTATTCCTTCAATTATTTCTGGTGTCAATTTATACTGGGGCGTATTTGGGTAACTCGTTCCTTCTTTAACAGAAATTTTAACAGGGTCTACTTCTTTCATTAACCCTATATCTTCTCCCGTGAAGTCCCACACTTCCTGTTTCACTGTTTCTTTCAGTTCAATTGGGATTTTCTCTACATCAAATATTGGAAATAAATCATTCACTTCTGATTCTAACTTTACCATTGTCATTTTATACAATACATCTTCATCTGGGGTCTGAAATGCAATTCCATCTGGCGTACAATAGATGGTGCAATTCATCTTGCAAAGCAAATCGCGTCCTAATAGGTTCACAGGACTGCAATCACATACCACAAATCGGTGCATTTCACTAAATGGACCAATTTTTACCTCCACTAATTTAGTAAGAGGCGCCTTAATTTGTTGATTCGAAACACCCACTACTTGGATATGTTCACCTGAGAGAGGAAGGTTTGGAATTTCCACTGACCTAACAGTAGAACGGGTAGCTCGAGTGTCCACAAGGAATGTTACATTTGCACCATTCACTTCTCCATCCACAAATGGACCTGCTTGATCTACCTCTAGAGTTGCGCCAAGCACGCACTCTTCCTCCTCTCCTAGGCACCATCATAAACTTTCATCCGACTCATCACCATCCTGTCGTAGCCAATACTGAGATATGGCAGCTGCGCGCGGCAATTGTGTTACCTGCTCTCCTCCATAGAATCCTGGGGCATATTAGCAAGACCCACGTTAAAATTATCGCCGTTTTAGCGGCAGGAAACTGCCGCTAAACGGCGATAATGGGCTTGCTAATATGCGCTATGGAATTCAATAGAAGCCCAGGTTAGATGTCCTGCACATCTAACCTGGGCTTCTATTGGAATTCTATAACGCATATTAGCAAGCCCATTATCGCCGTTTTAGCGGCAGTTTCCTGCCGCTAAAACGGCGATAATTTTAACGTGGGTCTTGCTAATATGCCCCCCTGTTTCTGCACTGTATTTCTGTTGATTAACACTCTTGGGAAGTGGTGGTTGTGGCACCTGACTTTGTTGGGTAACTACCTCACTCTGCACCTGTGGATTTAATGATTGATTTTCCGTATTAGGTTTTGGAGGAAATTTACACTCGTTTCTCCAATGCCCTAACTTTCCGCAGTTGTGGCATGGCCACTTTTTCTTTGCCTCTTCTATGCTCATTTGACCTTTTCCTTTACCTATATTTGGTTTAAACCTAGTCGGTCCTGCCTCATTAACAGGATTACTCAATTGAGCTTCTTGCTTCTCTGCAACTTTCACTTGTGCCCACATTGCTTTCTCTTTCAATTTACGCTGTCTGCTCTCAATATCATCACTACAATATTTAGCATACCTCAAAACTTCATCAACTGTGCTATTCTGCCAACAAATCATATGCTGTTTAATCATTTCACTTATCTCAGGTTTCAACCCATAAACAAATCTATATACAAAATGACTCATATCCTTCTCATTTAGTGTCTCATAGCCACTATACTGTTTGAAAACTAACAGTAGCCTCTCGTAGTATGCGTGTACTGATTCTTTGCTTTCCTGTGTGGTTCTGTCTATTTTTACCCAATCCGTTTCTTTGGGTGGAATCTTATTTTTCAAAAAGGTAATTACTTGATCATATTTTCTCATCACTTCTGGTCCTGGCGCTCCTGTTTTAGTATCTCTTGGATATTCTACAGTTGGCCAATCAATTGTAATCTTACATTCTGTCCACAAATCAGCTGGTACTACTATATCAAACAATCCATCCAAATCTATCCATAACACCTTTGAAACTTTAACAAATCTCTCCACTTGTCTGTACCATTCTACTGGTTTCTCTCTCCATTTTGGAAAATCATTCGTAAATGACAATATATCCTGTCTAGACCATGGGACATGCACATAACTACCTCCTGGAGTTTCTCTCATCGGGTACTCCCTTACAATTGATTCCTTGTCTGTCACTGCAAAAGCCAAAGACGCTTTGTCTGTCACTTTCTCATTCTTTTTAGTCCATCTGCTTCTCCATCTATCCACATCACCCCATTTCCTCAGTAAAACAATTAATTCTTTTATTTGGGTTAATCTTCCTGATGTGTTCAAATTCTCTATATCTTTTCGCAAAAATCTACTCTATATGGTTTCTGCAACGTTCTCACTTTTACAAATTCTACTCCTAGTTCATTTGCTGTCTCTTCTAATTTGTCATGTAAATTTCTAGCTCTCCATGTAATGCTCTTGCATAAGAACATAATTTCGTCATCCTGATAAGATTTCAGTTTTTCTGTGCCAATTGTCCCTAAAATCAATTCTTTCATGTCTATTTTTAACCTAATTACATCTAAGGGTTTTGTTTCGATCTCTTTCGTTTTTAGAGTTTTCATCCATTCATTCAATTCATCTGGAGTCGGACCTACAGGCGTACTATTTAATTCTATCCAATTTTTACTTCTTTCTGGTGTCTCTGATGCAGACTCAGTTACCATCGGTATTCTCCTAAACTCATTCTCATTTATCGTTAAATTAGTAGGTGGGCTTGGTCTATATGTACTAACCAAGTTTCTTGCACCTTCACCGTCTAATTCCATCCCTTCTTTCCTTCTTTGCAAGTGTGAATTCATAGGAATGACTAAATAAATGCTCTTCAATTTTCTGATTCTCAAAAACTGGTATTACTGGACCTATCGTTACTGGTACAGTTACAGCTTCCATATTCATTGTTAATTCTCTTATCTTTTCAGTTAATTCTCTTGTGGTTTTTGCCAATTCAGTTGTATTGTCACTTTCTGTCTTCTCATTTTGTGGAGTTTTCAACTGATCTTGTGACCTATTTATCTCATATCCTCGTTCTGGATTTTTATTCCTCCCAGTTTCCATTGGCGGTGCATTAGGTGTCACCACCGCAGAATTCTGTTGGTATGGAGGTGGGTTTCTGTTTAGAATATCTTCCAGCAATTCATCTTCTGTGTCACTACCACCATACCCATACTTTTCAGTCACCACATGTTTCTTTTTCTCTGTACACTTTCTCTTTGCTTCTTCCTCAACTGTAAAACCCGGAAACAAACCTCCTGTCATATTAGCATATCTCCAACGCTTTATTCTGTCCTCATGATTCACTCCCCACAACCTTCCGGGTACAAACTCATGATTTCTTAATCCTCTGAATCTTTCTCATTCTTACATCTCATCTTCCCATTCACTTAATGCTTCAAACTGTGTCGGTCTAGGTTTAGGTTCAAGCATTGCCATTTTCTCTCTCAAATTCCGAAGTACAGGTACACTAAATGAACCATTCTCAGGAAAAGCCAATGCTCCATCATTTTTAGTATATTTAGTCCAATTTTCTAACCATATGCAGGTATGATATCCGTACTTCAACATCATGTGCGAAGCTGGTGACTTCGGCGGAGGAATTACTTGTCCCTCTCTAGTCACTACCTTTTTGTCCTTCTTAAAAAAATTATTGACTTTAGATATCCACGACGTTTTCTCTCTACCATACTCATAATAAGCCATGATTCACAATTTCTCTCAAAAGTCCGCGATTCAACACTGTTCTCTATGCGTTATTCGGACCTATCCCAGCGCGACTCACACCAACGCTCCAATCCTAAGCTTCTACGTCACTGGTTTATCTGACCAATCCCAGCGCGACTCACACCAACTCTCCAATCAGAGCTGCTTCTGTATGACAGCGCACTGTCCAATCCCAGCGCGGCTTTTGTCTATGTCAGTTTTGTATGACTAGCGCACTGTCCAATCCCAGCGCGGCTTTTGTCTACGTCAGTTCTGCTGCTGACCCCTCCTTTACAAAAATTATCGGAAATTTTACTTTTCAACAATTCTTTGTTAGTTTACAACATTAAAACGCATTTCCATTGTCTGATTTCGCTAAACAAAAGTGACAGTTTATTCTAGCTTGCAAGAATACAGTTTCGTTCGATAAGTGTAGCACTTCCCTCTACCTTACCCTTCTTTCAAGCAAGGAGTAAACCCGTTTCTCTGGGGATAAAACACATGTGGAGACTACACTGCTCCTGAGAATTAAGGCCAGAGTTTCACAAGAAAACCGGTTGCTATTTCACTCACACACCTTTTATACACAAAATGTCCCTATCATAACACAACTTGTGTTATCACCAATATGAACTCAGACAATGCACTATTCCATGTGACTTCTCTTGCCACATGTTTTCCACTTCCTACTTCCCGGAAGCGTTAAAACTTTGACTTACATATAACATAACGCGACTCAACATAGAATGTTAGACATGAAATAATCAATAATCAATAATCACCAAACTAATCTATAGTAACCATAACTCTGCTACCAAGAAATCTGATCCAGCGTTATCAATAACATTTTTCTCCTATATGTCTTTGGACGTCCAGGTGCAAATATTCCTCTTAAACACAACTGTTAGACTTGGCATCTTTTGGCGTGTTTCCCCTGACTTTTTGCTTTCTGACCTCCCGGTTTTGACTCTGTTTTTGCTGGTGTAATGATTCTGCGCACTTTCCTCACTGCTGTCCAGTGGGAAAGTGCAAGTGCTCCTGTATAAAATGTGTTATGGATTGGTGTTTCCATGATTGGCCTATTTGGTTTATGTGTCAGTCCCTTGTAAAGTGCACTGCGAGTGCCAGGGCCTATAGACCAAATGCTGTTGGTGGGCTGCAGCACTGGATTGTGCCACCCACGCAAACAGCCCGTAAAGTGTAACTCGGGCCTGCCAACGCAGAGCCTGTGCGCAGCCGGGGGCTGCCATGTCGACTGGGCAAGTGCACACACTTGCAAGTCCCTAAACCTTCCCTTTGCTACATGTTAGTCACCCCTAAGGTAGGCCCAAGGTACCCCTGTGGGCAGGGTGCGTTGTATGCGAAAGGTAGGACATGCCCTGGTGTGTGTGGCATGTCCTGATAGTGAATTACAGCCTAGTTCGTTTTTCACTATTGCAAGGCTACCTGTTCGCCATAGGCCAGAACGGGCAGTTTTGATTATTACAGCTTATAATCCTAACTGACCCCGGGAACATGGTAGAAATTCGAGTTTAGTATGCCTGGACTCAGAATGATAAAATGCATCTTTTAGTGAAGTTGGTTTTAACATTCTGTGTTTGAAAATACCACTTTTAGAAAGTGGGTATTTTCTTGTCTAACCATCCAAGCCTGCCTCTGCGAGGTTGTGTATTCCTTGTCTGGAGTGTGAGTGACAGGGGCTGGGGGATGCCAGGAGACAGGGTGAGTCAGCACAGGGCTGAATAGCAAGATCTACATGTAGATGGGTGGGAGGAGTTGCACCTGGGCCCTGAATAGGACAGTGCCTTCCCTCCACAATGCTGGCTCCACCTCCTGTGGTGCGTCTGATGTCCCTGGCCTACTCACTGAAAGAAGGGACGGAGACTTGTCAACAAAGTGCTCCAGAACTGGTTTGGACTAGGCAAAGGCCTCTCTGCCTTCAGAGAACAAAGGAATTTGGGATATAAATATTGGGGCCCTGGCCCCATGAATTTAGATCTCGCTGGAATCAAGGAACCTGCCAAGACGAAGAGCTGGAAGAGCTGCCAGGAGGAGTACTGCCCCTTTGCTGTGTTGTTGCTTTGTTGGGTTGGCCTGCAGCTGCTGCTTCTGCCTTGGGCAGTGAAAGGACTGAACTTTCTACAAACTTGTGCTGAGTATCTCCAAGGGCCTGGAACTGAGCTGGCCTCCTGTTAAGAAGTCTCAGGGACTACAAAGACTTCACAAGCCTCTGGGTACCGCTTCTGGAACGCTGTTTCAGTTGCCACAGAGGAAGGGAACTGCAACCGACTCCGTCAACCGAATCCATCCCTGACCGGTGACCTGTTTGCACCGCAGACCGCATCGCCCTGCTTCGCACCGCAACCCTGGTCTCATCGTAGGCGACGTCCGACGCCGTCAACACCGAGCCGCTGCTTGCACCGTGACCTGTGGGCACCGCAGTTCGCATCGCATCGCTTCACTGAACCAGCCAGACCCGACCGACGCGGACGCTGCAACTGGCTCAAGAGTCGTGACCGCATCGCATTTGGGGCACCGCTCGCACGTTTGCGACGCACCGCTCCGACTCGCACCGCTGTCCGACACCAGCTCCCGCACTCCGGCTTGGTCGCCTGCATCACAACCTGTCAGCACCGCATCGAGCATCGTCTCACCCTGCATCGCACGCCTTGGACTCACCGACTCCGTCTGCACGACGCTCATCGAGCCGCTGCCTGCACCGCATCGAGGGACACCGCACCTTGCATCGCTCCGTCTTGCACCGCACCCGCGACGAACGCCGACCGGCTCGTACACTCCGTACCAGCCACAACGAGAAAGGTACTGTGACGAGTCTGTTCACGACTCTGCTGGCCCGTATCGACGCGGTCGGCTGGAACTGTTAGACTCTGTGGTTTTCAGCATCGCGGTAGGCTCGGACGGAGCTACCGACTCGTACGAACTTTGTTTTTGAACTATTCCTACAAAGACGAAGTTAACTTATCAAGCATTCGTTTTTAAAGTATAGTATTGTGGATTTTTGTCGTAATTGGTCTTGTCTTGAGTATATAAAAATTGGTTATTTTTCTAAACTGGTGTGGTGTCCGTTTGTAGTGCTTACACTGTATTACTGTTGGTTATGTGCAAATACTTTACACACTGCCTCTGAATTAAGCCTGACTGCTCGTGCCAAGCTACCACGAGGGTGAGCAGGGGTTACTTCACGAGTGTAACACCCTTACCCTGACTAGGAAGAAGGGTCTCTACTTGGACAAAGGTGCAAGCCATTGCCAACTAGAGATCCCATTTCTAAAATTGGTTGTCAACTGTGAGGATAGGACTTGTGTTTGCACTTGACTTACAGTGATTGGTGTGCACTACTACCATATCGCAGACCATTATGTACCACATACTGGTTCTTTTTCTTTTGGCCTATTTTTGATCTTGCCAGTTTTCAACTCACTACTTTTGTCATGCCTGACACAGCTGCATCATCCGTTGCATCTCTGGAAGTTATCTTTGAGGAGGATAGGTTGGAAACCTACGCCGTAAAGGAACTACGAGCAATTTGTAAAAACCTGAAAGTCCAAATTAAAGGCCTCACAAGGAAGGAGGAGCTACAGAAGGCGCTGAGGGCCTGGGTAGCAGCCAGACATGCCAGTGGGCAGCCTGGTAATCTCAGTGAGGAGGTGGAGGAGCCTATTTCCAGGGTGGATATGCTTTTGGGTAGGGAGGAACCCGCCAGGTCAGGCAGCAGCAGTCTGTCCCCAGAGGAGCTGGAGGACAGGCGGGAGGCAAGGCAGTTTGAGCTGCAGAAGCTCAGGCTGGAGAGTGAGCAGGAGGAGAAGAGATTGGCCATAGAGGAGAGGAAGATGCTCTTAGAGCATGAGAGAGAACTGAAGGAGCTAGAACTTAGGAGTAAGTCAGGCTCAGATGGTGGCAGCAATTCGTCCAGAAAGGCAGACAGGATTGTGCACATTCCCAAGAATGTAGGCAAGGAGTTCAAGAAGGGGGATGACATACAAAGGTGGTTTCAGGGTTATGAGGCAGCCATACACATGAATGGGGTCCCTGAGGAGAATTGGGGAGCAGGATTGTGGCCACTTTTCCCTGAAGAAGCAAGGGATGCTCTGATAGCTTTGGGTAAGGGGTATCACCTCACCTATGCTGACATGAAGGATGCCCTTCTCACGAAGTATGGTCTTACTCCTGAAAAGTACAGGGATCAGTTCAGGTCCAGTAAGAAGTCTGATGCCAACACTTGGTTGGAATGTATGGATGTGTTCTGCAGGTCGCTGGATGGTTGGGTAAAGGGCAGTAGTGTAACAGATTTTCAGGGGCTCTACAACTTGATTGCATGGGAGCACTTGTCTAGTCTATGTTTTGCAGATCTGCGCCAGTACCTAGTTGATAGTAAGCTAACTGACCCCAGGAAGCTTGTTATGGAAGCGGACCGCTGGGTGAGTACCAGGGTCCACAAGAAAGTGTTTGGGGAGACTCAGCCAAAGGTGGGCAGGGTCCCCAGCAGAAAGATGGGGGACAAGGGTAAAGCACAGGAGTTCTCTAAAGGGCCCCAAACTAGTACCCAGGGTAAAGGTTCCTAGCCCCCCGGTGATAAGAAGAAAGGGGTCTCTACAGGGAAGCCTGTTGAGACCGGCCCCCGGAAGTGTTATGCATGTGACCAGGTAGGTCACTTTAAGGGGGACCCCAAGTGCCCAAAGGGGACACAGCCACCCACCGGTGGACAGTCTAAAGTGTTGGCTAGTGTAGCGCTTGGGGAGGAGGGGTGCCCACAGGAGGGTGGGGATCCCGCAGAAATGACCCTTGTCTCACTAGGGGACAGTGAGATGGTCCCAGGAAACCAGGTGCCCCCTAACACAAAGAAATATAGCACCTGGGTGACCATTAATGGGAACAGGGTAGAGGCTCTCAGAGACACTGGAGCCAGTGTGACCTCAGTCCGGTGTCACCTGGTGTCTGAGAAGCAAGTAGTCCCCGGGCATTCCACCAAGAGGTTGCTGTAGACAACTCTGAGCGCCAGTGTATGGTGGCGCAGGTTCCCTTTGAATGGGGGGTCTCAGGTCCCTTGAGGGTGGTTGTGAGCCCTACCATGCCTGTAGATTGTCTGCTAGGAAACGACCTGGAGCAGTCCTTATGGAAGGAGGTTGAGCTCAGGTCTCACTTGGAGATGCTTGGGTTGCCAGAGTGGGCATGCGTGTCTACTCGGTCAATGGCAGCCAGAAAGGGTGATCAAGAGGACTTGGAGCCTGGAACAGTGGCCCAAGTCCCTGCCAAGAGAAAGGGCAGGGGTGCGGGAAACCGGCCCCCGAAGTTCCCACGGACCGGGAGGAGGCGGACCTCGAGGGGACGCCCGGTGCCTAAAGGGGAGCAGGTAGCCGAACTGGGAGACATCTCTGAGCTGACCCATTGGCAGCAAGAAGGGGGTCCCACCAGGGAGGAGTTCTGCAGGGAGCAGAACGAGTGCCCTACTCTGGAGGGTCTGCGGCGGCAGGCTGCAGACCAGGCAGCTGGTAATCAGTCCGGGTCACATCTGATCTACTGGGAGAGTGGTCTCCTATACAGTGAGCCTAAGGTTGCTGAGCCTGGGTCAGCCCGTGTGCTGGTGGTACCCCAGCGCTTCAGGACCTTCCTACTGGGTCTGGCTCATGACGTGCCTTTGGCAGGATATTTGGGGCAGGACAAGACCTTTGTCAGGCTTGTCACCCACTTCTTTTGGCCCCAAATGCGAAGGCAGTCAGATGCACACTGTAGGTCTTGCCAAACTTGCCAGGCAAGTGGTAAGAGTGGGAGGAAGGTCAAAGCTCCTCTCCAACCTTTTCCTGTTGTTGGAACACCCTTTGAAAGGGTAGGGATCGATATTGTGGGGCCACTGGATCCCAAGACAGCCATGGGCAACAGGTACATCCTGGTCTTGGTGGACCATGCCACCCGGTACCCGGAGGCAATCCCTCTCAGGACAACGACGGCGCCAGTGGTGGGCCGGGCGTTAATGGGGATCTTTTCCCATGTGGGATTCCCCAGAGAGGTGGTTTCTGATAGGGGGACCAATTTCATATCCAAGTATATGACATCCCTGTGGAAGGAGTATGGTGTAACCTACAAGTTCACCACTCCTTACCACCCACAAGGAAACGGTCTGGTGGAGAGATTCAACCAGACCTTGAAAGGCATGATCAAGGGTCTAATAGAACCCATGAGGCGTAAGTGGGACGTCCTCTTGCCATGCCTACTCTTTGCATACAGGGAGGTGCCTCAGAAGTCTCTTGGGTACAGCCCCTTTGAGCTCCTGTATGGCCACCCTGTCAGAGGACCTCTGAGTTTGGTAAAGGAAGGCTGGGAGGCAGCTCCCAGGAAAACTCCCCAGGATGTATTTAGCTACATGCTGGCCTTTCGAAACCAAACTGCCCGCTTCAGGAAACTCGCTCAGGCGAACCTAGAAGCAAGCCAGGAAGAAATGAAGAGATGGTATGACCAGAATGCCACTCTGGTCGAATTTCAACCTGGGCAAAAAGTGTGGGTCATGGCCCCAGTGGCACCTTGTGCCTTGCAGGACAAGTGGACTGGGCCATATGAGGTAAAGGAGCGCAAAAGTGACGTCACCTACCTGGTGGATTTGCAGGCTCCAAGGAACCCTTTGAGGGTCCTTCACGTGAACCGCCTCAAGCCCCACTTCGAGAGGTCCGAAGTGAGTATGCTCTTGGCGACAGATGATGGGGTGGAAGAGGAGAGTGAGCCTCTCCCTGACCTCCTGTCTACCAAGGAGCATGATGGGTCAGTAGAAGGTGTGATCCTCTCCCCTACTCTGACTCAGGAGCAGCAGGGGGACTGTCACCAGTTGTTGGGACAGTTCGCCCCACTGTTCTCTCTGACCCCCGGTGTTACTCACTGGTGTACCCATGACGTGGACACTGGTGACAGCCCTCCTGTGAAGCACAAGATTTACAGGTTGACTGACCGGGTCAGAGCCAGCATCAAGGAGGAGGTCTCTAAGATGTTGGCGTTAGGGGTGATTGAGCCCTCCCACAGTCCTTGGGCCAGCCCAGTGGTCTTGGTCCCAAAGGCTGCTGCGCCCGGTGCCACTCCAGAACTCCGGTTTTGTGTGGACTACCGTGGGCTCAATGCCGTCACCAGGACTGACGCGCACCCCATCCCCAGAGCTGATGAGCTCATTGATCGGTTGGGAGCTGCCCGGTTCCTCAGCACATTTGATTTGACGTCTGGGTACTGGCAGATTGCCTTAACCGATGGGGCCAAGGAGAGATTAGCATTCTCAACCCCAGAAGGTCATTACCAATTCCGGGTGATGCCCTTTGGGTTGAAGAATGCCCCTGCCACCTTTCAGAGGTTGGTCAATCAGGTGTTGGCTGGGCTGGAGGATTTCAGTGCCGCCTACCTGGATGACATTGCTGTGTTCAGTTCCAGCTGGGAAGAACATTTACAGCACCTTGAGAAAGTGTTGAGGGCTCTGCACGGTGCAGGCCTCACGATCAAGGCCAGTAAGTGCCAGATTGGGCAGGGTTCTGTGGTGTACTTGGGACACCAGGTAGGAAGCGGCCAGGTGGCGCCCTACAACCCAAGATTGACACCATTCTGGCTTGGGAACCCCCAAGACCCAGACAGAGGTGAGAGCCTTCTTAGGTCTCACCGGCTACTATAGGAGATTTGTTAAGGGCTATGGCACCATCGTTTCCCTTAACAGAGCTGACCTCTAAGAGGCAGCCCAGGAAAGTGATCTGGACTGAGTCCTGCCAGAAAGCTTTTGATGCCCTGAAGGCAGTCATGTGCACGGCGCCCGTGCTCAAGGCACCTGACTTCTCCAAGGAATTCGTCGTGCAGACTGAAGCTTCAGAGCATGGTGTGGGAGCGGTGCTCTCACAACTGAACGAAGAGGGCCTGGATCAGACTGTAGTCTTCCTTAGCAGGAGACTACTTCCCAGGGAACAGAGGTGGAGTGCCATAGAAAGGGAAGCTTTTGCTGTGGTCTGGGCACTGAAGAAGTTGAGACCATACCTGTTTGGGACTCACTTCCGGGTTCAGACAGACCACAGGCCCCTCAGATGGTTGATGCAAATGAGGGGTGAGAATCCAAAACTGCTGAGGTGGTCCATCTCCCTACAGGGAATGGACTTTATGGTGGAACACCGTCCTGGTACAGAACACGCCAACGCAGATGGTCTGTCCAGGTTCTTCCGCCTTAGTGAAGAGAACTCCAATGGGGTTGGGTAGTTCTCCCTACTTTCAGCTGGAGGGGACATGTGTTAGACTTGGCATCTTTTGGCGTGTTTCCCTGACTTTTTGCTTTCTGACCTCCCGGTTTTGACTCTGTTTTTGCTGGTGTAATGATTCTGCGCACTTTCCTCACTGCTGTCCAGTGGGAAAGTGCAAGTGCTCCTGTATAAAATGTGTTATGGATTGGTGTTTCCATGATTGGCCTATTTGGTTTATGTGTCAGTCCCTTGTAAAGTGCACTGCGAGTGCCAGGGCCTATAGACCAAATGCTGTTGGTGGGCTGCAGCACTGGATTGTGCCACCCACGCAAACAGCCCGTAAAGTGTAACTCGGGCCTGCCAACGCAGAACCTGTGCGCAGCCTGGGGCTGCCATGTCGACTGGGCAAGTGCACACACTTGCAAGTCCCTAAACCTTCCCTTTGCTACATGTTAGTCACCCCTAAGGTAGGCCCAAGGTTCCCCTGTGGGCAGGGTGCGTTGTATGCGAAAGGTAGGACATGCCCTGGTGTGTGTGGCATGTCCTGATAGTGAATTACAGCCTAGTTCGTTTTTCACTATTGCAAGGCTACGTGTTCCCCATAGGCTAGAACGGGCAGTTTTGATTATTACAGCTTATAATCCTAACTGACCCCGGGAACATGGTAGAAATTCGAGTTTAGTATGCCTGGACTCAGAATGATAAAATGCATCTTTTAGTGAAGTTGGTTTTAACATTCTGTGTTTGAAAATACCACTTTTAGAAAGTGGGTATTTTCTTGTCTAACCATCCAAGCCTGCCTCTGCGAGGTTGTGTATTCCTTGTCTGGAGTGTGAGTGACAGGGGCTGGGGGATGCCAGGAGACAGGGTGAGTCAGCACAGGGCTGAATAGCAAGATCTACATGTAGATGGGTGGGAGGAGTTGCACCTGGGCCCTGAATAGGACAGTGCCTTCCCTCCACAATGCTGGCTCCACCTCCTGTGGTGCGTCTGATGTCCCTGGCCTACTCACTGAAAGAAGGGACGGAGACTTGTCAACAAAGTGCTCCAGAACTGGTTTGGACTAGGCAAAGGCCTCTCTGCCTTCAGAGAACAAAGGAATTTGGGATATAAATATTGGGGCCCTGACCCCATGAATTTAGATCTCGCTGGAATCAAGGAACCTGCCAAGACGAAGAGCTGGAAGAGCTGCCAGGAGGAGTACTGCCCCTTTGCTGTGTTGTTGCTTTGTTGGGTTGGCCTGCAGCTGCTGCTTCTGCCTTGGGCAGTGAAAGGACTGAACTTTCTACAAACTTGTGCTGAGTATCTCCAAGGGCCTGGAACTGAGCTGGCCTCCTGTTAAGAAGTCTCAGGGACTACAAAGACTTCACAAGCCTCTGGGTACCGCTTCTGGAACGCTGTTTCAGTTGCCACAGAGGAAGGGAACTGCAACCGACTCCGTCAACCGAATCCATCCCTGACCGGTGACCTGTTTGCACCGCAGACCGCATCGCCCCGCTTCGCACCGCAACCCTGGTCTCATCGTAGGCGACGTCCGACGCCGTCAACACCGAGCCGCTGCTTGCACCGTGACCTGTGGGCACCGCAGTTCGCATCGCATCGCTTCACTGAACCAGCCGGACCCAACCGACGCGGACGCTGCAACTGGCTCAAGAGTCGTGACCACATCGCATTTGGGGCACCGCTCGCACGTTTGCGACGCACCGCTCCCACTCGCACCGCTGTCCGACGCCAGCTCCCGCACTCCGGCTTGGTCGCCTGCATCGCAACCTGTCAGCACCGCATCGAGCATCGTCTCACCCTGCATCGCACGCCTTGGACTCACCGACTCCGTCTGCACGACGCTCATCGAGCCGCTGCCTGCACCGCATCGAGGGACACCGCACCTTGCATCGCTCCGTCTTGCACCGCACCCGCGACGAACGCCGACCGGCTCATACACTCCGTACCAGCCACAACGAGAAAGGTACTGTGACCGAGTCTGTTCACGACTCTGCTGGCCCGTATCGACGCGGTCGGCTGGAACTGTTAGACTCTGTGGTTTTCAGCATCGCGGTAGGCTCGGACGGAGCTACCGACTCGTACGAACTTTGTTTTTGAACTATTCCTACAAAGAAGAAGTTACCTTATCAAGCATTCGTTTTTAAAGTATAGTATTGTGGATTTTTGTCGTAATTGGTCTTGTCTTGAGTATATAAAAATTGGTTATTTTTCTAAACTGGTGTGGTGTCCGTTTGTAGTGCTTACACTGTATTACTGTTGGTTATGTGCAAATACTTTACACACTGCCTCTGAATTAAGCCTGACTGCTCGTGCCAAGCTACCACGAGGGTGAGCAGGGGTTACTTCACGAGTGTAACACCCTTACCCTGACTAGGAAGAAGGGTCCCTACTTGGACAAAGGTGCAAGCCCTTGCCAACTAGAGATCCCATTTCTAACAACAACTATATCCATATGACGGTGGGGCCCATAACACCGCATATACATTCACTCACTCATTTATTCCCTGGATTTCATCCGTTCTTACTTAGGAGAAAAACAGTTAAATGATATGCTGGAAGGAGACGGGATACCTTTTTATAAAGACGACATTACACTTCTCAAGCTCTAAGGTATTCCGCTCATTGGTCGATGGACCAACTAGTAGGAATCAGTTGATGGTGATTAAGACCAGCTCAACCACTATAAACCTTTAAACATTTACATTTGTCATTGAGCTAAAGAACCACTGACTCATTGTTTTAAAGATAATAAAGTTTATATAAAGTTTAGAAGCATGAATAAGTTTCAAATTTATTATTCAGATTATTACATTTAGCATCATTATAAGAATAAATTGAAATTGCAATGCATACCTATTAGATGGAAAAATAAAGTTCGTCACAGCAAGATCTTCCGAAAGATCTATCTATCTGTCCTGGAAAAACAGGCCTTCTCGTTCCTTTCCCTTTAGTATTTTAAGAATAAAAGTCTAATGTTTTAAATGAAAAAATCTATTAGGATTTAAAAAAGTTCTCCAATATCAGCGTCTCATGCTCAATCAAAAATATAAAATAGCAGCAGCAGCCGCAGCATCAGTTCGTAAAAACGGCAGCGTTGAAAACAACAGCATCAATAGCAGCTAGCAGCAACAGCAGCAACAACCCCTCCCCTCTAAGAGTAGGTCTTCTTATACCCTAATACTAGCTTACTAAGTGAAAATGATACATCTTTATGGCGAGATTCTCCCTAATTGGTCCATTCAGGTCAGTATACATCTCATTATGAATATCCTTGTTTCAACCAGTTCTTTGTGGCAAGTTCATACTTTTGTCGTTTCTCACGGGTTCATGACATTTCCCCTTAGTTCATAGGTTTCAAACTGTATCCTTTTCTGATACTTTTCAGTCGGTCAGTTTATTGTCCATTCATTTATTCACTGCGACTTCTCACGCTTTTGCTGTCTTGCTTTGGCACACGTTTATGCGATAAGGTCATCACAGCCTTGACCACGCTTCCATCCTAGGCTTTTGGAATGATCACATGATCCCTCTTGTTCACGGCCTTTCTTTCTTTCGTAACCCTCTCGCGCCTGCGTACTCTAACTCATGGCGGCCATTTTATTTTGCTGCTCATCAGGCCTAAGCGCACTATTATAAAGATAAACAAAACAGAGTTAAGAATAAAGAATATAAGCCTTTTCGTTTCCCTCCCGTCATTCTACGTACCCCAATTAGGTATTACCTAGCAAAAGCGACATATAAAGCCATCCCTTACTTACCAACGCTTTGTTTTGCCACTACACAGTTTATTTCCAAGCACAAATCATACATTTATTATTCTAATTAGTACGCAATTGTCAGACTTATGTTATTCATGTTAACAATTGTAAGTAAATTAGTTTGCACATATATAGCGTGTTACCTTTAACCCTTTACATGTAACATACATGGTTGGTTATTCACTAAGACGAACCTGTGTGTTAATTTATTTAACGTAAATATTAGGAGGTTAAAATTTTTTCATTTACCCTGCTCCATCAAGCACTCAAAAGCAGACTGCCCCAGGCCCAAACGGGATTCCATAAGCAGTCTTTAAAAATTACTCCCAGTTTTGGGCAGAGAAATTAACCTCTGTTTTCTCCAAAGTGCTCCAGAAGGAAGAAGTCCCTGACTCATGGAGGGGTTCAATTATACATTACATCTTCAAGAGAGGGAAGAGGAACTCCCCATCTAATTACCGACTGATCTCTCTTTTAGATGTGGAAGCAAAGTACTTTGTGGACCTGTTGCTGGAAGATCTGAAATCCTGGACAACAGACAAAGAGATAATCCCGTTGAACCAAACAGGATTTCACAAAAGCAAGGCGTATTTCAAACCTGCTGGCACTCTCCATGCTTTTGGCCCAAGCTGACCGTGCATGGGCTCTACTTTACATCTGCTTCGTCGATTTTAAGGCAGCCTTCGACTGGGTCCCCAGGGGTCACCTGTGGAAAAAACTGCATTCATGGTTCATCCCACAGAATTTATTAAGGGCAATGGAACTCTTATACTCCATAACCTAGATATGGGTAAAGTTAGGTCACAGTAACTATGTGTCCAGGAAGGTCCATACAACAGCAGGGCTCAAACCATGCTGCGTACTGGCCCCCTTGTTATTTAAACTTTATACATCAGATCTTTCGCCGGCGTTAGACCTTGTCAATTCCCCTCCACCAAAATTGGGAGGAAAACTGCTATCCAACCTCCTGTATGCAGACGACCTGGTTATGTTAAGTAAAACAAAAGTGGGCCTCCAGCGACTAATAAATAAGTTTGAGGTATACACCAACTCAAATGGTCTGGAAGTGAATGTGACAAAACCAAAGTAGTCGTCTATGGCAAGAGGGTAAAAAGGGTCTTGGTATTGGAGAAATGAGAGACTTGAAAAAGTATTGGAGAGAGGACCCTGGATTGACGCAAGAGGAAGCCAGTCACCACAATGGGAGTCAATAAGAAACAAAGTTCAGGCCCCTCAATGTGCCTTTACAACTGCTTCTAAGCAGTATGGGTCTCTAGCTTAGACCCAATTCTTCAGGTGATTAGGGCAAAGCTACTGCCAACATTAACATATGGAAGCGAAGTCCTAATGGAAAAGGATGCTGGCCTCTTGAACATTTTGGTAGCCAAGACATATAAATCTGTTTTTCGTCTTCCTAGGACAGTTTTCCCAGCTCAAATACGCCTAGGGTTTGGCCTACCAAACCAAGTAATAGGCACAAAATAAGCATTTCTCATTTTGTGCCACAAACTAAGAACCTCTAGATTAGACACCTTAGACAATTTTAACTGGCAGGAAATCGAATCCAGCCCAAGCAATTCACCGCACTGTCAGTTCCTGGAAACATCCTTAAACACTCTCCGGGCAAGGGATTTATGGAACCAGCAGGTGTCGCAGACAGTGTTTAAAAATTGGGTCTCCATCAGTGCCCACAAGGTTAGCAAATTGGAGGATAAAAACATGCTAGCACAGCAAAGGCATGCCTGGATGGTGTTAAATACATGTATTGCAAAAGGCCACCAGTCCTTTTTAAGCACAAACTACTCGAAGTGTGTTAAACTGAAGTTAATGCATTATCAATTTGGGGCATTTCCAACACCAGACTTCCTACCCAAGTGTCTGCCCCAAACCACAGACTCCGCCTGTCGGCTGTGTGCAATCTCTAAAGAAACACTTACGCATATAGTCTGTTTGTGACCAGCCCTCCTTCAGAACCAGAGGCATCTTGGTTAGAGCGTTCCAGTCCCTTAACGTGCGGTCTTGCAGACAGGCTATTATGGCAGCAATGAACCCGGTCAACATCCAATTGACATTAGACTGGTAAAGTTTTCATCTAAGTTCAGTGAAATGCTCTTAAACAATGGACATTTAGCTTAATGATTTTTAGTCTCTAAATTTACCCATACTTTACACTATAATGACACCCAGTTATATAATTCTTCACAATATGTACAACATGCACTTTATGGCGAATGTGATTTTAGATTTTTAAAGTTGTAGAGGACTTCTAAGTTATGCATGATAATTATGGATTAGCACTTTATCTGTTTTAATGCCCTCCAGTTATATAGCCCAATATGATAACTACTTTCTGGTGAGGCGAGTTGTGATTCCACACCCTCAACAAGAGAACCCTTTTATGTAATGTGTGATCCAAATGTCCTTCGAAGACTCTCACTCTTGTATGCATTGTGATTTTAAGTGTGCAGTAGCTCTAGTGAAGTTTTTATGTACTATGATTTTTGGTAGGATTTTAATTACTCATGCAAATAAATAAATATGTATATATATATTATATAGTTTTTGGTGATGTAGGCGATGCAGCGAAGGATGATAGTTACAAGTCTTTCTGTTCAAATTTAATCTAGTGACCTTTGGTCAATAGAGCTCATGCTCAGTTTTTTGGTAAGTGTAGATGGACGCAAACATTGTCTGCACTGGTTTTACAATAATAATAATAAGGGGGCGTGGCTAGGCGCCAAACATGGCGGTCACGCTGTAGCGGAGCTCCCGGCCGGGGCTCGACTTATCCTGTAATTTCCGCTGAACCTGGGCATTTCCCTGCCATTTAATCTGTCCGCCTGCCTGCAGATCTACCGGGGTCTCCTACCTGCAACGACGAAGCTGTGAGTCTCCGGAGCGGCCGAGATATCCCGGTCTGGGCGTTATCGGCACTCCCTGGCCCTGCGGCACTGAGGGGGAGGGCCGCCGGGAGACGGCGCCTGGAGGCCGGCCGTCATCGCTTCCTGCTGTGGGCACGACTGATGGAGGCGCGGACCCGGCGCATGCCCAGATCTGCGCTGGTGCTGCGGAGGGCACGGATCGGCACCGAAATGGGGGCCCTGGAGTCGGAGGGTCCCAGTCTACACAGCGAGGCCTCCTGAGACGCGGCGCACCGGCTGCCCTGCATGGGAACTTTTCCGGAGGAATGGGGACGGCGCGAGGTGCCTCGCTGACGTGACCTCCCCATTTGCCGTCTCTGGGAGTGTTGTGCTCTGGACTCGGGCCGGCGGCCGGCCGGGCGTGCAGCTGCCGCGCTGCTGTGCTGACTGCATCACTGGGCGGGTCGGAGTGGTTGCGACGTTCGCCCTGCGGCTGGCGCTGAGGCTCATGCGGCTGCGAGGTTGGAGCCACATTTGTATTGTGCTGATTGCCCCATCGACCCCGGACTGCGAGGGTGCCCCGTCGGATGGGCACAGGCCGGGGGTGAGGTGAGCGGACCCTGCGGCCTGGCAGCAACCTACGTGCGCATATGACCGGGCGGCCGTTTTGGGTGCCGGCTGCTATGTTGGGGGAGGCCTGGACCCCACGCTTGTCCCTCTGAGTGGCTGAAGTACCAACGTCTGGGGCTCGACACTGTGAGTACTGCCTGTGGCCCCCTGACGCCTGCCTTTGTTCCTGACCGGGGTGCCTTTCCTTCCCTGCCCTGGCTCTCTGTTTGCGGCCTAGGGGCTATCTGCATGCGGACTGCCCTCTTGCCCGGCGGTGCCTAGAGTTCCTATCGTGCTGGGCACGGCGACTTCCGCAAACGCCCATGGGTCTTCTCACTTCTTCTTCTTGCCACTGTACACGCTACCATGGGGCGCCAGCGGGGGAAGCAACCCGAAGGGCCAACTACCGAGGATCCGCCTCAGGGGGCTGCTGACTCGGCCTCCCAGGCTTCCTCGATCAGTTGCGTTCCGCCGACGGCCCTGTCGCCCCCTCCTGACAAACTGGACCTGATTTTGCAGGAGATAAGAGACTCGCGCCAGGCGATTGAGCACCAGATCGGCACGCTTACTACCAGCCTCAATCTCCTGCGTGCAGATCATGGTAATCTCGCAGACACAGTCAAGGACCACACCCGAACACTAACTGATCTTGTACCTCAACAAAAAGACCATTCTGACCAGTTAACGCACCTGAAGGAGAAATTGACAATCCTGCTGGACAGGGCGGAAGATGCGGAGGGGAGGGCGCGACGAAATAACATCCGCATTATTGGAATGCCGGAACGATCCGAAGGTAATGATGCAACGCAATTTGCTGAGAAATGGCTCAGGGACCGGGTGGCCCCGGAGGGACTCTCCGCCTTCTTCTGCGTGGAGCGTGCACATCATATCCCTACGGGCAGGCCGGCTGCGGGTCGGCCACCCAGACCACTCATAGCCCGCATTCTCAATTACAGAGATCGTGATCTTCTGCTGCAGAGAGCACGGGAAAATGCCCCAATACAGTTCGAAAACACCCGAATCTCCCTGTATCCGGACTACACTGTGCAGGTGCAGCGCCAAAGAGCCTCTTACCAGCCGCTTAAGAGGAAGCTCCAAGCCCTCAATCTGAAATACGCTTTGCTATTCCCCGCACGTTTAAAAATCATCCACAACCAGAAAACCCACTTTTTTGACTGCCCTGAAGCGGTGAACGATTGGCTCGAACATACTTTACCCTCCCAGACCCTGGATAACATCGATCAACGGGTGCGGGGGGTGCGGATGCAGTCCAACCGGCTCAGACCCCGCCTCGGTGGAGCCCTGAGATCGCTATCTACTACGACGAAACCAACACTGGAACAGGCCGTGCTGGAACAGGAATCGGCGCTGGAGGTGGCTGCCGCCATGCGGGATCCTACACAGATCTCTTCCTCCCCAGAACAATCTGGCGATGAAGTAGCGCCGTCGGACTCTGGAAGTAATGACATTCTGTTCCCCTCGATTATTCCGCAGCTAGTCAAGGAGCTGTTTGGTTGACGCGGAGGCCTGACCCCTGCGGCTCTCCCGTAAATATGACTCTGATCTGCTTTGCTGGGGGACAGTACGACGTTCCTAATATCTGTATAACATGTGATTTTTTGACTTGCTCTTTCTTCCCAGGTTCAGCATAATTCATATTTCACAATTCTACATAGTCCCGGCGGGAGTGTAGCTCTGTGTATACCTATACGGAGATGTTTGGTGCTAGGCCAGCCCCCCTTGCAGTTGCAATTACTGCATGGTGTAACCGTTTGGACTTAATGATTGTTAGTATATGTTTGGACCAGCATAGTTCGATTGCTGGCCCTAGTATTGAGGATTGTTTTTTCTGGGGTAGTTCTTGGTTCCCGGTCTGCACTCCACCTTTTACTGTATTGTATTCTCGATGTCTCCCTAGGGCGCCCTTTTCTCCATGGGTGTTGCTATATGGCTGTTTTAGCTAAATATAAAATATTAACATGGAACGTGAGGGGCATGGGGTCTGTACACAAGCGGCATCGAATCCACGCCCAGCTGAACAGGCGTATGGTCCACATAGCTCTTCTCCAAGAAACGCACTTGACGGACTCAGAGGTTGTTAAACTGCAGAGGAAATGGAAAGGGCAACTCTATAATACATCCCACTCTGCCTTTGCATGGGGGTCTCTTGTCTGGGTCTGGAACGGGGTACCTTTTGAGTTGCTGGAACGGAGGGTAGACACGGCGGGGCATTATGTCCTCCTGCGGGGTAAACTTGACAGAGTTCCAATTGTTCTGGGTAGGGTGTATGCCCCAAACTATGAACAGACTACCTACCTTGCTAGCCTTAACGTGGTTTTAATGGACTGGGTACTGTGCCCTAGGGTTATTGGCGTGGATTTTAATTCTGTCTTGGATGTGCAACTGGACCGCTCTCACCCCCCGGTTCAGGGTGCAGTGACTACTAAAACTGCGGATTTCTTACATGCCTGGGCTGTGGGTTGGGAGATTAGCGATATATGGCGCACGCAACACCCTTCTAGCCGGGAATATTCATTCTACTCCCCCCCACATCAGTTGCACATGCGGATAGACAGAATCTTCTGCTCCACGTCCCTGTCACCCCAAGTAGTTGAATCGACGTACCTCGGGAAAACATTATCTGATCACAACCCACTCGAAGTGCTGCTTGAATGGGGGAGGGCCCTGGCTCCGGTCCCGACCTGGCGATTGTGACCGCTTACACTAGAGGATGGGGTATTCCGTAACACCCTAGGTACTGCCATCACCAATTACTTCACAGAGAATACTGGTTCGGCATCCTCATGCTTAGTCGAGTGGGACGCGTTTAAATCAGTGATCAGGGGGTAGCTATAGGGGCTACTGTTGGGGCCTGACACGAACTGCACAAGAACCTTACTTCGGTGGAGGACTCCCTGAATAAACTAGAAAATGAGACTAACACCGACCCCTCTCGGCAGGCGCCATTGCAGAAAGCCAGAATTCAACATGCGGAGCTCCTTGAACGACTCTGCTTAATAGACTACAGTACATATACCCAATATAGTCATAAAGAGGCTGACAAATCAGGGACCCTTTTGGCTCGTCTTGTTCGTGACACTCCTCCCCCGATCCCCATAACGGAGGTCTCCCTCCCAGACGATATTAACGCGGCGTTCTGTACTTATTACAAGACCTTATACACTGCCCCGACTGCTGTGTCCCAAGATCTCCTGACTGCTTTCCTGGATGGCCTCACCTTCCCTACACTGTCGGCAGATGCACAATCGGACTTGGAGGCCCCTATTACCAAAGCTGACATAATGGGAGCCCTTAAGGATCTCCCTAGAAACAAGACTCCGGGTCTGGACGGACTGCCAGCGGTGTTCTAGCTGACCTACACTGAGCAACTGGCCCCACACCTATTGCACCTTTATAAGACAGCACCAGAAAAACACACACTTCCCACCACGACTATGCAGGCACTGGTTGTTTCCCTCCCCAAGCCTAATAGGGATCCTCAAGACATATCAGGATATCGTCCTCTCTCCATGTTAGCTACTGAGTATAAAATACTCAGCAAAATATTAGCCCAGCGTCTGCTCCCCACCTCCCAATACTTATTCATATTGACCAGTGCGGATTCGTACCGGGCCGCAGCACCTCTCTCAATATCAGGCGCCTTCATTACCTGATGGAAACTGCTGCCGCCCTTTCCGACACTGCTGGATGTATCTCTCTGGATATGCGACAGGCGTTCGACACTCTTGATTGGACGTACATGCTGTCTTCTCTTAAAAAATTCGGTATCCCACAGGGCTACCTGCAGTGGGTCAAATTATTGTACTCCTCTCCCACAGCTCTGGCCCGGACAGGCACTTATATATCAACTGCGTACCCTGTGGCCAGGGGCACCCGGCAGGGCTGCCCACTGTCACCAATATTGTTTGTCTTGGCGCTGGAACCCCTACTCCTCAAGATTCGTAAGGAGGCCGTGGACTAGGGTATACCCGCGTTTAACGTGACACATATAGCATCGGCATATGCTGATGACATTATCCTTTATTTTAAGGACCTCACAGCAAGCCTGGAACCCATTCCGTCTCTATTTAAAAGTTTTGGGCGGGTATCGAGTCTGACTATTAACGCCCAAAAGTCTCACGCTTTCTCTATGCGCCACCGGGACGCCCCTGACCCGATAGCCTTTGGAGATCTCCTACTGACGTCCGCCCCAGTACTTGGGTATACAAATTTATAGAACTCCCCAGGACTTAATTGATGGTAACCTGCAGAAGGCAATACGGTCCCTCCGGAAGCAGATCTCCTTTTGGACTTCTTTGCCATTGTCTGTGATGGGCAGGATAGCCATCTCAAAAATGGTGATGCTCCCCCGCCTCCTTTACTTCTTTGCTAACATACTGGTTGTAATCCCGCCTGGTATTTTTAAGACGTTGGACTCTCTATTGCTGGACCTTATCTGGGGAAAGGGACGCAGGAGCGTGAGACTGGCAAAACTACAGCTCCGACCCGACGAGGGCGGTTTGGGGGTGCCAGACTTTCGGGCATACTGTATGGCCAGCCAATTACAATGGCTGTCCTATTGGCTGGCGGGTAGACACGTCCAAGAAATTGGGTACACTGGCCGCCTTCTTGGTCAGGGTACGCCTCATGCCTTACTTCTACCGCGGGCTAAAATCCCGCCTACGGCTCCCCCCTTGCTTAAGACAGCATTAGCGTACTGGAAGAAGTCTCTTCAATATACAAAACAAGCCCTCCCGTACTCTCCCAATATTCTCTTCCTTGGGATCCCTGGCGCCCACGGGTTAATAACGAAGCGGATTGTGTCCCCCTGGGATCGGGAGGGGTATCCACTGTTGGAGCACTGTTCGTAGAGGGTACACTAACGGACCACGACAATTTCACCCGCGCTCATGGGGTCCCCCCGACACTGTTTCTCCTTCACGCTACCATTATTCATTATGTCAAACGCCATTGGTCACCTGATGGGATAGAACCCCCAAAGCATGAACTTGTATATGCTACACACCTGATGGGCACTGGTCGTCATCTTACCCGATGGCTCTACATGGGGATCCGCATACACTCAGGGACGTCGCTATCTCCACTCCGGACTAAATGGGCTTTGGGTCTGGGGAAGGAGCTTACAGACAAAGATTGGACATCTATACTGGAATTTCCCAAGAAAGTCTCCCAAACCGCTAAATTTAAATACATACAATACATGATTTTACACAGGGCCTATCCGACCCCGCATCGTCTGAACTGTAAAAACAGAGAAAGAGCAGCTGGGTCATAGATGACTGCACCACCACGACTAGTCACTATGTTATTAACAATATTGCCCACCTCAAATGGTCCGCTGCCTATAGACCACAGATATAACAATGTAAAATTGATTTGGATGAGAGGCAATATATTGGCATAAACAATTCAAGCAGAATCAGTAACAAAAACCACATCAAAGACAGACATTTGTATGACAACGTTTTCTGGTCTTTTTATTCTCTTAAAGCCCTTGACTCACTCACCCCCCCGGTGTCCCCAACTGAGCCCGTGTCGCCCGCAGTTCCCCTTTTTCCTATAGACAACCCGCTTGAAACTGAGTAACATCATGCTATATTCTATTGCCTATACCTAGGGATGACTGAGACTGAAACTGTGTGCTCCACTGTGTGGGGTTGTTAGACCTGGCATCCTTGGCGTGGGTCTCCCTTCCATTTTTTCGTAATGCCTCCACTGTTGCCGATATGTTTTTGCTGGACTAGATGCTCATGGGCACTTTGCCGCTCCTAATCAGTGCCAAAGTGCAAGTGCTCCCTATCGTAAATTGATGTATGTATTAGTAACTCCATGATTGGATGATTGGTTTACTTGTCAGTCCCTAGTACCGTGCACTGAGTGTGCCCAGGGCTTGTAAATCCAATGCTGCTAGTGGGCTTTCAGCACGGGTTGTGCCACCCACAGAAGCAGCTTGTAAACTGTGTCTCAGGCCTGCCATTGCAGAGCCTGTGTGCAGCCTAGGGCTGCCATGTCGACTTGGTGAGTGCACCCACTTACCAGTCCCTAAACCTTCCCTTTACTGCATGTTGGTCACCCCTAAAGTAGGCCCTAGGGCAGGGTGCATTGTAAGTATAAGGTAGGACATGCCCTGGTGTGTGTGGCATGTCCTAATAGTGAATTACAGCCATTTTCGTTTTTCACTATTGCAAGGCTACCTACTCCCCATAGGCCAGAATGGGCAGACTGACTATTACACCTTATATTCAGAACTGACCCAGGGAACATGGTAGAAAAACGAATTTAGTATGCCTGAACTCAGGATGATAAAATACATCTTTTAGTGAAGTTGGTTTTAACATTCTGTGTTTGAAAATACCACTTTTAGAAAGTGGGTATTTTCTTGCCTAACTATCCAAGCCTGCCTCTGCTAGGTTGTGTATTCCTTGGCTGGAGATTGAGTGACAGGGGCTGGGGGTGGCTACAGGAGACAGGGTGAGTCAGCACAGGGCTGAATAGAAAGATCTGCATCCAGAGTGGAGGGAGGAGTCGCACCTGGGTCTGAATAGGGCTGTGCCTGCCTTCCACAATGCTGGCTCCACCTCCTGCCGGGCGGCTGAGCACTCTGCCCCACATTCTGAAAGGAAAGAAGGAGTCAGAAAAACAAAGTGCTCCAGGACTGACCAGAACTGGTTTTGGGCTAGGCAGAGGCCTCTCTGCCTTCAGAGAACAAAGAGAAACTGGGTATAAAAGGGGACCCAGACCCCTAGGAAATTAGATCACTTTTGGGAACAAGAAGAAACCTTTGCTGAGGAGCGGAACCAAGAAGAAACTGAGGAGAGACTATCCCTAAGCCTGAAGTGCTGCTTGGGGAATTGGCCTGCAGTGGTTTGCCTGACTGCCAAAGAAAGGAGAAAGGAACTTTTGCTTTGCTGTGACTTTCATCAACTTGTGAAGGATCTCCAAGGGCTTGGAAGAGAGCTTGCCCCCTGACCGAAGTCCCAGGACCATTGGACTTCACCCCCTTTGTGAATTGCTGCTGGAAACTCTGTTTCAGTGGCTACAGAGGTAGGGAGCTGTGACCGACTCTCACGACCGACTCGGTGTCCTGTAAGCACCGCATCGAAGCACCGTCTCGCCCTGCAACGCAGGGCCCTGGTCTCACCGACTCCGTCAACGAGCCGCTGCCTGCACCGCATCGAGGGACAACGCGTCCTGCAACGCTTCGCTACGCCGAATCGAACTGGTCCGACCGACACGGTCACTGCTGCTGAGTTCGAGTCCTGTGACCGCACCGGAGTTGGGCACCGCTCGCACGCTTTGCGACGCACCGCCCGACTCGCACCGCTGTCCGGACTGATCGACGCCAGCTCCTGAATCCGGCTCCGTCGCCGCACCGCAACCTGCCTGCACCGCATCGAAGCACCGTCTCGCCCTGCAACGCACGGCCCTGGTCTCACCGACTCCGTCTCGATGACGTCAGCGAGCCGCTGCCTACACCGCATCGAGGGACAACGCGTCCTGCAACGCTTCCATTTTTGCATCGCGACCGCGACGAACAGCCAGCCGGCTCGCACGCCCGTGCCTGCTGCTTCAAGTAAAAGGTACTGTGACCGAGTCTGTCTACGCTGTGTTGGCCCGTCTCGACGCGGTCAGCTGGATTTGTTAGACTCTGTTTGTTCTCGACATCGCCGTAGCCGGAGGAGGCTACCGACTCGCACAGAACCTTGAATTAAGCCTTTTGATCAGAACTAAGCACTCTTGACAGTATTGTGGATTATTTTTGTCGTTTATGGTCTTGTGATAAATCTATATAAAGTATACCTATTTTTATAAATATATAACCTGTGTGGTGTCCATTTGTAGTGTTGTCACTTGATTACTGTATGTGTTCACAAATGCTTTACACACTGCCTCTGAACTAAGCCTGTCTGCTCGAGCCAAGCTACCAAGAGGGTGAGCAGGGGTTATTTCAGGAGTGTACCTACTTTCCCTGACTAGACTCAAGGGTCCCTATTTGGACAAAGGTACCTACCTCTGCCAACTGGAGACCCCCAAATCTACCATTGGTGGTCAGCGGTGAGGATTCTGGACTTGCATTTGTGACTCATGTACAGTGATTGGTGAACACTACTTAGTGAGTGCAGACCAAAACACAACCACATACTTTAATAGCATTTTTTCTAGGATTTCCTATTTTTGCAACTGCCAAGTTTAATCACTATGGAGAAACCAGCATCAGTAGCCTCTGTTGAGTGTGATTGGGAAGAAGAGAGGCTAGAATGCTACACCCTCAAGCAGCTCAGGCAATTCTGCAAAAAGTTTAAAATGTCCATGACCGGGCTCTCCAGGAAGGAGGACCTCCAAAAGGCGCTGAGGGCCTGGGTCGAATCAAGGAGTGCCCCTGTGGAGGGGGCTGAGAATGCAGAAGGGCAGCTGGAGGGGCTATTGGGTCTAGGGGCTGGAAGACCACCTTCCCCAGTAGGTAGCAGTGTTTCTGCCAGAGGACTGTCTCCAGAGGAGTTGGAGGACAGGAAAGAGAGTAGGATGCACGAAATGGAGCTGACCAAGCTCAAGCTGAATGGGCAGTTAGAATTCGAAATGCAAACTAGGAAATTAGCCCTAGAGGAAAAGAAAATGCAGTTTGAACATGAGAAAGTTTTGAGGGAGTTGGAATTGAAGGCCAAAAGCTTAGAGATTACTCCCTCTGGTGGCAGTGTGACCGCCTGTGCCTGTTGAAGCTAGGGTGTATATTCCCAAAGATGTGGTGAAGGAGTTTTTTAAAAATGATGACATTGGGCAGTGGTTCAAAGCCTATGAGGTAGCCATGTCTTCCCACCGGGTCCCTGAGAAGGATTGGGGAGCGGGGTTGTGGGGACGGTTCCTCAGTGAAGGGCGGGATACCTTGTTGGATTTGCCCTCTGAAGTCTATAATTCGTACAGCCACATGAAGGATGCCTTAAATACTATGTATGGTTTGACCCCTGAGCTTTATAGGCAAAGGTTCAGGAACTGTAGTAAGATTGAAAGCAGTACCTGGGTTGAATATGTGACCTTCTTTTGCAGAGCCTTGGATGGTTGGGTAAAGGGTAGCAAAGCGACTGATTTTCAGGCGCTCTTTGATTTGATTGCATGGGAGCACTTGTCCAGTAATTGCTTTCCTGAGCTACGCCAGCACCTGATTGATAGTAAGCTGACTAACCCTAGGCAGCTTGCTGAGGAGGCGGACCGCTGGGTGAGTACCCGGGTCCACAAGGGTCACGTGGGAGACTCCGCCAAGGGTGGGCAGGGTCCCCAGCAGAAGAGTGGGGGGACAAGGGTAAACAGAGGGAGTTCCATAAAGGGCCCCAAAGTAGACCCCAAGGGAACCAAGGGAAAGCTTCCCAGCCTCCCCTGAGAAGAAGCCAGTGGCCCTGACAGGCCCCACTGTTCACCAGGGACCATTGGTATGTTACAAGTGTGGCGCCCCTGGCCACAAGGCAAACGATCCTCGTTGCCCTTTGCATGGAAAACCAGCACCCACTGGTGCAGTCCCCCGGCAGTTGGCTAGTGTAGCCCTGGGGGAGGAGTTGGGTGCCCAAGGTGGGGGGGATCCCACAGTGTTTTCCCTTGTCTCCTTAGGAGACTCTGAGATGGTCCCTAGGACCCCGCTGCCTGAGAACACTAAGAAATACAGGCAGTGGGTGACCATCAATGGCCATAGGGTGGAGGCTCTGAGAGACACAGGAGCCAGTGTGACAGCTGTCAAGTGTCACCTGGTGTCTAAGGAGCAGGTTATCCCTGATGCATTCTATCCGGTTGTTGCCGCTGACAACACAGAGAGTCACTGCAAGGTGGCTCAGGTTCCCTTTGAGTGGGGGGTCTCGGGTACTCTTCAAGTAGCTGTGAGGCCAGCCATGCCTGTTGACTGTTTGTTAGGGAACGATTTGGAGAGCTCACCTTGGGCTAAGGTGGAGCGGAGTGCGCATTTAGAAATGTTGGGCTTGCCTGATTGGGCATGTGTGACCACCCGGTCAATGGCAGCGAAAGGTGTTCAAGAGGACCTGGAGCCTGAGAGGGAGGCCCAGGTGCCTGCCGGAGAGAGAGGAGGCAGGGGGCGCGGAAACCGGCCCCGAAGTTCCCACGGTCCAGGAGGAGGCAGACCCTGAGGGGGATGCCCTGGAGCCTACAGGGGAACAGGTAGCTGAACTGGGGGACCTACCTGAGCTGACCCATTGGCAGCAAGAAGGAGGACCCTCCAGGGAAGAGTTCTGCGAGGAGCAGAACGCATGCCACTCTCTCGTGGGTCTGAGGCAACAGGCCACAGACCAGGCAGCAGGTGATCAGTCTGGATCACATTGGATTTACTGGGAGAATGGTCTCCTGTATTCAGAGCCTAAGGTTGCTGAGCCTGGGTCAGCCCGTGTGCTGGTGGTACCCCAGCGCTTCAGAGCCTTCCTACTGGGGTTGGCTCATGATGTACCGTTAGCAGGACATCTGGGGCAGGACAAGACCTTTGACAGGCTTGTTACCCATTTCTATTGGCCCCAGATGCACAGGAGTGCCGCCACTCACTGCAGGACATGCCAGACTTGCCAGGCAAGTGGAAAGAGTGGGAGGAAGCACAAGGCTCCTCTCCAGCCATTCCCTGTGGTCAGCACCCCCTTTGAACGGGTGGGTATTGACATTGTGGGGCCACTGGACCCCAAGACAGCCATGGGCAAAAGGTTTATCCTGGTCTTGGTGGACCATGCCACCCGGTACCCTGAAGCCATCCCTCTGAGGACAGTGACGGCCCCCGTGGTGGGACGGGCACTGATGGGAATTTTCTCACGTGTGGGATTCCCTCAAGAGGTGGTGTCTGACAGAGGTACCAACTTCGTGTCCAAGTACATGAAGTCCCTGTGGCAGGAGTGCGGTGTAACTTACAAGTTCACCACTCCTTACCACCCTCAAGGAAATGGGCTGGTTGAGAGATTCATCCGGACCCTCAAGGGCATGATTATGGGTCTGGAAGAACCCATGAGGCGTAAATGGGACGTCCTCTTACCATGCCTGTTGTTTGCATACCGGGAGGTGCCACAGAAGTCTCTAGGGTTCAGTCCCTTTGAGCTCCTCTATGGACACCCGGTGCGAGGACCTCTGAGTTTGGTCAAGGAAGGCTGGGAGCAATCTCCCAGGAAACCTCCCCAGGATGTATACAGTTACATGCTGGCCTTCAGGAACCAGACTAGGCGTTTCAGAGAACTTGCTGAGGCAAATCTGGAAGCCAGCCAGGAGGAGATGAAGCGGTGGTACGACCAGAATGCCACTGTGGTAGAGCTTCAGCCTGGTCAGAAAGTGTGGGTCATGGCCCCTGTGGAGCCCTGTGCGCTCCAGGACAGGTGGACCGGCCCTTTTACGGTGGTGGAGCGCAAGAGTCCAGTTACCTATTTGGTGGACTTGCAGTCTCCCAGGAACCCCTTGCAGGTCCTGCATGTGAACCCCCTGAAGCCCCACTTGGAGAGGTCCCAAGTGGGCATGCTCTTAGCTACAGATGATGGAATGGAGGAGGAGACCGAGCCTCTTCCTGACCTCCTGTCAGCCCGAGAGCAAGATGGATCAGTGGAGGGAGTAAACCTCTCTACCTCCCTGACACCTGAGCAGCAGGGTGACTGTCGCCAACTGTTGGGACAGTTCCCTGACCTGTTCTCCCTGGTTCCCAGTGTCACTCATTGGTGTGTCCATGATGTGGACACTGGGGACAGTCTTCCTGTGAAGCACAAGGCTTACAGGGTGACTGACAGGGTCAGAGCCTGCATCAAGGAGGAGATCTCCAAGATGTTTGCGCTAGGGGTGATTGAGTCCTCTAACAGCCCTTGGGCTAGCCCAGTGGTCTTGGTTCCAAAGGCTGCCGCGCCTGGTGCCACACCAGAACTCCGGTTCTGTGCGGACTACAGGGGACTCAATTCCGTCACCAGGACTGACGCCCACCCCATCCCCAGAGCTGATGAGCTCATAGATCGGTTAGGGGCTGCGCGGTACCTCAGCACGTTTGACTTAACGTCTGGGTACTGGCAGATCACCTTGACTGATGGGGCAAAAGAGAGGTCAGCATTCTCCACACCAGATGGGCACTACCAGTTCCTGGTGATGCCCTTTGGGATGAAGAATGCCCCTGCCACCTTTCAGAGGTTGGTCGACCAGGTGTTGGTTGGACTGGAGGATTTCAGTGCCGCCTACCTGGATGACATCGCAGTGTTCAGTGCCAGTTGGGAAGAACATCTGCGCCACCTCTGGGAAGTGTTGATGGCGCTGCGGAGGGCAGGCCTCACAATCAAGGCAAGTAAGTGCCAGATTGGGCAGGGTTCTGTGGTGTACTTGGGACACCAGGTTGGGAGCGGCCAGGTGGTGCCCCTCCAACCGAAAATTGATACCATTCTGGCTTGGGAGCCCCCAAGACCCAGACAGAGGTGAGAGCCTTCCTAGGACTCACCGGGTATTACCGGAGATTCGTCAAGGGGTATGGCAGCATTGTTGCCCCCTTGACAGAGCTGACTTCCAAGAAGCAGCCCAGGAAAGTTATTTGGACTGACGCCTGTCAGAAAGCTTTTGACACCTTGAAGACTGCCATATGCACGGCGCCTGTGCTCCAGGCACCCAACTTCTCCAATGAGTTCATTGTTCAGACGGACGCTTCAGAGCATGGTGTAGGGGCTGTTCTATCACAGATCAATGAGGAGGGCCTAGACCAACCTGTAGCCTTCATCAGTAGGAGGTTACTTCCCCGGGAACAGAGATGGAGTGCTATTGAGCGTGAGGCATTTGCTGTGGTCTGGGCACTGAAGAAGCTGAGACCATACCTGTTTGGGACTCACTTCCGGGTTCAGACAGACCACAGGCCCCTCAGATGGTTGATGCAGATGAGGGGTGAGAATCCAAAGCTGTTGAGGTGGTCCATTTCCTTACAGGGGATGGACTTTACGGTGGAACACCGCCCTGGTACAGAACACGCCAATGCTGATGGACTGTCCAGATTTTTCCGCCTTAGCGATGAGAACTCCCTAGGGGTAGGATAGTTCTCCCCACATTTCAGCTGGAGGGGACACGTGTTAGACCTGGCATCCTTGGCGTGGGTCTCCCTTCCATTTTTTCGTAATGCCTCCACTGTTGCCGATATGTTTTTGCTGGACTTGATGCTCATGGGCACTTTGCCGCTGCTAATCAGTGCCAAAGTGCAAGTGCTCCCTATCGTAAATTGATGTATGTATTAGTGACTCCATGATTGGATGATTGGTTTACTTGTCAGTCCCTAGTACCGTGCACTGAGTGTGCCCAGGGCTTGTAAATCCAATGCTGCTAGTGGGCTTGCAGCACGGGTTGTGCCACCCACAGAAGCAGCTTGTAAACTGTGTCTCAGGCCTGCCATTGCAGAGCCTGTGTGCAGCCTAGGGCTGCCATGTCGACTTGGTGAGTGCACCCACTTACCAGTCCCTAAACCTTCCCTTTACTGCATGTTGGTCACCCCTAAAGTAGGCCCTAGGGCAGGGTGCATTGTAAGTATAAGGTAGGACATGCCCTGGTGTGTGTGGCATGTCCTAATAGTGAATTACAGCCATTTTCGTTTTTCACTATTGCAAGGCTACCTGCTCCCCATAGGCCAGAATGGGCAGACTGACTTTTACACCTTATAGTCAGAACTGACCCAGGGAACATGGTAGAAAAACGAGTTTAGTATGCCTGAACTCAGGATGATAAAATACATCTTTTAGTGAAGTTGGTTTTAACATTCTGTGTTTGAAAATACCACTTTTAGAAAGTGGGTATTTTCTTGCCTAACTATCCAAGCCTGCCTCTGCTAGGTTGTGTATTCCTTGTCTGGAGATTGAGTGACAGGGGCTGGGGGTGGCTACAGGAGACAGGGTGAGTCAGCACAGGGCTGAATAGAAAGATCTGCATCCAGAGTGGAGGGAGGAGTCACACCTGGGTCTGAATAGGGCTGTGCCTGCCTTCCACAATGCTGGCTCCACCTCCTGCCGGGCGGCTGAGCACTCTGCCCCACATTCTGAAAGGAAAGAAGGAGTCAGAAAAACAAAGTGCTCCAGGACTGACCAGAACTGGTTTTGGGCTAGGCAGAGGCCTCTCTGCCTTCAGAGAACAAAGAGAAACTGGGTATAAAAAGGGGACCCAGACCCCTAGGAAATTAGATCACTTTTGGGAACAAGAAGAAACCTTTGCTGAGGAGCGGAACCAAGAAGAAACTGAGGAGAGACTATCCCTAAGCCTGAAGTGCTGCTTGGGGGATTGGCCTGCAGTGGTTTGCCTGACTGCCAAAGAAAGGAGAAAGGAACTTTTGCTTTGCTGTGACTTTCATCAACTTGTGAAGGATCTCCAAGGGCTTAGAAGAGAGCTTGCCCCCTGACCGAAGTCCCAGGACCATTGGACTTCACCCCTTTGTGAATTGCTGCTGGAAACTCTGTTTCAGTGGCTACAGAGGTAGGGAGCTGTGACCGACTCTCACGACCGACTCGGTGTCCTGTAAGCACCGCATCGAAGCACCGTCTCGCCCTGCAACGCACGGCCCTGGTCTCACCGACTCCGTCAACGAGCCGCTGCCTGCACCGCATCGAGGGACAACGCGTCCTGCAACGCTTCGCTACGCCGAATCGAACTGGTCCGACCGACACGGTCACTGCTGCTGAGTTCGAGTCCTGTGACCGCACCGGAGTTGGGCACCGCTCGCACGCTTTGCGACGCACCGCCCGACTCGCACCGCTGTCCGGACTGATTGACGCCAGCTCCTGAATCCAGCTCCGTCGCCGCACCGCAACCTGCCAGCACCGCATCGAAGCACCGTCTCGCCCTGCAACGCACGGCCCTGGTCTCACCGACTCCGTCTCGACGACGTCAACGAGCCGCTGCCTGCACCGCATCGAGGGACAACGCGTCCTGCAACGCTTCCATTTTTGCATCGCGACCGCGATGAACAGCCATCCGGCTCGCACGCCCGTGCCTGCCGCTTCACGTAAAAGGTACTGTGACCGAGTCTGTCTACGCTGTGTTGGCCCGTCTCGACGCGGTCAGCTGGATTTGTTAGACTCTGTTTGTTCTCGACATCGCCGTAGCCGGAGGAGGCTACCGACTCGCACAGAACCTTGAATTAAGCCTTTTGATCAGAACTAAGCACTCTTGACAGTATTGTGGATTATTTTTGTCGTTTATGGTCTTGTGATAAATCTATATAAAGTATGCCTATTTTTATAAATATATAACCTGTGTGGTGTCCATTTGTAGTGTTGTCACTTGATTACTGTATGTGTTCACAAATGCTTTACACACTGCCTCTGAACTAAGCCTGTCTGCTCGAGCCAAGCTACCAAGAGGGTGAGCAGGGGTTATTTCAGGAGTGTACCTACTTTCCCGGACTAGACTCAAGGGTCCCTATTTGGACAAAGGTACCTACCTCTGCCAACTAGAGACCCCCAAATCTAACAGGGGTTTAGTATCTTTCTTCAGTCAAATCCGTGAATGCAATTTTCTCCAGAGTTCTAACGCGTAGACTGGACCAACGGACATGGGAGGGGAGGGGGGTAACTTTGTTTGGTTTTTCCTTTTAGCGTTACTAATTTTTTTTGTGATGAAATGGTTCGTTAAATAGAAAAACTTGAGTTTCATTTAATGTTCAGATGGTCACGTGCGCGCAACGCTTGGCGCGCCTATATGTCCTGATGACTCTCAGTGGCAACACACCACGGATTGTATCATTTGTTGCATATGTATATATTCTTGCAAATGGAAACTCATAAAAAATATGTTAAAAAAAAAAATACAATAATAATAATAAATGCAGACATTGCACAGAAGACTGTTCCTAACAGGTGCAACAAAGGTCGAGATCACCTTTGTTGCACCTGTTAGGAACATCCTTTTAGTAAAAAAAGCGAGTTTAAGATGGAAGAATACTACTGTTTTAAGAATAACTGTAAAGGCAGCTTTGTCAACTACCACCTCTTCCTCTCTCAACTTCCACTGCATCGAGATGCTTGTCAGGGCGGAAAATGCAAAGTTTACTGCCAGAGCTGACTGCTGGACATCGTACATAACTAGTCCCCAACCAAAACAGGGCAATCTGAAAACACTGAAAGGGCTTCTCTTCTCAAAGACACCATTTAAGGGGGTAAATCAACCCCATTTTAGTTGTTTTTAGATGCATTGGCCCTCATTGACAGTGGGCTCCTGCTCAACCGCCAACAGAATATAAGCTGCACCACGAGTCCAGCTTGTTAAAGAGCTCAGTCATCACCGACCTGCTTGGACCCTGCCTTGTTGCTTCTAGAACATTAAACTGCATACTGACTGCTGACCCTGCTGTCACTGCTTATCTTGCTAGCATGGAGTCTGACACACAGCACCAAAAGCCCTCTCTAACCCTCAACAGAGACTGAGGAGGCTGCTCAAGATAGGCCCACATACAATGCAAGTGAGTTGAGTGGTGCCTCATGAGTATATTCCCTGACCTTAAGTTTTCTTGTGCTTTTGTTAGTAAGGTACAACTGGAATTGTACCTTTGGTATTGCTAAGCCATCCCTGCAAATGCAAGAGTCAGGAGAAAAAAAATGACAATGAAACTCATTTAACTGATTTTCAAAATAGAAATGCAGTTACAGGAGTTGCATGACAAGCTCATTCAATGTTTACATTCGATGTTTAAAAAAGATTTTACTCCAAGTAGAAATGTTTATTAGGAAATTATATTCTTCAAAATTACATTCATGTTACAATAGTTACAAAACATGCACAGCACCAATAAAAGAAACATCACTGCCCAGAAGCTACAAAACGTAACCTCTTATAACTAACTTTCTTGGTGTGAAGGACCATGGGGCATATTAGCAAGAACGACGTTAAAATTATCGCCACTTTAGCGGCAGGAAACTGCCGCTAAAGTGGCGATAATGGGCTTGATAATATGCCCTTCAGAATTCCAATAGAAACCCAGGATGACAGCAGAACATGGGCTTCTATTGGTATTCTCAAGGGCATATTATCAAGCCCATTATCGCCGCATTAGCGGCAGTTTCCTGCCGCTAAAGCGGCGATAATTTTAACGCCGTTCTTGCTAATATGCCCCCATGTTCTTTTATCTCCTTAAGTCACTTTCTGGCGTGAGAGGGCAGATTCTATCCTTCTTTCAGAGCTCCTCAATATAGCCAGACTAAAACACTGCCTCACCTGAGTCTGAGGTGTGTCTTTGGAAAAATAGAACCGTGGCGACAGATCCACAATGTCAGCACTGTATTGAGGATTGGCCTCTTATTTTTTGTTGAAAGCGCTCCCAGCTGTCAGTAAATGCATGTTCAGTACGAAAAAACTTTTCAAGCAACCGTAATTTAAACAAGTATTGGCATAGACATTCGGTCTCGGCAATGGGAGTGCCTAATTAAGGCTATGCAAGAAGCACTTTACTATTGACACTACTTAAATTTGGTTGCCCTGTAAAAATTGTGCCCTGAATAAAGCGCTGTGCACTGATATCACTTCATTTATGAAAATCGCCTTTATATTCCAATAAATATGTTTAAACATTGTGTTGTAAGGAGGCAGGAAACTGGGCGAGCTTGAAGTAGTTTATTTGAAGGCTACATGGATGCGGAGGCAGCAGGAAACAAACCAGCTCCAACAGACACAGCTTCAAGCTGATGAATCAATACATTCTGATGTCCCCTGGCAACAAGAGACATTCTAGACAGTCCAACAATTCCACAGAAGAAGAAAATACTTAAAGAAATATACAACACTTTTACTACATACTACATATCTTTCCTTCTTTCCCCAAAAAACAAAAGAACACAAAACAAGTGTTTAAAAAAAATAAAACAAAAAAAACTTACTCTCTATATTTAGCAGGCTTAACAATGACTCGGGCACTCCTCCTAAGATTACCTTGTTGAGGACTCTCGTTACTCAGAACAGAGCCTCTATTTCCAAACTCCAAAATGGTTTTTTTTGGAGGAACCTTAGCAACTTTACTCCTATTCCACCAATGACCCCCTTCAACTTGTACAGCATTTCCCACAATTTTGAAAACCTTGACAGGCCTCCCAAACTTGCTTTCTCCTTTTTTGACATGGACCAAGGTTTTTATCCTTATCATGTCACCAACCTCCAGTGGAGCAGGCTTAACACCCTTCTTAGAATCGTACCACTGCTTCTGTTTAGTGAAAGACGTATTCTCCCTTGCAATGGACATCAATTTAGAAACATCTGACTAGGACTTGATCCAGTTAGACATCCATCCAGGTCTGAAAGAAGTATTGGCATTCCTGCCTCTCATGAGTTCAAAAGGCGAAACCTTTGTAGAGGAATGGGGTGTGATCCTATAAAACCAGATCATGCTGTTCAAAGCACCACACACATCATGATTTCCTGTTTTGGCCCACTTGACGCATTCACCCACCACTCGTTTCCTCCTCTCATCAAGGTCGTTGGTTTGGGGATGGTACAAGGAACTCTTGACATGCCTCACACCAGAAACACCAAGAAAGGATTGAAACTCAGTACTGACAAATTGTTTTCCGTTATCCAAAACTAAAACCTCGGGAAATCCTTCTCTCAGCCAAACTTTACTCAGAAATTCAATAATGCTTTTAGTATTGGGTTCTCTCACTAACTTAATCTCTGGCCATTTAGAGGCATAGTCCATGAGAACCAAAACATATTTGCACCCTCCTGAGAGCATATCATACAGCCCGATGATATCCACTCCAAGTTTCACCCAAGGACCGTGTGGACATTCGATAGGCAACAAAGGTGGTATAGCTACTTTAAGGGTTTTTTCAGAAGTACTGCACACACAACAATTCGCAACCACATCGTCAATTTCTGAATCCATACCAGGCCACCAAAAAGCATCACAAATGCGGCGTTTCGTGAGAGTGGTACCTAAATGTCCTTTGTGGGCCCTCTCAACAATACCACTCCTGAAAGCATGTGGGGGAATGAGCTTGTCAGCTCGCAAAAGTAACCCATCTTCCAAAGAGATCTCACTCTCCACCTTCCAAAATGGGTGTAACAAGGGAGACAAGGTCTTTTCTCTGGGCCACCCTTTTTTTTTACTAAAGTACAAACTTCCTGCAGCACCCTATCATTTTGAAAAGCAGATTTCCACTCATCTTCAGAACAAAACCTCAATTCCAGTATTTCCATAGCTGCAACAAGACAATCCTTGCAATCTTTATCGATGAGATCACCAAATTCAATCGCATCATGCTCATTGACCTCAGTAGGAAAACGTGAAAGAAAGTCTGCTCTACCATTCTTACCTCCAGAAATGGGCCTCACATCGAACTGATACTGTAAAACTTTGGTGACCATCCTCAATATCCTGGGCGTACAACACATACTCGTACTGCCTCCCAGAATATTCAACAGAGGTTTGTGATCCGTTTGAAGAAGGAAATGTTTTCCCCAAATATATGGGCGAAATTTTTCGATCGCCCAAGAACAAGCCAAAAGTTCCTTTTCAATCTTGCAATTCAGCGGCTCTCAAAACTCTTAAGGCAAATCCAATAGTGTTTTCCACACCATCCTCTACCTACGTCAAAGTGGCTCCCAATCCCACTTGACGGGCTTCCACTGTGACGCAACAGGAGAGACTAGGGTCAAAAGGTTTGAGAACAGCACTCTTCCACAACAACAATTTAACTTGATCAAAAGCCACCACACAATCATTGCACCATTCAAATCTCACACCCTTTTTAAGAAGGTTGCTGATGGTTCACACGATGGTTCCAAAATGAGGAATAAACCTGGAGTAATACTCACACAAACCCAGTAGTGATTTGACACCAGTCTTTTCTGTTGGTGCAGGAGCATTAGCAATAGCCTCCAGCAAACCTGGTCTGGGACTAACCCCATCCCGTGTGATCGTTCGTCCCAAATACTCTACCTCCGTACAAAAAAGCGTACATTTCTGTGCCTTTAACACCACCCCATGTTCCTGGAACAATCTCAGCACCTTGTGGAGAATATAATCATGGGAATTAGCATCATCAGCAAAAATGAGAATGTCATCTTGAAACACAAGGACGCCATCAACTCCCTTGAGAATATTCCCCATCACTCTCTGGAACACCGATGCCCTGACGCTAAACCAAATGGCATTCAGCGATATTGGAAAGTCCCCAGAGGTTAAACAAAAGCGGTAAGATGGCGAGAATCAGGATGTAGTTCCACCCAATGGTATGCACTAGAAATGGAAAACAACTTGGCTCCCTTGGTGGATGCAAACAAGTCGTTGATTTTAGGAAGAGGATGTGAGTCCACCCAAATTTATTTGTTGAGTGACCTCAAATCAACACACACTCTAAGTTGACTACATCTCTTCCGAGCAACCACCAAAGGAGAAAGCCACAAAGAAGACTCTGTGGGTTCAAGGACCCCTTTTGCACATAGTTGTTTTAACTCTTTCTCAAAATCAATCTCGCACTGTAGGGCACTCCTCTGAGCTTATGTTTGACAAGAATAGCTCCATCCTTGACAATAACTTGTGTTTGAAACCTTGGATTTTTCCCAGATCACTCCCAAAGACAGACGGAAACTTATTTTTCCAGACCTGAACTTCATCAGCACTGCCTACAACCAACACTTGTTCCTTGGCTCCTGGTTTCAGAATCATACCGAATAGCCCTTGATGAAACCACCCCAGGATGTTCAACCCCTTTACTGCTACGCAAATCTTCCCTTTGATTCTCCTCCCCTTGAAACACATCTGTTCCTCAAAGAAACCCATCAACTCTATCTTACGACCTTCGTAGGACACTGGGGAACGATCAGGTGGAGACAAAGGTTGGAACCACTCCAGGTCTCTTCAAATAGCTTTTGTGTGATCATTGTTATCCTGGCCCCCGAGTCAACAAGTAACTTGATGGTCTTACCTCCCACCACAATGTTTACAATAGGATCAACACAAGATGTAGGGTCACCTTCAACCAGACCTTGTGAAACCGCGTCATCTTCAAAACAGTCACTATCATTCCTGACTACGAAAACAATCTCAGTATCCGACTTTTCCTCAGACTCAAGAGCACACACAACAGGTTTCTGTTGCCCTTTCCTTTTCAGGCATATTTTGGCAAAGTGAACAACTTTTCTACAGTAATTGCAGGTTACAGTGATAGCCAGACACCTGGCTCCTTTGGAATGAGGTGGATTTCCACATCTAAGACACCTGTTAGCACGATTAATAACTGTTGCTTCGGATTCGGCAGGCTTGGCAACAACATTACCACCACCTCTCCCTGATTTTCTAAGCAACTTAACAGTAGAATTAGTATTCACAACAGTAACAGACTCGGTTACCCTGTAATCCAATTCCTTTAAGGAGACCATCAAGATTTCAATACTCTTGGCCAGCTTAATTGTTTCATCTAATGATGGGTCACCCATGCTTAGCAGTTTTTGCCTTATATTCTTGTCTTTGCAGTGGCATAAAAACTGATCTCTTATCAGCTGGTCAGTGAAGTTTTCAAATCTGCAATCAGCTGCTAATCTGCATAACACCGAGATGTACAAGACAACATCCTCCGCTTCGCTCTGCTTCCTCTTAAAAAACTTATGCCTGAGTACAATGAGGCTAGGTTGCTTGTCAAACCTGAGTTTAAGTTTAAGAACAGTTTCTCGATATTTATCCATTCCTTCGCCTTCTTCTTGTGATAAATTAGGTAAATGTTTGAAAACGGACCTTTCCTCAAACTCAAGAGAATGTAATAGCAAAGGTTTCTTTCTCGCTGCACTAAATCTTGAGGCACCAATTGCTCCTAAATAAGTTTCGAAGGAATCATGCCATACTTCCCATCTGATTGACGGTTCTCCAGGAGTATCTAAAAAATCAGATGGAGGATTAACGGATTACATGGTACACATGATGTGAGGTATTGGCTACAATAAAGAAATGTAGTAAAGAAAAGGAGAGATGTTGTGTCCATTGTCATGACACAGTTACTGCCACACTCTTCCGACGTATTACTTCATGCACCATTGGCTATTTTCGCCGCAGCTCTCAACTGTGCCTGACCTTGCCTGTTCCTCACGTTCACTGTGGCATCACGCACTGCTGCTGGCAGCCATTTTCTTCAGCAGTGCCTGACTGTGCCTGTCCTGCATTGTCACCGACGTGCTGCTTCTGCATCCTATACGCTAGCAGCCTGCACGTATCCTGCATGCCACCATCATCGTCATGCAAGTCCGACGATACCACCCGAATCCGCCTGTCATTTCTTCGGCAGCTATATTTTGCACTGTGCTCTCGTATCAAACTCTCACAGGCATTTCTACTGACAGTGCTTTATTGATCCTGTTCTCCTGCCACCGTTATAGAGCAAGTTCCTCCAAGTAAGACACAGAACTAAGCCTGGGCGTAGTTCGCGAAGTAGCGCTACGCGAAGCTACGCAAAGTGCAGTTCGCACTACGCGAGCTACGCGTAGCACTACGCGAACTGCGTAGTGCACTGTTCGCAATGATTGCACAGTGCCGGATGCTTGTCCGCACTGTGCAATCATTGAAAACGGCATCTTGCACAGTGCGAGCTGTCTCTTACTGCCGCTCGAGTAGATTTTTACTCGAGCGGCAGCTTTCTCAACGCGGACTGGTAGTTTCTCATCGCGAGCGGTCGCGAGCATAAGCGACCACTCGCAATGAGAAACCTGACCTCCCCGCGTTGAGAATCTCGCCGGGAGGTTTATTTTCCACGCTCGCGATCGGCAACTTGATGTTGCTGATCGCGAACGAGGAAAAAGTCTCGCCGGGATGTCATTTTGCTTGCTCGCGGTCGCCAACTTGACGTTGAGGACAGCGAGCAAGCAAAATGACCGCTGCACTACGCTACGCTACGCTACGCTACGCGTGTTTGCACTGTGCTACGTGCAATTCGCGTTGTGCGAAGTAGCGCAAACTTCGCAAACTACGCGAGCGTAGCGTAGTGCTTTGCCCAGGGTTACACAGAACCCTGTTACAGTTTATCTTTCTTGTCCTCCTTTTGCAGAACTATCTGACAGCCATTGTTTTTTCTTGCCTTCACAAGTGATTCTACACAGTGATGTGCACACCTATACTTCTAGAAATTCTTTAACGGATCATTTGGAATCTGACTCTTAATCTCATTTTTTTTAATTTTATATATGCACAGTTCAACGGCAAGACATGGTGATGTGCAACCTCATGATTTCAGCATCTGACTAAACTCCATTTCTATCAGGGCTGCATTATTTTTTTCTTACTCTCACACCGGAAACGTATTGTACCAGGTGTTCATTTATAGTCCAATTTGCAGGGAAGTGCATTCTATGTTAATCTCCTCCACCTAGAAGTCTGGATTTCAAGTCCTTATTTTCTATTATCTGTGTCACTGTGTGGTTGTGTTTGCGCTCCATTTCTTCAGTTTTTTGGGTGTATCCTGTAATGTGCACCATGAAAGCCATCAACCCCCCTCCTTAATTTTTAGACAATCCAGGAGAACCTCCAGTTAGGTGGGAGATTTGGTATGATGCATTTGAAACCTATTTAGGAACCATTGGCGCACTGTGTTTCAGTGCAGAAAGGAAGAAATGCTTACTTCTTCACTCATTAGGTTTTGAAGGCATGTCCATATTCAAACACCTTCTTGATGTAACTTCACAAGAAGGTGAGGTTTTAGATGAATACAATGAGACAGTTCTAAAATAAAAAAACAGATTTGACAAGCAACCCAGCTTAATGGTCCTCAGACACAAATTTGTCAAATATGAACAAACCCCGGGTGAAGATGTTGATGGCTATATTTCTCCGCTGTGCAGGTTGGCGTCGGAGTGCCAATTTATGACATTCACTGATCAGCTAAACAGGGATCAATTTGTTTGCCACTGCAAAGACAAACATGGGTAATCCCAGCCTTGAAGAAACTATCAAGGTTGCGAAGAGCATCGAAATATCTTAATCTTCTTTGAAAGAACTAGAAGAAAAGTCTCTAGAGAGTGTAGGAGCAGTTAGTGGACACAAGACTAAACAGAAAAGTGTGCGTCCCATGTCAAGTAAATCTGATTCTAGTAATCCCCGGAGCGTGAGTTTGTGCATGCGTTGTGGCAATCCACTACATCCCAAAGGTGGTAGGTGTCCTGCAAGTAATGTCACGTGCAACTATTGCAGGAAAATGGGTCATTTTGCTAAAGTTTGCTTGAAGAAGAAGTCGTGTAAGAAAAATGTTGCATGTGTCCTTCAATCTGAGGGAGAGTCTGACTCTGAGATCATATCTGTTGTGTGTGATGACTCAGAAAATAAGGAAGTGATTCTAGATGGGGATCCGTCAAGTTGTGTTGATCCCATTGTGGAGGTGGTAGTGGGAGGTAAGTCGCTGAATCTTCTAGTAGATTCTGGAGCGAGGATTACTATGATAACACAAATGTTGTTTAAAGAGACGTGGGGTAACAGACATCTTTCTCCCCCTGATCATGCTCCGGTCTCTTATGAAGGCCGCAGGATCGAATTATTAAGCTACTTAGAAGATGAAATGTGTTTTAAGGCAGGAAAATCAAGAGAAAGATCTATGTAACAGTCAAAGGTCTCATCATACTGGGGTGGTTCCACCAAGGATTGTTTGGAATGATACTGAGACCAGGGACAAACGAACAAGTCCAGATTGTCAATTGTGATGATTGCGGCACGAAGTGGAAGGACAAGTTTCCTACTGTTTTTGGAGATGAGTTCGGTAGGGTAAGCGGTTTCAAGCATAAGATTATCATGAAGGAAGGTGCTGTAACCATTAAGCATAAATTAAGGGGTGTTCCATTCAGCATTAGGGAGGATTTAAATAAAGAATTGGAGTCTCTTTGTGCCAAAGGGATCATTGAACCAATAGAATCTTCCTTATGGCTTTCATCTCTTGTAGTTGCCCGGAAAAGGTGGGGACAGCTGTGAGTTTGTGTGGATCTGAGGTCTCTTAACAAAGTGATCTAGGTATATTCACATCCCTTACCCAAAATAAGTGATCTTTTTGCTTGTATAAAGGGTGCTAAGCATTTTACCAAGTTGGATTTGGCCAGTGCTTATCACCAGATTGAACTGCATCCAGAATCTCGTCACCAACTGCCTTCACATCCCCATTGGGCACTTTTCAGTACCGCTGCATGCCGTTTGGACTGGCTTCGGTGACATCAGTGTTTCAAAGAGTAATGTCAATCTCCTCAAAGATGTCAGTGGAGTTCTTGTTTTTCAAGACGACGTCCTCATGTTTGCCAAAGATATTGCAGCACATGACAAAGTGTTACAAAAAGTGTTAGACATTTTTATTAGAAAGGGTGTGGTATTAAAAGCTGAGAAATGCAAATTCAATTGCTCTGAGGTAGAATATCTAGGTCATTTGATTTCAGGAGAAGGTATCAGCCCTAGATCAGGTCTAGTTGATGCTATTGTGGGTGCTCCTTCTCCCTCAAATGAAACCTGTGTGAAATCCTTGTTAGGATTGTGTGAATTTTACTCTAAATTTATTCCAGATTTTGCCACTATTGTTCCCCCCATCACAAATTTGTTAAAAAAAGGGGGTCAAGTTTGATTGGGATGAGGATTGTGTTGTGGCATTTACTTGTATCAAGTCCATGTTGAAAGATAGTAAAGTTTTGAAGCCTTTTGACCCTGATTATTTGTGCTGTATCACCGTCGATGCGAGCCAAGTCGGTCTTGGAGCCATTCTCACACAAAAGGTTGACGGGGTGGAAAACACTATCAAATTTGCCTCTAGGGTACCTAAAGAAGCAGAGTTACTATATTCTGTAATTGAGAAGGAGCTGTTAGCATGTGCATGGGCCATAGAAAAGTTTCGATCTTATGTGTGGGGAAGAAGATTTTTGTTGCAAACGGATCACAAGCCTCTTGTCAGCATTTTAGGGGGTGGCTTGAGCAAGTGTTGCACTCCCAGAATTCTGAGGATGGTTTCCAAACTACTCCAATACCAGTTTGATGTCGCTCATATTATGGGAGGCAAAAATGGGAGGGCTGATTTCTTTTTCTTGCTTTCCTTTGGGTGGTGTTGATGGTGATGATGTGCTGTTGGGTGATTTCCTTGAGGAGGATTGTGAGGATTGTTTGGTTGCTACAGTGGAAATTCCAGAGCTCAACATGTGTTCTGAGACAGAATGGGTGAGTGCGTTCAATGAAGACCAGATATTACAACAGGTGTGTGATATGGTCAAGTCTGGTAGGCCCCCCGAACAAAATGGCCGCTGACTAGAGTAGCTCCGTCTCGCCGCAGATCGGTCCCACAAAAATCCGATCATATATCCGCAGGCGACACGTAAAAAGTGGTGGAGGAGCAATCGGAATCAGCGGGGGCCAGTTTGAACCGATCGCATACCGAAAACAGTGAAGATTTATCCGGCTACACCGTGGTAAAATTGTGGCCTAGACGACTACGTGAAGCAAGGGCCTCAAGTGAAAGTAAGGCCGGAAAACAAAGCCGCCGCAATCCTCACCCTGGTGCCGGATCGCGAGAGACCTGGGAAGGCGGAGGCACAATCGAAACCTGCGAAGACCGGCATGCAACCACTGCATGCCTGCGTTAGTGAAAATATGCCCGTCTACGCCGTCTTCAGGATCGTGGCCCGGGTGTTGGCGTGAGGCAGGGGCCTCTGGTAAAAGCAGGACCGAAGGCAGAATCACCGGGATACCAACACCACGAGCCGAAAAGCAAGAGATTCGGGGAGGCTCACCGAAGAGGTGCCCTGCCCAGCCCGCCTGTGCGGGGTAACAGAGGGATGACCAGGAATGACCAGGATCGAGCTCCAGCAGGCAGAGCCCAGCTGACGATCTACGGACGGCACCTCAGGTGTGGAGGTAGGAGGCACTGTGCGAAGCTAGGGGAACAGCCTGGCCATTGCGAACAATTGGAAATAGCCAGAGGCGGGGGGAACACTGCACTGAGAGTCGTCCCCGACCGCACAAACATTGTGAAGAGCGCAGGGAACCTAATCACGAGCCATAAGTGGGGCAGGACAAACAGCATCTGTACCAGCAGCGCACCAGGTGTCCAGCGGAACCGCCGCGGGCACACCGCGGGCAGGGGCGAAGGGGAGCCCCTGTCGCTGTGATCCTAGGTGGGTGATAAGACCGGTACAAAAGAGGCATTCAGGGTGGAGACAAGGTGACGCAGTGAAAGGGGCCAGTGAAGCACGCACCAAGAGATCCCACTGACGGCAGGGGCCCCCCCGGGAAGCTTCACGCTTGACTCCCAGGAGTGACCAGCGACGTTTTCTAGAGCGGCAGACAGGCAGGCAATCCGTGCCTAGTGGAGGGATCTCCGCCACAATCTGCAGTCCCACAAAGGCGCACAAGACGTTAACTAGAGGTAGGAAAACCGAAAGGCTGCGTGGGGCGTCATACCCCACAGGCAGGCAGCGGCGATTACTACCAAGCACCCGCTTCAATTTGCGCAGAGTAGCGCAGGCCCCAAGATGACGGGGGCAGAGGCCCACGTAACACGCACCAAACTAAACTTGACAGGTATGCATGGGCTAAATAGCAATCAGATGCGGCGGATCCATCAACCACTCAAGCCAAAGACCGCGCTGCGGCGGAGGCAGAAGACATCACGCTGCAAGACATTATGGCCACACTGAATAGGGTACACACGTCCCTTAAATCTCGCATTAATTCTGTCTCCGTGGAAATTTCGCTGGTCCGAGCAGACCTAAAAACATGAGCGCAAGAGTAACAGAGGTAGAGACCATAACAGCGGCCCTCCGTGAAGACTCAGACAGCCTCAAGCGCCAAGTTAAACAGCTACAGAATGAAAATAGGACACTGGCCGCGAAACTGGATGACTATGAAGGCCGCTCAAGGCGTAATAACGTCAGAATTATCGGTGTTCCGGAAAAAGCAGAGGGACCTGCAACCGACCTGTTCCTGGAGGACCTCATTCAAAAGCATCAGCAACCACGGGGTTTATCCACTTGTTTTTTGGTGGAGAGGGCCCACCGCGTGCCGGGCGGCGGGCACAAACCAGGAGCCCCCCCCCCCGAGGCCAATCCTGGCCCGAATCTTCAATTTACGAGACCGGGACTTAATTATACAAACGGCCCGTGCAGCCCCGCCGCTACGTTTCGAACACAGTACAATAACTTTCTTTCCAGATTATACAGCGGCAGTAACAAAACAAAGGCGCAGTTTTTTCGAAATAAAAAAGGAACTTAGGAAGCGCAAGCACAAATACTCCATGCTCTTCCCTGCAAAACTCAGAGTCGAGGCAGAGGGGAAGGCATGGTTCTTCGTGACACCCGAGGAGGCCCGGGAGTGGCCTGAAGGGTGGCACCAAGTCACCAATCATGGCAAACCCGGGAAAAAACAAAGCAGGCACTTGTCAGCGGCAACCAATTTGGAGGCAGAGGAGACGACCTCCGTGAACGCAACGGACGACCCTGGGAATTCCAAGTGAAAGCTCCCACCGAAGCTTGAAGGAGGAGTACAAAAACCCCCCTAAAAGCTTTCACATGAACACAGAGGTAATACAGCACCAAGGGAATGGGAGCCTGCTCCAAGAGGGATTAGGACGGACCTGGCAATCATGAAGGACTGGCATCGCCCCAGAGTCGTTAATGGACGAGACCGGGATTAATGTAATGTACACTAGCTGTTTTGCTATTTCTCTCCACCTATAGGCAACTACTTCGATATGGCAATTAATTGCCGGTTAAGTACACCTGCGACGCGGGAATGGACATGGGGGGATACCGGAAATGCTCCCCCCAAAGAGGTACCAGGGAGGGGGTATCAGGCGCTCTGCACTGTTGGGGAGGCAGGTAGGTTGGAATCCGTAATGCAGGGAGGCAGGGAGGGGGAGGGACGGGAGGTAGAGATAGTTATTGTATTCTTAGTTATAATAGTTCGACGCTGTCAATAGCACAACTTGGTAAGCATCATCTGACAACACAGTTCCGATATCCTGACAAATTCGTACACACAGAGGAAAGAGATAACGCACACGGCCACACCGATAGACCACACTCCACCCACACCCACATACCACCCTCCAGTTAACCTACACCTACAGCTCCTTTCATGGAACGTAAATGGAGTCAAGGACAAATTGAAGAGAGGGCTAGTTCTACTATACATAAAACGACAAACACCAGCTGTGGTCCTACTTCAAGAGACCCACCTGGTGGGCACGTCGTGTAAGGCCCTCGATAGATGGGGCTTTAAATTAGTGGTGCACTCTGGTTTTACATTGGGCTCAAGAGGGGTAGGAATTCTGGTGAGGAAACAATTCACTCTTATTGTTCAACAAACGTTGACAGATGAACAGGGGCGATTTGCAGCAGTATCAGGCCAATGGGAGGGGCGGCCAATCAATATAGTAACAGTGTATATCCCCCCAGCACTTCACTCGACAGCTTTACCTGCGCTGAGTGCTTTCCTCCTTAAACTACCAGAGGGTGCGCTGATAGTAGGGGGCGACTTCAACACTACCCTGAATGACACTATAGATCGAATGTCCCCCAGAAAGCAACACCGAACAACATCCCGTTCGCCGACTTCTTGGAGGCCATGGCCTAGCAGACGTCTGGCGCACACGATTCCCAGACACACGTCAATACACATTTCACTCAGGCGCACACAACAGCCTATCACGAATAGACTACGTGCTCAAGTTAGCGGATAAAGTGGCAATGTTCAACGAGATGCTTCATCTAGCGAGAGGCATCTCGGACCATTCCGCCTTCTCAGTCAAATATACTTTGGATGCCCCAGCCCAACGCCATATATTTCCCATCTACCCAGGATACCCGAAGAACCCCAAGATTTGGAAAGGCCTCTCCTCGGCAACTCAACACTATTTTGACAAAAATTAGCATTCTGTCTCATCCTCACTTACCCTATGGGAGGCCTACAAGCCAGTCATCAGGGGACAAGAAATCTCCCTTATCTCCGGCCACAACAAAGAGAAGACAAAAGTGACAGAAGCCTTAGAGCAGGAGGTGCGGGATCTAGAAAACATACACTCCCAAGACCCCTCTGACTTTAACACAACCCGACTGAACATGAAAAAACAGGAGTATAAGGATCATATGTGGGAGGGTACAAGGGTCAAGCTAACATCTTCTCGACACAAGATCTATGAAGTAGGAGACAAAGCAGGTAAGCTCCTCGCCTGGCTAGATAGACGGGAAAGGGCTGACAGATGGGTGGCTGGGCTTCAACTCAACACTGGGGATCTTGCTACGGACTCACAACACATAGTAGACGCATTCGCACATTACTATGAAAACATCTATACCCCTGTAGCCACTGCAACACTAAATGAGGCCGCTGGATTTCTTAGAGATATCCGCACCGCAACGCTTATGGCAGAAGAAACCCAGCAACTCGAGAGTGATCTCACAGCAGAGGAAATAGCAGCGGCTATAGGCGGCATACAATCAGAAAAGGCCTTGGGACCAAACGGCATCCCTATTGAACTGTACAAAAAGGCAGCCATAAAACTAATGCTACACCTACTAGAAATGTACAGGGCCAGCTTGGAGGAGGGAGAGCTCCCCAGGGACCAACACATGGCAACAATAGTAACAATTTGTAAGCCGGGTAAGCCAGCCCAATAGTGCGCCTCCTATCGCCCCATCTCGCTACTCAACGCTGAAGCTAAAATTTTGGCAAAAGTGCTTGCCAACAGACTGACCCCCCCACCTCATCAAGTTAGAACACCCAGATCAATCTGGCTTTATGCCGGGCAGAAACACAGCGCTTAATTTGTGTCGCCTACATGGAGTATTAGGCCGTAGACACACTATCCAGGAAGAAGCCAGCATCCTATCCCTTGACGCCCGAATGGCCTTCGACACGATCGAATGGCCATTCCTTTTTGCAGTCCTAAAACACACCGGGCTAGGCCCCAAATTCAGGTCCTGGTTAAGGCTACCATATACACAGCCACTGGCGCAGGTGGTGGTGAATGACAGACTCTCTGACGCATTTCCCCTAGGGAGAGGGACAAGACAGGGTTGTCCTTTGTCCCCACTCCTCTTCGCCCTAGTGTTAGAACCACTGGCAGCCTGGGTGAGAAGAGATCCCATCATCCGTGGACTCCGCTGGATGGAGGAGTGGGAGGACTGGATATCACTGTACGCGGATGATATTATTTTATACATGGCCTCCCCGATGCTCTCTCTGGCCAGAATAACGAACATCTTTGAGAACTATGGGAAGTACTCCAGATACATAATTAATTGGAGCAAGTCAATCCTATATGTCTTGAACGGCCCTCCCCTAGACTTGCCCAGGGGCTGTGAGGTGAGAGTGGTGGAGGAAGGCTTCCGCTATCTGGGGATTTTCATTACAGCAAACCCAGAGGATTTCATGAATAGAAACCTTCAAGAACCCCTGAAACGATTACAAAGGGAGGTCAAACACTGGCAGTCCCTCCCCTGGGTGTGTGAGGGCCCTCATTCCGAAAGGAAGGATTTCCCACCTCCTTTTGTTATATACCTATTGATCTCTTCTTGTGATCCCGCCACAACCTCCTACTTCCCCTGTAGGAACAGCATACTTCTTTTTTGTAATTTGATCAGGGCATGTATGCTGGACCTTTTCCAAAAGCCCTACTGTCCCCTTGTTTGATTGCTGTCCCTCCCCTTAACACTACTAGGGAGAGCAGCACTCTTTAAAATGATGGCTTTACCCAGATTTCGTTACACCCTGCAGAACACTCCATTTCAGGTCCCTCAACCATACTTCAGGGCAATAGAGGCGGAAGTGTGCAGCCTGCTATGAGAAGGAAAGCCATCCCGTATAGCCATGAGCAAATTGATCAGAGGTTGGTACGATGGTGGTATAGCACTCCCAAACATACAGGCGTACTATTGGGCCTCCCAGCTCATAGTTCTCAACCAATGGATTCACTACCCCCAGACTGAACCCGCATTCCGTATGGATCGATACATTTTGGGGGAGGGAGGGGTCATGAGGGCACTGTTTAACAAAACTCACAGGGCATGTCTCTCTGGATCTACAGCACACACAGTCCAAATATGGCACACGGTGCTCAAAAAACTGGGTTGGTATAACAAAACAACATATTTCATCCCACTTTGGGAGACCGGGAAATCAGGCAGACTGAGTAGTTGCAAAGGGTTCATACAATGGGACCTAATAGGAATCTCAAGGGTGGGAGATCTCTTGGATAAGGGGAAAGTTATTCCATTTGCAAGACTTCAAGAAAAATACGACATGGCACCAACGGAAATGTTCCGATACCTACAAACCAGACATGCACTCATGGCCACTATCCCGGCAGACACAATCCTTTCAGAGGCTTCACCACTGGAGGACAGGTTACTCACAGAGCGGATTGACCGAAAGGCTATTTCCTTAACTTACCAGAAATTAATTAATAATTTTATAGACCCTACACTGAGCCTCCGTGAGAAATGGCAGAAAGACATCGGGGAATTAGATGACACTGATTGGCAGGAAGCACTGGAATCCCCACAGGAGGTGGCAATACCCTCCAGAATGCATCTGGTGCACCTTAAAGTGCTCCACAGAACATATTTTTCCAGGGCAATGTGAGCCAAAATGGGGAACTCCAACACCCATCTCTGTTTGGGGAAAAGTGGGGACACAGGCACATTCTTTCACACGCTATGGGAGTGTCCTGGAATCAGAACATACCGGGAGGCAATCATGAAACAAATCATATACGTTAGCGGGCCCCTGTACCACCAGAACCCAAAAGATGTCTCCTTAACATATGGGAAGCCACAGATCTCAATCGTAAAACTCAAAATTGGGCGACACTGGGTATGACGATCGCGAAACGCAATATCGCTAAACACGGGGAGTGCAAAATCCACCAACATATACCAAATGGTGTAATGATATGGACTGGGTTATGGTAGCTGAAAAGGTGGTATATGTAAATAGAGGATGCCCCAAGAAATGGGAACGGGTGTGGGGGGGTGGAACAAATACAGAGGGAATATTTGTACCTTACTGCCTCTGGGATTATTGCCGGAAGACAGTTGAACGATGTATCGTCATGTAAAAGACTGCAATATCCACAAAAGCAGACTATGTATATCAGGCAAATTGGTTGTAGTATAAAATGTCAAGTTGCTGTACTTAAATACATAAATGTGTATAAGGTGATGCTTACATGCGATATGTTCAATAAAAAGAGATTAAAAAAAAGTCTGGTAGGCCCGAGAAAACGTTTTATCTCCCCTGCTTCAACCATATCGTAAAGTAGAGGACAAGACCTCTTTAGAAGATGGGCTGTTATTCATTATTATTACATTTTGGCGACGATCTGGAGACTAACTGTAATAATAATGAAGTCCGTGGCCAGGATGTAGTTTCAAGTAGGATTTATTAAGTTGAATTTGAAGTTACACGTTATGAAGATCCTGTAGAACAGCCCCACCATGGGCAGCCTCCCTGCTGCTCAGCACATCTTCAACTGTCAACAATCACACCAGGCACCCAAGCATTCCAAACATGTCCATCACACCAACATTCCACACAGAGCACTCACACTGGCTGAGCAGCTAGGAACCAGGTAACATAGGAACAGTAGTACTTTGAGATATTGAGCGTTGATGCGATAGTTGGTTGATGAGCCAGGCTTCTTGGTGACGGCAAAGGGGAACAGTTTTGAAAGGCCTTGAAAGTAGAAGTGCACGCTGGGTTCAACCATGTAGCCAAGATCGTTGCCAAAAATTTGTTGAAAGGAGTCAGGAAACTGGGCGAGCTTGAAGTAGTTTATTTGAAGGCTACATGGATGCGGAGCCAGCAGGAAACAAACCAGCTCCAACAGACACAGCTTCAAGCTGATGAATCAATACATTCTGATGTCCCCTGGCAACAAGAGACATTCTAGACAGTCCAACAATTCTACAGTAGAAGAAAATACTTAAAGAAATATACAACACCTTTACAACATACTACACATTGACTACTATAACGCCTACTTTGAAGTGATTTGCTTGAAAATATTCATAACAGTTAACCCCCTCTGTCCTTTGATTTGTAAAGCACACTCACATTCCCCACCAATAAAACAGCTCAGGGGGTTGAATGCCTACGGCACAAGGTGCGCAGATCAGAAGTTCGAGCTCCGCAAATGTCTCTAGCTTTTCACTCCAGGACAGATAAAAAAGGAGTACCATTGACTTGCAAGTTGAAAACAATTATCAAGAGAACATACAAGCTTTTGTATGCGCTTTACAAGCTACACACATCACACTTAAAGTTAACTTGCATTCTTACTGCGTTTCATCCCATTGCTTAACAAAAAATATCACAAACCTGCACAATGAGACACTCCAAATATCTTGGTGGGTGGTTGCCATGGGATAAGCGCAGGTAAAGGTACAGTGCATATAGGCATCAATCACATGCAGTTGATACACACTGGGGGTGCGTGACCAGACGGGTATAGTGCCTGAAACACAGACTGGGCATGCAATAAGAGTCTATGCAAATACCGTATTACAGGTCATGGAGACAGTGACCGCATGTAGCCGCATACACTGGTGATGCAGAAGACATGTGGCCAAAGAAAGGGTCATGTGGTAAAGAGCAGGGGGTCCAGCAAAAGAGTGAGCGCAGACTGGGGATATTATAGGCCAGCCAGTGGGGAACAGAGGCAAGGATCACCTGAACGAGACACACATCAGGGACACATAGGAAAGGTAATCACTGACTGGGATTACAGGGCACGGGAGCAGGGTTACAGTGACAGGATGCGCAAAGACCAATGAAACATAGCCGGAGGTTGTAATGATACGATGAGCACAAAAAAATTGAGACAGGTCCCTGGGTGAGGGCACACACTGGGGGTTCAGTGGATGGATAAACTAACAGTAGTCACAGGGCATGTAGGCATGGGGAGCAGAGACACGATGAGCAGACACTGGGGCACAATGTGCAAAGGGAAGTCTACAGTGAGGCACTGACTGGGTATGCAATACAAGATGAAGCAGACACAGGATTACAGGTCATGAAGGCAGCGATCCCATGCAGTGGATACACGCTGTGGGCACAGAAGATTGATCAGCACAGAGAAGAACTACAAAGTAAAGGTGGTGCATTTGGCGGATGAGCACACATTGAGGCACGGGGTATTGACCAGGCCATGAGCGAAGAAGAGGAGGATAAACACCCGTTAAGGCACAGAGCATGGGAGCCAATGGAGTGGACACACACTGGGAGTAAAGACGACTGGTGAGCACAGGCAGGCATATTTCAAGGAAGCAGGGAAACAATGAGCACATACAAGGGAGCAAAAATGGCTGATGGTGAGTAGATAATGGGCAGAGGACATGGAGGATGGTGGTAAGAGACAGAATGGGTATAAACGTGCAGCGGGTCACATACATATGGTATACACTGGATGAGCAGGTAGAGGGTGATTACACACTGGAGGCATGGGTGCCTTGATAGGGTGAGTAGAAACAACAGATGCATTAAGAGTTTGACCAGATTCTGGAGAATGGATCTTCGAAGCAGTTATCCCATGCAGTAGATAGGCACTCGGGGCACAGTAGGCAATTGGGCAAAGACAGGGTAAGATGACATGGTGACAGGGGAGGTACAATGATACGGCAGATGAGCACGAAGCACTGGCTGGAGGGAACATGGAGAAGGGATACAGTGACAAGATGTGCAGCCAATGGTGAAACACATCCGGGGAATGCAGTAGGAAGACAAGCATTTTTGCCAAGATGGCCGGCGCCGAGTAGGAGCCTCCCGAGGAGCTCCCGGTTTGGGGATTACCAATTTGGTAGTTATCCTCAAAAAAACCACTGCACCGGCCCTCCCCCGCCTGCCCCAGGACCGGACTACGCTGACCTACTGAAGCATATCGCTGAAGTGGCTCAAAAACATCCAATTTACCCGCTGGATCAACTACCGCTGTTGCCCCGGCTGCACCCACGCTGTCCGGACCCCGGCACCCCTCGGCTGACCTTCCACTACGTGGCAAAGCCGATGGTGGAGGGCAGTTGTCCATTGCTACGAGCTTGTGGAATCGGTCGCTGTGGGCCCCCCCCATCCTGTGCCTGCCGGCCTCTTGAAGACCGATGATCGAGCTCCCCAGACGCCAGTGGGGACCCCGTTTACAGGCGCCATTGGCAGAGTCTCTCCAGCCGGTCAGAGGAGTCTCGGCGACGACACCCTGCCTGCTCCCATCAAGCCGCGTCCAGGAGGACCCGACGACCTGCACCTCAAGGGTGGGTTCTCTGAACGTAGAGGTCTCCTGGCGCCAGCGGGGACCCCGTATACAGGCGCCACTTGTGGGGTCTCTCCCGCTGGCCAGAGGAGTTTGTCAGCGAGACCCTGTCTGTGTCTACCGTTCGGCATCCAGGAAGACCCGACCGGAGCCCCCGCGACCCGCACCCGAAAGATGGGACCTCCTCCCCCTCCCCCAGAGGTTTGTCGTCTCGCCTAATTCCTGGAAGGGGACAACATCTACCGGGACCATTTGCCGTCCGGCACCATTTTGATGCCTTGGGCACTGCTGCCGACTACCTGTGATCAGCGTCCTGGAGGTCCCGACCGAAGCCCCGGTGACCAGCACCTAAGGGTGGGTCTTTCTCCTCCACACCTGAAGGACTTAATGATTCTCCCCCACGCCCGTAGAACCGACTTCTCCTCAGTTCCCAGCAGTATTAAATTGTAGGATTTAATTATTCTCCTCCTCGCCCAGAGGACCGACGTCTCCTCAGACCTCAGCAAGGGGGCAACTTCTGTGATCAGCGTCCCGGAGGTCCCGACCGAAGCCCCGGTGACCAGCACCTAAGGGTGGGTCTTTCTCCTCCACGCCTGAAGGACTTAATGACTCTCCCCCACGCCCGGAGAACCGACGTCTCCTCAGTTCACAGCAGTACATAAATTGAAGCATTTAATTATTCTCCTCCACGCCCGGAGGACCGACGTCTCCTCAGACCTCAGCAAGGGGGCAACTTCTACCGTAATCATATGTTCTACGAGCCCATTTCGCTACCTCTGGCACTGCTGCCCGCTGCCATCGCTCCGCGTCCCAGAAGACTCGAATGGAGCCCCAGCAACCAGCGCCGGAACGGTGGGTCCTAGAGGATACCTCAGACTATCACAGGTTGTCTTCATCTCTGTTCTCTGGCGATGACCGCAACTCTTCACTCTGGACCGGCCTAGACAGCGGGCAACTTGCACTGGTGAGTCCTGCTCCCCCCCCCCCTGGGAAATCATGGCCTGGCGGCTCCCGGCGGGGTCCCCTGGAGTAACGGCTGGTCTGCCAGAGTGCGGATCCTCGACGCCCGGGCTCCTGAGCGCCCGAATGATGCTGGTCCCCGCTGCCCAGACCCAATCGCGGAGCTTGAGGCGCTGAGGCCTATCCTGGCGCCACCTGATTTGGTCCCGCGGCTGCCTCGCCCCCGCGTTCACACAGCTGACCCTACTCGCTGCAACCTTACCCCCACGGACCTTTGCCTCTGACAACTGGCGGGATCTTGGTACTCTGCAACGCTCCCTCGTGGTGGTGACCTGCCCACCGGCCAGTACAGTGACCCAATGGAACTCTCCTTTGCTTTCCTATATCGGAACCATCTGACTTTACCCTTCTGACTCTACCCGCTGCAGCCCCACCCCCTGCAGATCTTGCCCCCGATAACTGGCGGGATCTGGGTACTTTGCAACGCTCCCTGGTAGTGGAGACCTGCCCACCGGTCAGTACAGTGACCCAATGAGACTTCTCCCCTGACTTCCTATATCGGAGCCTTCACGAAGGTGGTCGTCCTCCCCAAAGACACCCCAGTCTAATGCATTCCAACCAGCCACTTGATCCTTTGCCCGCTCCCTGTCCTCCGGACGTACGGCTAGGCTGCGGACCCCCAGTGCAGGCCCCGGAGCGTTCTCCCCCGGCCTGAGCTGAACAACTCTGTGGACCCCTTGGCGGGACCCTGGAGTAGAGATCAGCACTGCTGAACCACACCTGCAACCTCCCTCAGCTCCCTCCTAATCCTAAGCAGCCCCACTCGCGTCAGCATGGCGGGGCCTTGCTTGATCCCTACTGGCGACAATTCCTACACAGTTGTCTATCCTCCCAATCTCTCCAAAACCGCCGCAAAATCCTTCAAACACTCCATCCTGAAAAGCCATCCCGAGACTCTGATCTCTGACCTACGATTCAGCGCGGACAAGGGCACTGTGTTTAATGACCTCATCTTTTACACCAGGAAAACCTCCCTATGGCGCAAAGCCTTCTCGAATCGCCTGAATGTACACAAAGCCAGGAACATTCCTCACGGCAATAAGCTCACAATCGCTCCGTCCTCAAACCTGCGTGCTGACCTCACTATCACCTTATACAAAAACGGCATCGTCCTGATCCAAGCGCCACCCAAAGACCTCAACAAATTCGCAGACCTCTTCACACTCCTCAAAAACTATGTGCACAACCCTCTTCCGTCCACGCTCCCCCTGCAACAACCCTCGACCAATCCGCCTAGGGTGCCTTGCCACTCTCATACCACCCCTCCAAGGGCTCCCGACACAGGCCGAACTAGCCCCACTACCATTCTACCAGCGCATGCCCACAAAATCGTGCCCAACCCATTGACCCCCTGCCCGCAAACTCTTCCCTCCTATAAATCCACTGTGACTCCTCCAAGGGCTCCTGATGCCAGTCGACCTAGCCCCTCCACCACGCTAACACCACATACCAACAGAAGTGTCCACAAACCTTTGACCTCCTGCCCACAAACTCCTCCCTCCCTTTTGGCTATCGGAACTCCTCCATTGGTTCACGACATTGATCGACCTAGCCCCACTACCCTGCTACCAGCGCATGCCTTCAGAACAGTCACCAAGCCATCGGCACTCTATCCTCAAGAACATCCCTCTGTTAGGGATATTGAAACTCTCCACTGTAGAGCGACAGTACTAACCCAGAGCATCCATAATTCTATTCTGGAACTAAAAAACCTCCTGCACCTCACAGAACTCTCCTTCTCGAATCTCCAGCTCCCGCAGAACTCTACTCCCCCCTCCCAAAGAGCCCCCCCATTACCCATTACCGCTAGCCCTGAGACACCTGCGCCCTCACAAACAGCCCTGCCACCTCTCGGAAGAAGAAATTCTGGCCCTCCTCCTTACCTACACATCGCCCCCTGTAACTCCTAGTCCACCAGACCTCACGGAGGAAGAAGTTCTTGACCTCCTCTTTAGCTACAATTCTGCCCTGGTAACCCCATGCCTTTCAGACCTGAGTGACGAACATGCTATCCGCACGGTAGCATCCAACCCCAACAGAACAGCTACCTTCCGTAGCAGAGGAGTCGTTAATAGCAACCTAGCGCTAGTACCCATCACGGCCCAACCCACGTCACTACCCCCGACCCCCCACTATCCGGCCTACTAATCAATTGCCGGTCAGCAGTAAAGCATGCCGCTGATGTCGCCGATCTCATCTTGAGCCAAAAATCAGACCTAGCGATCTTGATCGAATCGTGGCTCAATGAATCCTCATCACCCTGCCTAGACCTCTTAGTCCCTCCCAACTATAACATCGTAAGACTAGACAGGCAGTCCAAAAAAAGGGGGAGGCATTACCTGCATCCACCGCTCCAACCTCCACGTTACCGAACTGCTGGCAGATCCCACAGACTCCTGTGAATACCTGGCACTGTCCGTGTGCAGCAACACCACCCAACTGTGCAGGCTGCACATCTTTTACCACCCCCCAGGCAGGAACGATACCTTCACTGACCACCTCTTGGAAGTCATCCCAGCCAAGGTTTCCCCCAACTCTAAAGACATTTTTCTTGGCGACTTCAACCTGCACTGGAATGACCCCAAGGATTCTCAGGTCAACGCCATCAGAGACTTCCTGGCCGACCAAGCCCTTACCCAAGTCTGCACACTCCCAACTCATTCGAAAGGCGCCACTCTGGACTGGATCATCGCGGAGGAATCAGTGGTCAAGCTTATCTCTATAGACCCATGTGATTGGTCTGACCACCACGCTATCACCTTCCTTCTACCTGGCACCCACAAGACATGGGCTCCACAACCCGTGATTCCCAAACATTGGGTTAGAGACACCAAGAACCTGGATCTTAGGAAATTGGCCGCTCGTTGTTAGACTGACCCCCCTTCATATCACTATAGCCAACAACCTCACTGAACACTATTCCACGACCATATCCAACATTCTAGATGACCTTGCTCCACTAAAACTAAAAAGAACCCAAATCAAAGACAGGAACCCCTGGTTCAACGGATCCCTCAACAATGAGAGGAGAGCCCTCTGGCAAGCAGAACGAAACTGGAAACAGCACCCATCAGCAGCCCATCTAAAACTTCTCTGCCAGTCCAGAAATGCCTACAACAAGAAAATCCTCAACTCAAAAAAAAATTCAGAACAGAACTGGAGAACGCCAAGAACAGACCGCGCAAACTATTCGAACTGGTCAAACATCAATCTAACAAACTGGCAAAAACCTCTAAAGAAGCCCCCAAATCTTTGATATCTTGCGAGGAATTTTCCTCCTTCTTCTCCGACAAGATCATTGCCCTAGGAAATGATCTTAGATCCGCCACTCACTCCCAAGCCCCACCGGCTCTGCCTCCGCTCTCCGCGTTGCCCCCCCAGGCATCAACAAAAAACCAAGCGCATTGGTCCAACTTCAAAGGTTACGACGAACATTCCGTCTCGAAAATTCTATCCTCCCTTAACCCGAACAACCACTTCAATGACCCTCTCCCCTCCAACTGCTTAGCCGCCGTCTCTCAGGCCATCATCCCTTCTTGGACTGCAATAATCAACGCCTCCCTCCTACAAGGATCGATACCTGACTCTCTTAAAGCCGGCCAAGTCATCCCCATCTTAAAAAAACCTACGCTGGATCCTGCTTCCCCTGACAACTATAGACCTATATCTAATATCCCACTCCTTGCTAAAGTTCTGGAGAAATGTGTTCAACAGCAGCTGAGCCAGCACATCACCAACTTCCACTTACTAGACGACTTCCAATCCGGGTTCAGACCTGGTCACAGCACTGAAACCACACTCCTCCACATCGTGGATGATGCTCTCCAAGCCCTTGACCAAGGCAAAACCTGTCTCCTAATCCTCCTAGACCTATCCTCGGCTTTCGATACGGTCAACCATGAAAAACTCCTTGAACGCCTCAAAACCAGGATGGGACTGGATGGCCCCGTTCTTGAATGGTTTAGGCCCTTCCTCCAGAATCGCTCTCAGAGATTCCTAATCAATGGCAACCTATCCGCTCCCTCTCCGATCACGGTTGGAGTCCCCCAAGGATCAACCCTGTCCCCCACCCTCTTCAATCTCTACCTTGAACCGCTTTCAGAAGTACTACACACCGCCAATATCTCCTACCACATGTATGCCGACGACACCCAGATCTACATAAAAATCTCTTCTCCCAAGGACATTCTTTCCCTGAATGAGGCCTTGAAGCTGACTGTCCATTGGCTCACCTCCAACCAGCTCAAGCTTAACGCAAAAAAAACGGAATTTCTTCTAATCTCCCCACCTAAAACCAACCCTGACATTCAGGAATGGATCAAGGCGATCTCAGCGCTCAACTGCCCGCCAACTATTGTGGACTCTGCTAAATCCCTTGGTATTACCCTAGACTGCAGCTTGAACATGCGCGGCCACATTAACTCGATGGCCAAAACAGCCAGATATCACCTGAGCTACCTAAGAAACCTAAAACCTTTCCTTGACACTCCTGACCTGAAAATGGCAAACCAGGCTCTAGTCATCTCCAGACTGGAATATGGATGCTCTACCCTTGCAGGTCTACCCAAGACCTCCCTGGCACCATTAAAAGCCTGCCTCAATGCTGCCGCCAGACTCCTAACAGGCTCAAAGAAATTCGACCACATATCCCCTCACCTTAAAGCTCTCAACTGGCTTCCGTTCGAGGCCAGAATCCAACTTAAGCTGGCTTGCATCACTCACAAGGCGCTACACTCGAACTCACCGGCATTCCTCGCCCAAAAACTCGTAGTATCCGGAGGAGCCAGAAAGTCCCGATCCGTCAGGGTCCTTTTGCTCCAACCTGCACGATTGCGGGAAAAATAAACGTACAATCGGGCCTTCTCCGGGGCCGCACCAAGACTTTGGAATTCACTCTCATCCGCCATTCGAAAAATTCCGTCCCTGGCACGCTTTAAAATGGAGGCCAAAACTTTCCTTATGGGCAAATTCCTCTCCTAACGCTTCATCACAATCACCTCAGCGACTTTTTGCTACCCTCCTGTTGGCTCTCACGATGTCTGGATGACACCCACCTGGCACCTCTGGACATCCCACCCTGGATCTAAGACCGCCTGTCTCTTGCAAAATGTATCTACCTGTTTTATCCTAACTGTGTCCGTCTATGTTATCCCAAATGTATCCACCCCTCCTAAGTCTCTTGTATACTACTTGTCATTCCTGTAAAGCGCTCTGATACCCTTACGGGTCTGGTTCGCGCTCTATAAAACACTAAATAAATAAATAAATAAATATAGGTAACAGTGCAAACATGGGGGCTGCTGGTATAGGCACAGGAAGGGGTAACTACAAACAGGTGTACGGTGAATGTAGCCATCAGAGGGAGAAGATACACAGCAGAGCATAATGCAAAAGTGATCACAGTAAAAGGAGTTGTGGTAATGGGTGCCTGAGGAGCATGGACATGGGATGCAACAACTGTTTTAGCAGATAACTGTGCAGAGAGCACCGAGGCAGCGATTACATGCAGCTGGTACACACTAGTAGTGTAACTAGCAGCTAAACAAAGACACAGAGCTGGGTTAAAGGGGTATAGGGATAGGCAGGGCACGGGGCATCCTCAGTAACTGAACTCACTTTCCCTCACCGCCACCTTCAGCCTGGACGGTGTCATCTTTCTCAGCTCAGCTTCTCACTTAGGGGTTTGTGGGCATGGCCTAGGCCAACCCTTACATTATAACGAACTCATCAGAGGGAGTGTTGACGCTATGACCAGGCACGGTCCCCTGCTAAGTTAGAGTGGGTGTAACGTACACAGGAGAGAACATCAAAATATGAATAAAAAAAAGAGAAAGATTAAAGAAAAATAAAATAAAGCGATGGGCAGCGAAAGTCAGTCAAAGGGTTCCAGGTAAGGGCACAGGTGGAGAGCATAGTTTGGGGGAGGAGAGGAAAGGTGTGGGTTGGAAGTGGCGACAGCAGGTGGCGGGCCATAGGACGGGAAGAAGCGTTGAAAGAAACGAAGCGCGTGCCGGGGCTGAGTAAGTCCGGGGGTGTCGTAGGTAAATAAAAAAGAAGTCTAGAAATAATGCAATAAAATGGCTGCTTTGTATGTTTAGCAGTACTTGGTCGCTGCACTCTGGGAGAGCTAAAGTCAAGAAGAGGCATGACGCATACATGCCATGGACCAATGGGGAAAAGGAATAATGGAGCGACGTGGGTGTCAGCAAATGGTAAGCATATGGGTGGGCTGAAGCCCACAACAGTAGATACTGTCCAAGCATGTGCGCCACCTAGAGCCGAGATCTAAAAAATGGTGCGTTGGTCTCCTTCCAGCTGCCCCACCTCCTATGCTTTAATTGAGGTGCTTAATCATTTTTGGAGACATTTTCTTCTCCTTTTTCTATAATGCTCACACAGAATAGCATTTAACTGGAAATTGTTATATATCTTAGCATCTGTTTGCAGTTGTGTTCAACAGATTTTGCACTCCAACACCTTAAGCAAGGTCCAAGATCTGAGTTTAGTCATACCTCAAAATGGGGAGCTGCTTGTAACTTTGAAATTTCTCTGTCCCTGAAATAATTTTTCCAGGTGAGGCTGCAGCTAGGAAAAGAATAGTGTCTATTCGTTCCTTTTTGTTTGACTAAAAGTGGTTTCCTCTGAGAATCCAAAGAAAAATTGATCAACCTAACTTCCATAGAAATTTAGGGATCTTCGCAAACCTTGGAGGTAAAAATTGACCAAGGCGATATCACACGATATATGCGCTTAGTAATACACAAAAATGTCAAGATGTGACTTCAGACCATGGAACTACTGAACACATAATACTCAGTAGTTTGTATCACCATCAGATAGATGCTTCGTCAGGGTCACTGTGCCACTGGAATCAAGCTATCCTGGTTGATGAGGAAAAAACCCATCCATCAATTGTGTGTCTTTTGCTTTCTCGCCCTAAGTGCGCCGGGTATGCCCAGACGTGGGTCCCGGGCTCACTGTGCCACTGGAATCAAGCTATCCTGGCTGATGAGGAAACCGTCCATCAATTGTGTGTCTTTTGCTTTCTCGTCAGGGTTCTTATACATAAAAGGGTAGACCCAATGGTACTGGGACCTGGGTAGTTAGCAGTACAATATAGAATGATCCCAGCAAACTAGAACTAACTGGACATAATATAAAGCATTGTAATCGCATTAAATTGACAACACATTTGTGAAACACAATTAAGTATTCTCTGTTGTACACGGGGGTCTTCCTCAGGACTGTGATGAAGGGAGGGCACCATAGTGAGTCCTACAATGAGGGCTCCGATGTAAGAAAAACGAGCACACTGGCTCCAAAATGTGTAGAGCGACACCAACACCGTTCTTCGGTGAAGATTCACCTCAATGGGAGAGCGGGGCTGAATCACTGCGCGCTGCCCTCCCTTCATCACAGTCCTGAGGAAGACCCCCGTGTAAGGTGTTATTTGGCCTACAATATACCTTGGGGTCGAAACGTCGACATTCTTTCTTTTGTGCCAGCCCCCAGAAACAACAGAGAATACTTAATTGTGTTTCACAAATGTGGTCTAGCTATTTGAATCAATGAATAATTCATGTATTACTGGCAAAATATTTAGGCCAGAATTTATTTGAATTGGGCATTTTAATGCATTCACGATTTCCATACTTCCTTCACAATCTCTTACCCTCACGTGAATCACTTACCCTTTCATCCCCTTTTCTCTGTCCTTTTGGGCACCTATCTGTGTATTGACTTGAATTTTGATATATGTACAAAGCATTTTTTCTATGCAGCAGTGTGATTAAATAACACTTGCTACGTATTTTCGTTTTGTAGTGTTGTCAATTTAATGCGATTACAATGCTTTATATTATGTCCAGTTAGTTCTAGTTTGCTGGGATCATTCTATATTGTACTTCTCGTCAGGGTTCAGCAGATACTGCAAGCAACATTATCTAGAACATACTGCCTAGCATATAATGCTGCACAGGAAACACCTTCATGCAGCTTGTGGATCCAAAGAAATCACCAACAAATAAATGCAGAACAATAGAGCATTTCCTGCAGCACCAAAAAGCAAATGATTTGATTTATTGTCTGTTATTAAGGTAAGAATAGCAATGCAGATGTAATACTGTGTTAATGTTGTACTGTGCCAAAGACGTGGCACTAGCCTATGAATGTGAGGGGGCAACCCTATATCCATATGTTTTGCATAGGGGGTGGGTGTTGAAGAAGGAAGGCACACTATAGAGCTAGACATTTCTAGAAAGCACTAATAATCTGGTTCAGTTTCATTGATGAGGTTGGAATGTTCCAGGCCTGTAATTTTTCTAAAATCTAGCAGTGATACAAATGAGTGAAATTTTAGGAAAATGGGCTGCAGACTTTTGATTAGATATTGAGCGAGAAAGCAAGGGGTACCAGGTTGCTTCCGCCCCTCAATTCTATCGCATGGAAATGTTTCATACTCGCTGAAAGTCAAATATTTCACACATCCTGGCACTTAAAACACAATAGTTTGAATAGTACGTGCCCACCTTCATAGACTGCAGAGGTCGAGCGCACGAAGTTCCATAAAATATTCTTACTATTCGCCATTTTGTTTCAACCTCGTCTCTCGAGCCCTCTTCTGTTCACTCCCTCCCCTCCCCTCCCCTCCGCCTCCCCTCCTCTCTCGTTCTGGCTGTGAGTTTCTAAAGTGTTTTTTATTGTTTGTCACCTGCAGCCCTCACAAAAAAATTACAGAGATCCATCAAGATAATGAATCTGCGCTCTGGTGGCAAAGAGACAGAGACAGAGGGGCAGCCATCCGAAACAAGTCATCTTTAAAAATTAATACAAAATAAACAGCCGGCCTTTCGCCTCATTTGGAGGGAGGGAGCGTGCAAGGAAACATAAGGGTTGACGGGGATAGGAGGAAAAAGAACTGGAGTGGTGGAAGGAGGGGAGCCTTTCCAAAACATTTCCTCCTAATGCATTGTAATAAACCGGCTGTGTGGTTTTCCATAATTGATGAGGTCTAATTTACCTCTCTGATTTCTCTCCCATGCTCGTTGAGGCGAGAACGCCGACACTTTGAGCATGCATCTGTCAAATGTGAACTGCAGACAACCAGTATACGGTGGCGCGGGTGATGATGCATTGAGCGGGAGATTTGTGAAAAATTATGTCAGCGGTAGAAGTCTCTTAGAATTATCTTTCCAAAGAAATAGCCGCAGTTTGTTGCATTTTAGATACGTTTGTTTGATTATTAAATGCACAACCCGAGTACAGGCTCTGGTGCAGGTCCGCTACATAGGTGAACCATTGATCATAAACATTGTCGAACACAGTTTATCAACCCTAGGTGCATCTTTGTAAAGATGATTTCCACCCTCAGAAGGCAAAGCCCTGGAGAGTAAGGGGACCGCTTGATTCCAGATCATTACGGACGCTTTGTCGATTCCTGACCTTTTCTACTTCAAATTATGATTTTCAGGCGTTAACCCTATTTGTTCAATGGAAGCAACATAAAACTACCATACAGAGACTGCATTAGGTTATCACACAAACCCTAGGATTGGATAAACCATTTGTACGGAACCGGAAACAGGTGATCACCTTATTGAACGGTGATAGGAGTCCTGCGTACTCTTTCAAAGATCATATAAAACGCAGAGTAGGACCTCATAATGTACTCCATTTTGCTTACTGTTTGCATCAACTCCAAGTGAAAGCATGGACCCCCCCTCTCTCTCTCTCTCTCTCTATATATATATATATATATATATATATATATATATATATATATATATATATATATATATATATTTATTTATTTATTTTTATATATATGTATATATTATATTAAACCTTTGTTATAGTTAGGAAAACTTTATTTATTCTTCCTATACAAACCAAACTTAAAATACACAAACATTAGAAACTTTTCACTTATAGTTATACCTTAAATTTATAATGTTTGCACCACCTTTAAATTATTATTACTATATTTATTCTTTAGCAACAAACAAAAGTTAAAGTACACAAAAATTAACATTTCTAAACTTATACCTTTAATTTATAATTTACACAATACCTTCAAATAATTATAATTCACGGACCTCCATACTCCATGTATTCAAGTCAGGAGCCACACTACACTTTGATAGAGTATAGTGTCATAGAGTCGAGTAAAGTAGAGTGGAATAGAGAGGAATGTGGTGCTCTGGAGTGCTGTACAGTGGAATAGCGTACAGTGGAGTAATGTAGAGTGGAATGGCATAGAATGGAGTGTTGTATAGTGAAGTGTGGCAAAGTGAAGTGGCGATTAGTGGAGTAGGATAGAGTGGCATAACGTAGAGTGGAGTGTTGTAGAGTGGAGTGGCGTGCAGTGGAGTGGTGTACAGTAGAATTAAGTGCAGTGGAGTGGCAAAGAGTGCAGTAGAGTGTTGTGTAGTAGAGTGTAATTGCATACATTGGAGTAGCATACAGTGCAGTCACGTAGAGTGGAGCAGCGTACAGTGGCATGATGTACAGTGCAGTGGCATACACTACAATAGTGTAGAGCGGGGTGACGTAGAGTGGAGTGGCGTAGAGTAGAATAACATATAGTGGAGTGTCATACAGTGGAGTGTTGTAGAGTATAGTGGTGTAGAGTGGAATAGCATATAGTGGATTGGCGTACAATTGAGTTGAGTGGCATACAGTGGAGTAGTGTATGGTGGAGTGGTGTAGAATGGAATAACATTGAGGGGCTCATTTATGAGCCCTTGCCACACTTTTGCGCCGCCGGTGCGCCACTTTTTATGACGCACCGGCGGTGTAAAAAAATGCGCCATGTTGCACCCTATTTACAAAGTGACGTATCTAGGCAGATGCGTCACTTTGTAAACCCCTGTGCTACATTATACCTGCATCAGGTATAATGTATGCAGGGTGGGCGTTCCCCCGTATCCAAGCCTCGTAGAAGTGGCGCATTGAAATCTATAAGATTTCAGTGCACCACTTCTAGGACACCATTGCGTCAAATCCTTACGCCTGCCTCATAGCAGGCGTAAGGGTTATGCAGTGCTATATTCATAGCCCTCCCCGTGCATTGCTGGAGTTGCGTCATGCTTCCAACACAACTCCAGCAATGCATTAGTTTTGCACCAACAGATACGTCAGTAATACTGACGTTTCTGTCATTCCTTGCGACATGATGCATCATACAGTAAATATGACTCATCCATCATGTCGCAAGGAGGGTGCACTGAGAAGTCGTGCATCGCTGTTTTCACGCAGCGATGCATCACTTCTCATAAATAAGGCCCTGAGTGTTACTGGAATGCAGTATAGTTACGTAAAGTGGAGTACGATATAGTGCAATGGCGTACACTAGAGTGGCGTAGAATGCAGTGTTTTTTGGTGGAATAGTGTTGAGTGTGTTAGGGTAGAATGGTTTGGCATAGAGTGGAGTGACAGACAGTGAAGTGGCATATAATGGAGTGATATACAGTGCAATAGTGTACAGTGGATTGTTGCATAGTGGAGTGGCATTTATTGGAGTAGCGTGCAGTGCAGTAGTGTATAGTGGAGAGGGGTAGAGTAAAGTGGGGTAGAGTGAAGTGGTGTACATGGAAAGGAGTACAATGTGATAGCATATATTAGAGTGGCATACAGTGGAGTGGCGGAGAGCAGAGAGGCATGGAGTGAAATAGCATAGAGTGGTGTACAGTAGAGTTGCATATAGTGGAATAGTGTACAGGGTACTGGCGTATAGTGTAGTAGCATACAGTGGAGTAGCGCAGACTGGAGTGTCATACAGTTCAGCAGCATACAGTGGAATAGTATACAGTTGGAGTGGTGTACAGTGCCGAGGCGTACACTGGAGTGTGTTAGAGTGGAGTGGCGTACAGTGGAGTTGCACAGAGTGGAGTGGCGTACAGTGGAGTACGGTAGAGTGGATTAGTGTAGAGTGGATTGAGGTACAGTTTAGTGGTGTACATTGGACTAGCATAGAGTGGAGTGGCAAATACTGGAGTGTCATACAGTGGAATAGCATACACTTCTCACTTGCTCCCTGCTACTCCAGGAACTTCCTTTTTGCCCCCGGACGTCAGAGGAGGCAAAAGATTTGCCCACTCTGAGACCAGGGGTCACAAGGGAAGTGTCAGGAGTAGGGGAGCAAGCTAGAGGTCACAGGTGTGACCCCTGACTACCTCCAAATGACATCCATGCATATGTCCCCCTGTCGTTCTGACCGTTTACTCCCCCATAAGCGGGGAACACATCGATACCTTTACATTGTAAACATTTACTGTTTTTCAATACCATGTTTGCCACAATTTTAGAGTGGAAAATTATCCTTAATTTAATCCCAGGCTCAATATGGGACAGGGAAACCAAAGAAATGTCACTGCTTTGAATTAAATTCAGGCTCTTAATATCTGCAAAATATGCAAGTAAAGATGAGAAATTCAAAATAAAATCAGAATCAAAAAGAAGGACAAAGTCTAGCATAGAGGTATTAGCATCACGGAGGTGTAAAGGGTTGTCTTCCTGATCTGGTGCTGACAAAGCTCCTTTCGCCTTATATAAGTCCACATGTGTGGGCAGCCACCAGATTGAGTGAAGAAGGGCATAAATTAGGCAAAATGTTGGGAAGCCCCGCAACTGTCTCAGTGTCGCTCCTCTGAATAGGGGCTATGGTAGGTTTAATTAGTAGACTTGAGTTTAGCTGCTCCAGTTGGTGGCCTTGGATGGGACCCTCAGACATTGGGAGGTGTTGACCCCATCTCTGAAACGTAATTTTTTAGGACTTTTTTTGGAAAATCGTCAGATTTCTTTTTCCTCTTCATTTTTTTATTTTGCCCTTGCCCTTAGATTGTAAGTTCCCATTAATGGCAGCCGCACTTAACTCTGGCATGGCTTTAGCCTTGAAGATAGAAAAAACGTCACGTTCTGAGTTTGAAGATTTCACAGTGGAACCAGATATTACAGAGTCGAGAGAACAGGGGTTAAAGAGGTATCTTATTGAAAAAGTAGGACTTTCAACCTTGGAACCTTTTTGGGAATGCCCCCACTGGCTTTAACCTGAGGCTTTCTTGCTTATGGGCAAAAATCAAGACTTGAGGCCCATGGGATCAAGACATTAGTACCATCTTCTGAGTTTACACCCATAGTTGCTCTTCGGACGGACACTCTCAATTTGTCTTTTTTTTTTTAAATTGAGGTTTTGTATCCATTAAACATAAAGAAACATTTACAATCTAGGTGAACAAAGCCGCAACATTCACATTATTATCATCAATACAATACATTGCCAGTCTCACTTTTACAGCGTTGTCTAACATTGTATTCTGGGGAGGCATCCACAGTTTAATTATACATAACTCCTTGTCCATTTTGTCGCCAACTCAATTTGAAACCTTACATTTTATCCGTCGACATGGGGGGGGACACCCGCTCTCTGTGTACAGCAGATTGCTTCTATATCTCGTCTCTGTCTATATGCTGAAGCCAGCTCGTGAATGGGGCCCATATGTCTTTGGGTCGGGATCTGACCGGTAGTAGCTCCCAATAGCAGGTCAGTTGGTCCCTGCAGTACGTTATGTCCCTTATCCAGGCCTGTATTGAGGGGGGGGTGTTGCTCCCCAGTGTAATGCCACCTGCCTTTTGGCCAGCAACAATAGTAGCGCCGCTAGCCTTCTCGCCGAAGGCAGGGTATTGCGGACATAGCCCAGTAGTGCCACTATGGGGATCCTCGGCATTGTCTGCCCAGTGATAGACTCAATATGGTTGAATATTTTAGTCCAAAAGTTGGCCATAGTCTTACACTCCCACGGTACATGTATAAAATTCGCCCCCGGGCTTCTGCAGCGCCAGCAAGACGCATCCGACCTCAATCCCATACGGTATAGTTGTGTAGGAGTGCGATACAAACGGTGTATGTACTTAAAGTGAATTAATCGTAGTCTATAATTTGGGGATAGTTGCTCTAGCTGCCCACAGCAGAACTTCCACTGCTCATCTGTGATTGCCTCTCCTATGTCCGCCTCCCACGCCGTGCGGGATGCGGGGACAATAATTGGGGATTCTTTCTGAGTGATAGTATATATGCGTGTCACCAACTTGCGAGCGGAATTTATCGTTAGCATGTGTTCTAACGCAGGCAATAGTGGGGGAGCTTCAGGGAATGTGTTATATCTAGCTCGACATGCTGTATTTGATAATACATTAGCGTATCTAATGCCGATGGTTGTGATGTGGTGCACATTTGCTGGAGCGTCAGGAATTGCCCTCCTGGGTATAGGTCTGTGCCGGTTACTATCTTGTTTATTCTTGCCCTGTGCTGGGCAGTCCTGTCCTGCAGCGGGGAGATCAATGGATTATTAGCTAATGGCATGGCCGGTGCATATAGGCTAGGTATTTTCGCACGCCTGCGTAACCCGTGCCAAGCCCATCGCAACGTTTCTGTGGTGTCAATCTCGTCCCGTGGGCGTTTGTACTTCTGATATAGTGCCGTGTTAAGGGGAAGGGGTGCAACCTTATCTATTTCAATGGCCACTTGCGGTTGGAATGGTATTGGGTACTGCCAGAACTGGGCCTGTGCACTATAAGCTAAAGTGAAAAATCTGGTGCTCCAAACCCCCCTTGTTTCAGAGGAAGTGTGAGTATTTCCCAGGCTATCCTAGGCTGCTTACCAGCCCACACTAGCTCGATCATATCTGACCTGAGACGCCTGAAGAAATGTGCGGGTAATGGTAGTGAAATGTTAGCAAATAAGTATAGCAGTTTGGGGAGGATAACTATTTTGGTGATGGCAATGCGGCCCGCCAGGGATATCGGTAGGTGTTTCCACCTCTTTATCTTGTTTTTGATCCAGTCTATCGTTCTACCATAGTTCGCAGACCATATTTCTTGAAGATTGCCGCTGATACAAATCCCCAGATAGCGGATCGGACCATCGGCCCAGGAGATGGGATACTCAGTGTTGAAAGAAGGTGTTCCTGTGGTTAGTGGGAGTATGGTGGATTTTTCCCAGTTTACTTGAATTCCTGGGAGGCCTCCGTATCTCACTAGTTCCCTGGTGACGGGTTCAAAATTCACAGCCGGATCAGTTAGGTAAAGAGTGATGTCGTCCGCATACATGGACACGATCTGCCCCCTAGTAGTAAAGCCGATACCTCGGTTAGCGTGATGTTGTCTGAGCCTGGCTGCTAATGGCTCAGTTGCTATAGCAAATAATAAAGGTGATAACGGGCATCCCTGGCGTGTGCCACGCGTGATGTTTATAGGCTCTGAGATTAACCCATTTACTCAAATTCTGGCAGTGGATAAGCTGTATAACAGTTTTATTTGCTGTATGAAGACAGGGCTCAGACCCAGACGAGTCAGCAGGGTGAAGAGGAACTTCCATTCTAAAGAATCGAATGCTTTTGTAGCATCTAGCAGCGCGGCTATTGCAGGTACATGGGGGGCTAGGTAGTGTAGCAGTGCGAACAGTGTGCAGTGATTGTGTGAGGTAGACCGTCCTGGCACGAACCCGGATTGATCCAGTCTAATTATCATTGGCAGCAAAGGCTGTAGCCTGTTGGCCAATAGTTTAGCAAAGATTTTTGCATCCAGATTAATTAATGAAAGTGGTCTGTAGGAATCACAGTTTGTGGGGTCTTTGCCTGGTTTTAATAATGTGATTATAATAGCTTCCCTCATGGTCTGTGGGAGAATCCCGTCTAGCATGGCTTCTTGATATACCTCTAGGAGGCGAGGTGCCAAGATCTCCGCATATTCTTTGTAAAATTTTGCTGTGAGGCCGCCGGCACCCGGGGCCTTATCCGCCGGGAGGCTCTGAATCACTTGTCTTATCTCTTCCACAGTAAATGGTTCATCGAGGTATTCACGATGAGCCCTCCCTAGCCATAACAGTTCTAGTGTGTCTAAATATTCTATTATAACAGATTCTTCTGGGTCTGTTTGCGTGGTGTAAAGTTGTAAATAGAAGTTTTTCATGGTGGCTAGGACTTCTGTCGGTGTTCTGGAACTGGTCGACTCGGGGTTATTGAGTTCTATAATGTGAGTAGCGCTTCTTGGGGTTCTCAGGAGATTCGCCAGTGTTTTCCCTTGTCTGTCCCCCTCTCCATACCGTGTCGCTTGTGTGTATTTATGTAGAAATTTCGTTTCCCTCTCTGCCTCTTCCTGAAATGGCGTTAATTTGACTCGGATCTGTGCTAATAATCCTGGGGCGGGGGCATGGAAATATTGTTGCTCTAACTCACGGATCTCATCTTCTAGTTTTTTCGGCAGTGCCTAATGTCTTTGAGTACTCCAGACTGCAGGGCTATGCAGGTCCCGCGCGTCACCACCTTAAATGCCTCCCATAATGTGCCCATTGAATCAACCGTGCCCGTGTTCAATTCGAAATATTCTGTAATCTTAACCCGGACCTCCTCCCTGAACACCGAATCTAGTAGTGTGTTTGGGGGGAGACACCATGTGAAGGGTTGTATGCACTGTTTGGGAATGAGGAGCTGAATTAGGACAGGCGCATGATCAGAGAGTGTGCGCGGGTGGTGAGAGACATCGGATGTCGAAGAGTGCATATCTCATGAAGTTAACCAGAAATTGAGTCTGGACCACGTGCTGTGTTGTTGGGTGATGAAAGTTCCTTCGCGAGCCCTTGGATTTAACACCCGCCACGTATCTAGTAGGTAATGGTCGTCAATTTTGTTGTGCAATGCTGCAGCCGCCCTTGGGTGGTGTGTGCGTGACGTGCCCATTCTATCGTCCTGCAGCAACAGGATGAGATTGAAGTCCCCCCCACAGCAGCGCAGATGCCCCCACCGCTTGAATCCTGTGCCATAACTGGTGGAAAAATTTCAGGTCGTCTATGTTGTGTCCGTATGTGTTGACAATGGTAACCTGCTGGCCATAAAGTGCTCCATGTAGTATTATGTAGCGCCCTTCAGGGTCTATCACAGTCTGTTGTGTTCGCCAGGGAACCCCTTTCCGTATTAAAATCGCCACCCCCGGGAGTAATTAGACAGCCATGTCTCACCACATCTATTGGAGTTGAGCCGCGTGCGCGTTGTTTCTGTCAGATGCGTTTTCTGCAAGAGGCAAATATTCACCCCATGTCTTGCAAGGTAGGAATGTGTTAATCTGGATTTTCTGTGGTCTTTAAGACCGCGCACATTCCACATGACACATTTTAGTGTGGACATCTTAGCATGTGTTTTTACTGTGCATTGGGTACTTTATGCTGATCCCTTTCCCATGTAGCCCCCCTTGAGTGAAATGTCTGGCCCCCATGTGAATGTGGCACGCAGCGGGGTATAGCTCGTGTAGACATTGGCAGTAGAACAGGCGGCAAAACAAACAAAAAAACAATAACTCCCCCTGCCCGCCCCCACCCACACCAACCCCCCAATCAGGTTGTGTATTCATCCCCTTACCTAACCCAACTCTTATGAGAACAACCTAGGCGAGCCTAGGGCTGGTGAGAATTCTCCCTGGGGGGAGTGGAGTCACCGGCATACGCCCCTCCCTTGTATAGCAGGGTGGCCGAGCACATTACAGTTTGACTTCCATGGTATAGTACTGATATCTGGATCGGTTCTTATGCCGGCTCGCGGCAGTGTTATGACGATCTGGCTTCTCAATCTTTCAGACGTCACTTGAATGGGAGGGAATCGAGTATGAGCAATAATATCTAAACTAGTGGTAGCAGAAAGTGTAGGATTGGATCAGATGATCCTGAGTTCATATCAGCGTACTCAGTCATTGTCGCTCAGTCTGCTGCTTGGTGATCCTTCCTTGTCGCGAGTCGCCGCCTGTCGTTTTTTCAGCTCCTGTTTGGCAAACTTGCATGCAGCACTGGCATCTGTGAAGACGATGGGTTTGCCATCAGTTTGCACCCGCAGCTTGTCAGGGTAGAGTAGTGCATATTTGATGTCAGCCTGTTGGAGCAGGTTCTTGGCCTGTGTGAATTCTCGGCGCGCTGCCTGCACTTGCTGCATGAAGTCTGGGTATATAGTTATTTTATTGCCCTGATACTGGAGCACACCCTTCTCTCTGGCAAGTTGCAGCACTGTGTCCCTATCCCGATAATTCAGGAGGCGAGCTCGTTTTGGCCGTGCGGGCGCACCCGGCGGTGGTCTTGGGCCTAGCGTGCGGTGCGCTCGCTCAACTAAAAATATGTCCGAGAGGTCATTCCCAAAGAGATCCTTCAGCATATTTTCCATATATTTATCCATGCTTGTAATGTGTGTGGACTCAGGGATTCCAATCACGCGAACATTATTGCGGCGTGACCTTGCCTCCAAATCTTCATTCTTTGCTTGCTTGCTTACTTTGCCCATGCGCAGCAATTGTTCATGCGTTTCTGTCTGGCGATCGTCAGTGTCTGACACTCTAGTTTCTAATGTGTCCAATCGGGCTTCATGCTTGTCAACCTTCTGTGTGACAGTATCCAAGCGTGCAGCCATTGAGTCTATCTTAGAGTCAATTGTCTGTAAGCTGGCCTGCACCACCCTCAGCATAGACCTCAAATCTTCTTCCTGCGTGACATCCATGCTGGCACCAGCCGCTTCAGTGGGCTGCGTGGAGCTGCCTTCGTGCTGTCTCGTCACCCTTTTGTCGAAGCTTAATTTGGACTGTTTCCCATCAGGTTTCCCCATTCCTTGGCACAGTGGGGAGCCCGTCGCTTAACAGCAGCAGTTTAGGGTTGCCTCCGCGTTGATGTCTTTGCAGGGGGGGGCGTCGTTCCAGAGTGCGAATTTCGTGGCCCGCCCGCAGTCTCTACTTACTGCACTGATGCACTGAACCCACACTTTATGTTCATGTCGTCTTGGGTGTGTTGCTTGGGTGGCCCTAGCTGCTCCGGCCCCCAATTCGTGGGGTTGCACAAGGTCCTAGAGCCTAATTACTAGAGGTGCGGTCATTAGGCTGTCGGTATTGCGCTGTCCTTATGTGCACTGCCACCAGCGTCGCATTTAACACTCTGTGTCCATTTATCCTGCTTGCTCAGTTGTTGCATGTATTATGGCTTGATTCTGCGGTGTCTTCATGCCGGTACTGTCCTAATACACTGAGGCCGCATGTTTTACTCGTGTCGTCTGTGGTATGTCGCTTGGGCGGCCCGCGCTGCTCTGGCCCCAACATCGTGGGGTTGCACAGGGTCTTAGGGCCGAATTGCTGAAGGTGCGGTCCATAGGCCGTTGATAATGCTCTGCCCGTATGTGTGCTGCCACCAGCGTCGCATTTAACACTCTGTGCCAATTGATCCTGCTTGCTTAGTTATTGCAGGTGTTGTGGCTTGAGTCTGCGGTGTCTTCCCGCCGGACTGCGTCCCTCTGCCAGTGTCGCGTCTCACGGCTGGCGCGCCCCCGGGCTCCCAGCTCCCACACCGATGCCGGCGCTCCGCTCAGCCCAGTCGGCCAGCGCTGTGCGAGGCGGGGCCCAGGCCAAACGAGAGACGCCCCCGCCAGAGCAGGAAAAACCCCCACAGCCCTCCACGTAGTTGCAGAGGCCCGGTGCAGGTCCCCCGCTCCGGCGCGCCGTGCCCCCGCCCCAGCCCAGACTGCACCCGCAACTCACTGAATCTGCCGACACGGTCTCACGGCTCCCTCCAGCACTGGGGGTTGCAGCTGCCTCAGCCGGGTTCTCAGGCGCTCTTCTCCCCTATCCGCATCGGGGGTGCGGCCGGTATCCTCCGGGCGGCAGGATCGTAGAGACGGTGGCAGCTCCTCCCACTGCAGTCCCGAGCCGGCGCCGGCACCGCGTGGGATAGGCCGCACCAGGCCGCAAAGCTGCACGATCGTGGGAGCAGGAATCCTAGGCTCCCAGGCCTCTGGAATATCGCATTTCGTGCTGCCCAACTATTAAAATAGCATCTGGCTTTTGTTGATGCTGAGAATCAGCAGGATGCGCCCGGATTACTGACGGATTAACGGGCTCGGCCGGCAGAGCCCTCTTAGTGAGCGGCCATTTTGAAGCTCAGCTTGGCCACGCCCCCCTCAACTTCTCTTTTATTAACATTTCCCTATCTTCTTTAGTGCTAGTTAGTGCCTTCAATATTGCATCAACTGTGTCTTGAAGAGAATCAGAACCCACTACAAATTTTTCTAATAAAGCTAAAATGGAGAAAAGTATTCTCTCTAAACAAAACAGCGAATCAGAGACATGCACCTCTTGTCCTGGAGGATTACATGACTGACTGCCAATTAATTCCAAGTCCGGAGTTGCAGATATTTGAGACATGATCGAATAGTGTTCAGAGGGCGTGCTACTAAAATGTTGCAGGCCAGCTGGTAATGAGGGCGTAAGTGGCTTTTCTGAATTGTTATCCTTATCATTCGGCCTGCACCTGCAGCTTAATTCCAGATCTATGTCTGTAAGAGTGAAATCCTCTTTTAGTGAGCAGGGTATGTCCTCCTGCACTATTATTTCAGATATCCCCCAGAGAGACTTAGCGGAGGAGACTGAGCAGAAAGATTATCGATACTTTGTCCAAGGGAGGGTTTCATGACATCATTCAAATAGTTTTGGATCGATTTCTCTTTGCCCCGTAAGGATCAAATCTGGTTCTTGCCTCTCAGCGCAATAATATGAGGTACTCTGTTCCTCAAAGGATTAGATTTAGTTTTAGTGCAGGCCCTAGACATAACCAGGCATCCGTATCGCAGTTTCTTTGCCGTCATTGTGATTCTTCTCCTATATGCCTATATCATGTCGCGCAAAAGAGTCACTCTGAAGTGTGCCCAATTGTAGAGGTGCACTCCTTGAGATGGATAGGGCAATGGCCACAGTACTCTTTCCAGGTGGTGTGTTTTACAAGCACTTTATTGCTGACTGAGATAGCTAGGAAGGAGGACGCGGTGGGTAGGTATGTGCGGGGCCGCAAGCCGCACCGAAACCTGGCTCGGCTGCTTCCGCCGCCATGTGCTTGATCCCCTGGCAAGGACCCAGCAAGTGGAGGGCGGGCGCCATACAGCACAGCCTCCACACCTCTTTAGATATTCCTCCACCTTCTTCAACCACACAGAACAGACCACCGTAACATGGGAGAGTCAATGGTCTCTGGTCTGAAGATGAGAATCAGATGGCAAGAAAAGTAGACAATGGGGTCTAAAAGCAGTAGTTCCACTAGCATCACACCAACATGTGTCCCAGCACACACTTGAGGCCTCACTAGTTGCCTCTCTGCAGGTGTTGCAGGGCGATAGGGCAGAAGGCAAAAGGCTGCAGGCTGCTAGCTACTGGCAAACAGCAGCTAATTGAATTCTCTACTGGCCTCTGAAAGCGCTCCCAGAACTATGGAGCAGCAAGTGCAGCAAATACAGGGAGCAGTGAGGGCAACTGCAGACTAGCATGTCCTGGTCCTGGGGAGCAAGTTGCATAAGCCCCGCTTGACCCACTCAGCCCACTCTGCACCACCACAGGCTTACTGTGCTTGAGAATGCACAGGTTTGCAGGCTGTGGCACCTCACTGCCTCAGCGTAACTGATTGCACAGCCCACACCTCTCTTCCTCCTGCCACTCTGGAGCCAAAGAGTATGAGTCTCAGGGGCAGGCAGCGCCACTTCAGCCGCTGCCACATGAGCATGAACGGCTAGCATTCCTCGTACCCCTTGCCTCGCGTCTCCTCGCCACGTCCACAACACAGAGCACAGATATTCAGCTTCTTTTTTGAGTAGCTTCCACTTCGAGTATCACCGTGAATAATAATCTGCTACTACAAGGGAATACTTGGCATGCTTACTCAAAGCATACAATGGTCCTGTGACATCCATAGCAATTTTCTTCCAAAGACAATCAGATTTATCCAATACCACAGAGGGATACTTAATGGTCTTCTGAGACTTTTCACTCCATGAACATGATACACATTCTCTTATACAATGCTCTACTTCACGATCTATGCCTGGCTACCAATACTCAGCCCTGATGCATCTTTTTGTGGCACTCATATCCAAATGGCCTTCATGGGCCAGCTTCCCCACATGGTTTCGCAACTCAGTAGGAACCACCAACAATTCTCCTCTCATCAGCACATCTCCCAAAACTGACAGTTCCACATTCACCTGATGAAACATTCAGTATCCTCTGAAGTATTACCTCTCAACGGCCATCCATCTTGAAAATATTTCATAACATGTTGCAAAACTATATCATTCTGAACTGCTGTTGCCCATTCTTCATAAGAAATTCTCCCCTCAGTGTTCACGTTTACCACTTCCGCCACTAACTCTTCATGATCGTCCTCCTCCCCTACATCCTCCTTCACCGGCAACCTCGACAAGCAATCAGCCGACATGTTTTCCTTTCCAGGCACATACTCCACACTGTAGTTGTATTCTAACATCCTCATTACCCAGCATGTTATGTGGGAAGTAGCTCTCCCAGCTCCCTTAGTAGAAAAAACTTCAACCAAAGGCCGATGGTCGGTGCGAATCACAAACTCTGTTCCCCACACATACCTCCTGAAATAGCTAACTCCCCACCAATCCACTAGAACTTCCCTCTCAATGGTTGGGTAGTTCTTCTCTACATCCTTCAGGGGTCTTGATGTGTGCACTATGGTAACATCCTTTCCACTTATACTCTGTAGCAATACTGCGCGGAGCCCCACAGAACTGGCATCAGTATTAATGATGATATTACCTTTAGTTTTGAATGGTTTCAGTGCAGACACAAAGTCCTTTCTCAATCCAACTAACTCTCTTTCACACATATCACACCATACAAAGCATTTGTTCTTGCACATGAGCCTCCTCAGAATGAACCTTGAAAAGTATTCGGCCAAATCTAAGAAAGACTGAGTTAATCTTTCCATTCCTGGGGAAGGAGCTCTCACAACTGCAGACACCAATTTCAGCTTGGGAGAAATTGCCCTTTCATCTATTCAATGACCCGACACCCAGACACCCCAATCTTGCATTTCTTATATTTGATGGTCAAACCCCTCATCTGCAAAGTTCCAACCACTGTTTTCAAAACTCATTAATGTTCTGCCTGATCAGCACCAAACACAAGGATATCATCCTGAAATAGGTGACCTATAATGCATGGCTCTTTGGAACATGGCAGATGCTGAGATCAGACCAAAAGGCATTCGCTTGAATCTGTATGCACCCTCAGGAATGACAAAGGATGTCCATGGTCAAGACTCTGGATCCAACACTATCTGGTGATTTGCAGACGAGAGATCCAAGGTGGAGAACACCTTTGCTCCCTTAAGGGTAGTTAACATCCCCCCTATGTTGGGCAAAGGATGCCTATCCACCCTGATAGCAGCATTCAGGTCCCGCAAATCCACACAAAGGGGCAATTCATCATTGCCCTTTCTCGCTATCACCACAGGTGCTAACATTCAGATGCTTCTTTTTTCTTGATCACTCCTCTGTTACACAATCTTTGTAATTCAATACTCAATGGTTCCCTCATAACAATAGGGATTGCATGTGGCTTATGAGCTTTGGAAATAGCTCCCTGCTTTAAAATAATCTTGTGCATGAATCCTTTCAAGATTCCCAGCTCCTCCTTGAATACCAATGGATACTCTTCCATCAGTGTTGTTCGCCTCACAGCACATGCCCCTGACTGTGGACCCAAGACCTGAACCGGATGGTTCGGATCTAGGCAAATACACAAATCTCTCTGTTGAGGCCATCCTAAAAGACACATACCCTCCTTGACAAAATACACCTTAGACGGCACAGCCACCCCTTGAAACTCCAATTGAGGTTTGTTTCCATATGCCACTAACTGCACATCTGGGAATCTGAGTTTATGATCAGGGATCGTGCACAAGTATTCATCCCCAACAAACATGTACCGGGCTCCAGAATCTGCCATCAATCGCACGTCTTCTTCATCAATTTTGCTGGTGCAAAATGGGCCATCTTCATTTATACTTCCCACATGCTGTACTTGTAAAATGATCTGATGAGCATTCACTTCATCCTCAGAACTTTCCACAGAATTGACAGAACCCTTAGTTTTCTGCACCTCACTCCTTCTTCCTCAACATACCCAAGCAAAATTCCCCCTAAGCTTGCATTTCCTGCAAATTTGACCCATGGCTGGACATGAATTGTCTGTTGCAACATAGCCCTTCAACCCACACTTAAAGCAAGTCACAGAAATCCTTCCTCCTATTTTTGTAGACCCACTGGCAGCTTCCGCTCCCTTTGACCTAAGAGTATCATGTTGGTCTGACCCCACCACCCCACTTGACGATGACACTTTCAAACCTTTGTCAGTTATTTCCGCCCCTTCATCATGTCAATGGCCACTTCTAGAGTCAACCCTTCATTTTCAACAATTTTTCTTGCACCTTCTTGTTGTTCACTTTTAGAACTAAGTGGTCACTTAACATCTCGTCTAGTAAATTCTCGTAATTATAAGTTGAAGCAAGTGCTCTCGATCCTTCAACATTGCTCTCTACAGACTCTCCGGGATGTTGGCTCCTTTTTAAAAAAGTCAAATCTCTCCACAACTTCATTTTTTTCCTTTCTATAATTCAAATTTAGTTGTTGCATCGCCATGTCATATACATCTGTGTCATCATCCTCATCTTCTTCCTCCACAATAGAGGATACTTAAATATGCACCTTCCCTCAGCTCCAAGACAATGCTTGAGCATCGCCAATTTCCTGGATGCAGTAAAGATATCTCCACCCATTACTAGAATGTATGCCTCATCTCTCAAATCCTCCTACAGTACATTGGGTTCACCAGGTTGTTTAAAGAGAAATGTGGCTACTAAAAACCCTCCATGGATAACTAGTTATCAGTGCAAGTAGACATAGAGGCAACAAATTGTAACCTTAACCTTACTAATTTGTGTCACAGAGTCCACTGTCATAGTCACTTAGTCCAACAAACACATTTTTGTGCACAAAAACCTTCTTTATTATTTTGTTTTTTAGAGAGCATTACTTTTCCATTTGCTCAAGTTCCAGCAATGAAAAGGTTTCTTGCCCACAGATTCAGGTAAGTACATCCTTCGTACACACAACACCATTTCTCTCCTCAGTAAGGTAACACGCTCCCGTGTTGAACAGCTGAAGTGGGAGTTACTAAGCAACCCTGACTTGCGCACATAAAGCACACCTCTCTCCCTTTGGCTGCGCTAATGACAGCGCGACTTGGATGCAAAAGTGACTGGGTGATGAAAGTAAAAACAATGACGACATTGGCGCAAACGGAAAACTTCTCTCGAGGACTTCACGCGGACTGTCAACCACTGCCGCTTCTCCCAATCCTGCTGATACTCCTTCACTTTCGCTGGAAGGCTGCACAACGAGCAGCAGAGTGGCAGAATCTCCGTCACTCATTCACCAAGGTGTCAACTGACCCACCTCCCAAGGCGGATTAACAAGCTGAGGTTCCTCATGTGCTGGTTCTTCGGCGAATCTCTTCCTGGTTGTGAAAGATGGAGTGATCCTCGTCACCAGTGAAATGATCCAATGGAGCAAAATTGTGAAGGTAAGACATTTCTTAAGCATGAATCAGCCAGGAGGGAGCAACTGCCTCTATTTTACATTCCATGCTGGAGTCTTCCCTTCCCAATGTTCTGTGGCCTATACTCTGCTACAATAGGATGGAACAGAAAAATCAAAAAAGGAATCAGTTACAGAGAGTGAGGTGAGAGACGCCCTCATAGAAGACCTCTTTAGCATCAGACCACCCCCATATACCACAACAGTGGTGGATGCACCAAGTTCCACTGCACTACTGTTGCCAGAGACAGAACTAGCCACGGGATCCTCAACAGAGGTTTGCACCCCCCCCCCAAGTTATACAAAGATACCAGTTACATCCTCCAGTCAGACTCCGTGTCTGTTGCAATAAGTACCCTACCTTTGCCAAGTATCATTCCTATTCCCCTGGTCAACGCCGCAGCAACCTCTGTCCAAGGGCAAACTGTTCCATGTTTACCCCATGATTAAGCACCAAGCACAAAGAGCATGGCAATTGTTCCTTACTGTTAGAACTGGGGGTCTCTAGTTGGCAGAGGTAGGTACCTTTGTCCAAATAGGGACCCTTGCTTCTAGTCAGGGTAAGGGGGATACACTACTAAAATAACCCCTGCTCACCCCCTTGGTAGCTTGGCACAAGCAGGCAGGCTTATCTCAGAGGCAGTGTGTAAAGCATTTGTGAACACATACAGTAACACAGTGACAACACTACAGATGGACACCACACAGGTTGTATTTATAAAAATAAGTATTTTTATATAGACTTAACACAAGACCCAAAACGACCAAAATCCACAATACACTATGAAAAATATGACTGTCAATGGTAGAAAATAGTTCAGTTCAAATGCAGGTGATAAATGCGACACTCTACGTTCAATGTACCTTTGGATGCGTAACGCGATACAAACAAAAGAGTTGCAGGGAAGGTGATGCGTCGGTTCCTTACACGCAAGAACGGTGATGCGTTGGTTCCTTGCTCCAGGGGAGGTGATGCGTCGGTTCCCTACTGCTGCGTAGTAGACGGTGATGCGTCGGTTCCTTACCGGAGAGGAGGTGATGTGTCGGTTCTTCACCGCGTGGGGAGGTGATGCGTCGGTTTCTTACTGCGCTTCTGTGGCGATGCGACCAGCAGCGCCTCGATGCGATGACGACCCGGTGCAATGAAACAAAATGGCGTCTTCTTCTCAATGCGACAACAAAGGGGGTGATGCGTGCACGCCCGACGGCCGAGCGGCGACTCAGTGAATCTTCTGAGCCGCGACAGGCCCTGCGACACGCTTCTCCGATGATGCGACGGCGTCTGCTGCGACGGCGACACTCTTCTCCGGGGATGCGAGGCGCTTCGGTGATGCGATGGCGACACCGGCGGCACGCTTTCTCGGCGATGCGACGACAACTGCTGCGGCGGCGACACGCTTCTTCTTCGTGAGTCGCGCTTCCAGCTCCCAGCGACACGCAGTCTCTCAGAAGGCCCAACACAACAGTAGGCACTTCAAATTCCCAGCAAGGGAATTCAGGGGAGCTGGTTGGTGAAGTCTTGTATCCCTGAGACTTCAGCAGGAGGCAAGCTCAATCTTCAAGTCCTTGGAGATTTTCTGCAAGATGATGAAAGTAGGCACAAAGTTCCTTTCTCCTTTCTTTGGCAATCAGGCAACCACTGCAGGCCAATCCCTCAAACAGCACACAGCATAGGGATAGTCTCCTCCTTCAGTTTCTATGGTTCCTCTCCTCAGCAAAGGTTCTTCTTGTTTCCCAGAAGTGATCTAAAATCTTGGGGTCTGGGTCCCAATATTTATACTAGCAAATCCTTTGTCCTCTGAAGGCAGAGGGTCCTGTACCTAGTCCACACCAGTTCTGGGTGCATTCTGCCAGTGCACACCTTCTTCCTTTGTCAATGTGGGCCAGGGACATCAGACGCACCACAGGAGGTGGAGCCAGCATTGTGGAAGGCAGGCAGGCCCAGGTGCTACTCCTCCCACCACTCTACAAGCAGATAGGTCTATTCAGCCCTGTGCTGACTCACCCTGTCTCCTGGAGTCCCCCAGCCCCTGTCACTCACAAACCCAGACATACAATACACAAGCTAGCAGAGGCAGGCTGGATGGTTAGGCAAGAAAATTCCTACTTTCTGAAAGTGGTATTTTCAAACACAGAATGTTAAAACCAACTTCACTAAAATATGTATTTTATCATTCTGAGTTCAGGCACACTAAATTCGTTTTTCTACCATGTTCCCTGGGTCAGTTAGGATTATAAGATGTTATAATCAAACTGCCCATTCTGGACTATGGGGACCGGTAGCCTTGCAATAGTGAAAAACGAAATTGGTTGTAATTCACTATCAGGACATGCCACACACACCAGGGCATGTCCTACCTTACACATACAATGCACCCTGCCCTAGGGCCTACCTTAGGGGTGACTAATATGCAGGAAAGGGAAGGTTTGGGGACTGGTAAGTGGGTGCACTTACCAAGTCGACATGGCAGTACCAGACTGCACACAGGCTCTGCAATGGCAGGCCTGAGATACACTTTACAAGCTGCTCCTGTGGGTGGCACAACCAGTGCTGCAAGCCCACCAGCAGCATTTGATTTACAGGCCCTGGGCACAACCAGTGCACTGTACTAGGGTCTGACAGTGAATCAAATAGGCCAAACATGGAATCACTAATCCATACATCAATTTACCATAGGGAGCACTTGCACTTTGGCACTAAATAGCAGTGGCAAAGTGCCCAAAGCATCTAGACCAGCAAAAACATATCAACAACAGCGGAGGCATAGTGAAAAAATGGAAGGGAGACCCACGCCAAGGATGCCAGGTCTAACATGTGTCCCCTCCAGCTGAAATGTGGGGAGAACTATCCTACCTCTAGGGAGTTCTCATCACTAAGGCGGAAGAATCTGGACAGACCATCAGCATTGGCGTGTTCTGTACCAGGGCGGTGTTCCACCGTGAAGTCCATCCCCTGTAGGGAAATGGACCACCTCAACAGCTTTGGATTCTCACCCCTCATCTGCATCAACCATCTGAGGGGCCTGTGGTCTGTCTGAACCCGGAAGTGAGTCCCAAACAGGTATGGTCTCAACTTCTTCAGCGCCCCGACCACAGCAAATCCCTCACGCTCAATAGCACTCCACCTCTGTTCCTGTGGAAGTAACCTCCTACTGATGAAGGCTACAGGTTGGTCTAGGCCCTCCTCATTTAACTGTGCCAGAACAGCCCCTACACCATGCTCTGAAGCGTCTGTTTGAACAACAAATTATTTTGAGAAGTTAGGCGCCTGAAGCAAGGGGGCCGTGCACATGGCAGTCTTCAAGGCGTCAAAAGCTCTCTGACAGGTGTCAGTCCAAATCACTCTCTTGGGCTGCTTCCTGGAAGTCAGCTCTGTCAAGGGGGCAACGATGCTGCCATACCCCTTGACAAATCTCCTGTAATACCCGGTGAGTCCTAAAAAGGCTCTCACCTCTGTCTGGGTCTTGGGGGGCTCCCAAGCCAGAATGGTATCAATCTTGGGCTGTAGGAGCGCCACCTGGCCGCTCCCAACCTGGTGTCCCAAGTACACCACAGAACCCTGCCCGATCTGGCACTTACTCACATTGATCGTGAGGCCTGTCCTCCGCAGCGCCATCAACACTTCCCAGAGGTGGCGCAGATGTTCTTCCCAACTGGCGCTGAACACTGCGATGTCATCCAGGTAGGCGGCACTGAAATCTTCCAGCCCAACCAACACCTGGTTGACCAACCTCTGAAAGGTGGCAGGGGCATTCTTCATCCCAAAGGGCATAACCCGGAATTAGTAGTGCCCATCTGGTGTGGAGAATGCTGACCTCTCTTTGGCCCCGTCAGTCAAGGCGATCTGCCAGTACCCAGACGTTAAGTCAAACTTGCTGAGGTACCGGGCAGCCCCTAACCGATCGATGAGCTCATCAGCTCTGGGGATGGGGTGCGCGTCAGTCCTGGTGACTGAATTGAGTCCTCGGTAGTCCACACAGGACCGAAGTTTGGGTGTGGCACCAGGCCCGGCATCCTTTGGGACCAAGACCACTGGGCTGGCCCAAGGGCTGTGAGAGGACTCAATCACCCCCAATGCAAACATCTTGGAGACCTCCTCCTTGATGCAAGCTCTCTCCCTGTCAGTCACTCTGTAAGTCTTGTGCTTGACAGGAGGACTTTCCCCAGTGTCCACATCATGGACGCACCAATCAGTGACACTAGGAACCAGGGAAAACAGGTCAGAAAACTGTCCCAACAGTTGGCGACAGTCTTCCTGCTGCTCAGGTGTCAGGGAGTTAGAGAGGTTCACACCCTCCACTGACCCATCTTGCTCTGTTGCAGACAGGAGGACAGGAAGAGGTTCTGTCTCCTCTTCCATTCCATCATCCGTTGCTAGGAGCATGCCCACTTCAGACCTCTCTAAATGGGGCTTCAGGCGGTTGACATGTAGGACCCGCAAAGGGTTCCTGGGAGATCGCAAGTCCACCAGGTAGGTGACGTTACTCTTGCGCTCCACCACCTCAAATGGTCCGGTCCACTAATCCTGGAGCGCGCAACGCTCCACGGGGCCATGACCCACACTTTATGTCCAGGCTGAAACTCGATCAGAGTGGCATTCTGATCATACCATCGTTTCATCTCCTCCTGGCTGGCTTCCAGATTCGCCTCAGCGAGTTGTCTGAATTGCCTAGTTTGGTTTCTAAAGGCCAGTATGTAGCCAAATACATCCTGGGGAGGTTTACTGGGAGCTTTCTCCCAGCATTCTTTCACCAAACTCAGAAGTCCTCTTACCGGGTGACCATAGAGCAGTTCAAAGGGACTGAACCCTAAGGACTTCTGTGGCACCTCACGGCAAGCAAAGACAAGGCATGGCAAGAGGACGTCCCACTTATGCCTCATGGGTTCTTCTAGACCCATAATCATGTCATTCAGGGTCCAGTTGAATCTCTCAACCAGCCCATTTCCTTGGGGGTGGTAAGGAGTGGTGAACTTATAGGTAACACCGTACTCCTGCCACAGGGACTTCATATACTTGGATATGAAGTTTGTACCATGGTCACTCACCACCTCCTTGGGGAACCCCACACGGGAGAAAATCCCCATCAGTGCACGTCCCACCACGGGGGCCGTCACTGTCCGAAGAGGGATGGCTTCTGGGTACCGGGTGGCATGGTCCACCAAGACCAGGATGAACCTGTTGCCCATGGCTGTCTTGGGGTCCAGTGGCCCCACAATGTCAATACCCATCCGTTCAAAGGGGGTGTGACCACAGGGAATGGCTGGAGGGGAGCCTTGTGCTTCCTCCCACTTTTTCCACTTGCCTGGCAAGTCTGACATGTCCTGCAATGAGTGTCTGAACTCTTGCGCATCTGGGGCCAATAAAAGTGGGTGACAAGCCTTTCAAAGGCCTTGCCCTGCCCCAGATGTCCTGCTAAAGGCACATCATGAGCCAAACACAGTAGGAAGGCTCTGAAGCTCTGGGGTACCACCAGCACACAGGCTGACCCAGGCTCAGCAACCTTAGGCTCGCTATACAGGAGACCATTCTCCCAGTAGATCCAATGTGATCCAGACTGATCACCTGCTGCCTGGTTTGTGGGCTGTTGCCGCAAACCCACAAGAGAAGGGCACTTGTTCTGCTCCTCACAGAACTCCTCCCTGGAGGGTCCTCCTTCTTACTGCCAATGGGTCAGCTCAGGTAGGTCCCCCAGTTCGGCCACTTGCTCCCCTGTAGGTTCCAGAGCATCCCCCTCAGGTTCTGCTTCCTCCTGGACCGTGGGAACTACGGGGGCCGGTTTCCTGCGCCCCCTGCCTCTTCTCTTCAAGGCAGGCACCTGGGCCACCCTCTCAGGCTCCAGGTCCTCTTGAACACCTCTACTGGCTGCCAAAGACCGAGTGGTCGCGCACGCCCACTCAGGCAGACCCAACATCTCTAAATGAGACCTTCTCTCCACCTCTGCCCAAGGTGAACTTTCTAAATCGTTGCCCAACAGACAGTCTACAGGCATGGCTGGCCTCACAGCTACTTGAAAGGTACCTGAGACCCCCCCACTCAAAGGGAACCTGAGCCACTCTGCAGTGGCTCTCTGAGTTGTCCGCGGCAACTACTGGGCAGAATGCATTGGGGATCACCTGCTCTTCAGACACCAGCCGACAACTGACAGCTGTCACACTGGCTCCGGTGTCTCTCAGAGCCTCCACCATTTGGCCATTGATGGTCACCCACTGCCTGTATTTCTTAGTGTTATCAGGCAGTTGGGCCCTGGGGACCATCTCACTGTCTCCTAAAGAGACCAAGGACATTGCTACGGGACCCCAACCACCTTGGGCACCCATCTCCTCCCCCAGGGCTACACTAGCTACCTGCCGGGGTGGTGCACCAGTGGGTGCTGATTTTCCATACAAGGGACATCTAGTTTCCCAGGAGCAGTGGCCCACTTGACCACACTTAAAGCAAGTCTTGGGCCCCCTGTGAACAGGCTTATCTATCGGGCCCCTGGCTTCTTTTCAGGGGGAGGCTGGGAACCCTTCCCTTGTGGATTACTTTGGGGCCCTTTCTGGAACTCCCTCTGTTTAGCCTTGTCCCCCCCACTCCTCTGCTGGGGACCCTGCCCACCCTTGGCGGAGTCTCCCACGTGACCCTTGTGGATCCGGGTGCTCACCCAGCGGTCCGCCTCCTCAGCAAGCTTCCTAGGGTTAGTCAGTCTACTATCAATAAGGTGCTGGCGTAGCTCTGGAAAACAATTTCCTGACAAGTGCTCCCATGCAATCAAATCAAAGAGCGCTTCAAAATCATTCACTTTGCTACCCTTCACCCAACCATCCAATGCTCTGCAAAAAAAAGTCACATATTCTACCCAGGTACTGCCCTCCAACTTTTTGCAATTCCTGAACCTCTGCCTATACAGTTCAGGAGTCAACCCATACCTGGACATCAATGCTTCTTTCATATGACCTTAAGAATTGTGGACTTCAGAGGGCAAGTCTAATAAGGTATCCCGCCCCTCACTAAGGAACTGCCCCACAACCCCGCTCCCCAATCCTTCTCAGGGACCCGGTGTGAGGTCATAGCTACCTCATAGGCTTTAAACCATTGCCCAATGTCATCATTTTTATAAAACTCTTTCACCACATCTTTAGGTATATACACCCTTGCTTCAACAGGCATGGACGTTGTGCTGCCACCAGAGGGAGTAATCTCTAAGCTCTTAGCTTTCAACTCCAACTCCCTCAAACTTTTCTCATGCTCCATTTGCATCCTCTTTTCCTCTAGGGCTAATTTCTTAATTTCCAATTCCAACTGCCCACCCATCTAAAGCTTGGTCAGCTCCATTTCATGCACCCTACTTCTCTCCCTGTCCTCCAGCTCTCCTGGGGACAGGCCCTTGTAAGAAACACTGCTGCCTGTTGGGGAAGGTGCTCTCCTCCCCACTGGACCCAGTGGCCCATCTAGCTGCCCTCCTGCATCTTCAGCCCCCTCCTCATGTTCTTCCACATGCTATGGGGTACTCCTTGCTTCCACCCAGGTCCTCAGCGCCTATTGGAACTCATCCTTCTTGGAGAGACCGGTCATAGCAACTTTCAATTTCCTGCAGAGGTATTTCAGCTGTTTTACAGTGTAAATTTCCAGCTTTTCTTCTTCAAAATCTAAATCCACAGATGCGATGGACGCTGTTTTGCTCATGGTGACTAAACTTGGCAGTTCTTGGCAAAAATAGAAATCCCAGGAAAAAACAATCTACCAAAATGTAAGTGGTTGCGTTTGGTCTGCACTCACTAGTAGTGTACACCAATCACTGTATATGAGTCACAAATGCAAGTCCAGAATCCTCACCGCTGACCACCAATGTTAGAACTGGGGGTCTCTAGTTGGCAGAGGTAGGTACCTTTGTCCAAATAGGGACCCTTGCTTCTAGTCAGGGTAAGGGGGATACACTACTAAAATAACCCCTGCTCACCCCCTTGGTAGCTTGGCACGAGCAGGCAGGCTTATCTCAGAGGCAGTGTGTGAAGCATTTGTGAACACATACAGTAACATAGTGACAACACTACAGATGGACACCACACAGGTTGTATTTATAAAAATAAGTATTTTTATATTGACTTAACACAAGACCCAAAACGACAAAAATCCACAATACACTATGAAAAATATCACTGTCAATGGTAGAAAATAGTTCAGTTCAAATGCAAGTGATAAATGCGACACTCTACGTTCAATGTACCTTTGGATGCGTAACGCGATACAAACAAAAGAGTTGCAGGGAAGGTGATGCGTTGGCTCCTTACACGCAAGAACGGTGATGCGTCGGTTCCTTGCTCCGGGGGAGGTGATGCGTCGGTTCCCTACTGCTGCGTAGGGGACGGTGATGCATCGGTTCCTTACCGGAGAGGAGGTGATGCGTCGGTTCTTCACCGCGTGGGGAGGTGATGCGTCGGTTTCTTACTGCGCTTCTGTGGCGATGCGACCAGCAGCGCCTCGATGCGATGACGACCCGGTGCAATGAAACAAAATGGCGTCTTCTTCTCGATGCGACAACGCAGGGGGAGTGCGTGCACACCCAATGGCCGTGCGGCAACTCAGTGAATCTTCTGAGTCGCGACAGGCCCTGCGACACGCTTCTCCGATGATGCGACAGCGTCTGCTGCGACTGCGACACTCTTCTCCGGGGATGCGAGGCGCTTCGGTGATGCAATGGCGACAGCGGCGGCGGCACGCTTTCTCGGCGATGCGACGTCAACTTCTGCGGCGGCGACACGCTTCTTCTTCGTGAGTCGCGCTTCCAGCTCCCAGCTACACGCAGTCTCTCAGAAGGCCCAACAAAACAGTAGGCACTTCAAATTCCCAGCAAGAGAATTCAGGGGAGCTGGTTAGTGGAGTCTTGTATCCCTGAGACTTCAGCAGGAGGCAAGCTCAATCTTCAAGCCCTTGGAGATTTTCTGCAAGATGATGAAAGTAGGCACAAAGTTCCTTTCTCCTTTCTTTGGCAATCAGGCAACCACTGCAGGCCAATCCCTCAAACAGCACACAGCATAGGGATAGTCTCCTCCTTCAGTTTCTCTGGTTCCTCTCCTCAGCAAAGGTTCTTCTTGTTTCCCAGAAGTGATCTAAAATCTTGGGGTCTGGGTCCCAATATTTATACTAGCAAATCCTTTATCCTCTGAAGGCAGAGGGTCCTGTACCTAGTCCAAACCAGTTCTGGGTGCATTCTGCCAGTGCACACCTTCTTCCTTTGTCAATGTGGGCCAGGGACATCAGACGCACCACAGGAGGTGGAGCCAGCATTGTGGAAGGCAGGCACAGCCCTATTCAGGCCCAGGTGCTACTCCTCCCACCACTCTACATGCAGATAGGTCTATTCAGCCCTGTGCTGACTCACCCTGTCTCCTGGAGTCCCCCAGCCCCTGTCACTCACAAACCCAGACATACAATACACAAGCTAGCAGAGGCAGGCTGGATGGTTAGGCAAGAAAATACCTACTTTCTAAAAGTGGTATTTTCAAACACAGAATGTTAAAACCAACTTCACTAAAAGATGTATTTTATCATTCTGAGTTCAGGCATACTAAATTTGTTTTTCTACCATGTTCCCTGGGTCAGTTAGGATTATAAGATGTTATAATCAAACTGCCCATTCTGGCCTCTGGCGACAGGTAGCCTTGCAATAGTGAAAAACGAAATTGGCTGTAATTCACTATCAGGACATGCCACACACACCAGGGCATGTCCTACCTTATGCATACAATGCACCCTGCCCTAGGGCCTACCTTAGGGGTGACTAATATACAGGAAAGGGAAGGTTTGGGGACTGGTAAGTGGGTGCACTTACCAAGTCGACATGGCAGTACCAGACTGCACACAGGCTCTGCAATGGCAGGCCTGAGATACACTTTACAAGCTGCTCCTGTGGGTGGCACAACCAGTGCTGCAAGCCCACCAGCAGCATTTGATTCACAGGCCCTGGGCACAACCAGTGCACTGTACTAGGGTCTGACAGTGAATCAAATAGGCCAAACATGGAGTCACTAATCCATACATCAATTTACCATAGGGAGCACTTGCACTTTGGCACTGAATAGCAGTGGCAAAGTGCCCAAAGCATCTAGACTAGCAAAAACATATCAACAACAGTGGAGGCATAGTGAAAAAATGGAAGGGAGACCCACGCCAAGGATGCCTGGTCTAACACTTACCAAGGACGGAACTCCATTATGATGGAAATAATGGGTCAAATGACTAGCACTGACTTGTCAGTTAGCTCATCAGGCGCATGTCTAATCACCACGCAAATACATTTAGTACATTTAAAGGCAGAATTTGAGGAAATCGTGAAGGGAAACATCGGTATGGATTACTTAGGAGACTAAGGGGAAAATGAGTTGCTTTACATGTGTAAGCAAGCAGCAAGAGTGGCAAAAGAGGCCCATGCCAGAAGGGAGAAGGTGGCGGATGAATGTGGCATTGATATAACCCGGCGAAAGAAGCTGTGGAGAAATGCTACGATGGATACAAGTGAGAAGGAATTGCGGATGCTGAAATTGAGAGGGTTGCAGATGCATGTGAGGGGAAACAACGTTTACATCGCATGCGCTACAATGCATGCGATTACAACTCGGTCGTTACAACGACCGCGTTGTTACAACACAACCCATTACATCGCAAGTCGTTTCTTCGACTTGCTGTAGGAGGCGCGCTAAACTAAGGAATAGTTATAATTTACTATTCCAACACCTTCCCTACTGTTGCACACGCTGGAGTTGGAATAGTAAATTATACTATTCCTAAGTCCAGCGTGCCACCTACAGGAAGTCGTAGAAACGACTTGCGATGTAATGGTTTGCGTTGTAACAACGCGGTCGTTGTAACGACCACGTTGAAATCGCATGCGTTGTAGCGCATGCGATGTAACATCACATATTCCATGTGAGGGAGTTGATCGAAAATATTAGAGAATGGAATGACACCAAAAAGCACAGACGTGTGGTCTAAGAAAGAGAGCGTTAAAGTGAAGCAAAAGGGAAAGGAAGGTGAGGAAGCAGCAGTTGGGGTAGATGTGAAGGATTTTCCCTTACAGTGAAGTACAAGGAGGAACTTATGTACATGTCCCATGGTTGAGATCAGATCTTTTCCATTTTACCACTTCCTTTATAAAGCTTAGAGAGAATCCTGACAAGGAGTACACCCAGATGGAGCAAATTGTGACCATCTCCAAAGTACTGTGGGAGGACTTAGATGTGTTACTTGAGGTAGCAGTCCCAATAGATCCGTCGGCAGAATGAAAATGAGCTGTTGAATGGCCTACCCAAGCACGCCCAGGGTGCCAGGGACAAATGCCCCTTCACCCATCGTTAAGGCCAAATATGAGAAAGTCATGAGACACCTAAAGACGAAGGTTTCCTAAAGAGAGATTAATTGGCCTCAGATTTACCAAACATCTCAAGAACCCAAGGAATCAGTGAACGCTTACTTCTAAAGATTACTGCAGGTGTATAGGGAACCCAGTGGGATGAATGACCCATTAGGAGAGAACATGGGAGGATTTCTAGCCTCTTTTGTATATGGATTAAAGCCAGAAATCAGCAATCAAGTCATTCAATGTCCTTTGTTGGCAGTGCAAGTCAACTGATGAGATTCTGCTGTACACATTATATTGCAGTGAGAAACTAGAGGCAAAGCAGAAGGGGTTGAAGGGGAGGTTTATGATAGCCCAAACTCAGTTGGCACAGATTGCAGGGACAAAGTGACTTACGATCCCACTCTAAAGGTCCAAATTGGATCCCAGTTTTGGAATGGTATTGCAGGGAGTTTCTCTAAACTACAGTGGGAATGCCACTGGATCAGGAAGAGGTTGGGAATTGCAGTAGGGGCAAACATAAGCGCCCTAAAGAAGGTTACCCAATGCCACATTTGTAACAGGGTAGGCATTGGATGCGAGAGTGCAGGTACAATCCAGACCAAATTACAACAGAATCCCAAGGGATGACTTCAGCAGGACAGGGAGAGCTTCCCCAATACCTAGATCTTCTATAATTGCTTCAAAAAGTTCCAAAATGCTGGAGTTTTGCCCAATAACTTCAGCCCAATGCAGATACAATGAGGTATTTCATCTCCTCAGCCAAATCGGATGGTATACCATAATCCAATGATGTTGCAAAGAAGCCCGCTTCCCATGACATTTGAAACTTTCACAGATCAGGATCAATGGGGGTGCCCGAGGGGGGAGGAGGAGTGCATGCTTGGGTCAGTCCTTGAAGTGGATCAGAGTGGACCGTATGTGAATGGAGAGGTTAATGGACATCCCATATCTTTCCTAATTGACACGGGAGCCACTTGTTCAACGGTTAGAACTGTTGTGGTCCCTAACCTTTCCCTCTCTGGAAAAGAAGTCCAAGTTGTAGGCATTACAAATCAACAGTGTACTGACCAAGTTACTGCCACAGTGCCAATAAAAATAGGAGGCATTAGAGAGCAACCTTCAATTTGTAATCTGTGATTCCAGTCCCGTAAACCTCCTAGGCCATGATCTTCTTTGGAAACTCAATTGTGTTATATATTGCACGCAGAATGGTGTTGGAATCAAAACTCAGGCAGCTGATGTCAAGTTCAAATTACAGCCACCGGAACCTGTTGTCAGGCTATATCCAGTTATCACTACTGAGGATTTATCAATAGACTTGAGGGAGACAGTCAAAGAAAAGGTCTGGGATTTTACAGGAAAAGAAATTACATTTATCGAAGGTGCCAAGCCCTTAAAGATTACCCTCTGACCCAATGCTGGTTACCGTCATGCTCATCCATACAAGATGACCCCAGAGGCCATTGCAGAAATCGCACTTATCCTTAATAGTATGATAGAGTAAGGCAACCTGAAGGAAGTCATCAGGTGTCCAGGTAATTCCCCAATTATGGCCTTACAGAAGACAAATAAAATGTGGAGGACTGTTCAAGACTTCCATATGATTAATCAAAATTTTTCTTCCATGCTATCCTGTGGAACTGAACCCAGCGCGATTTTATTTTGAATCCCTCCAGAAGCAAAGTGGTTCATGGTCATTGATCTATGTCAGGCAACTTCTCTGTCCCACTACATGAAGCACACCAGTTTCTCTTCGGGTTTCGGTTCCAAGAGAAGACTCTGGTGTGATGTGGTGTGGCACCCCACAGCGAGAGCCCATCCTACAAAGAGAGTCCATCTTATTTCAACCAGATTCTTAAAAAGAACCTAGAGTCCCTGCAGTTGCCATGTTGCTTGACCCTAATCCACTACATAGACGATCTCTTGATCACCTCAATGACTAAAGATGCTTGCAAACAGGAAAATATTGCCTTACTAAATCAACTGGTGAAAACAGGCATAAGGTCTCACCCGAAAAACTTCAATATTGCCAGAAGGAAATCGTGTATCTGGGACATCAAAATGAAAAGGAAGTGAGGCGAGTGTCTCTCAAACGCATAGAAACAGTTCTTAAAATGAAGTCCCCGACTACTCAGAGAGAGGTGAGGATGTTGAGGATGTTTTTGAGCATGGCTGGCTAATGCAATATTGGATCCCAAACATTTACTTGGTGGCGAAGCCTTTGATAAGATTGGAGCACACTGATATGAATGACCTGGTACTAAAGGATGATGAAAGCATGGGAGCCTTCCAGGAGCTCAGAAATTTGCTTTGCAGCACACCCACTCTTGGGATGATTATACTAAAGACTTTCTACTCTTTTGCCATAAAAGAGATGGGTGTGCACTGTCTGTACTAACACAAGCCCATAGAGACACCAAGCATCCCTTTGGCTATTTTTCAGCTACTCTTGCAGTGATTAGCCTTAGCATACAGCAAACTGATTGGATAGTGATGGGCTATCCTTTGATTGTGATGGTGCCATTGTGATGGTGCCACACTCTATTGAGATCCTCAGCATTTGAGAAATACCCACCTAACCAGCTATGAGAAAATCATCCGGGCAGCTGGAATATTTCCATTTGGAGACGTAACAGACTAAACCCTGCTTCTCTATTACCAACCCCAGAAGGAGATGACGAGAGTGACTTCAACCATGACTGTGTGCATGTAACTGTCATGTAGTACCCACCAATCAGTAGGAACGGCACATTTGTGGACGACATAAACTTAGGATGGTGGCAGACTGATTCCATGTACCCCCATAGGATATGTTGTCCCATGGACCAGCTAGCTCGCAGTGCCACAGTTAGCGCCCCTAACCTAAACAGGGAGCGAACAGTTCTGGTAACCACTGAACATGACAACTCTGTTCCCTGAGGAACCATGGTTACAGACTTCAAATATTCCCTCAGGCACTTGTGCTTTCTTTTGCTCAGAGAAATATACAAAGAATACATAGAGGGGCGGTTTCAATATTTATTGAACCAGAGGGATTCTTATATAAAATATGTGGCCTGCGATGATTAATAGACAGAAGCAGATAAAAGTTACAATGAGTGTCAACACAGAAAATCAAAAAAAGAGCTCCACCATCTTGTTGAGACAGGTTATATATGCATACATATAAGAGATTCTAACAATCAAGCATACCCCTACGAAGCTAACCCTAACCTATATGTCTAGGGTGTGAATACATGGTTTGCCAAGAAACCCCTTGTGGATGATCTAAACCCTTTACCTGATGGGTAAAAGTGTAAGACCCCATCTTGGTCACGAACTTGACACCCCTTACGGAGATGTCAGTCAGCTGCTAGGTGAAAGCTTCAGCATGCAGGGACCCTCGAGATCAGTAGTGTCTCCTCTAATTATGTTAGGAAACAAAAGAGTATATATAGAAAATAGCATCCTTGCCTCAGGTCGATATTGTAATTGGGTAGCCATTGTTTGTGTTCTACAGATAGCTGTGTTGCCATATAAATGAAATGGTAAAACACATTCGTATTACAAAAGCCAGTGCAAGGCAGTGTGATAGGATTCTCATGCAGTGTTCTGTGTCAGCAAGGTCGGTGTTTCTGTGAAACCAATCCAAGCATCACAAATGCAAAATGTGTGGCAAACGTTAATGTGGTAAAGAGAAGGCAACTTTAGGAAGAAGGATTCATGTATATGCAAGTATGATATTAATTTCTTACCGGGCCTAATTCGGGCACATGACTTGGGCACAAAACCAAGGACTGACATACTGGATGTTCCCCTTTCTGAATCGACCATACCCTCTTTCTTGACGGGCCGTGTCTGAGAGACCAAAGCAGCATCCTCAGAGCTGCTTATGCCATATGTATGCTTAGTGGGTAGTGGAAGCTTCTTACTTTTGCCACGTAACCTCTGTGCAAGTAGCCAAATTGATGGCCCTTACTAGAGCCTGTTGTACCTTAGAGGACTCATGAGTTACTATTTATACTGACAGCCAGCATGGGTTTGGAGTTGTGCATGATTTTGGTCAGTTATGGGCACAGCGGGGATTTCTGACTTCAGCTAGTACCCCCATCCAAAATGGGTTGCACGTTTCAAATTTGCTGAATGCCCTCCAATTGCCAAAAAAAACTGCAGCGGTGAAGTGTGCTGCACACAAGAGTGGCAGTGACTTTGTCACCAGAGGCAACCGTTATGTGGATAAGGTTTCTCGATATTACGCTCTTTAGTCCAGTACCTTTCATCTAGATGAACTGTGTAACACAGAGGGAAGACTGTGACCATTATGTTACTGAGCACTCTACACACATTCAGTGAGTTGAGAGAGCTACAACACACAGTCCCAGAGATAGAAAAGACTATGTGGGAAAGGATGGGATGCATAAAAGATTCCAGTGATATTTGGGTATCAAATGAGGGAAAATCGGTTCTCCCTTCTGCCTGCGATGTGATACATATGCATGGTCTAACTCATGTGGGAAGAGACGGAATGGTATCTACCTTCATTTTTCTCTGGTTTAATCCTTGTTTCAGAACGATGGCTAAAGATTTGTCCCAACGATGTATGACCTATCAAAAGCAAAATGTAGGCAAGGGAGCTGAGGTGACCATGAGTCACACTGTAAATTCTGATGGTCCTTTCAACTTATTCAGATTGACTTTGTGGAAATGCCATGATGCAATCAACTGAGGTACCTCCTCGTCATCGTGTGTCTGTTTTCATGATGGTTCGAGGCAAAATCCCACCCAGAGATGTGATAGCCTAACAGTTGTCAAACTATTGTTGCAGGAGCTAATACCACGATTTGGGATGCCATTTCATCTTGAATCGGCTCAAGGAACTCACTTTAAAAGTGAGGTCATTCAGTTGATATGTACAGCTCTAGGGAGTGACCACAGGTTTCACTGTAGCTACAGAACGCAAGCACCCAGAATTGTAGAAAGACTGAATAGGACAATCAAAGCTAAATTGGCTAAAGCCTGCACCTCTACATCACATGAATGGCCTGACACCCTTCCTTTAGGACTCATGATTATCTGAAGTAGCCCTTGTAAAAGAACTGGATTATCACCACATAAAGTGCCGATGGGTTAGAGCATTGCGAATACCCATTTGTCCAGGCAACTACCCATGCGAAGATCACAGATCACATGGTCCTTGAATACTGCAAAGGATTGTCTGGTGTTGTGTGTTCTATCTCTCATCAGGTCGATATCACTACTCCAGGTGTCTGAGAATGTCCAGGGCATGACTTGAACCCTGGTGACGGGATCCACATCAAGAAACACATCCGCAAGTCCTGTCTGGAAGAGCCCTGGCGGGGACCCTACAAGGTGATCCTGGTTACTAACACTGTCTTCAAGTGCACTGGTCAGCCAAATTGGATACATGCCTCCCAAACCAATAAGGGAAGGTACAAAGAGGAAGAGGTGAACCCAATATCTGCCAATTTCTTGAGTCGCCCCAGGTTTGATATGTCTGAGGCTTCAGAAGAGGATGAGGAGGACCAGACCAGAGATCTGCCATCTCCATCAGATGATCAGCATACGGCACCGGAGACTGATGGGAATACTGCAATTCCAGCAACCATTGTGACACCAACAAGTGGATTGAGGATACGAATACATCGGAACAGTGAAAATTTGTGGAAGGCTGAGAACAAGTTGCTGCAGCAACTTCCCAAAGGAGTGGAAGCTGGGGCAGAACAGGGAAGCACCACCTCTGGAGAATGAATCAGTCCCATCAGAGCCAGAAATCTCAAGCACTTAGATGGAAGGTTAGCCAATAACTACCACCTCTAGAAAGTGACTGTTGGCAACCAAGACGAGACCAAAGCCAATTGAGGAAGACAGTGAGTTAGAGTAAAAAGGACAATTGGACCTGATCGATATCCCAGATGTAGATTTAGAGCTGAGCAATACTAAACAACGTAAAAGAGAGAGAAAGACCAATTGAAAATATTCAGGTCCAGACTGGATGTACCTCACAAAAATCAAGTTTGCCTGACTGACTCAGATGAGCCTCCCTGAGATTAAGGACTTGTGGTGTCGAAGACCTCTTCACATTGACAACTGACAAACATCAAAAGGATGAATAGAGAGCTAGGATAATGGTCAGAGGACAATAGCTGCTTTAGGCCTCCAGTTAATGCAGAATTAAAATCCTAGTAGAATTTGCGATAGAGTAGAGACAATAGGATAATAACAAGAAGACTAACCCTCTATTAGATGTTTCCTTCATCTGATTTCTGCTAAACATGGTGCAGTCATGCTGCAAAGTTACAATTGCAAGTTTGACAGTTGCAATTTCTGATTCTGTGTTTGGATGGCTGTTGGATGTGTACTTGCCGAAAAGGAATAATTCTCACATTTCAAACAATTTTGCCTTCATCCTTATAGCCAGCACTCCCTCGCCCATGAGTAAGGTTTCACACTATCCGCAGCACAATAGTGTGTACAGTTATATTGTGTATTACCAGATGTTGCCTGAATATGTAAAAATCATGGAGGGGGAGGACTTTTTTGTCTGCTCTTATCATACTGCTTCTGCAACTAAAGGAGCAGCTTATTTTCACCTACTTCTTCCATTAATTTGTTTTATTCTGCATAATGACCGTCTCCTGATGACTTCAATGCTTAATTTAGGGGGCGGTTTCTTCAAGATCGCTTTACCTTTCCCAGTATTAGGCTCGCCACTTGTCTTTCCTTCTCCTCTTTCTTCACCTATTCTTATCCTTTCATTCAATTCATCTACAAACACCCTGTCATCTTGGTTAACTTTGCAAGTTACGCCGTGCAGCTATTATTAGTGATGCTCAGGTTAGTCACAAGGATAAAGAATTTCATCATATGCTCACACTGATCCCTTGATTTTGACCCATTTGTGAAAGCGAGAAATGTGTTTGTAGCCCACAACTACAGATTTTCTCTACTGACAATCAGCACATTTTCTAAAGAATCATTAAAGTCAGAATATAGCAGCCAGAGGAAAATGAGACAGTTGAGAAGTTGAGATGGAGTGAGTGTGAGGATACTTATTTAGTAATAGGGAAAACTTTCTCAAATGTAGAAGTTAGCATCTAGGGTATTTATTGTGTGTGTGTTAATCCACCTATTTCAAGCTACCGCACAATTGGGTAGGCAGTTGTTACGCCGCTTTAATTTTCCCCAGGATCTATCATACTAATGAGCTAGATTTTCCATTTGAGAAATATATTAGGTGAAGTAAGCAAAGTTTCAAGCAGATTCTTAGTGATATCTTTGGAGCACTTATACCATCCATAGGGGTAGTATTGAACGATATAAATATTAGGAAACTGTCCACTTTAGTGATCGACTTACAAATAATACTGCAGGTGTGCTGACAGTGATCAATAAAGATTTGCTTTCAATGATTATGCGAAATCGTCTCGTGTTGGATTTACTCTTCACGAAGGAAGGCAGAGTTTGGAACATCATTTATGGTCTGGAATGTTGTGCATATATTCCTTGCATAGCTAAGCAGCTTGGCAGGTACATTACTAACATCACGAACATAACGCATGAATTAACTGAGTTGGAAGAATGTGGTGCCTGTGAAGGATTAGCATCATTTTTTGGATCCACTGGTAAGGAATTTGGTAAAATAAGAGAATGGCTTAGCACTATAGGAGGAGGCATTTTGAAGTTGTTACTAATTCCTCTCTTGATCATACTCATTGGGATTGCATGTTTGCTCATTTTCCTGAAGTTTTGCAAAGGAATTCCGTCACAGAGGGGTGATGAATTGTGGGTATAAGAAGCTGTCAGCAACAAGAGGAAGAAAGCCAAAAAGACTCATTGCCAAAATTGAAGAGATTCAAAGCAAACTTTACGATACCCTGAAGGATCTGGGAGAGACCAAGCAAAAAAAAGTTGATGAATAATATGAAGTGATGATCAAAATCATCAGAGACGGGACTGTGAGAGTTGTTTTACTGTCAATAAAGAGCATTATGAACTGAGCTTTTGCTAACAGATTGTGTTTACACTGTCCTCCATCCTGCTTCAAAGTCACAAGGTATCACGTGATGACTACTGTTGATTTCTGTTCTAAATAAAATATGTCCAGTGCTCACCTGAGTAAGCAGAGAGTGTTCTCAGAAAGGTTTTGTCATTGTACTGAATTAAGGATGCTTCCCACTGTGAGAGTGACTGAATCTCAATGTATTACTATCCTGAGAGAATCCTCAAATGTATTTTGTAGTAAATTGTTTCTTGTAGCTCATCCCCTAATGGTGCAAACCTCGAAAACCATTTATTCCCACAGAATGTATGAAAGTCTTTGTCTAAAGCCCTATAAAAGTATCTGGATTTCTGTAACCAGAGAGAACCATTTTTTTCCCACCTTAGAAGGTGAATTTATGCTGAATTTTATTTAGAACTGAACTAAGTTCTTTGTACTTATGAATGTTATGCTTTTCTGCTAAACTTGCTCATGGCATCTTTATTATAATCGGTCTATTAATTATTTATATAAATCACTGAAACAAGAATCTTTGTCTGTCATTCTTATGAGAATGTTTCAGCCTGGTTATATGGATTCCCCTTACTAGAAAGAGTGACGGCAGCACCAAACTCCATATCGGGACTACACTGCTCCTGGTCCTAGCCATTGGCACGCCCCATGAGTTAGAATTTAAGACTCAATTTCAAGCCAACACCATACATAGCAAGGCCCCTTCTCCCTGACCCAAATGTGAAAATAAATACCTTAGCTGTCATCCTTAATTAACCTCTACCGCTGGCACTTTCCCTTCCTTCCTCCCCCCTCCTGCAGCTGTGCTCTCTGCTTTCAGTCAAAGCAGACAGGTAGTGCTGCACTGACTGGCTCTCAGAAAGCCCTGTCAGCCATGGCTGGAAGGCCTTTATGACGTAGCAATATTGGTTTATCAACTGTTTTGATTTAGAATCGGATGCAAACGATACAGGCTTCCTATTGCAGCCAGGCCTAACAAATTATTTATAACCTTTCAGGTAATTCCTCCACAGACTAGGCTCACTTCCTTTCATTTTGTATTGCTTTCTTGATGTGAATGTCGAATAATTTGGTTGGTGTTTGTAGCACCAAATCTGAACTTTCCATCTGTGCTGCTCCTCAGAAAATACTGACTGTTTTTCAACAAATGCAATACTCTCTTCCAATGCAACAACATCTTATTTAAACCTTTTTCTGTATCAAAACTTTGGGTGGTTACTTTGACATGTCCCTGCCTATGGTACCTCATAGTAATGCTATTGTGAGCATCACTTAATCTCTAGAGCTGTTTTAATTAAAGATGAGCTGGCACTGCAGCCAAAGCAATTCTTTAAACACAGTGGACTATTGTAATACATTGTGTGCAGCCTTGCTGGAGTGCCTCAGGCACAAGGTTACAGGCAACTCACACTCTAAAAAATGTTCGTATCTTGAAACTGGTGACCCCAGTTCTCAAGGAGTTATTTTAGCTTCACATGGAGGTGCACTTTAGGTTCAAGATTCATGATGTACCCAGTTTAATAAACTAAAGACTAGCTATATATTTATGTTCTAAGACAGAGTGCTTGCTTAGTTTTCTTCTTAGTAAAACATTAAATACAGATACAAGCTTTTCTATCGGGCTGCTTTTTTTTATTGAAAAGAATACCTATCACTACTCTGTATAAATTAAGTGCTATTCGACTTTCAGTACATGTCTAAAGAACATTTGATCTTGGCAGGTTGCTCTGTAGTTCTATTTTCTTTTTCGTCAGTGTACAGACACCATTAGGTGAATGTTTTTGCCCATTGAAATGTGATTGGAAAGGAAACTGGAATACATGCTGTCCGAAAAGCATCTAAAAACAAATCAAGAGAACCAAAAATACAATCACATTTCTCATTCAGTGATTAAAATTAAATGGTATTCTAGTGCACTTCAAAAGCCCGACTACTTTGCCATCACGGTCAAACTTATATATCTTTTATATTTTCAAATCACATTTCTCCAACTCTCTGCAGGAAGACATCTTTGCTCCAGAGATAAGTACCTTTCCCAAGGTCTAGTGGAATGCAAACTTTATTATGCCTGCTTGAGTGGCGTAGTTCTGTATACAAAAAGAACACATTGTTCATAGATAGGGCTGAGTGTTGGCAGGCCACTTGGACATTGGGCCCATCTGCCCCAAGAATGAATGGTAGGGATGGCAAACATCACTGTCATATTTTGGTCAAAATGTAAAATCTGACGATCTGTAACAGGCAGATGTTTTTACATTTTTCAATCAGATGATATAGGGTCATCCCATATCCTTACTATTTTTTACTACTCCCACTGTGGTTTTGTCTGAGCTGCTCACCCCACCAGAGCACACAACTCTTCTCTTGGTCTCACAGCACCTTGCCTGGGTATGGAAGGTTGCTCTGGCAGGTGCCTGGAATCTTTGCTCGATTGAGCCAAGCCCCATGCATCCATTTGGGCTTCATGGACCTGTCACTGGGGCTTATCTGAGCTGAATGGACCAGATTCACTGGTGCTTCTAGCCAAGGGCCAGAGTTCAGGCAGTTGTGCTAGATTCACAGACCTCTCACTGCATCTTTGAACTGGTGCCTAAAGCCCTGTACAACGGGATCAGGCCCTAAACATTTACACGTTTCATTGAGCTGCCCCTGCAGTTTTGTCTGTGCTAGGATGGCCTAGGCCAGATGCCAACTAGACAGCCCAGGCACACTAGAGCCACCAAGCAGAGTGCCCAGGTCCACTAAGACAGTGACCAGAAGGCCCAAGGTCCTAGACACACCAATTGGCTTTCCTCCCAGTGCTCACTTGTCTTTGTGCTCCACTCTCCACTCTGCTGCACAGGTTTGGAGGGGCTGCCTCACATGCATTGACACTCCCACTGTGCCATCGATTTCAGGACTAGTTGCTTTGGCAGATGAGTTGTTACACACTCCTTGGCAGATTCCAACTTCCATGGCCACCATCCTGCTGTTTATATCAAACATCCCCTTTACTGGGTTATGATTAGCACTCGCATTGGGCACCTTAAACATGCATTTGGTTCATCCCGAAGTGCCAGGTCTACTTACCAAAAGTGGCCTGATTACCATTCACATTTGATGCCCTGCTCCAAGCCAGCAAGCTGAGCTTCTTGCCCTTTTAAAGTTTGAGAATAAGTTGAGATTGTTTTGAAGGAATTTACTAGACAAATCTGAGGTTTCCGAGCGCCAGCTATACATATAGCATATACAGAGTAAACCAGTTTCCAGATGGTTTGATAAGTCTTCAACTCCTATACTAATGACTGATTTGCACATCAGACTCATTACTGACCTCCACCAGAGTTTTCCCCTCCCTTCGCCCTCACCAAGCATAATTTATCATCTTTCGGGTCATCACACATGATCATTCTCCACCTCCTCCACTGAGTAGGCGAAATGGACCAATGGTGCGCCTGCCACAAGGACGTAATGGAATTACTGTTCAGCCACTATTCACCAGTTTAAGTTTCATTACACCACATGGTTTCTATCATCCCTCCAACTTGTGCACATGCTAGACTTCTTGGTCTGAGTTTCAAGATAGGTCAGCTGGATAACTGACTTCAGCGCAGATACTTGATGCCCAGTGTGATCCTTTCCACTTGGCAGCATGACACGTTTGGGGCGCACTGAGCACTGTCCCTCCTAGTCAAAAGATGCACTGGGAAAAGGAGGCCTCATCTCTTCCCCAGCAGGCTGTGAGAATGGCTAAGATCACTGCAGAAGGAGGGTGCTGAAACAGTCTATCCACCTCAATCCTAGGGACACTACAAAACTTCTGCTAGGGGGCTGTAACACTCTCCACTGTAGCAGGAAGCTGTATGCCACCCTGAAATCTTCCCTGCCAGACTAGAGCTGGTTGCAATTTACCACCACAGAGGAAATATGCCCTGCTGCTGCAGAATGTGCCTAGGCAGGGGCTTTCAGAAAGGATCTACCGTCCTAGGCAACTGACCTTCCCACCATGTTGAATCCTCTGGGTAGACTGAGTGGACCACGCCCATTTGACTCTCAAGGTTTGCCTCCTCTTGATCTTTCTCTTTAAAGTTCATTACAACTTTCACTTAAAGGCTTAAACCTTAGATGAAGTTTATCACCCTCTTTGGGCTGCATTCCATGCAACCCATCTCTGAGAAAATCTGTTCTTGGTACACCTGGGGCCACTATTGGCCTAACACCATCCGTGGGGTGAACCTTGGTCAGAAGGCAAAGTCCCCTGAGCAATATGTGAAAGTTGGTCTTCTGTATGCGACATGGAATTGATTTGGCACTGGGCTTCCCCTCTTCATTTTCCATTACTGATGGAATCCGGGGTAGTTTTTTTCCCTCCATTTAGTAAAATGTGCTTAAATTCAATGGGTCAACACGTCTCATAAGAGGGCGTACTTAGGAGGACACACATAGGTCACCAAACAAACCTCTGGGTGCAGGCCCTTCCAGAATGGGGGGCCTCTTCAGATTAGAGATTGAAGCCATGGGTGTCAGCTGACCTCCAAACTCTGTTTGCGGAGGAAGTGTCCAAACAATGTCCACTGACACCCTTACGACATTATAGAGAGCTGCTTGTGATGTGCAGCCAGGCACCACACCTGGGCAGTCTGGGCACCTGACTTCTCCACAAGAGGAAAGCCAGGCACATCAGAGGCATGTATCCATGCCAGGACAGGGGAATTTCTAGGCAAATGCCTTTCAAGCGACCCTCAGAAAGGCATAGTCCTGGGAGGGACCTCTATCTACATGGTGTGTGCTAATTGTTGATGATCAATGTGTCCTTCATTTCACACTAACACTTGAGCTAGCTGCATACATTCTTCATAGACACATAAGCTGAGTAAGCCATCATTGCAGGCAGTTTTTGCAGAATTCACCTACCCGCAATCTCAACATTTCAAGAAAAAGAATTCAAGGCGCTCTCCCGGGAACCCAACCTCATGGTACCAAGTAGCCAAGCAGTTCCTGCAGTAGTGTAGGCAGGCTGCTCTCAAATTCACCCGAGTAGATGCACAGACACCTGGGAAGGCACACAAAAGTCTTTAAACACCATTCGGGCTGCACAGGATTGGGGCACCAGGAAATAAGGGAGGGTTACCTCACATGCATGTTGGTCATTCGCCACCTTGCTTGTTGGGAGTCATCTATCTAGCTGGTGGCCTATGCCAGCTGGCTGTGAAAATTACCAGTGGACAGGAGCTGGCTTTCCCTCCACCACTGGTGCGCATCTCAAGACCCATTGCATAGCACATCATATCTTGGCCCTGGCTCCTTATCATCCAGTCTGCATTGTCAAACAGGGTGGGCTACTCTTTGAGTGCTCAAACACTTTAAGGGCTGGGATCAGGTGCCTCTTCTAGTCTGACCTAGAAAGTCACTAAGATTCAGCTCCCTCAGATCATGCTTCATTTTCTGATGCATTGGGCTCCCTCCTGGGTTTGAACCGCATGGGCGGGATCCCCAACAAGTCTCTCTGTCAGAAGGTCATTCTGTCTAGCTTGCCCCTGTGGTGCTGAGAGGAGAGCCTTAGATCAAGTTTGCCCTGGCCATTTGGTGTAGGTTAGTACCTTTAGGGTGGAGCCAACCCATGTTTGTTTCTCATCAAAGTGTTTGCAGACATGTACCACTCTGCTGACCTGTTTGTATTGGGCTCTGTGCCTGGCTTCTATCTGTGAGATAGCCAATGTCAAGTTTATGCCATTGCTCTGGCCTCCATCCAATAGCAATCATTCCAAAGTTTCATCTACAAACACCTTGTTATGACTTTTACTTCCTCTAGATAGTCAAGGTTGATCATCTTCTCAGTACTCCTCCAGGACCATTTCTGACCCCGCAGGGGCCAATCCTCACTAAACCATCCAATCGTTATTGTTGACAAGCAGTGTGTGTAAAGGGCAGGGACTTAATCAACATGACCATATGACACTGTAATATTTTCAAAGTAAACATTTCAGACACCCAGGATGCTCATTCTAGCGCACCGCAGGGCATCAAAAGAGTCAGATAGTAGCTCACCTCACAGCAGACTGCCAGCTTATTGTAACATCCAACCATGAGCTTTTTAACAACCACAATTTTAATATACGCTATTGGAATTGGAATTATTGTGGATCCTGGCACCAGATATGCATTCCAATAGTTCGTTGGTAAAGGAAAGTGTGCTCAGTCGAATTAACGAGTCCTGCTTTGTTATTTTTCATCATTAGCTCCCCGAATTTGGGGCTGGGCAATTTGCATATCTTCTACATTCCTCGTATGTAGCAGCCATTATGCTCCCTCTCCGAATTCAAACCACGATTCCCCTTGCCAGCATGCATTAGCTCTGGAATTACCACATTTATCCAAATAACAAACAGATCAATAAAAGGAGCCATACCTTTGTTAATGAGCCATTTGCAGTTTCACTGTACCAGTCATGTGTATTTACATATGTGGGGTTTGTTCTTTGAGACACGTTTATGCTCCTAGCAGGATTAACCAGGTAGACATACCTAATGGAAGATGAGAAAGTGCATGCCCAGCAAAGACTAACATTTGCATCACATGAGCCTGCTGCCCTGCAGCCTATAGGAGTTACATGGAAAGGGAAATCACAAGGGTAATAGTTGTCCAGCCTGCTGTACATTGATGGACTGGAGAGGTGGGCAGAGGTGCAGCCTGAACGAGACATAGTCCACACCACGGGCCTGGGTTGTGGGAATACCCCACAGAATAGTCATTCTGAGCTGCTTAGGAAATGCGCTTGATAAATTAAGCTATGTCATACAGGGCACAGATCACCAGGCAGCATCTGGGAGTGCCATCTGACTCCGTCCATTTTCCTTGGACCTCTCAGGAAGAGCTGTCAGCCTGTCCAACCTTACCTTTCATGCAGGTGAGGCTCTAGAGCCCCACACCCGAGGCATGCCCTCAAGTTCGATTGTCTCAAGCGGGGTGGAAGCTTTTGCTTGAAGAAAAAGCTGAGAGTGGCCAAGCCTCCATCCCTAAACAGTCCAGATCCAAATTCTGAGATGCATAGTACTGGGGCAATTGTAACTCACAATAATCCCCGCATAGAATTTTACCATTTCCTTGAGGTAAAATCACCCCAATACTGTATAATTGCGAGTATAACCCCATAGAACTGGGAATTAACATATGGAGCTGACTTTTCCATCCATGAAATCACACAGAATATGCTAATGCAGTTTTACAGTATACATTTACCACCCGCTCTGATCAGGTGACCTGCAGCCACATTGGGCAAATTCCAAAACTTGTGCACGAATTTCTAAGAAAGGGAAAGAGGTTGTGGATTAGTTAGACAAGGCTTCCTTCCATTGCAAATGGGCATATTAGATATTTCTGACTATATCATCATGTGTTTTGGAGCAGCTTTGCTATGGTATGCAAAGTACTGGTCCAGGCAAGGAATACAAAACAATGGTGTTTTCTAGACCACATGCATGCGGGAAGATTCCTAAGGGAAATTCTGTGGCTTAGGACAGAAAATAGACTGCACTCAGTAAATACTTCACAGGTGGTGAACGAAATTAAGTTTCAGAAAAAAATAACAAGCTATTCTGCTTCTTTTAACCCTTGTTTGGAAACACTGGCTTCCAGCCATCCTTAGAGGAAGAAGCATTGTGAACAGGGAAGAAGAATAGATGCTTAAAATTAGGAGACTTATTGTAAAAAGCTAACATCAAGACATTTGAGCAAATCAAGCAAGATTTCGACCAAACAGAGGCAAAAATATTGAGATATACACAGTTGTGTCATTGAGCAATGCACACAAAAGTGAGGAAAGGGGGCTCCAGAAACTTAGTACCATTTGAAAATGAACTTCAAATCTCACACACAGACAAACATATAGGGTGAGATTTACAAAAATGTTGTGCTTGGTTAGCGTCACAAAGTGACGCTAACCAGCACAAAATGTTTTTTTTGCTATTTACTTTCCAGCACAAAACTTGTTTTGCGCTGGAAAGCACCCTCAAAGTAGCGCAAAGCTACTCCTGTAGCATGTGACCAGGTGGCCAAGCACAAAGTGTGGACATGTCATCTTAAACACAAGGAGATGATGGACGGAGTGCTGAAACTTTTCAAACACTCACCCCCAGTCACAGATCTGGGTTGAATCCATCATCATTCTTTAGCTCACTTTGCCACCCCAGTTCAGACACAGCTATATGCAAATCAGTCTTGACCCTGTGCCTCATGGGAACAGTCCAGACCGAACTGCCAAGCCATGTCTTCCCTGGACCGGAATCAAGCATCCTGGGACCGGTTTCGGGCTAACAGCCCTCATCAGCCAGGCTAGCTTGAATCCAGTGCCAAAGTGAGCAAGGGACCCACGTCTGGGCATACCCTGCCAACTTAGGGCGAACAAAGCAAACACAAGCAGATGATGGACGGAGTGCTGAAACTTTTCAAACACTCACCCCCAGTCACAGATCTGGGTTGAATCCATCATCATTCTTTAGCTCACTTTGCCACCCCAGTTCAGACACAGCTATATGCAAATCAGTCTTGACCCTGTGCCTCATGGGAACAGTCCAGACCGAACTGCCAAGCCATGTCTTCCCTGGACCAGAATCAAGCATCCTGGGACTGGTTTCGGCTAACAGCCCTCATCAGCCAGGCTAGCTTGAATCCAGTGGCAAAGTGAGCAAGGGACCAAAGTCTGGGCATAGCCTGCCAACTTAGGGCGAACAAAGCAAACACAAGGAGATGATGGACGGAGTGCTGAAACTTTTCAAACACTCACCCCCAGTCACAGATCTGGGTTGAATCCATCATCATTCTTTAGCTCACCTTGCCACCCCAGTTCAGACACAGCTATGTGCAAATCAGTCTTGACCCTGTGCCTCATGGGAACAGTGCAGACCGAACTGCCAAGCCATGTCTTCCCTGGACCAGAATCAAGCATCCTGGGACCGGTTTCGGGCTAACAGCCCTCATCAACCAGGCTAGCTTGAATCCAGTGGCAAAGTGAGCAAGGGACCCAGGTCTGGGCATACCCTGCCAACTTAGGGCGAACAAAGCAAACACAAGGTGATGATGGACGGAGTGCTGAAACTTTTCAAACACTCACCCCCAGTCACGGATCTGGGTTGAATCCATCATCATTCTTTAGCTCACTTTGCCACCCCAGTTCAGACACTGGTTTCAAGCTATCCTGGTTGATGAAGGGTGTCACCCAGAAACCGGTCCCAGGATGCTTGTTTCCTGTTCAGGGAAGACCTGGCTTGGCAGTTCGGGCTGGACTGTTCCCATGAGGCACAGGGTCAAGACTGATTTGCATAGAGCTGGGTCTGAACTGAGGTGGCGAAGTGAGCTAAAGAATGATGATGGATTCAACCCAGATCTGTGACTGGGGGTGAGTGTCTGAAAGTTTCAGCGCTCCGTCCATCATCTCCTTGTGTTTGCTTTGTTCGCCCTAAGTTGGCAGGGTATGCCCAGACGTGGGTCTCTTGCTCACTTTGCCACTGGATTCAAGCTAGCCTGGCTGATGAAGGGTGTTACCCAGAAACCGGTCCCAGGATGCTTGTTTCCTGTTCAGGGAAGACCTGGCTTGGCAGTTTGGGCTGGACTGTTCCCATGAGGCACAGGGTCAAGACTGATTTGCATAGAGCTGGGTCTGAACTGAGGTGGCAAAGTGAGCTAAAGAATGATGATGGATTCAACCCAGATCTGTGACTGGGGTGAGTGTCTGAAAAGTTTCAGCGCTCCGTCCATCATCTCCTTGAGTTTGCTTTGTTTGCCCTAAGTTGACAGGGTATGCCCAGACGTGGGTCCCTTGCTCACTTTTCCACTGGATTCAAGCTAGCCTGGCTGATGAAGGGTGTTACCCAGAAACCGGTCCCAGGATGCTTGTTTCCTGTTCAGGGAAGACCTGGTTTGGCAGTTCGGGCTGGACTGTTCCCATGAGGCACAGGGTCAAGACTGATTTGCATAGAGCTGGGTCTGAACTGAGGTGGCGAAGTGAGCTAAAGAATGATGATGGATTCAACCCAGATCTGTGACTGGGGGTGAGTGTCTGAAAAGTTTCAGCGCTCCGTCCATCATCTCCTTGTGTTTGCTTTGTTCGCCCTAAGTTGGCAGGCTATGCCCAGACGTGGGTCCCTTGCTCACTTTGCCACTGGATTCAAGCTAGCCTGGCTGATGAAGGGTGTTACCCAGAAACCGGTCCCAGGATGCTTGTTTCCTGTTCAGGGAAGACCTGGCTTGGCAGTTCGGGCTGGACTGTTCCCATGAGGCACAGGGTCAAGACTGATTTGCATAGAGCTGGGTCTGAACTGAGGTGGCAAAGTGAGCTAAAGAATGATGATGGATTCAACCCAGATCTGTGACTGGGGGTGAGTGTCTGAAAAGTTTCAGCGTTCCGTCCATCATCTCCTTGTGTTTGACATGTCATCTTGCCATGCATTCAACAGGGAGATAGGTGTTACTTTCTACTTGCACTCAGAAAGCAGGTGGCGCAACAAATGTCACCCTAGGCCAATGGCAGGATTCTGGGCAATGGAGGACAGGCCCTGGGGCCAGCTCATGTGTTGCCTTGGAACTGGTAAGAGCATTTTGAGCCTGAGGTGCCTGGGAGTGTTGGCAGACTTCTGGAAGTCTGCTACAGTTGCAACGGCAACCTTGGGCACAAGGAAAGAGCCTGAACCCATATCCTCTGCCATGAGCCAACAGGCAGGACCTCCCAAATTTAGGATTGAGGTCTGTTTAAACATTTCCCCCCTACCGGAATTTGAAGCCCTTGCATGGCCTTCAGAACCAGATCTTGGCACTTTGGGACACTATGAGTCAGTAAATGTAGCCTAGGACAAGGGTGCCATGCTCTGGGCTTGACTGAAGCTCTGACTGGCACCTATTAGATGTGTCAGCTCTTAGGGAGTTATGGAGCACTCTCCAGGCCTATGGAACCTTGTTCTGGGGATGTCTGATTCCACGGGGTATTGAATGAAGCCCATGACCAGGTCCTGCACCCCAGGACTGGTTCAGCTCTGGCTGGCACCCAGTCAAAGGTCTCAGCCCTGCAGGATCATGGCAGCTCTTGATGGACCTGAGTAAGTGTGTTCTGGCTTTTTTGGACAAGATTATATGCATAGGGCCCAAGACCTGGGCCACGTTGTCGGGTCTGATGAGAACTGACCGGGACCTGTCAGAACTTTCAACCTTGCAGGACCTAAGAAACACACCCAGGGCCTTCAAAACTCCATCCTTTTTGTTAAACCAATTTTTATTTTCTTCACAACCATTAATACCATCTTTTTTGTATCCACTACATTAATAGCAAGCATTTTCCAATACATCATGTTTTCCACCATTGCCACTTCACACAACTCCCTCAAGTCCATAGTACTTCCACCACTTGCCCCAGATCTTAGTGTGTGTCTGCGGGCAACCCCATGCTTGGTAAATCGTCTGCTCCATTTTGGCGCACCAGTCCACTCCCGTCTCCACTCAGCTAGTTTAGGAGGCTGAGGGGAACTTCATTTGTGGGAGATATCTTTTGTAAAGCAAACACAAGGAGATGATGAACGGAGCGCTGAAACTTTTCAGACACTCACCCCCAGTCACAGATCTGGTTTGAATCCATCATCGTTCTTTAGCTCACTTCGCCACCCCAGTTCAGACACAGCTATATGCAAATCAGTCTTGACCCTGTGCCTCATGGGAACAGTCCAGACCGAACTGCCAAGCCATGTCTTCCCTGGACCGGAACCAAGCATCCTGGGACCGGTTTCGGGCTAACAGCCCTCATCAGCCAGGCTAGCTTGAATCCAGTGGCAAAGTGAGCAAGGGACCCACGTCTGGGCATACCCTGCCAACTTACGGCGAACAAAGCAAACACAAGGAGATAATGAACGGAGCGCTGAAACTTTTCAGACACTCACCCCCAGTCACAGATCTGGGTTGAATCCATCATCGTTCTTTAGCTCACTTCGCCACCCCAGTTCAGACACAGCTATATGCAAATCAGTCTTCACCCTGTGCCTCATGGGAACAGTCCAGCCCGAACTGCCAAGCCATGTCTTCCCTGGACCGGAAACAAGCATCCTGGGACGGGTTTCGGGCTAACAGCCCTCATCAGCCAGGCTAGCTTGAATCCAGTGGCAAAGTGAGCAAGGGACCCACGTCTGGGCATACCCTGCCAACTTAGGGCGAACAAAGCAAACACAAGGAGATGATGAACGGAGCGCTGAAACTTTTCAGACACTCACCCGCAGTCACAGATCTGGGTTGAATCCATCATCGTTCTTTAGCTCACTTCGCCACCCCAATTCAGACACAGCTATATGCAAATCAGTCTTCACCCTGTGCCTCATGGGAACAGTCCAGCCCAAACTGCCAAGCCATGTCTTCCCTGGACCGGAAACAAGCATCCTGGGACCGGTTTCGGGCTAACAGCCCTCATCAGCCAGGCTAGCTTGAATCCAGTGGCAAAGTGAGCAAGGGACCCACGTCTGGGCATACCCTGCCAACTTAGGGCGAACAAAGCAAACACAAGGAGATGATGAACGGAGCGCTGAAACTTTTCAGACACTCACTCCTAGTCACAGATCTGGATTGAATCCATCATCGTTCTTTAGCTCACTTCGCCACCCCAGTTCAGACACAGCTATATGCAAATCAGACTTGACCCTGTGCCTCATGGGAACAGTCCAGCATGAACTGCCAAGCCATGTCTTCCCTGGACCGGAAACAAGCATCCTGGGACCGGTTTCGGGCTAACAGCCCTCATCAGCCAGGCTAGCTTGAATCCAGTGGCAAAGTGAGCAAGGGACCCACATCTGAGCATACCCTGCCAACTTGGGGCGAACAAAGCAAACACAAGGAGATGATGAACGGAGCGCTGAAACTTTTCAGACACTCACCCCCAGTCACAGATCTGGGTTGAATCCATCATCGTTCTTTAGCTCACTTCGCCACCCCAGTTCAGACACAGCTATATGCAAATCAGTCTTGACCCTGTGCCTCATGGGAACAGTTCAGCCCGAACTGCCAAGCCATGTCTTCCCTGGACCGGAAACAAGCATCCTGGGATGGGTTTCGGGCTAACAGCCCTCATCAGCCAGGCTAGCTTGAATCCAGTGGATAAGTGAGCAAGGGACCCACGTCTGGGCATACCCTGCCAACTTAGGGCGAACAAAGCAAACACAAGGAGATGATGAACGGAGCGCTGAAACTTTTCAGACACTCACCCCCTGTCACAGATCTGGGTTGAATCCATCATCGTTCTTTAGCTCACTTCGCCACCCCAGTTCAGACACAGCTATATGCAAATCAGTCTTCACCCTGTGCCTCATGGGAACAGTCCTGCCCGAACTGCCAAGCCATGTCTTCCCTGGACCGGAAACAAGCATCCTGGGACCGGTTTCAGGCTAACAGCCCTCATCAGCCAGGCTAGCTTGAATCCAATGGCAAAGTGAGCAAGGGACCCACGTCTGGGCATACGCTGCCAACTTAGGGCGAACAAAGCAAACACAAGGAGATGATGAACAGAGCGCTGAAACGTTTCAGACACTCACCCCCAGTCACAGATCTGGGTTGAATCCATCATCGTTCTTTAGCTCACTTCGCCACCCCAGTTCAGACACAGCTATAGGCAAATCAGTCTTGACCCTGTGCCTCATGGGAACAGTCCAGCACGAACTGCCAAGCCATGTCTTCCCTGGACCGGAAACAAGCATCTTGGGACCGGTTTCGGGCTAACAGCCCTCATCAGCCAGGCTAGCTTGAATCCAGTGGCAAAGTGAGCAAGGGACCCATGTCTGGAAATACCCTGCCAACTTAGGGCGAACAAAGCAAACACAAGGAGATGATGAACGGAGCGCTGAAACTTTTCAGACACTCACTCCCAGTCACAGATCTGGGCTGAATCCATCATCGTTCTTTAGCTCACTTCGCCACCCCAGTTCAGACACAGCTAAATGCAAATCAGTCTTGACCCTGTGCCTCATGGGAACAGTCCAGCCCGAACTGCCAAGCCATGTCATCCCTGGACCGGAAACAAGCATCCTGGGACCGGTTTCGGGCTAACAGCCCTCATCAGCCAGGCTAGCTTGAATCCAGTGGCAAAGTGAGCAAGGGACCCACGTCTGGGCATACCCTGCCAACTTAGAGCAAATAAAGCAAACACAAGGAGATGATGAACGGAGCGCTGAAACTTTTCAGACACTCACCCCCAGTCACAGATCTGGGTTGAATCCATCATCGTTCTTTAGCTCACTTTGCCACCCCAGTTCAGACACAGCTATATGCATATCAGTCTTGATCCTGTGCCTCATGGGAACAGTCCAGCCCGAACTGCCAAGCCATGTCTTCCATGGACCGGAAACAAGCATCCTGGGACCGGTTTCGGGCTAACAGCCCTCATCAGCCAGGCTAGCTTGCATCCAGTGGCAAAGTGAGCAAGGGACCCACGTCTGGGCATACCCTGCCAACTTGGGGTGAACAAAGCAAACACAAGAAGATGATGAACGGAGCGCTGAAACTTTTCAGACACTCACCCCCAGTCACAGATCTGGGTTGAATCCATCATCGTTCTTTAGCTCACTTCGCCACCCCAGTTCAGACACAGCTATATGCAAATCAGTCTTGACCCTGTGCCTCATGGGAACAGTCCAGCCCGAACTGCCAAGCCATGTCTTCCCTGGACCGGAAACAAGCATCCTGGGACCGGTTGCGGGCTAACAGCCCTCATCAGCCAGGCTAGCTTGAATCCAGTGGCAAAGTGAGCAAGGGACCCATGTCTGGCCATACCCTGCCAACTTAGGGCGAACAAAGCAAACACAAGGAGATGATGAACGGAGCGCTGAAACTTTTCAGACACTCACCCCCAGTCACAGATCTGGGCTGAATCCATCATCGTTCTTTAGCTCACTTCGCCACCCCAGTTCAGACACAGCTATATGCAAATCAGTCTTGACCCTGTGCCTCATGGGAACAGTCCAGCCCGAACTGCCAAGCCATGTCTTCCCTGGACCGGAAACAAGCATCCTGGGACCTGTTTCGGGCTAACAGCCCTCATCAGGCAGGCTAGCTTGAATCCAGTGGCAAAGTGAGCAAAGGACCCACGTCTGGGCATACCCTGCCAACTTAGGGCAAACAAAGCAAACACAAGGAGATGATGAACGGAGCGCTGAAACTTTTCAGACACTCACCAGCAGTCACAGATCTGGGTTGAATCCATCATCGTTCTTTAGCTCACTTCGCCACCCCAGTTCAGACACAGCTATATGCAAATCAGTCTTGACCCTGTGCCTCATGGGAACAGTCCAGCCCGAACTGCCAAGCCATGTCTTCCCTGGACCGGAAACAAGCATCCTGGGACCGGTTTCAGGCTAACAGCCCTCATCAGCCAGCTTAGCTTGAATCCAGTGGCAAAGTGAGCAAGGGCCCCACGTCTGGGCATACCCTGCCAACTTAGGGGGAACAAAGCAAACACACGGAGATGATGAACGGAGCGCTGAAACTTTTCAGACACTCACCCCTAGTCACAGATCTGGGTTGAATCCTTCATCGTTCTTTAGCTCACTTCGCCACCCCAGTTCAGACACAGCTATATGCAAATCAGTCTTGACCCTGTACCTCATGGGAACAGTCCAGCCCGAACTGCCAAGCCATGTCTTCCCTGGACCGAAACAAGCATCCTGGGACCGGTTTCGGGCTAACAGCCCTCATCAGCCAGGCTAGCTTGAATCCAGTGGCAAAGTGAGCAAGGGACCCATGTCTGGGCATACCCTGCCAACTTAGGGCGAACAAAGCAAACACAAGGAGATGTAGCCACAACTGTCACCACCCCCACTTTAATCCTGTCACATCTTGGGCTGCCCTATTCCTCTAATATGCCCAAAAGACCCAGTCATGGAAGTTCCAATTGTTTGTCCAAGACCTGTGATAACAACCTCTCCACCCAGCACCAGAAGCCCATCATTCTAGAGCAAAACCACACCACGTGAAGAAAAATAAAAATCTGCGTCCGTTTAGGCGCTATGACGACAGCTTGGGTGGTGTACTGTCCCTGCATGTATTAGGCACTTGGGCGAGAGGTAAGAGATAAGGAGGTAATAAAGCTGGATCGATCTCATCCTGGAGTAAGTGACAATCTTTCATGGGGCCAGACGAGAGTCCCGCCAGTCTACGTCATCCAAAGGACATACCCAGTTCTCCCACCTTTGTTTAAGCATTGGAAAGACATCAGGTGCATAAATCACCAAAGTACAACATATACACTACATTGCCCCTTTTCCAAGGCAGTCCATAAGAAGTTTGGCCTCTAGCGAGCTAAACTTGGGTACATCAGTGGAGTCACTTAGATGGTAGGAGAGTGTGTGACAGAGTTGTAAATATTGGTATAATTGTGTACAGGCTAAAGAGAACTGTTGTTGCAGGTATTGAAAGGAACAGAGATGCCCATTTTGCCAAACATCACAGAGAGTTGTGAGTCCTATTTTATCCCCGGTCTGGAAACCTGCCAGCCGGCTTGAGTGATTAAGCTATTTCCTCGCCCACAATGGAGTGAGTTGTGTAAATGTTTTTTCTCACCCTATACATTTTCGGGCAGCCCTCCACACCCTAATAACCACCTCTGTCAGTTCTGGGAGGAGGTGGGGAATGGGGTTCCCATAAAGCAGTCCCATGATAGAATCCAGCCCCAGACATGAGAGTTTCCGTTAATAAGCCAGGTAGTCCAGCCCGCTTGTCAACCAATCATTTATCACCATCACTTGTGACGTCCAGTAATATAACTTGACATCTGCCATGCCCAGGCGCGGCTGGTACAGGTGAGAGCAGTAGGGCGGGGTGGTGGAGGGGCGGGGCGGGGCAGGGGCATGGCAGGGCGGGAGGGTGAAGTCGACATACGATGGGATAGGGAAAATTAAATAAATAAAGTCACTTACCTTGCACTTGCCGCATCGCTGAGTTGGTGATGCAGCGAGCGTGAGGTAAGTGATTTTATTTTCCCTATCCCATTGTATGCCGACTTCCCCCACCCCCACCCCAACGCCCGCCCTGCCCCAGCACTCTTACCTGTACCGGCCGCACCTGGCCTTGCCCAGGCCCCCATCATAGACCGACTGTCTGCATTTCGAGTTTTCAATGCAAGGCGCTCGACCGGCCCATGTGAAATTACGGATTAAGGTGTTCACTAACTCAGAATAATAATGGGAAGTACTGGAGAGTAGACAGAAACTTGGGGAGGACCATCATTTAGAATAAAGCGATTCTCTCCAGCACATTGAGAGGTAGCCAGTCCAGTCTCTGAATGTCCTGCTTCATCATAACAGTTAGCTGTGTGAGGTTGAGGCCCCACGTAAGATGTGGGTCTGTAGCAATGTAAGAACCCAGATATGGTTGCACAGCTTTCAGAAGGACAACCATTGAGGCCATGTCCAGCTGCGCGGACAACCATCCAGCGCTCAGGGCTGCATTAAACATGTCCAGTAGATAAGGGCCATGTGAATCGCCAACTTTTTGATAAAACTCTAAAGGGAACCCATTGGGTCCTGGGGTATTCTCTAACTTCATATCAATTACCACATCTGCAATTTCCTCCAATGTCAGTGGCCCATCTAGGTCACCAGGGAGAGATGTGGGGAGTCTTTCAGAATTGAATGGTCTCACTCAAGCAAAGGGTGGGGAAGGCGAGTGTAGAGCTGCTGATATTAATTGGTGAACGCCGATGCAGCCTTAGTGGAAGTGCATCTATGAACATTAAGCGGCTCTATGATTTCCGGTACAATGCTAGAGGTTGTGTCTTTAGTTGCCCACCAATACAGGACTTTAGAACTTGTCCCTCCATTCATAGGCTTGCTGTTTGGATGCCCTCCAGCATTGTCGAGCCTCCTCTAGTGAGATTTGTCTCAATGATGCTCGAAGAATGTGCAATTGCTGATCTAGGGTCGCTCATGGAGCGTGAAGGAGTTGTTCCTCCGTATGTGGTATTAGGGTTTCCACTGAGGTTATTTGAACTAGTTTGGCCTTCTCCTTATGTCGAAGAAATTTCTGCACCAAACCCCTGATAATGGCCTTCCCTGCCACCCACAGTATCCCTGGAAAGGGGTCTGTGCCCCTGTTATGGTTAAATTTGGCTTGGAGTTCAAATTGTAATGATTCGGCGCACTGAGCATCAACCAGATTCCAGGCATTAAACTGCCAGATAGGATAGAGCATGCCACTCGGACACCTGAAAGAGGTGGTAATGGGAGAGTGATCCTAAATTCCCAGAGGAAGGACTGTAATGTCAGTCAAGTGCAGGATATCCGCTGCGGGGAAAAGCAGTACGTTTATGCGAGAAAATACCTTATGAGCAGTGGAAGTGTGAGTATATTCTCTTTCTTTGGGATGCCACACTCTTCAGGCATCATAAAACCCCATAGAGTCAGGCCAAGCCGAGAGTTGCTTGGCTCGAGATAGTCAGTGCACTGTAGGGGCACCTGAGCAGTCAACAGTGGGGTTGAGGGAGGCATGAAGTCCACTCCCATGATGGTAGTCCCATGGGGGAACGCAAGGATCACAATTTTAATTGTGTATATGAGGCTTAAGCTGGAAGATTAGGAGGCACATAAGTGCTCAAAAAGTTATAATGTGGCACCTCCAGGAGACCCTCCACCCCCACAAGACGGCCTTGTCTGTCTGAGATTGTTGAGGTCCTCATCAGAGGGAAGGCCCTATGAAGGAGTATGGCAACCCCTTGGATCCCCTTGTGAATCCTGCATGGTATACTCGGTCATACCCATCCATTTGCAGGAAAGGAGAGAGCCCCCAACAGGTGCATCTCCTGAAGCATCAGTATGGCCGGCTTGACGCGCTTAGTATATTGGAGTACAGCAGTCCTCTTAATGCGGTCTAAGAGATCATTAACATTCCATAATAAAAATGTAAAGTGTGCCATCTAGACTTGGGATGACCATATGATAGACAAGTGAGGAGTGAGTGGAAACGGACCCCAAAGTGCAGGAGGGACTAGAATCCCAGGGCATGCAGCAAAAACTACACAAGGTTGCAACAATGTGTGTCAATGTATAAGTAGGTACGAAACAGTTAAGAACAAAAATGTGAACAAAACAGGTTCTAGTAAGAGCCCCTGCCCAAAGGCATAATAAAAACTTAGGAGGCCACCCTGCAAAGAATGGCGAGGGGGCGCCCCTTACAATGCCCATTCCTGCACAGTCACCAACCACCTTGTAGAGGTACTTGTCGCAAGCCACTCACCTGAACTCCAGAAGGTTCCCATGGGGCAAGTCCCCAAATCCCCCTGAAGACTAACCTCAGTAGCAATAACTGACACTGCACCAGCGGTAGTCCCCAAAGGGAAGGGGGGTTGGGAGTAGAGAGAGAGAGGTAACGGATGCTCAATTGATACTTCTCTGGATGCTGGAAGGACTGTTGTCCTCAGGGTTCAAGTTTCATAAGAGCAGCAAGTATATCAGGGGATCATGAGAGCGCCAGGTGTATCTGTAAATGATAAACACTTTTAGCTAAATGCCTGCAGCACAGTATAGTTGTATAGCATTATAACCTCATTTACTATCACACATAACGTCTCTCACTTCAGGGAAAAATACTCTGTTGCTTTTCAGCATTTGACCATATGTTCAGTTCTCATTAGAGGGTTTCATACATCATGGTCACATACATATTATATCATATGTCTTTCAGGGTTTGCAAGATTTACAAGGTGATTTAAAGTATCACACATTTCAGTTCTAGCAAGGCAGCGCCAATGTTCAGTAAGCGTGCGCTATACACAGCATGTAAACACAAATGTAAAAAATGCTGAGATGCAAGAAAGCGATATCAAATAGCAATTAAGAGAAGCGCATCAATTGTCACTAAGGCCCGAGTGCACCATGAAGTTCTGAGTTTACCCAGTTCACTGTAAGTCAAAGCGCGATGACAACATGCTGCTTTTACTTCGAGTTTGATTATTGTTTTCGTGGAGCGACTTCCGCAAGACTTGGAGCCGGAATACCTGAATAATGTATCCTTTCTCTGTTTCTTTTCTTTGCAGGAGCCTCGGATGCAGAAGACATGCAGCAGAAGCAGTTCCAGCACGGCAGGAGTCTGGGGTGCGACGTCAGGAGCACAGGTAAGCGGTTCTCGGATGAGGCTAAGCACTGATCCTCGGCGAAGACGCGGTTTAAATAGGTGCATGTTTGCCAGCTCACGTGTAGAGCAGCGGTGGTTTCTCAGCGGGTGCCTGCATGCGGAGCAGTGACTCAGCGTGTGTGGTGCCTGCACACGGAGTGGTGACTCAGCGTGTGTGTGTTGGCATGCAGAGCGGTTTGCACATGCTGTATGCTCATAACTTAGCGCGAGCCTACCACTACCACCAGGGATCAAAACGCAGAACCGAGTATAATATTAAAAAAGTAATGCTCAATACAGTGTTCGTGCAACCATACATTCTGAGATGCGTACCACTACCACCAGGGAACAGTGAAGCACATAAAAATGATACATACAGATATCAAACGGGGGGAGGGCGGGGGGGGCACTCCTAATAATCATAAGTTGTGGACCATCGTGTACATGGGGTTATAATGAACGTGCAGTAGCGCAAGCTGTTGCGGGGCCTATGACAGTCGCTCCTCCCAAGGGCCACCCTATGGGGCGGGGCTTGGTAGGATTGCGCATCTGAAATCGCCGTAAAAGGCGAGAAGTGTGTACAAATAAAGCAGGTTCCCATGAGCGCTCTGAGTGATCATAATCCTTCCAATCTACTAGATAGTGTAACCTGCCTCGGATGCGTTTGGAATTTAATATACGTTGGACCTTGTATTCTTGTTGGTCATTAACTTGCATTTGTGGAGATGGTGAGTCCTTTCGAGTGTCAGGATGGTAAGGTTTGATAAGAGGTCCACGAAAAACCCAGTGAAATGTATCTTCAGTAGGTAGCCCTACCTTTACAGTGGCAGGATTCAGCACTTCAGCTATAGGGCATGGTCTGATGAATCATGGTTGAAACTTACGTGGACTGTCCATTTTTTTTAGAACCAACTTTATTAAAAGTTTTGCGGCAGAACACATATCTTCATAGTAGGGAAACATAATGCGTACATTGATTAAGGAGACATGCTATCAACATGAGGACTGTCCACTTTTAAGTTGGATGTTGATAACCACATGAGCTCTCCTGTCATATACATACATTGGTTCTGGAGTTCTGTGTTCGTCAGTTTGTGTTTTCATGATCTGCTTGGCCCTGACTAAGCTTTTCATAGCTTGATCTTGTATGACATGCAATTGTTGTACACATTCTGTAATAGATGGAACTAGAGTGAATCCACTAGTGGTCAGTAAGAGAAGTGCTTGTGGATGAAGCACCATCATTAAATAGAATGAGGTACAACCCATGGCAGATTGTGTGCTGTTTTTATAGGCAAATTATGCTAACAGGAAAGCTTGATCGCACTGATTAGTGATGGAAGAGAGTAAACACTGAATGGTTTGTTCCAGGCACTGGTTGACCCGTTTAGTTTGCCCGTCGATTTGAGAATGGAAAGCAGCCAACAGGGTCACTTTGATGCCTAGGCATGCACAGAGTGTTTTCCAAACTTTTGAGGTGAATTGCACCCCACGGTCGGAAATTATCTTGGCTGGGAGACCATTTAGTCTAACTGTCTGAAGAATGAAGATGTCACTGAATTCTGTGGCCATGGGCAAACCTTTGAGGGGTATGAAATGAGCTATTTTGGAAAGCATGTTTACTACAACAAGAAATGCTGTGCATTTATTGGACGCAAGTACGTCTGTTATAATGTCCAGACTTATGGTGTGCCATGGAGTGGGGGGTATCGGTAAGTGTTGTAGAAGGCCTGAGGGCATGGTGTGCTGTGCCTTATTTCAAGCACATACTGGGCAGGCTGATACATACTCCTTACCCTATGTCATAGGTCAAAGTCAATATTGAGGTTCTTCAGACAGTCACAAATTCGGCCACTGACCCCACCATTAGAGAATTACTGTGCAAAAGCCCAAAGTGGCGCATTGTATGGAGCTGTGATATGGGGTTACATGAGCACTCATAAACTGATGGTATGCGAAAACATCTTTGTCAGGTCACTTGTTTCAGTACCTGTTACCACCCCTCTGACCCCATTATTCCTCAATTTAGGGATGAAAAAAATTGGGGATGTGATCTTGCTTAATCCCTTAATGTACTGGCCATGCTTGTGGACAACATCCCCAGCTAATTTATTACTGCAATTCATTGTGGGAGATCCTGCCGATTAGTGGTGCAAAAAAATGACTGTGGTTCATACACATTGCAAATTGGTGTAGACTATTGGAAATGCCGAACTTGAGGGATCATCCAGAGGGGGTGAGCAAAGATGAATTACCTAGAGTAAAGCGAAGTACTGGGCGTATGTGGCAGAGCATTATGCAGTGCGAACGACCAATGGCTACTTAACAACACATTTCTTAAGCTTTAAGCTCTGCCTTAGGTTTGAATCCTATTTGAAATTGATTTCTCCATTACTCACCAAATGTTTATTTGTTAGGTTTCGGCTGGGTAGCTTATTTTTAAAGATTTTTAACAATTGTTGTTGACCTAACATCAGAGTTATGTCCTGCATTTGGTCGAGCACAAAAATCCAAAGAACACATTTTGTTTTTCTGTTCTAAATATCACCGGATCTGCAGGCGGTGGATACAACCAATTTGCTTAAATCTAGGAGTTAGACAACATTGGGTTGCTTATAGAATTCTGAAGAGCGATACGTCTGATCCAATAGTTTTTGCAGTAAGTCGATTTTTATTTTACTTCTGGATCAGGCGACAGAAGTTTGTAACCTAAATCCTGCCATCATAATTATGGAATCAAAGGATACTGTGGAAGTTATGTCCAGGAAAAAAAGGTGAATTGTATTTTGTATTTTAGAGCGTATTTCTTAATATTTTAACATGAACTTTTTAATCAGAAGTTTGATTGTTTTATTGTTCTCACTCTTTGATCTCATGTATATTTATGATGCTAATTACATAGATTTTATCTTTTTTTGGTAAATTTTTTAAGACTGTGCGAATGATGGATTTTGTGCAGTTTGATGGTTTGAAAAAAAAAATTGTTTGATTGATTGATTGAAGTCATCCTTAATGCTATGATTCACATTTTTAACCCAGTCTTGTGGGTTTAGCTTGTTGAGTTGTTTTTTTACATTAGTCAGGAAAGTGTCGACCTCACTCACCACTATGATTTTTCCTGGAGGAATGATACTTGGGGGTTTGGGTTCAGGACCATTACCCTGTGAATGTCCTAGTCTAGAGAGGACATCTGATTGTAACTGTTTAGATTCAGGATTAAAAGTTATGACAAAATCAGCACCACTGAAGAAGTGAAGCCGATGCATTTCGCAAGTAGTGTGTGCCTTTACAGGGCCAAAGAATTGCAAATTCTTGTGGTCGGAAACAATCATGACCGTGTGTTTTGCCTCAGTAAACAATGTCTCCACTCAGCGAAGACCAAACTGGTTGCCAAAAGTTCTCTTTCGGTCACGGTGTAATTTTGTTCATTTGAGAGCAATTCCTTGAATAATAAGCTATGGCATAAAGATGAGCAGTTTCCAGATCTTTTTGAGACAAAACCCCACCCACGACAATTCGAGAGGCATCTGCCTCACACAGAAGGGTCGATCAGGGTCTTGATGTTGTAATACTGTTTCCGATGTGAACTTGTATTTCACGATATGGAGCTCTTGAGCTGCAGCTTCAGACAAACAAAAAGGTTGCCCCTTTTTTCACTACTGCATTATTGGGGCCACAATATTGTAAAACTGAGGAATTAACCTCCTGTAGAAGTTGGCAAATCTGAGCACCAATTGCACTTCTTTTACTGTGGTTTGGGCCGGCCAGGTTATAATGGCCTCTACCTTTTTTGGATCCATTGTGATCCCTGCAGGTGACAGGTTGTTAGACTTGGCATCTTTTGGTGTGTTTCCCCTGTCTTTTTGCTTTCTGACCTCCCTGTTTTGACTCTGTTTTTGGTGGTTTAGTGTCTCTGCACACTTTCTCACTGCTGTTCAGTGTTAAAGTGCAAGTGCTCCTGTTGTAAATTGTTGTTATGGATTGGTGATTCCATGATTGGTTATTTGATTTACTAGTCAGTCCCTAGTACAGTGCACTGTGTGTGCCCAGGGCCTGTAAATCAAATGCTGCTAGTGGGCTTGCAGCACTGGTTGTGACACCCACACAAGCAGCCCCTCAAAGGTAACTCAGACCTGCCACTGGAGTGTCTGTGTGCGGTCTAGTACTGCCATGTCGACTTGGCAAGTGCACCCACTTGCCAGACCCTAACCTTCCCTTTTCTTACATGTGAGTCACCCCTAAGGTAGGCCCAAAGTACCCCTGTGGGCAGGGTGCAGTGTATGTGAAAGGTGGGACATGCCCTGTTGTGTGTGGCATGTCCTGATAAGGAAATACTGCTAATTTCGTTTTTCACTATTGAAAGGCCAGCTGGCCCATAGAAAAGCATGGGAGTTAATTTATAGCATCTTATAAATATAACTTCCCATTGGGACCAGATAGGAAAATAAAGTTTAGTATGCCTGAACTCAGAATCTAAAGATGCATCTTTTAGTAAAGGTGATTTTTACATTCTATGTTTGAAAATACCACTTTTAGAAAATAGGTATTTTCTTGCTTAGCCATCCTGTGTGCCTCTGCCAGGATGTGTATTGACTGTCTTGCTTTGGAGTGGCTGGGGATGTGCAGTGGCTCCAGAGAGTCTGGATGAGTCAGGGCTGGGCTGAATAGACCTTGGGTGCATTTAGAGTAGTGGGAGAAGATTTCCTTGCGCCTGAATGGGCCTGGTCTGCTTTAGACAATGCTGTCTCTGCCTCCTGCTGGGAAGCTGGGCCAGAGAGGGCCAAACTGGTTTGGACTAAGCACACACACTCTCTGCCTGAGAGGACAAAGGAATTTGGAGTATATATAGTGGGGCCCAGACCCCAGAACTTTAGAACTCTTTTGGAACCAAGAAGACTGCCAAGAAGAAGAGCTGGAGAAGCTGTGAGGAGAGACTACCACTTGGCTATGTTCTTTGCTGTGTTGCCCTGCAGTGGCTGCTACTATCTTGGGCAGTGAATGGACTGGACTGAACTTTCTGCAACTCCATTTTTGTGAGTTTCTCCAAGGGCTTGAGGTAGAGCTTGCCTCCTGTTCAAGAAGTCTCAGGAACAGCAAAGACTTCAAGTTCATCTGTTACCAGCACTGGGGACTGTGTTTTGTGCTGCAAAAGAAGAAAAGCAACCTGATGCCGTCAATGACGCCACTGCCGACTCCGTGTCCTGAAGGCACCGCAGAGGGCACCGCCGCACTTTGAACCGCAACCCTGGTCTCACTGACGACGCCACTTGATGCCGCCACTGAGCCGCTGCTTGCACCGCGACCTGTGTGCACCGCACCGCCTCGCTTCACGCCATCGCCCTGGTATTCCCGATGACGCTGCTTCACGCCAACATCAACGCCGCTGCTTGCACCGTGGTTCGTGGGCACCACTTGTAACACGACGCATCATCCCCATCCAGCACCGCAGCCTTGGCCCACCGACGCCGGCGCCATCGACTCCACATCGTCAGGCGATGACAGCTCTTAAGCAACGCCGACGCCACTGCTTGCCCCGTGGCCTGCCAGCACTGCACCGAGCACTGCATCACTTCGCACCGCAGGCTTGGTCTCACCAACGCCACTAGATGACCACTACCAAGCCGCTGCCTGCACCACGACCTGAGGGCACCCTCAGGGCACACCACTGAACTTTGTGCCGCAGCCCCGATGCCTGCCGACGCCGACACTCCCGACTTCAACCGCGAGGAGTTCGATCTGCAATGCATGTGACTTCAAGGGCCCGACGACTCCTGCACCGACCTCCGGAACCGATGCCTGCAGACGCCGGCCTTTCGGGGCTCATCGAGAGGTCGTCGACGCCCTACATTTCTAAAGGTACTGTTTTGTGGGTCTTCCCGACACCGTAGCTGGCCCGCGACACCACGGTCAGCCAGAACTGTTTGGATTTGTTGTTCACGACACTGTGATAGCCCCAGATGGAGCTATCGACTTCAAGGAACTGTATCTCAAGTCTATTTTAATTAGTGAAGATTTCTGAGAACTGTATGGTTAATTTTTTATCGTTTTTGGTCTTATTTTGAATATATAAAAATATTGGATATTTTTCTAAACTGGTGTGGTGTCCTTTTGTAGTGTCTTCACTGTGTTACTGTTGGTTATGTGCTAATGCTTTACACACTGCCACTAAGATAAGCCTGACTGCTCATGCCAAGCCACCAAGGGGGTGAGCAGGGGTTATTTTAGGAGTATAACTCCCTTATCCTGACTAGACGGAAGGGTCCCTACTTGGACAAAGCTGTAAACCCTTGCCAACTAGAGACGCTCATTTCTAACATTGGTTGGCAGCAGTGAGGATAGGACTTGTGTCTGCAATTGCCTTACAGTGATTGGTGTGCACTACTACAAATCGCAGCCCATAACGTACCACATACTGTTTTTTTTCTGGTCTATTTTTGTGATCCTATCGTTTTGGAACTTTAACTTCCTACTGCATCATGCCTGATACAGCAGCATCATCAATTGCATCCCTAGAGGTGGCCTTTGAGGAGGAAAGGTCAGAAACCTACAAGTAAAGGCCTTGAAGTCTATTTGTAAAAACCTAAAGGTCCAAGTCAGAGGCCTCACCAGGAAGGAGGAGCTACAAAAGGCGCTGAGGGCCTGGGTAGCAGCCAGACATGCCAGTGGACAGTGTGGAGATCTTAGTGGGGAGGCAGAGGAGCCTAGGGTAGATGTGCTGTTGGGAGGGGGGTCCCTCCAGGCCAGGTAGCAGTGGTTTGTCCACAGAGGACAGAAGGGAAGATAGGAAACATGAGATAGAGCTTGAGAGGCTCATGATGGAATCACCAAGGATGGTATTAGACCATGAGCGTGGGCTCAAGGAGCGGGAGTTGAAGAACAAATCCAGCACTGATGGTGGCAGCAATTCATCAGTGCAGTCAGATAGAATTGTGCACATCCCCAAGAATGTAGGAAAGGAATTCAAGAAGGGGGGTGACATACAAAGGTGGTTTCAGGGTTATGAGGCATCTATACACATGAATGGGGTCCCTGAGAAGAATTGGGGGGCAGAATTGTGACCTCTTTTCCCAGAAGAAGCAAGGGATACTTTAGTGGTGTTGGGTAATGGGTGTAACCTCACCTATGCTTACATGAAGGAGGTCATTTGGGGCAGGACAAGACCTTTGACAGGCTTGTCACTCACTTCTTTTGGCCCCAAATGCAAAGGCAGTCAGATGGACATTGCAGGTCTTGCCAAGCTTGCCAAGCAAGTGGTAAGAGTGGGAAGAAGGGTAAAGCTCCTCTTCAACCTTTTCCAGTTGTTGGAACCCTTTTTGAAAGGGTTGTGATGGACATGGTGGGCCACTGGATCCCAAGACACAGGTACATCCTGGTCTTGGTGGACCATGCCACCCGGTACCCGGAGGCAATCCCTCTCAGGACAAAGATGGCGCCAGTGGTGGGCCGGGCGTTAATGGGGATATTTCCCACGTGGGGTTCCCCAGAGAGGTGGTTTCTGACAGTGGGACCAATTTCATATCCAAGTATATGACATCCCTGTGGAAGGAGTGTGGTGTAACCTACAAGTTCACCACTCCTTACCATCCACAACGTAACAGTTTGGTGGAGAGATTCAACCAAACCTTGAAGGGCATGATCAGGGGTTTAACAGAGCCCATGAGGCGTAAGTGGGACATCCTCTTGCCATGCCTTCTCTTTGCATATAGGGAGGTACCACAGAAGTCTCTTGGGTTCAGTCCCTTTGAGCTTCTGTATGGGCACCCTGTGAGAGGACCTCTTAGTTTGGTCAAGGAAGGCTGGGAGGCAGCTCCCAGGAAAACTCCCCAGGGTGTATTTAGCTACAGGCTGGCCTTCAGGAACCAAACTGCCAGCTTCAGGAAACTCGCTCAGGCGAACCTGGAAGCTAGCCAGGAGGAGATGAAACGCTGGTACGACCAGAATGCCACTCTGGTACACTTACAGCCTGGCCAGAAAGTGTGGGTCATGGCCCTAGTGGAGCCTTGTGCCTTGCAGGACATGTGGACTGGGCCTTTTGAGATGGTGGAGCACAAACGTGCTGTCACCTACATGGTGAATTTGCAGACTCCCAGGAACCCTTTGAGGGTACTCCATGTGAATTGCCTCAAGCCGCACTTTGAGAGGTCCGAAGTGAGCATGCTCTTGGCGACGGATGATGGGGTGGAGGAGGAGAGTGAACCTCTCCCTGACCTCATGTCCACCAAGGAGCATGATGGGTCAGTGGAAGGTGTGATACTCTCCCCTACACTGACCCCAGACCAGCAGGGTGATTGCCACCAGTTGTTGGGATAGTTTGCCACACTGTTCTCTCCGACCCCACGTGTTACTCACTGGGGTACCCAAGACGTGGACACTGGGCCCTCCTGTAAAACACAAGAATTACAGGTTGACTGACCGTTTTAGGGCCAGCATCAAAGAGGAGGTCTCTAAAATGTTGGCATTAGGGGTGATAGAGCCCTCCAACAGTCCTTGGGCCAGCCCAGTGGTCTTGGTTCCAAAGGCTGCTGTACCCGGTGCCACTCCAGAACTGCAGTTCTGTGTGGACTACTGTGGGCTCAATGCCGTCACCAAGACTGACGCGCACCCCATCCCCAGAGCTGATGAGCTCATTGATCGGTTGGGAGCTGCCAAGTTCCTCAGCACATTTGATTTGACGTCTGGGTACAGGCAGATTGCCTTAACCGATGGGGCCAAGGAGAGGTCAGCATTCTCAACCCCTGAGGGGCATTACCAATTCTGGGTGATGCCCTTTGGATTGAAGAATGCCCCTGCCACCTTTCAGAGGTTGGTCAACCAGGTGTTGACTGGACTGGAGGATTTCAGTGCTGCCTACCTGGACAACATTGCAGTGTTCAGTTCCAGCTGGGAAGAACACTTGCAGTACTTCTGGGAAGTGTTGAAGACTCTGCAGAGGGCAGGCCTCACGGTCAAGGCCAGTAAGTGCCAGATCGGGCAGGGCTCTGTGGTGTACTTGGGACACCAGGTAGGAAGCGGCCAGGTGGCGCTCCTACCATCCCAAGTTTGACACCATTTTGGCTTGGGAGCCCCTAGGATCCAGACAGAGGTGAGAGCCTTTTTAGGTTACTGGTTACTACAGGAGATTTGTTAAGGGCTATGGCACCATTGTTGCCCCTTAACAGAGCTGACTTCCAGGAAGCAGCCCAGGAAGGTGATCTGGACTGATGCCTGTCAGAAATCTTTTGATGCCCTGAAGGCAGCCATGTGCACAGCGCCCGTGCTCAAGGCACCCGACTTCTCCAAGGAATTTGTAGTGCAGACTGACGCTTCAGCGCATGGTGTGGGAGCGGTGCTCTCACAACTGAACGATGAGGGCCTAGACCAGCCTGTAGTCTTCCTTACCAGGAGACTACTCCCCAGGGAACAGAGGTGGAGTGCCATAGAAAGGGAAGCTTTTGCTGTGGTCTGGGCACTGAAGAAGCTAAGACCGTACCCGTTTGGGACTCACTTTCGAGTTCAAACAGACCACGAGCCCCTCAGATGGTTGATGCACATGAGGGGTGAAAACCCAAAACTGTTGAGGTGGGCCATCTCCCGACAGGGAATGGACTTTACGGTGGAACACCGCCCTGGCACAGAACACGCCAACGCTGATGGCCTGTCCAGGTTCTTCCCCCCTAGTGAAGAGAACTCCCAGGAGGTTGGGTAGTTTTCCCTACTTTTAGCTGGACGGGACATGTGTTAGACTTGGCATCTTTTTGCGTGTTTCCTCTGTCTTTTTGCTTTCTGACCTCCCAGTTTTGACTCTGTTTTTGCTGGTTTAGTAGTCTCTGCGCACTTTCTCACTGCTGTTCAGTGTTAAAGTGCAAGTGCTCCTGTTGTAAATTGTTGTTATGGATTGGTGATTCCATAATTGGTTATTTGATTTACTAGTCAGTCCCTAGTACAGTGCACTGTGTGTGCCCAGGGCCTGTAAATCAAATGCTGCTAGTGGGCTTGTAGCACTGGTTGTGCCACCCACACAAGCAACCCTTCAAAGGTAATTCAGACCTGCCCCTGCAGTGTCTGTGTGCAGTCTAGTACTGCCATGTCAACTTGGCAAGTGCACCCACTTGCCAGGCCCTAACCTTCCTTTTTCTTACATTGAGTGACCCCTAAGGTAGGCCCAAGGTACCCCTGTGGGCAGGGTGCAGTGTATGTGAAAGGTAGGACATGTCCTGGTGTGTGTGGCATGTCCTGATAGTGAAATACTGCTAATTTCATTTTTCACTATTTAAAGGCTATTTGACCCATAGGAAAGCATGGGAGTTAATTTATAACATCTTATAAATATAACTTCCCATTGGGACCAGATAGGAAAATAAAGTTTAGTATGCCTGAACTCAGAATCTAAAGATGCATCTTTTAGTAAAGGGGACTTTTACATTCTGTGTTTGAAAATACCACTTTTAGAAAATAGGTATTTTCTTGCTTAGCCATCCTGTGTGCCTTTGCTAGGATGTGTATTGATTGTCTGGCTTTGGAGTGACAGGGGCTGGGAATGTGCAGTGGATCCAGAGAGTTTGGATTAGTTAGGGCTGGGCTAAATAGACCTGGGCTGCATTAGAGTAGTGAGAGGAGATCTCCTTGCACCTGAATGGGCCTGGTCTGCTGTAGACAATGCTGTCTCCGTCTCCTACTGGGAAGCTGGGCTAGAGAGGACCAAACTGGTTTGGACTATGCACACACACTCTCTGCCTGAGAGGATAAAGGAATTCGGAGTATAAATATTGGGGCCCAGACCCCAGAACTTTAGAACCCTTTTGGAACCAAGAAGACTGCCAGGAAGGAGAGCTGGAGAAGCTGTGAGGAGAGACGACCACTTTGCTGTGTGCTTTGCTGTGTTGGCCTACAGTGGCTGCTTCTATCTTGGGCAGTGAAAGGACTGGACTGTACTTTCTGCAACTCTTTTTGAGAGTTTCTCCAAGGGCTTGAGTTAGAGCTTGCCCCCTGTTCAAGAAGTCTCAGGAACAGCAAAGACTGGGGACTGTGTGTTTTGTGCTGCAACAGAAGAAAAGCAACCTGACGCCATCAACGACGCTGCTGCCGACTCTGTGTCCTGAAGGCACTGCAGAGGGCACGCCTCACTTTGCATCCCAATCCTGGTCTCACTGACGACGCCACCTGATGCCACCACTGAGCCGCTGCTTGCATCTGGACCTGTGGGCACCGCACTCCACACCGCCTCGCTCCGCGCCATCGCCCTGGTATCCCCGACAACGACGCTCCACGCCGACATTGATGCCGCTGCTTGCACCGTGGTTCGAGGGCACCACTCTTAAGTTACACGATTCACCGTCCTCATCCCGCACCGCCGCCTTGGCCCGCCGGCACCATCGACTCCAGTTCAACAGCCGACGACAGCGTTTCAGCAACGACGCCGCCGCTGCTTGCACCGTGACCTGCCAGCACAGCGACGAGCACCGCATCACTTCACACCACAGACCTGGTCTCACCTACGCCGCTGGACGACAGTCACCGAGCCGCTGCCTGCACCATGATCTGAGGGCACCGCACAGCTGCACTTCGCACTGCAGTCCCGATGCCTGCCAACACCAGCGCTCCCGACTTCAACCGCTAGGAGTTCGATCTGCAACGTGTGTGGCTTCAAGGGACCGACGACCCCTGCACTGACCTCCTGAACTGACGCCTGCAGACACCGGCCCTTCAGAGGTCATCGAGAGGTCGCCGACGCCCTACATTTCTAAAGGTACTGTTTTGCGGGTCTTCCCGATACCGTAGCTGGCCCGGGATGCCGCGGTCAGCCAGAGCTATTTGAATTTGTTGTTCACGACGCCATGATAGCCCCAGACGGAGCTATCGACTTCAAGGAACTGTATTTCAAGTCGATTTTGATTACTGAAGATTTCTGAGAACTGTATGGTAGATTTTTATCGTTTTTGGTCTTGTGTTGGATATATAAAAATATTGAATATTTTTCTAAACTGGTGTGGTGTCCTTTTGTAGTGTCTGCACTGTATTACTGTTGGTTATATGCAAATGCTTTGCACACTGCCTCTAAGATAAGCCTGACTGCTCGTGCCAAACTACCAACTACCAACCCTTATCCCGACTAAAAGGAAGGGTCCCTACTTGGGCAAAGGTGCAAACCCTTGCCAACTAAAGACCCCAATTTCTAACACAGGTGGTAGCCTAAGAATTCATATTGGGCCCCTGCCTGCCACAATGCTGAGATTTAATGAGCCTCTCACCCTTCTTAGCCTCTCTGTGTTAACAGACCGCTCTCACCTCTTCCCACCTTGCACCTCCCCTTACAGGCCGGCCAAGCCTCAAAACCGCATCCCTCCCTCCCTCCCACACACCCTACCCCTCCCACTCCTACTAATCAAGACAATCAGATCAACCAGTTCTGAATGATGGCTCATATGCTCGCCCCCTCCTCCCAGCTAGACCATACACCCTTGAAAGACCCCTTCCTCCTAGAGAGAAAATAATTGAAACTTTCATGGTTAATTCATGAGAGAGCTGACCCCCGGGATCAAGATTTATTTCACCCTCAATTAGTCATAAAACATTACCAAACAACAGAGATAAAAGAAAAGAATAAGCAAAAGGCATAACAATTCAGGATTCTTTAAATCATTCACCTTCCCAAAAGAGAAATGGGTAATGGAATACAGAAAACACTGTGGCCTGGTTAGCTGAACTCTGCTCTGGCCATGTCCCATGCCCACTGCCCTTTATTACTTAAGACTCATTCTGGGAGGTTTATTCACAATGGGAATTACCAGTGTAGTGACTTCTGCTTTGGACATATAAATTGTCAGCTGCAGTTTGCTGTTGCGCAGAATAGCTAAATTAATGAGGTACCACCGATCTTTCACAGGCATGTGGCCTATGGGCACAGATTAAACTACAGCATGATTAACTGAGTACACCTATACAAATGATAGATAAAATGAATCCTCCATGATTAATACATAACAGAGCTGACCCCCTGAATCAAAATGTGTTTCATCCGCAAATAATCATAAAATATTGCTAACCAACAGAGATATGAAAAAAGAAAAGGTAAAGAAGAAAACAAATCAAGAAATGATTTTTACAAAACTCTAGCTAAACCAGCTCGCTTGTCCCATACAGTTTACCCATTAAGCCCTTCCCAGCAAGCTCAGCCCTCACGTTTGTCTAAAAATTATTTTGCCTTATTTCCGAGGTAAACACACAGGTCTGATTCTTGAAAATAACTTTGATCCGTGCAGGGTTTATCAAGTAGGCCTCAGCACCCTTGTCCTGGCATGGCTTTATGAGTTGCTTCAGTCTCCACCGGCATTCAACAGTGACATGGCAGAAGTCCGGCCTTGTGAAGAAAGAGCACCCTTCAAAACTTTACTTAGAGTCAGAGTGTGCCTTCTCGAAGACAGCCTGTCTCAAAAGAAAGTTGCCAAAATACAATTTAACTGCCCTAGGCTTGGAGGTGACTTCCCTTGTGATTGACTTTGCCTTTTCAACATGAGGGGGATCCTATTAACTCTCTGCAACTCCTGTTCCCAGTTCCAGGGTGCCAGTTCCCTAAAATAGCTTGACCACAAAAGACCTGATGTCGTTCCCCTCAACACCCTCCTCAAGGAAGAGATTTCACAAATTATTTTGTTGTCTATTCTCGCAGTCCTCAAGTTTTAATTATATGTCCAGGATCCAAGATTCTTGAGACTCCAACTGACCCTTGAGGCCCGTCAAATCTGTCTCTGGTGCTGAGGTTTCAACTGCTGAGATCCTTTCTCCAATTTCAGTACAAGCCTTAGAGATCTTTCTCTTTGCTCCCTGAAGTATTTTTGTAGCTACCCTTGCGTCCATTGGAGTGGGTTTCTTCCTTATGATTCTTGATAGACCAGTATATGAGCTTCAATATCGGCTCTCCCACTGGACCCCAGCGGTAGTGGAGGAGCATCGCCCCCCCTGCCACTGCCTTAAAAACATGAAAAATAAAACAATAATAAAACAGGTTTAAAACCCATTTTATTATTGTTTGTTTTTCTTCAGTGTGCCAAGGCTTCGGGGCGGGGCCAGGGGGTAACAGGCACTGAGGGGTAGTGGTAGGTGCAATGTATTTACTGTGGATGACAGTTTGGCTGGCCGTCTCAGGCCGGCCAAAGCGTCATGCGCAGTCAAGCTCTCTCCAACCCCAGCTGCATTGCTTTGTTGGAGAGAGCAGACACAGGCTCCCAGTCTGTCTAGGAGCGCAAATGTGCAGTGCTCAAGCCAATCTGAAGCTGCTCTCATGCACGAGGGCAGCTTCAGGATTTGCCACAGGGCAGTCTGGGAGCTTGTGCCTGCCTGTAGTGGAGCCAGAAGAGTGTGACGCAGGAAGGCAGCAGGTAAGTTCTTTTTTCTTTGTTCTTTTTTATTTTTCTCTGTCATCCCCAACCACTCCCCTGACCCCCCCCACCCAGCCTCTTTTCCCTGACATGAACAGCTCCTGCTGGCTCCATCAGATTAGCAGATAGTGCAGGGCTCTGTTGCAGGGTAGTTAGATCATCTCCTCCTGAAGAAAATGTCAGCCGATCCCTCGGTTATAAGCAATTACAGGCCGATCTTGCTCCTTCCCTTACCAGTGAAGATTTTGGAGTGATATGTAAGCAGTATATTGTCTCAATACCTGGAATCCCACTCTCTTCTTAAGGATGAACAATTTGGCCTTCGACCTGGACATGGTACGGAGTCAGCCTTATTTGTCGCACTAGATGGCTTACAGATGCGGGTGGACAGTGGACAGTGGACGATCTGGATCATGCTTGACTTGTCGGCTGTCTTTGATACGGTTGACCACACAATCCTCCTGCTCAGATTAACCGCAATTGGAGTTGGGGGTACAGCATTAAAGTGGATGAAATCCTACTTGTCAGACAGGTGCCAGGCTGTCTCTCTACCTTTCTGTTCTGAATTTAAAAACTTGTAACAGGGAGTACCTCAGGGCTCAGCACTTAGCCCTATTCTGTTTAATATATATGTGAGGCCACTCATTACCTTGAGAAAGGAGCATGACATTAGGTCAGCAGGAACATGGTTTGCACTTTTACGTATTCTCAGGAAGGGGCTACCCCTGTGCCCAGTCAAGCTAAATATCTTGTAGTGTGTAGCACTATACTTAGTCTACTTGACTACTGTAATGCCTTGCTGCTTGGGGCTTCTGATTATCTGCTTAACAGACTGTACAGAGCCCAAGTGACAGCAGCCAAACTTGTCTTAAATAGACCTTGTAGATCATCAGCATCGACTGCCTTGAAGGAACTGCACTGGCTGCCTCTGATTCAGATGATCCTTTTTAAAGCCATGTGCATTGTGATCAAAGCAATACAAGGCTCAAGCCAGTGCCCTTACAACAAAGATTGAAGGGATATACTCCAGGGCGACATCTTCGCTCCAGCACTGCAAACTTAGTCTGTGTCAGTACGTTTTGGAAGGCGAGACAAGGCGGTCGGACCTTCTCAGTCAAAGTGGTCAAATTATGGAACAAGCTTCCGCCATCCTTCAGATCCATAACGGATCTGCTGCATTTCAGGAAAGCCTTGAAGACTTGGCTCTTCCCCAAATAATCTCTGCCTATGCCTTTTTTCTTTTCTAATGATTATATGGTTGACTGCTCTGTAGCTACCTATACACTTAGAACCAGGATACCAGTTTTGGTGACAGTTTGCACTCTATAAATTATATAAATAAACAATCATACACCGGCTGTGTTGATGAGTAATCCCATATTAGGGCAGGGACCGATGAAATCCCCCCTTTCTCTCCAGCCATCTGCCAGGTTTTAGACCTCTTATGGTGCTTCACATATTTAAATGTAGTTGCTGGACCCAGCTCTTCTGAGGGGCCACTCGTCATTCTGTCCGAAGGTGATACTGAGTCAGCATCTTCCGAGCAAGAAGAATCTGAGCCTCCAGTTAGTGAAAAACACCTGTCACCTGGCTCTGGAAGTTCATGTAGTGTCTTATATATACCTGAGCTGTCCTCAGTATACATTTTGGCCAGAGCAAGGGGAACACTATCTCTGCTGATATCATCATCATTATCTTTATGGATCCTGCCACCTTCAGTTAGAATGATCAAGAGATCCTTATCCATATCTGCCATTTCTGCTGCTGAGATTGTAGAAGTTGTGGGGGTTGTGAAGAGCCCCTTGTTGCTGGAAGGAGCAGTCTTCCTCATGATTGTACTAGCCTGCACTAAAGTGGAAGACAGTATAACAGAAGGATGCACCCTCTCTGAAGAGATCATCTTTACAGGATTTATCTCAACACCCCCCTTCTTTGCTTGCTGTGAGGTATCACTGACATGAGCCCAGGGATCCAAAAGAAGGCTGTTTAACTGTTGCAGCAGTAAATCCTCTGGGGATAGGGTGGAGCCACTAGAAAGATTGAAGAGGGGTGCCTTAATACAAACAGAGGGCTCAGAGTCCCCCTGTGGAGGGTAGAGCTCACTGTCGCCATCCACCCCCTGAGATTCAGATTTGTCCATATTCCCAAGAGTAGTGGTCAAGGTATCCTCTTTACCCCTCTGTATATCCTGCATTACAGGAGTTTTCCTCGCCCCTCCTGCTGCTATGAGGAGATCAACAATGGAGAAATAGGGTCCAGAAACAGTAGCCATGATAACATTTGCCAAATCAGTGTCTTTTGATGATAGCCCAGACTCACTACATTTTGGGTAGTAGCTCTGGGCTAGAAGACAAAAGAGGTACAGTGTTCCTGGGTGGCAAGTTGGCCACCTGGTTAGTACTCAGAGTGGTGGGGAGGTGGGGAATACCTCCTTTCGGAACTAGGACCCTCACACACCCAGCAAGCTAGGTGTCATGCTTCATCATATGGGTCTGCTCCTCGTCGAGCCGGCGCTGCAATGCTCGACGGGCACCCATAAAGGGGCTCTTTATCGGAGATCTTTTGTTCCTTGCCGTATAGGTGCCGTGGGTGTGAGGGGCCTGGTAAGATGTAGATGTGGTGTGTGGGTTAAAACAGGTAAGGGAATCCTCTATAATTATTTTTATTCTGGAGAGGTCACAACCTGAATAAAAAGTAAAAAGAAGAAGGAGGGCGACTATTTTGTTTTAATCTGACAAATTACGCTCTACCCCTTAGTGGTCAACATGTTTCTCGCCTATAAAATGTCTCTAATAGATCAGTTGGCGATTCCTCAGGACCTAGTGACTAAATGAAAACTATCTACAGTGTGTGGTGTGGTTCTACATACCACTTCTTCTCTCGGTAGGACGTTGCCCCGGAGAAAAGCAGCCAACCTAGAGTACAAACAAAAAGGATCAAAAAACCAAATGGAAATATTGGTACATGGTCCTATTGATTCAAGTGGGTGTGTTTCACCGTACACAACCTCTTTGAATCTATACAAGTGATAAAAACAACGTGATTTCATGCATATCACATTCTACGTGTGCCTTCATTTGTATTTAGAATATAAAACCTCTGTGTAACCAGTTAGAGTAATTGAACAACATGGTGAGTGAGTATCAGCTCACCTCTTACGGATTCAAGTGCTGCTTCATCAGACCGCAGCGGAGTATATGGACACTCAACGTAGTGTCGGTGTTTATTAAAAGGAAAAAACAAACAACAAAATATGTTGGGTGTGGGCTTGTAGGCACAACGTTTAGTTGCTAAGGCCATGACTCTAGAGCATTAAAAGTGAAAGTGGGCATGGTTCAGGTTAAAGTAAGCCCATAGTCGTGAAATTGGTATCATTGACAAGGTTATTCAACAGACTCAAAAGTGCCCCAGACCTGCCTGCGTAGCTGCTGGCGCCTTCACCATGCGCTCCGACATTATGCCAATCGTGCGGTGTGTTAAGAGCGCCTACAGCGCCCAAGCTATGTCTTAGTGCAGAGCTCTACAGAACATCAGAGTCAGCGTACCCTTCCCAAAGACCAGCGGTAACTTGTCAGCAATTCCCAGCACCTCTTACCTCTCTTAAAAGCTTGTGACCAGGCATAGTCTCAACGTGTAATCCATACTCACCTGCTCCCGCTCAGAGCAGTCCAGCTCACCTACCCGCTCTGCTGCATCAGGAAGGAAAAGACAGGTTGTCGGTTCCTGTCTTAAATACCCTCTCCTGGTGCCATTAAGCATGGTAAATCAGCCGCACCTGGTGTGTGGTGTGATGGTGTCGGCATGACATCATCTACAGTGTAACCATGGAGGCCATCTTTGAATGTGGTGAAGGTCTATAGTTCTGGCTATTACCTTGATGTGGACGCGCATCAAGGGCTTCAAATTTGGCATTGAGTGGAGCGGTTTTATCAACAATGTGAACAAGAATTTATACAGTGCAAAAGTGCTCACGTCACTGCGCCAAATTTGTGCATAAGTTGCTGGCGACTGCCGATTGGGTGATTCGTATGTCGGCCATCTTAGAGTGTAGTATTGTACTCTATTGTTAGTTGTTAGATATATCGTCCTAACATAGCCTAATCTCCATATCTGACTAGCCTGATGTCGATATCATGTGGCAGAGATGTATAAAGAGGTGAGAGACTAGCGTGGAGTCTTAAGCTGATATATTAATTTGTTAAAGTTGCGGATAATGGTTGTATATATCAGATTAATTAAGGGTGCTCCAGGGTATGGCATCGTTCAGGCCGTCATTTGCTAAGTCAAGACGGAACACCCACCTTTGTTCAATCCTGTACAAAGCAGTCTGTGTTATTTGTTGGTGGGATTCTAGGATGACCCAGCGTAGACTCTCTGGGGGTGTCCGAGTTCAGAGAAGTGGGTGTATAGTTTGGTGGTAGTTTTATGGCAATGAATATTGCTCTTATGCTCAGTGATTCTGACCTTAACGGGCCTCATGGTCATGCCAACATACCTCTTGTCACAAGGGCAGGTCAGCATGTACACACAACGTGGGGTGTTACAGTTAGTGTGTTTGATTAGCGTCCATGTAAATGTGTCTGATAGAACCAATTGTTTGGTGTGTCTGGTCTGTGGGCACACAATACAAGAGCCGCAGGGATAGTGTCCTGTCACGGGTGGGAGATCCCACAGTTGCCTCTGGTTAGGGATGTTGCTCTTCTTGGGTCTAGTGTGCACCAACATATCTTTCAAATTGTTGGTACGTTTAAACGCAAACCTTGGTTTGGGTATTGACAGAGTACCCGTGTTCAGAATTGCCCAGTGTTTGTTCACTGCCTTCTTTATTAGATTGGATTTAGGTGTGTACGTGGTCACACAGGTCAAAATGTCAGTGGGTTCTTTCTCATGTACCTCTAGGAGGCTTTCACGATTATTATTTCTTGCTCTTTTCATGAAAGAGTGAACCTGTTTCTTAGGGTATTGTCTCTTCAGCAGATTGTCAGCCAGTATCTCTGCTTCAATTTTGTAGTCCTCTGTAGAACTAAAATTTCTTCTAATTCTTAGAAATTGGCTGAAGGGAAGGTTATTTCTCAGTGTAGCAGGATGATAGCTGCAGATAGTTCTACAGAGGACTACAAAATTGAAGCAGAGATACTGGCTGACAATCTGCTGAAGAGACAATACCCTAAGAAACAGGTTCACTCTTGCATGAAACGAGCAAGAAATAATAATCGTGAAAGCCTCCTAGAGGTACATGAGAAAGAACCCACTGACATTTTGGCCTGTGTGACCACGTACACACCTAGATCCAATCTAATAAAGAAGGCAGTGAACAAACACTGGGCAATTCTGAACACGGGTACTCTGTCAATACCCAAACCAAGGTTTGCGTTTAAACGTACCAACAATTTGAAAGATATGTTGGTGCACACTAGACCCAAGAAGAGCAACATCCCTAACCAGAGGCAACTGTGGGATCTCCCACCCGTGACAGGACACTATCCCTGCGGCTCTTGTATTGTGTGCCCACAGACCAGACACACCAAACAATTGGTTCTATCAGACACATTTACATGGACGCTAATCAAACACACTAACTGTAACACCCCACGTTGTGTGTACATGCTGACCTGCCCTTGTGACAAGAGGTATGTTGGCATGACCATGAGGCCCGTTAAGGTCAGAATCACTGAGCATAAGAGCAATATTCGTTGCCATAAAACTACCACCAAACTATACACCCACTTCTCTGAACTCGGACACCCCCAGAGAGTCTACGCTGGGTCATCCTAGAATCCCACCAACAAATAACACAGACTTCTTTGTACAGGTTTGAACAAAGGTGGGTGTTCCGTCTTGACTTAGCAAATGACGGCCTGAACGATGCCATACCCTGGAGCACCCTTAATTAATCTGATATATACAACCATTATCCGCAACTTTAACAAATTAATATATCAGCTTAAGACTCCACGCTAGTCTCTCACCTCTTTATACATCTCTGCCACATGATATCGACATCAGGCTAGTCAGATATGGAGATTAGGCTATGTTAGGACGATATATCTAACAACTAACAATAGAGTACAATACTACACTCTAAGATGGCCGACATACGAATCACCCAATCGGCAGTCGCCAGCAACTTATGCACAAATTTGGCGCAGTGACGTGAGCACTTTTGCACTGTATAAATTCTTGTTCACATTGTTGATAAAACCGCTCCACTCAATGCCAAATTTGAAGCCCTTGATGCACGTCCACATCAAGGTAATAGCCAGAACTATAGACCTTCACCACATTCAAAGATGGCCTCCATGGTTACACTGTAGATGATGTCATGCCGACACCATCACACCACACACCAGGTGCGGCTGATTTACCATGCTTAATGGCACCAGGAGAGGGTATTTAAGACAGGAACCGACAACCTGTCTTTTCCTTCCTGATGCAGCAGAGCGGGTAGGTGAGCTGGACTGCTCTGAGCGGGAGCAGGTGAGTATGGATTACACGTTGAGACTATGCCTGGTCACAAGCTTTTAAGAGAGGTAAGAGGTGCTGGGAATTGCTGACAAGTTACCGCTGGTCTTTGGGAAGGGTACGCTGACGTTCTGTAGAGCTCTGCACTAAGACATAGCTTGGGCGCTGTAGGCGCTCTTAACACACCGCACGATTGGCATAATATCGGAGCGCATGGTGAAGGCACCAGCAGCTACGCAGGCAGGTCTGGGGCACTTTTGAGTCTGTTGAATAACCTTGTCAATGATACCAATTTCACGACTATGGGCTTACTTTAACCTGAACCATGCCCACTTTCACTTTTAATGCTCTAGAGTCATGGCCTTAGCAACTAAACGTTGTGCCTACAAGCCCACACCCAACATATTTTGTTGTTTGTTTTTTCCTTTTAATAAACACCGACACTACGTTGAGTGTCCATATACTCCGCTGCGGTCTGATGAAGCAGCACTTGAATCCGTAAGAGGTGAGCTGATACTCACTCACCATGTTGTTCAATTACTCTAACTGGTTACACAGAGGTTTTATATTCTAAATACAAATGAAGGCACACGTAGAATGTGATATGCATGAAATCACGTTGTTTTTATCACTTGTATAGATTCAAAGAGGTTGTGTACGGTGAAACACACCCACTTGAATCAATAGGACCATGTACCAATATTTCCATTTGGTTTTTGATCCTTTTTGTTTGTACTCTAGGTTGGCTGCTTTTCTCCGGGGCAACGTCCTACCGAGAGAAGAAGTTGTATGTAGAACCACACCACACACTGTAGATAGTTTTCATTTAGTCACTAGGTCCTGAGGAATCGCCAACTGATCTATTAGAGACATTTTATAGGCGAGAAACATGTTGACCACTAAGGGGTAGAGCGTAATTTTGTCAGATTAAAACAAAATAGTCGCCCTCCTTCTTCTTTTACTTTTTATTCAGGTTGTGACCTCTCCAGAATAAAAATAATTATAGAGGATTCCCTTACCTGTTTTAACCCACACACCACATCTACATCTTACCAGGCCCCTCACACCCACGGCACCTATACGGCAAGGAACAAAAGATCTCCGATAAAGAGCCCCTTTATGGGTGCCCGTCGAGCATTGCAGCGCCGGCTCGACGAGGAGCAGACCCATATGATGAAGCATGACACCTAGCTTGCTGGGTGTGTGAGGGTCCTAGTTCCGAAAGGAGGTATTCCCCACCTCCCCACCACTCTGAGTACTAACCAGGTGGCCAACTTGCCACCCAGGAACACCGTACCTCTTTTGTCTTCTAGTTCTACCCAGGGCAAGTACGGTGGACCTTTATCAAGCCCTCATTGTCCCCCTTGTTGTTTACTTAGTAGCTCTGGGCACCAGCACTGCCTCCACCTCACTCTGTTTTAGTGTGGGGAAGCCCTGCTGCCATGTGAAGCTACCAGAGAACTCTTTGCAACTCGGCCACACGGACGCTGGTTTTTGGGTGGCAAGGTCAGCCTGGATTGAGTCGGCTTGGCAAAGGGTCGAATCCCACGGAACTGGGTACTCCGACCAAAGCAGCTGGACACCAGCAAAAAGTGCAGAGATCTGCGGCCAGAAATCAGCTCCAGCAGGGCTAAGCCACATCTCAGAAGCCACATCTCCATACAGCAGCAGCAACAGCGGCCGATGATCATGCTGAGTCAGAGCCCCACCTCCTCCCTCTGAAACTAATGGCAAGCACATGTTACACGTGTTCCTGTTCAGTATTTGAGAGGATTAAAATATTGTCTATGTAGTCGATGAGGGGTGTTACCCTCAAACCGGTCCCAGGATGCTTGTCTCCGGTCCAGGGAAGACCAGGCTTGGCAGTTCGGGATGGACTGTTCCCATGAGGCACAGGGTCAAGACTGATTTGCATATAGCTTGGTCTGAACTGGGGTGGCGAAGTGAGCTAAAAAACAATGATGGATTCAACCCAGATTTATGACTGGGGGTGAGTGTCTGAAAAGTTTCAGCACTCCATCTATCATCTCCTTGTGTTTGCTTTGTTCGCCCTAAGTTGGCAGGGTATGCCCAGACATGGGTCCCTTGCTCACTTTGTCACTGGATTCAAGCTAGCCTGGCTGATGAGGGGAGTTACCCCAAAACCAGTCCCAGGATGCTTGTTTCCGATCCAGGGAAGACCAGGCTTGGCAGTTCAGGCTGGACTGATCCCATTAGGCACAGGGTCAAGACTGATTTGCATATAGCTTCCTCTGAACTGGGATGGCGAAGTGAGCTAAAGAACGATGATGGGTTCAACCAAGATCTGTGACTGGGGTGAGTGTCTGAAAAGTTTCAGCGCTCCGTCCATCATCTCCTTGTGTTTGCCCTAAGTTGGCAGGGTATTCCCAGACGTGGGTCCCTTGCTCACTTTGCCACTGGATTCAAGCTAGCCTGGCTGATGAGGGGTGTTACCCCGAAATTGGTCCCAATATGCTTGGTTCAGGTCCAGTCCAAGAAAGACCAGGCTTGGCAGTTCGGGCTGGACTGTTCCCATGAGGCACAGAGTCAAGATTGATTTGCAAATAGCTTGTTCTGAACTGGGGTGGCGAAGTGAGCTAAAAAACGATGATGGATTCAACCCAGATCTGTGACTGGGGGTGAGTGTCTGAAAAGTTTCAGCACTCTGTCCATCATCTCCTTGTGTTTGCTTTGTTCCCCCTAAGTTGGCAGGGTATGCCCATACGTGGGTCCCTTGCTCACTTTGCCACTGGATTCAAGCTAGTCTGGCTGATAAGGGGTTTTACCCCGAAACCAGTCCCAGGATGCTTGTTTCCGGTCCAGGGAAGACCAGGCTTGGCAGTTCGCGCTGGACTGTTCCCATGAGGCACAGGGTCAAGGCTGATTTGCATATAACTTGGTCTGAACTGGGGTGGCGAAGTGAGCTAAAGAACAATGATGGATTCAACCCAGATCTGTGACTGGGGGTGAGTGTCTGAAAAGTTTCAGCACTCTGTCCATCATCTCCTTGTGTTTGCATTGTTCACCCTAAGTTGGCAGGATATGCCCAGACGTGGGTCACTTGCTCACTGGATTCAAGCTAGCCTGGCTGATATGGGGTGTTACCTCAAAACCGGTCCCAGGATGCTTGTTTCCGGTCCAGGGAAGACCAGGCTTGGCAGTTCGGGCTGTACTGTTCCCCTGAGGCACAGGGTCAAGACTGATTTGCAGATAGCTTGGTCTGAACTGGGGTGGCGAAGTGAGCTAAAGAACGATGATGGATTCAGCCCAGATCTGTGACTGGGGGCGAGTGTCTGAAAAGTTTCAGCACTCCGTCCATCATTTCCTTGTGTTTGCTATGCAGGCGATTGAGCACACATCTAGACTATCTTGAACGACCTCATATATAAAATACGAAAATTTTGAAAATGAAAGCAGTCTTCTGCTCATCACCTTCTTTGATGCAGATGAGATAGTAGGCCCTGTGCAGATCTAGCTTTGTATACATGGTGGAATTGCGCACTTGACCTAATAATTCTGGGATCAAGGGTAGTTGGTACCTGTTTTTAATAGTAGCCTTGTTCACCGCCCTGTAGTCTATACAGAGCCATAATTCCCCATACTTTTTTGGGGACAAAAAAGAATGGAGAGGATACAGGTGAGATGGAGTGGCGTATAAACATTAACTCCAGTAATTAGTCCAAGTATTTGCGTTGTGTTGTGTCTCAGGATCTGTAAGAGCATATGACCTGCTACAAGGGAGAGTGGTGCCAGGAAAGGGATCAATACAGCAGTTATATTGAATTTGAATTGAAATTGATTCTGAATTTGGTATTGATTCAAAGTGCCTACCTGCACGCCGTACTCAAGGACAGTGGGAGGGTCAGAACCGGGACTCAGGATCTGCTGAAACCGGAAGTTACCGGAAGCAGCAGTATCCCAGGTCAGCGGTCTAGTTGTTATGTTCAACGCGGGCAGCCATAAAAACGGGGCCGCAGCGCGCCAAAGACAAGCCCGTCTGTGCCCGTCCGCACCCGACCGGGGCAAGGGGCCAGACGCCCTATATCTCCTAACCCAGAGCAAAACATTAGGCTCTGCTATTCGAGGGAGAAACTATTAGACCTAGCAGACCGTCTCCCTTACACCAAAACACAGTGCATTAAAGCCTCCCCAGGGGACACGACGGGTCCCTTCTCTTGTCTATGCTGTAAATGGTGTAGTAACACTTCCCTTAACTGGTCACAAAGCACAATTGCCCAGAATGGCCCCCATCTGAAATTTATCTATTTTAATGCTAGATCAGTACCAAAACATTCAACTGAAATCTGGGATTTATTAGCAGAAATAAAGCCCGATTTGACTTTTATCACAGAGACCTGGTTGGATGCTAACAACTCTCCAGACATCGCCATTGCTCTTCCAACTGGCTATAAACTACTGAAACAGGATAGAATGGGCAGGAAAGGAGGCGGTATAGCCATACTTTTCAAGGACTGCTTTGCGTGCCTCCCCGAACCAGTGGTTCAGCTAGGGAAGCATGAAATCCTTGCTTTCCAAATAACTAAATGGTACCCATAACATACTTGGGGGTGCAATTATCTACAACCCACCCGGATACAAACCAGACTTTAGCGCACAGCTCCTTACTCAGTTATTCCCCTTATGTCTGAAACACAAGAACTACTTATTGATAGGAGATTTTAATGTTCACTTTGAGGATGTCAATGACCACGTGGTGAAACATGTAGATAGTGACATGAAGATCTTGCAATTAAAACAGTGGAATGGGGAACCCACACACATTGCTGGGCACACCCTGGACCTTGTGTTTTCTAATATAGAACCTACCAACATATCAGAAATAAGACCTCTATCATGGACAGATCACTTCCTGATCTTATTCACTCTTAGGCTCCTGGCTAAATTAATCCCGCCCCCAAATGTCATCAGCAGTGGCAAAAAGAGCCTGGAGGCTTGTAACCCCTGATATATTTAAGCACCATTTCTCTCTGAAAGATCAAGATGCTCTGACGTCATTACCGTTATACATTAGCATAGAAAAATTCCTTGCAGAAATTTCTAACACCCTCGACCTCTGTGCCCCTAAACTAGAGAACAAATCCCAAGGTAGAACAAAATCAGAAAAATGGTATTCAATAGATCTCAAAATTTAGAAAAGAAAGTGTAAAACTCTTGAGCATAACGGGCGACTATCCAAACTAGACATGGATAGACAGTTATATAAGGCGGAGATGAGACACTATAACACTGCCATTAAAAACGCCAAAAAGATCTATTTTGCAAAACGCGTGAATGACAATAGTAGTTCACCGAAAGAACTCTATAAAATAGTTAAAGAGCTCTGTAACCCTGCCAGCCTGTCCCAAGCCCTGGCACCCTCCCTTGAGGGAAGCGAGGCTATCAGCAGATTTTTTGCCGATAAAATTGCGGTGATTTATTCCTCATTTAAGGAGCAGCATCCACTGGATGACCTAGATTGGGAACTCTAAATTCACATCCTGATGCCTAGGTCCATCTCAGCAATTTCGACCCCTTTACAGAGAAGGAGGTGGAAAAAGCAATGGTTGAAGTCAAATCAGGGTCCCCATTAGACCCTTGCCCCCACTTTGTCTTTTCCCGGAATGCTCCAACCATATGCCCCTATGTCACACAAATACTTAACCAATCTTTACACACCACAGTATTTCCAGAGATTTGGAAAAAAGCCACGGTAGTTCCCCTACTAAAAAAAGTGGGCACCGATGTTCAAAATCTGGAAAACTATCGACTCATATCTCAGCTCCCATATCTATCCAAAGTGATGGAGAAGCTGGTAAATAAGCAATTAATTAACTACCTCGAGTCTAATGAACTCCTGGACATCACCCAAACCGGCTTTCGAGCTAATAATAGCATTGAGACAACTCTTCTGGCAGTACTAGACAACATCAGGTGTGTGGTCGATCAGGGTAGAGCCCTGATCCTGCTGGACTTGTCGGCGGCTTTCGATACCATCTCACACAATCTCCTGCTGAAAACCCTGAATGAGAAAGGTGTACATTCTAAAGCCCTTCAGTGGCTCCGCTCCTTTCTAAACAATCGAACACAAACCATACAGTTGGGCGCCTTTTCCTCAACTCCAGTACCAATCAAGTATGGATTACCACAGGGAGCTTCCTTGAGCCCTACCCTCTTTAATGTTTACGTGTCCTCACTAGCTAAAATCAGCGAAAAATGGGGCATCAGTATCTGCTCTTACGCAGACATCACTCAACTGATGATCGCTCTTGATGGACACGAAGACACAAGGATCAGACTCACTAGCTGTCTTTCAGAAATGTCAGCCTGGATGTCGGACCACTGTCTGAAGTTAAATGCAGACAAGTCGGAGATTCTTCTTTTCGGAGGAGCACATTTAGTTTGGAATGCAACCTGGTGGCCCTCTTCATTGGGCAATGCCCCCGCCCCCAAACAAGTTGCAAAAAATCTGGGCATTCTTGTTGACAGTGCACTCACCATGCAGGACCATGTACGTGCACTCTGCGGGAAGAGCTTTGCAACACTTAATTTGATAAAAAAGACTCTTCCAATGGATTCCTATAGAGTGTAGAAGAACCCTTGTCCAAGCCCTGCTTATAAAAAGGATGGATTATGGGAATGCTCTTTTTGTTGGCTTGGCAGACTACCTCTTCTCTCGACTGCAGCTGGTCCAGAATGCGGCTGCCAAATAGGTATGCAACAAGAGTAAGTACAGCTCAGCATCTGAGTGTATGAGGACACTCCATTGGCTCCCAGTTAGACAAAGGGCCAAATTCAAGCTGCTGAGTCATGCACATAAGGTCTTACATCATCTCGGACCCAGAATTCTCCAAGACAGAGTTGAATTCTATGCACCCACTCGAAACCTGAGGTCACGCCATCAGGCACGGGCAGTAACCAAATGTATCAGGAAGTACAGAGTGGGGGGTCGTTCCTTCTCTCATCTTGCGGCAACACTTTGGAATGAACTTCCTCTGGAACTTCGACTCACAGACAACTACACTGTATTTAGGAAAAAACTAAAAACGCATCTTTTCCCCAAGGACTGATTTATCACCTAGGAACCCTTCCCCTGAACCCCCTCACTTAGGATGTGCTCTCCTTAGCGCCGTGATATCCTTACGGATGAATGTTGCACTCTATAAATAAATAAATACAAATAAATAAATAAATGCGTGATGTGGGGGCCACAGTGTTGCTTTTAGAAGATGAAATATGTCCTGGAAATCTTGATAAACCTCAAGTAAGCCTTCTGGACAGGCTCCTTGCACAGCCACACAATATAAAGGTGTCACAACACCCTGGCCCCCTTGGTAGCAGGAAGTCATGCAAAACAGTGAATCAAGAGTAACCATGGCACCCCTGAGATGACCCCTAAATGTGGGTGTGTCAATCAAATCAAACTTGAGTTTCTCAGTATGACCATTATCACACACAAGTTTCAAGAGGGTTAGTTTGAAATCGAATCACGCCCAAAGAAACTTCAGACCCATCGACTGTCCATGCTGGTTCTGGTTTGTCTTTGGGCACTCTCTGAATTTCCAAATTGGCAACTAGGGATAAGTCAAAAACATCTCAATCAACAGAGGGAAAACATGTCTCTATTGTGATGTCAATGTAATAGTAACTCTAATGGTCAAATGGCATGGGATTCAATTGACTGTGTTAGGTATTGTGAGATCTTACTGTCAATCTCTCTTGGCAAGACAATCTCTTCACTCGCCGAGAGTGCTCGTTTTTCTGCACCACATCTGTCAAATCAATGCTAGCCACTGTTTTACTTTCCTTTGGTGTAGCAGTACAGTCCCGGGCAAAATGCCCAGCCTTGCCACAGTAAACACATGAGTTTAGTTTGCATCGCCTGTTCTTCTCTTCTGTGGATAGAGGTCCCTTAACACCTTTAATCTGCATGGGATCTGAGTCAGAGGCCTTGCCATTTCTTTTTTGTCCATTTTTATTACCACCACTCTAGTCTCAGTATGGGGTGTTTCGTCTTTAAGTTCCCCAAGTCTGTGGTCCAATTTGACCACTAGATCTATAGACTTTGAGCAGTCATCGGATAAATCCACAATATGGGAAAAAGAGTCTTTCAGGTCATCCCTTAACCGCTGGTAGAATAAAGATGTTCTTTTTTCTTCAGGCCAATGAGTCTCAGCTATTGATCAGTTAAAAGTGGTAACATAGGTCAGAAGGTCTTTTGTGCCTTCTTGGAGATCAATTAGTTCATTATCACTAGATTGGATAAGGACATGTTTTGCAAATAGCCAAGTCACAGCAGCCTTGAAGGCTGCGAGATTATACAAAATAATATTGTTTGTCTCTATTAAAGGAATCGACCCATTAGCCGATATTCCCCCTAGATGGGATATAATGAAAGCTACTTTGGCCGCATCATTTGTAAACACCTGTGGCTTGCACAGGAAGGGTAGCTGTCACTGATGCATAAATACAGCAAATTTTGCGTTGTCACCATACAACCTCTTAGGCATGGCCAAAGGCACTGGATTAGCAGTCATCACAGTCACATGCAAAGGAGGATTTTGGTCCTTGCGCCTTGCTATATGTTTCTCCTAATTTAGAGTGATTTAACATGAGACGCTGCTCTTTGTGTGAAATCTCCCTCCGTTGTGTAAATCTGGGTTTGTATCATAATAACTTTCCTTTTAACTCCTAGTTTTCCTGACTAAGCCTCTGCATTTCTATTTGTAAGTTACATATGACCCCAGCCAAACACTCAGCCCCAGAAGTATCTCCTGCTAGGGCTTGAGCGAGGACTTGTGTGTAAATCTGTTCGTGATCTTCCATGTTGTCACCCAAAGGGAACACTAGTTTTTGTGGCTTAGCCTTCTGTCACAAGCCACTCACTTAAACTCCAGGAGATTCCGATAGGGCAACATTAGTTTCCAAACCCCCCTGAGGACTAACCTCAGTGGCAGTCACTTACACTGCACCAGTGGTAGTCACCAAAGGGAAGGGGGGTTGGGTGTAGATGGAGAAGAGAGACAATTGATGTTCAATGGATACTTCTCCGTGCCACTGGGTACTGTAATGATATCTGGCCATTATGGTCATTGTCGACATGTCTAAGTTAGCATGAGCACGGCTGCCATGATGTTGCTTTTGCGCACGTTACTACATGACTTTGTTTTGCAAGACTTTGTTTGTGCCTTTCACATGAGAACTGTCTGCTTTCTGCGTTCTCTGCCTGTTCTTGGAGTTTAGTCTGAACACGATGTGCAAGGTCGATAAACAATGCCCCTTGTTATTCTGTTCTGGCCAGTCCCTAGCATCTAGACAAAACATGCTAACACAGCTGCGCTACTGGAAACTCGTGCTTTGATATTACAGGGATGCATGTTGTTCTGACACACACTTGGAGAGGGTCCTTTCCAGAGAGAACAGCTATGCAGTTCCTATGATGTAAAGCTTCCATCTAGGCACTAAGGTATGGGGTCTGCTGACAAAGGGATACACACTAGGGGGGCTGGAGGAGATTTAAGGACCTGCGTGGGCCGACTCCCCACTCATAATATCAAAGCACAAAAAAGGCCACGGGTCCAAAAAGAGCAGTGTAAAGTACAACCGGATCTAATCAACCATGTACTTGAGGGGGATCCCATTAAGGACGGTTCCCCTCACACACCAAAGGTGTCATGCTTCATCATAGGGGTGCCTCCTCGTGTGAAAGACCTAGGGGCCCATTACGATGGCGGGCGGAAGCACAACCGCCGTGCTGGCGGATGCAAAAACCACCAGTTACCGCCGGCACGCAGCAGTCCACACGCCCGCCCAATTACGATGCGAAAAGCAGGCCAAACACCGCCGGCAAGCCAGCAACACCGTCCGCCATCAAAGTGCGCCCGCACACGTAGCGGCGCAGCCCAACTGACACACACCGTCCGACGAAACACGTCCCGCCCGGCGCATAAATTACGATGCCGCAAACAAACGGCTCCCACGGCCAAGAGACACCGCACGTGAAAGAGAGGCGGAAACACGGACGCAGAGCACGGACAACGAAGAAGTGGCACCCCGGGCATGAATCCAGCACTGCAGGCCCTTCCCATGCTTCTGCTGATGCACCACCAAGGACGCAACGTACCGCGGAGACGCAGGTAGGCACACACACAACAAGTGCACGCAAACAGCGCACACAGTGCAAGGGCGGAAAAAGCGGACAACCCCCCACCAGCGCGTGCACACTACACATCCACCATTGCATCCACATATGACACACAGGCCAAATCCTAACATCGCAGAACACATGTGTACACACCACCTGGGACTAGGAACCAACCACCCCGTCACGGCCCCAAAGCGCCGATGACGCCGCCACACATGCGCACAACGCAGAGGCCAACCGCAGCGCCATGCATGCGTCGCACACAGACACAGGGACACAACCAAGCAGCACACACACCAGCCCCACCCCGAACGCACATGACACGTGACAGGCCGGCCACAGACATGTCCCCAACGCCCAATTCACGGACAACACCCAACGCCACACAACCGACGCACACATGTCAGTGAAGTCACGCAACAGCAGGACACACCCCAGTGTAACAAACATGGCGAAGCACACAGCGGCGGCAACACCAACTAGGAGAAGCAGGGCCCCTTCGGGAAGAGGAACGCCAGTACCACACTGAAAAACCCATACCACCCTGCACATATGAACAAGACACATGAAACGGAACACCAAAGAGCCCGGTGACCGACAACAGGTGGCCCAAGAATTACATCCACACACAAGGCCCAACGCAGAGCGGAAAGGCAGCCTGCCGCCCACACAAGGGAGAGCAGACAGCACTGAATGACCTTCCATTCCAACACCGAAACCACAGCCCTACGACAGAAGCCGGTGAATACAGCCATTGTCCAAGAATAGACCAACACAGGCATGCCGAGGAGACCGACCACAGGGCAGATAGCGCATATCACAGAAGCACACAACGGACGGGGAAGAAAGAAGAAAACACTCCCCATGTCGGCCACATGCAAGTTAATTGGAAGGAGTCACACAGCACCGACCTTGAACTGTCTGAGAAGCATGTGGGAAGAGGGCCCGTGTCCTCCAAACAAGCCAACAGAACACAAGTCCTGTCTCCCCACGACTACACAGAGCTCACAGCAACCCCGGAGCGTGCACATTGCAGACTGCACACACAGCCGGAGCACGCCACCTCTACGAACCGCTGTGAAATGGCAACCGCAACACACCTACCCAACTACGCCGAAGAGCTCAAGCTGTACCAAACCAACACGATACATACATTGGGATGCGATCTCCTGTCCCTGCTGAACGTAAGTTACCGACTGACTTACCGCATCACATTGTTCAGCTGCGTCATGCCCGTCTTCTACTGTCGGAGGTGTCCCTACCAGCATCCCGTCGAGATATGCCTCTCCAACCCGGCATGTCTGAAGGCGGACCTGCTACCACTACTCCTCCCTCTGGACGCACACGACAGGGCCTGCTCTGCCTATGGGGGCATGGCGTATGTGGCCAACATCGCACGCGCACTGAAATGGAACCACTGTGCCTCCACACGACGGATCATCGAGAACAGCTACATCGAATGTCACCCAGCATGCCCCATCATGGTCCTCCAAGGGACAACCTACGAACAACACCTTGACAGCCACCATCCGCTTCATTGGCTGGCAAACATGTACACCACCAATGACATGGAAGCCCTGCTGGACGGCATCGCATACCTGACAACCTGTAAATACGTCGGACCACAACGCAGGTTCCCCGAGTGACCTATGAAGTCCAACCCCGCACCCATGCTCAGCTTCCGCACGGACTGGCCAGTCACCACCACAACAGCCATACCAAACGACCGGCAACTGTAACCACACCATCAACGACATCGCCATGACATCGGATATGACCGGGACATGCACACTGTTCCCCATCACATCCAGGAACACCGCATGCATCGTGGGAGGCAGTGGCATGGGCTCTGTGCATCGCACCCACATGGACGGAACTGCACGAACAACCAGGACACGACATGGATCCAGCGCACATGGACACACACACCGCTCAGTGGACATGAATAGGTCGCCTGGAGTCTGTGGGTGCTGCACCCCTCCCACCCCCGCCCCGGGAATCCCATACCAGGACCTTTGCATGGACGACAAGTGCATACAACAACAACACGACCCCAGTGACTGTGACATGTCCAGTAACCACCACAGTGCAACAACAAGTGGCACGCCGCTGCATGCACGCAAGCACATGCCCTGATGTCATCTCACATGCACGCGTGCATGAGGAACAACCGCAGCAAACCTGTCACATGGAACTGAGATGGACTGTGCCCATGATGCCGAGCGGTCTGGTAGGCTACATGTATACCGTCTGTGTCAAAGTCCGCAGCTCCGCAGCTATACGTAAATGTACATTAGCACAGCCTTGGCCAAGCAGATGTAACCCCACACCCTATCCCATTTGTAATCATGCTCAGTATATCCTCAACATGTATTCCGCTGCCAGTAGTGTCCACTATACTGCATCACAGAGGACAGAAGACTCAATATAATGTCTGAAACCAAAACTGTCTCCGCTGACTCATTTCACAAGTACGAATGAGAGAGGATGAGAGTATGTGAAGTACACGGCAGTCGTGACATGACCATGTAGTCCACTGGTATTGGATGTCAACGCAAATGAGTAGCACTACTGTGGAAGACACACATGTGTCGTGTGAAGTCGTATGGACGCAGTGCTCAGGTGGGTGGGTGCGACGGGTAGATGCGCACATGCCAAGTTGGAGCACGCCGTGTTGGGAGGGGTCATGAACAGTACACCACCGCTTCCCTGGGCATTGTGAGAGGACACCTGTCGGGGGGAGTGAACACGTGTGTGCACAGCAGCCGGGCACACGTACAAAGCGGTACCAGGCGCACCTCAGCCCACCCTCTGTGGACGAGCTGGATCCTGTTGTGCGCCCGCCATGCCCCTTGACAAGGCACACACAGCCCCAGTCGACCAGGTGTAACCCCAACATAGTCAATCCGCACAGGCGATACAGGGCACGGGATGGCAGTGGAGCATGGTGTGTGAGAGGTCTCCTCGCGCTCCTCCTGGTCATATCACGCAGGCAATAGAACCTCAACGTCTAGCATGGCACAAGTCAAATGGAAGTGTAGGGGGGACGCACCACAGCACGAGCAGCACTGATGTCACGGGAGGTGGCTCGCACCATCCCATCCATTGCCCATCATACCAACCACGCCACATGCCATTGCGACTAAGTGCAAGCGCGTGCGCCACCACCCCCGAGCCCTCCCCAGAGAGGCCAAAGAGTGAATGTGTGGGCCATCAGCCACAGACGGACGCGGCCTGGCCGCAAGGGCAGCCACAGCCACTGGGTGTCGCAGGTGGCGGATCCGGAAGGCGAAGACTGTGATGCATAGTCCATGCAGGCCGGGTCTCCATTTGGGGCACCACGCAGGTGGACGGCGTCCCGCCACACATCATACCCTGAGACAGCCCACTCGTGCAACTGGACCCACACATACACTCCTTGCCCTCTCTGGTGCGAGCTTGGGGCTGCCTGTGCAAGCGCTAGCCTCGCAGGTGAGCATGCATATTGGGGGGCGAGGGGAGGACATGAGGGCTGGGGCGAAGATGACTGTATCACTGTCAGTTAGTACAAGGGATGACCCAGATGTGGAAAGGAAGAGACGTGTCCCGTGTGTACTGCAACTAGTCGCCAATCCAACTACCCCCATGTCCGGAATGTAAGCCCGCACCTAGGCCCGCCCATCCGCCACATCGAACATACCACCAGCACGACAACCTTCCCATTCGAAACACTGACTGGGGGTGGCGACCAGTGAACAATCATGTGTAGCCTACCCACGCGTACATGTGGGCCCTCCATGATCCATGTCACCTGCGGCAAAGACATGACATGCGCAATGAGGGAAGTGAGGAGAGCTGTCCGCCCCACGCGCAGAAGGTGCATCAGCTCCACAGACCCAGCAGCGAGTCCAGCAGGGGTCACATGTGCAGGGGCAGCTGTGCCTGGTGTGAAGGCACATGCATATAGACAGCACATCGACCAATGTGTAGTCTGCCCACATCCACAGTCCATCATCATGCGGACATAGGAATCGAACACAGGGCAACACATCTTAGTTGGTGCACCCACCGTGACCAACAATGCGCAATCATCGACGTACCCGCCCTGTGCATGGCCCCCCACCCAACGGAGGCACATCCAGTGCCACCATCCCACACACACAAGCCTTCCACGGAACATGCTGTGTCCAATGGTCAGTACAGAGTCAGCGCCCATCTGGTGGATCCTGAACAGGAGACACATGCACACACATGCCAGCTCCCACTATGTACGTCTGCCACCTGGCACGTGCAATGTAACCTCTCACCTGTGACGTGTGACTGCAAGCACACAGCCGTCTTGGCATGGGGCTGTCAATGTGGACACCAGTCAATGTTTCGGGAGCTGTGATCCGTACAGTGCTGTACATAGGGTGCAGTGCTGACACCTACTACTGTCTCATATCCCCTCGTGCCACAGGTCCCACTTGTATTGGCCGCTCAGCCCGTGCCCACATCGTCGTCGTCGTGTGCCATACTCATCCAGCCTCGGAAGCAGTTCCATGCTCAGCAGACACTCATGTTGCCGTGGCGTTGCCGCTTGACGAATATGCAGTCAGTCCCCATCAGCACGCCCGCAAGTCATTGGGGCCTAGATCCCCATGTGCATGCACATGGCAGTGGTATGTCTCACTTGCCATTGCCATTGTTGGGAGACCTGTGTAAGTGTATTGTGGCCGTGCCGTCCCAGCTTGACAGCTGGGCTGTGGCTCATGTGCTTGCTCAGTCATGTCAGTGATGTGTATGCGAAATTGCTATGTGCCGTGTTGCTTTGACATGTGTCCTCTGCCATTTAACCCAGGCGGAGACCGAACATTGACCGCCCATACCAATTGCTGGCGGACATGGACGATACAGAGGTAATCAGGAAGTTTCGGCTGGACAGGCCAACTCTGCATCGACTGTGTGCCATGTTAAGAGCCCCATCTCCGTCCCCGCAGGGTGTATCCGACTGCTGTCACCCCCACGGCTAAGGTGATGGCCGCCATGCATTTCTTCGCCACTGGGTCATTCCAGCACACAGTGGGCAGTGGAGGAGGGATGTCCCAGCCCATGTTCAGCAAGGTGCTGAGGGATGTACTGGCAGCCATGATGCTGTACCGGAACAGGTACATCAGATTCCCCAGGGCTCGTGAATTGGCGGCAGTGAAGGGTGCATTCTATGCCCTTGGCAGAATCCCACACGTCGTGGGAGCCATTGACTGCACTCATGTTGGCCTTGTTCCACCACAGGCCACTGAGCACCTGTACCGCAACAGGAAGCACACGCACTCCCTGAATGTGCAAGTGGTGTGCCTTGCGGACATGGTGATCACCCACGTGTGTGACAAGTTTCCAGGCTCGGCACATGACGCACACATAATGCGCAACAGCATCTTGCCACGACTGATGGCCAATCTGCAACAGGATCGTGGCTGTATTGTCGGTGAGTATGTGGAGTGGTGTAGCGTGCTGGTTGTGCGATGCTGTCCCCTGTCCAGTTGGAATAGCAACGGTTCTCTGTGTCCCTCACACCCAGGTGACTCTGCGTATCCGAATGGGGCATGGCTGCTCAGTCCATTGAGGAATCCTCGCACCCCAGCAGACGATCGATACAATGAGGCACATGGGAGGACCAGACGTGTGGTCGAGCGTACCTTTGGCCTCCTCAAGTCCAGGTTCAGGTGCCTGGACCGCACCGAGGGTGCACTGGCGTACTCCCCACAGAAGGTGTGCCAGATAGTGGTGGCGTGCTGCATGCTGCACAATCTGGCCATTCGGAAGCAGATCCCCTCATTGTGGATGACGGAGATCAACCAGGGCCCCAGCCCGCAGACCAGGACAGCTCGAGTGAGGTGGACAGCGGAGAGGAGGAAGCTGGGAATGTGCGCCAGCAGCTCATCGCCCGCTACTTCACTTGACGGTGAGTGTCCATGTACGACGGATGATGTGTCTGTATCTATGCAGGTGTGTGTGTGCTGTGTCAGGGTGGCCGTATGTTCACTGCGTGCAGTGTGTCAACGCTCCATGGCCAGGGTAGTATGCCACTGTTGGTGACTGTGGCATTGTGCCCTATTGCTCTGTGCGATGTGTGTACATTGCTTGTAGTTGTTGACATGTACTGTGTGATGGGTGTGTGACACACTCATTGAATGTGCTCCTGTTCTGTCTCCCACCCCTAGGTCCCTACAGGCCCTCCGGATTCCATTGCCATGCCACGCATCAGGTGCCCTTCCGCCCAAGGTGGCCGTTGTATTCCGTACAAATAAAACACAGGGCACAAACAGCAGTTAGTGAAAAAGGTGCATTTATTACAAACTGTGACATGTGATTGTGTGTAAGGTGATGACAAAAGTGGTGCGTGCAGTGACAATGAGCTGTCGGTCATGGCTGCGTGATGATCAGGGTGTACCCACTGGTTCTATGTCCATAGTCCAACACACACATGCCATCCAGCTGGCTGTGTGGAGTGGGATCGTAGAGCAAGTCAATGCAGTGGCTGGTCAAGGAAGGCTGGCGGAAGGCTGGCTGGCTGCCTCACTTGCGACTGGAGCGTGCGAAGTCCTCCCGGGAGATCTGTTTCCTCTTCGGACAGCCCCTTCCACGTTTGGGAGGGGGTGTGTGGTGGCGACCTGCTGGTGGTGGGTGAGGTGTGCTCACTGGCTGTGGACGCAGGGGAAGTGGACACTGCTGGCCGACCCTGCGCCCTAGCAGGTGGTGGCGGAGGTGGTGTTGCTGGCCTTGCCTGTGACCCCACCGCCACCACCAGCTGGCCCATGAGGTCCACGAGTTGGTCCATACGGGACACGAATTGGCCCATATGGGCGTCCATGGACCTCAGCACCCCCAGCACCTCCAGCGTGTCAGTAGCAGACCTGGCCCATTGTCCTTGGGCCTCTTCATAGGCCCCAAGGACTCTGGCCATTTGAGGCAGGGCATGGCTCCCAGGGGAGGCTGGCGTTTCCCTGACCCTGCTCCTCCTACCAGTCCTGCTGCCACCGGCCTGCCCACTAGCCACATTGCTCACCACGGTCCTCGCTGTGGCTCCCAGGGTGGATCCAGTCGGCCGGGCCACCACCTGCGCTGGGGCTGGTGCCAGCGAAGACGTGGTGGTGGTGGAGGCGGTGGTGGTCGGTGCGGCGATGGTGGCGGTTGCGGCAGTGGTAGTGGCCGCAATGACCGTGGGTGTGGCCGCAACGACAGTGGCAGCAGGGGACTGGGACTGTTCAGCATCCCTGGATGATGGGTTGGTGGGTAGGAGGGTCCTGGGGAGCGGCTGGGCCCTGCCACGCCAGATGGGCCAGCTTGGTGGTCCGTGTCCGAAGAGGTGGACAGATCCTCCAGATCCGTGTGTCCTCGTTGGGGGCTTGTAGGCTGGCTGTGCTGGCTGCTGTCTCCATCCCCAGCGTCCAGCAGTTCGTCACCTGTGGAGAGAATGAGATTTGTTATTGTGTTGCACCTGGCGAAGTATGTATTAGTCGTCTGACATTGGCAGTTCGTGCAATCTCGTACATGGGTTTCCCGGAGGCGAGTGTGTGGCTGTGGCATCTGTAGTTGTGTGTGCTAGGCAATGGGACTGTGTGCTGTGCACATGTGGCATGGGACGGATTGGCCATGCCGATGGGTGTGTTGCTTTGCCCCTACTCATTGTGACTCTGGTGTATGCGGGCTCCTGGCCCATCCTGGGTCTGGTTTGTACTTTGCTTTTGGAGTTCAAATGGAACGCTTAGGAACGCATATGGCAACATGGGGGCCATGCCCCAGATTCGCATTTGGGAGGGGATATGCTTTTGGGGTTCAAATGGAACGCTTAGGAACGCATATGGCAACATGGGGGCCATGCCCCAGATTCGCATTTGGGATGAAATATGCTTTTGGGGTTCAAATGGAACGCTTAGGAACGCATATGGCAACATGGGGGCCATGCCCCAGATTCGCATTTGGGATGGAATATGCTTTTGGGGTTCAAATGGAACGCTTAGGAACGCATATGGCAACATGGGGGCCATGCCCCAGATTCGCATTTGGGAGGGGATATGCTTTTGGGGTTCAAATGGAACGCTTAGGAACGCATATGGCAACATGGGGGCCATGCCCCAGATTCGCATTTGGGAGGGGATATGCTTTTGGGGTTCAAATGGAACGCTTAGGAACGCATATGGCAACATGGGGGCCATGCCCCAGATTCGCATTTGGGAGGGATATGCTTTTGGGGTACATGCTGTGAGCCATGGGTGCCGAACGTGACATGTGTTGTGGCAGCATGACAGTGCATGGTCTGAGGTGTGTGCATGCCTGACATGCCCTGCATATTTGCTGTCTGTTGTGGTTACTGGACATGGCATTGGACGCATCGTTATGAGTGAGTGATAGTTGTGTGCCAGCCAACGTATTGCAGTTGTCCCATCTCCTTGGTGTGCGTGCTGCCCTGTGCCATGTGCATCACTGCAGTGCTCGGGGGGTGTGGCCCATGTTGTGTGTTGTTGCTCACAGTGTGTCGTGCGCTTAATTGACTTCTGGCACATGGTTGGTCATGGGCATGTGTCTTAGCGTGACTGCTGTATGTGTGGCAGCTGTGCGGATGACATGCCTTTCATGTGACTGGGGCTGACGGATGGGATGGATGGTATGTTGTATGTGCATGGTGTGTCTGTGAGTTTGATGGGTTCAGTGGTGTTCGTGTGCATTTCTGTTGTTCCGCTCTGTTGCGTCTAGTGTTGTTTGTCTTACATAGGCGTAGTTGTGGGGTGTGGGGTTGACAGGCAGTGGGGGCTACATGGACAGGACTTCAATGGTGTTTCGGTTGTGTGTGATGAGTTGCACAGTGGCTGCCGTGTGGGACTATATTCAGTGTGGCTTGTGCATGCAGACGTGGCTCCTTGGGTGTTGCTATGTCTGTGATGGGTCATGTGGGGTGTGAGTCTGCTGTTCATGTCCGTGTGCACATTGTTCACTTGTTCGTGACGGTGGGCGGTGCTGCGTGTCCGTGTGCTACGTGACATGTCCCATGTGTTGGTGGTGTTATGGTCCTCATGCCTCCAGTAATCCAGCCCTGTCCAGTTTCCCACCTGCAAGTTGTTCGTGCGTGCACTGTACTGGATGCCACATGGCTCTAAGCGGGGGGTGCTCCATGTTGCAGGTCTGTGGGGGTGGGGGGGGGTAGTGGGTCGTGGGGGTGGCTGTACACCCACTGACACCGATTGCTGTGGACCGTGATGTCTGCCTTTCGGCTGTCGTTGTGCACTGCGGTGGCTGACACGTGGCTGTGGGGTGTGGGGGATGCTCCTCCTTGCTGTGCTGTGGGACTGGGGCCTGGTGTGTGTTGTACTTGGGCTGTCCACCGTCCCACCCACTGCACTTTGTGTTCCTGCCACTTACCTGTTACTTGTCGGTTAGTGCAGCTGTGGCGGACACATGGGTGTGGTGGGTGCTCGTTGTGGCGCTTCTGGCATATTTGGGGACCTGTTGGTGGTTACGTGGCTGGCTTAGTGTACACATGTCCCCACGCATCTTACAGTTGTTCGGTTTGGGCTGTGTGTGGTAGTGTCTGTTGCATGTGTGTGTGATGTGTTGTGTATTGTGTGCTGGACATGGGGGTGTTTGTCCCTGGGAGCTGTGGCATGGTAGTTGCGCATGTGAGTACATAGCGGTGTGCTGGTATACATTAGTTTGTACTTACCAGCCTCCACTCCCCCTGCTAATCCGGCGAGGATCTCCGGATGGATTACGACTCGCACCTTCTCCTCCCACGCTTTGAAGGTCTTAAAGAGCGCGGGATTCCCTCCGCCAGTGACGGCAGCCAGCTCTCTGTTTTTGCCCTCCTTCTTCTTGACCAGGCTCTTTACGTCATTCCAACGTTTGTTTATCTCGGTTCTGTTCCTGGGCAGGGTCCCGACTGCATTGACCTGGTCTACGATCCGGGTCCACATTCTGTTTCTGGTGGCTAGTGGTGTGTGCTGGACCATGTTCCCATAGATTTGTGGGTACACCTTGATGATCTCGTCGACCATGACCGTCAGCTCCATGGGCGTGAACTTGGGCATCCTTTGTGGTGCCATGGTGTTTGTGGTGCTGGTGCGGTGTGTGTTGTGTAATGTGCAGGGGGTTTGTGGTGCCGGTGTTTGGTGGTGGTGGTGGTGGTGGTGGTGGTGGTGCTGGTGGTGGTGGTGGTAGTGATGTGTGCGTTTCTGTGGTGTGCTGCTGTCCTTGCTGTGTCACTGTGTCCTCTCCTCTCCTCTCTGGTTTGCAATGTAGCAAGGGGTTGTGGTCTGTGGGAGTGCTGCTTTTGTACTCACCTATGTGGGTGTGTCCTCATGGTCTGTTGTTTTCAGGTGTGTTGTGTCTGGGGTTCTGGCCTTTGTATTTTTTGTTTGTCCGGGGGGTGTTTTCGGGATGTGTACTGTGCTTGTGTATTTGTGTGTGCCTTGCTGTGTGGACTTGTTGGCCATGTTGTGTGCTATTGGTTTTGTGTGCGGATGGTTTCTGTGCAGGTACGTGGGCGCCATGGCTTCTGCCGTGTCGATTCTCATCGGCGTTGTTTGCGCTGGCGGGCGGTATATTTGTTGTTTTTCCGCGCTCATGGCGGTGCGATCGTAATTTCACGTGCGGTGTGTCGGCCGTGTGGGCGGGCGGTTTTGTGTTGTCGTGCGTGTTTCCGTCCGTGGCGGGCGGTTTGACTCCGACTCGGACGATGGCGGGCGGTATTTTGTGTGATTTTTCCGCCGATGGCGGTTTTCGGTTTGTGTACTCATAATGGCGTGGTCGGTGTTCAGGCGGTGTGTGCGGGCGGATTTTTGCCGCTTCCATGCCTGGCGGATTTTTTTACGCTGGGTATCGTAATGAGCCCCCTAGTCTCTACGTGGGCTACAACCCCCTCGTTGGGAGGGAGGAGCACAGGGATGTTTTTGGTATAAATGAGGTGGGTTAGACTAAAACCCTATGTGAGCGTGGTATGCTTGATGAGAAGTGCAGTGCTAAAGTGAAAAGTGGTTAAAACTGGCTACAAGGTTAGCTATGTAGCAACTTTAATCGGCTACCTTGTGACAGGATTAAAAACAAATAGCTGAAAACACAGCTGCCATCATTAGAGGTTTCTGTGTTAGTGTATGACCAACATGTTTCGGCCTAGGGACCTATCAAAGTGTCATGGCCTTCATCAGGGTCGAGCATACAGCTACTGCAACTGAGTGAGGTACATGCACATGTAAAAATAATGTGCAGTATCGACGGTGTATTATACTGAACCAGTGGTCCTGCTGTTCAGTATGTTCACCGTTGGAACCATCATTGATTAGAGAATTCACCACATCTGTCCTGGCCTACTAGCCGAAGGGTACATGCGCCAAACCAACCACTCAAGTGTAGCGGGGAATCTCGGGGCATACGTCCTTCAGGGCTGGTACTCTGGTTCCAATGGTGAACATACTGCACAGCAGGACCACCGGTTCAGTATAATACACCGTCGTAATATCGAATTTTTTAATATCGATGTTACTAATATCGATATTTGTATTATTGTTATGTATTTTGTTATGTTTTTAATATGTATGTGTTATATGTGTTTTTGTTAAGTGTTCTACTTGTTTAAAAATATATGTATACAATTTTTATATGTTAATAAAAAAAATGTAAGTTAATTTTTTTTTGTTTGTACTGTAGCGGGTTGTGGGTTTATAGGGGAATAGGGTGGGAAGTAATTTAATTGTAATTAAGTTATAATTTATTTTAATTAATTGGTATTGATAATTATATTATTGTTAATTAATTAATAATTGGTAATTAATTTGTATTAATTGGTTATTAATTTTTATTAATTGATTAATTGATTATCATGTAATTTAAATGTAATTAAGTTATAATTTATTTTAATTAATTGTTATTGATAATTATATAATTGTTAATTAATTAATAATTGGTAATTAATTTTTATTAATTGGTGATTAATTTTTATTAATTGATTAATTGATCATCATGTAATTTAAATGTAATTAACTTATAATTTATTTTAATTAATTGGTATTGATAATTATATTATTGTTAATAATTGATAATTGGTAATCAATTATTATTAATTGGTAATTAATTATTATTAATTAGTTATGAATTTTTATTAATTGATTAATTGATCATTAAGTTAAGTGTATTATTTTATCATTGGAGTGTGTTGTGCGTTTATAGGGGAATACTTTTGGAAGTAATTGAAATCTAATTAAGTAATTATTAAATTTATTTTTGGGTATTGGTTCTAAAAATTAATTTATTGTTTATCATTAATTGGTAATTAAATATTAAATATTATTTATTGATACATTTAATTAATATATTAAGAATTATTTATTAATTGATAATTAATGTTTAATTTTTATTATTATTGGTATAAAAAAGCATTTAATTGTTTAATATTAGTTAATTGGTAATTAAGTTTTAATAATTTATATGTTTTTTTGTTATTAAAAATATTTTATTGTTCAATATTTATTATTTAGTAATTAATCTTTATTAATTATTATTTATTGGTATTTATTATTAATTTATTGTTAATACATTTTCTATTGGTAATTATGTTTTTAATAATTATTTATTGGTATTAGTAAATAGTTTAGAGTTATTTAATAATTCATTAATTATTTTAAAAAATTATTTATTTATAAGTATGTTATTTGTAACTTCTATGCTATCCAACACTTCCCCTACTGTTGCACTCTCTGGAGTTGGAATAGTAATTTTTACCCCTACGCTATCCAACACTTTCCCTACTGTTGCACTCTCTGGAGTGGGAATAGTAATTTTTACCCCTACGCTATCCAACACTTTCCTTACTGTTGCAGTCTCTGGAGTGGGAATAGTAATTTTTACCCTTACGCTATCCAACACTTTCCCTACTGTTGCACTCACTGGAGTGGGAATAGTAATTTTACCCTCACACTATCCAACGCTTTCCCTACTGTTGCACTCCATGGAGTGGGAATAGTAATTTCTACCCCTACGCTATCCAACACTTTCCCTACTGTTGCACTCTCTGGAGTTGGAATAGTAATTTTTACCCCTACACTATCCAACACTTTCCCTACTGTTGCACTCTCTGGAGTGGGAATAGTAATTTTTACCCCTACGCTATCCAACACTTTCCCTACTGTTGCACTCACTGGAGTGGGAATAGTAATTTTACCCTCACGCTATCCAACGCTTTCCCTACTGTTGCACTCCCTGGAGTGGGAATAGTAATTTCTACCCCTACGCTATCCAACACTTTCCCTACTGTTGCACTCTCTGGAGTTGGAATAGTAATTTTTACCCCTACGCTATCCAACACTTTCCCTACTGTTGCACTCTCTGGAGTGGGAATAGTAATTTTTACCCCTACGCTATCAAACATTTGTCTTACTGTTGTTTTTTGGGGGTTGTAATAGTAGTTTTATTCCCTACGCTATTTAATATTTTTTGTATTATTTTAGTTAATATAGTATATAATTAATTTTAAAAATATTAAAAGTAAATTTAATTTTTTTAATTTGTTATACATAATTATTTAATTTTTATTTATGTTATTGTTTTATGTGTATAGATGTATTTGTAATTTATAATATTTTTTAATAATTTATAATTTATTAAAATAATTATTCAAACTGATTATTAAGTAAGTATATATATTATATATTATATGTATATGTTTAATTAATGTTTTATTTAATTATATATGTTACTTATTAATTTAAAAAATTATAAAATATTTTTAACTATGTTTATTTTAATTATAAGTATTATTTAGTTTATTTTACATATTATTTTTAACAACAAAATAAAACGATATTTTGATAACGATATTTTTGACATCGATATTGTTTTTCGATATTTTTGTACTTACCATGTTGTAGATAGGATTTCGATATTATTGACATCGATATTTTTGTTGCGATATTTTTGTAGGTCGATTTTTTGACCTTCGATATTTTGTCAGTGATCCAAGAGACAGACCCACCACAGCACTACCCCCAGGGACCCCACATTGTGGTGACACTAGCCTGCATGATAATCCCACTGTGATGAGAAAGGTAGATGTCGTTCACACTGTGAACCACAGCCATGTGTCCTGAGCACCAAACTACCATCACACCTACACAAGCACAAATCAATCAGCACGGCCTGTCAGCCAAGGCCAATATGGAGGTAGGGGTCTAGCCGTGCAACAACTCACATTTGCACACACTCAACACCACACACCTTGACCTCCACCAATGTGCAGCAGTGAAGCTCATATGGGCTGGTGACATTGCACATGCACCCATGACAATCCCAGGGGTGGTGGTGGGAACTAAGGTGCAGAAACCCATCACACATGGCCAGTCAACAAGACTCGTGAATGTCTGACACACTGCACAGTACCCGGTACATGGGCATGATGTGAAATCCACCCCAATCAATGGGATCCCGGCCACAGTCACACACCAATGAAGAAGTCAAGGTGACACACAAAGAACACACGTAGACAACTTCCAACATTGCAGCTCTGACCCTGAAGAGTGGCAGCAGTCACACACACAACGTGTCACAATCACTGAAAGTTACCAAAAACTGTAAATTACATGACTTGTGTAACCAACAAGTGCCAAGGGGAATCCTGACTGTGTCCCATCTGCGTTTGCCCACATCCCCAGCGCTGACAACAAAGACAACTAGGGATGACAACCTGATGAACATTAGTTTGCCATGCACCCACATCCCGGAGAAACAAGGTCCAAGATGCTGGGTGAACACACGACAACTCAGCAAGCATCACAAACAGGAACATCCGTAGGGACACAGCCTGTGTAGGAAAAGGGAAGGGAACACACACAGACATGCTTACACAACACACAACACGGGCCCAGGCAATGTCACGGGATTACACACTGCCATGAGGGCACTCCACTCCTGTGGAAGGTCCGCTGTGCCAAACCTTGTCTGTGCACGACTCAAACATGTCAGCAGAACACTCGGTCAGTGAGTCAACAATTACAACACACTGAAGGCTCTGCTCACATCAGCCTGGGTACGGGAGTGTCACTTCAGTCTTCTGCATATACGCAAAACACGTGTCAAGCAAGTTGCACTGTATACACAGATGAGTACTTCAACATTGATGTGCTAAACTGCATGTCCAGTGGAGATAGGCACACAGTCAGGGAAATAGAAATATTGAACAGTGGTAAGCCCACCAGATGTGCATCAGTGTAAGCCACAGATGTTAATTTACAAATGCAAAACGTACATCCCTGTGTCAAATGCTGAACATTACACCCTCAGACTGCAGCAAAGGATGCTATGGATCCAGACTAGATTAGGACACATATCCCATGGACCACATGGAGTCCATCACAGCAACACTTCATTTTCCTCATCTGAACACTATAACAACAGCAAATGCATGATGATACTCATCTACATCATGTACATCAAAAGAAAAACCACTAGTAAACAAAAAGAGGCTTTATTCAGCAAATGTTAAAGAAAAATTTGAAGTCCAAAAGAAACTAAGGCCAATGGCCAGTCCACATACACAGTCCGAACAGGGTGATATGTGACAACTTGTCACCCATTGCTTGCCTGCACTGGTACGGAAAGGGGACATCCCCCTCGGAGGGGCATACAAGCGGCAGGCACCGCAGGGACAGGATCAGGGGATGCCAGAAGGAGGCAGTGAAGGGGTGGTGGGTGCAGGAGTGTCACCGGCACCTGCAGTGGAGGTGTCTGACTCAGTGGGGGCCGGCACCACTGTAGGGCACAAGTCAGATGGTGTGGGTGATGGCACCACTGCAGTGGACCGGTCAGATGGAGTGGACTGGGTCCCCACTGCAGTGCCCAAGTCAGACGGGGTGGTTGTGGACTCCACTGCAGTGCATAACTGCAAGGGAGTGGAAGGGGGGGCAGATGAGGTGGGCAGGACGGGGGGGACCCGGTCTCCACACCAGTGGCACAAACAGGCCGAGCGTCTGGGTTGGGGGTGGAAGAGCAAGTGGTAGGGGGAGGGCCTAAGCAGTTTGGGGATGCGGTATCGGTGTGTGGGGGAACCTGGGGCAGGGTGTGGCGGGGGAACCTGTGGAGTGGTGGGCTGGGGGATGGAGGAGAGAGACTGCGTGGTGGAGCTGCGTGGTGGTGGTGGTGGGGTCTTGCACTTCCTGGTCCAGGGGACTTCCGAATGGGGTCCTCAGTCTGCCTGTGCCTGGGGAGGGTGTCCGGGTGTGAGGGGCACTCCCTCTGTGTGTGGTGGTCGCCTCTTCCGCCTGTACGTTGGCTCAGATGGATCTGTGGGGAAGAGGCCAAGCTCACAGAGGAATAGCTTCTGGGAAGGGGGGGTTGCAGGTGAGGCAAGGGAAGGGGTTTTGGAGGGAGAGGTATCTGAGGACTGCGCAGTGCTCATGGATGCGTGTATGTGTGTCTGGGCCCCATCCCCTGTGAGTGAAGTATCAGTCCCCTGATTGTGCGTGCGTGTGCGTCTGGATTTTGGCGTGTGTGTCTGTGTGCTGCTTGTGTCTGTGCTGGTGCGTGCCTGTGCCGGTGTGTGTGTGCTTGGGACAGGTAGGGTGCTGGGGATTGTGGATGGGGCAGAGGTAGGAGGGGTGAGGGACTGTTGCAGGAGGGACACTGCTGCCGTCAGTGAGGAGGCCATGGACTGATTGGTCCGATGTAGGGCAGACATGCCAGATGACATGTCCTCCATGAATGACACCAGTTGTGTCAACAGACCCGTGTGTGCATGGAGGACACTCAGCATTGATGTCTGCCCTACATGGATCTGTTTCAGCAAGTCCACCGACTCCACATTCAGGGCAGCAGGGGAGACAGAGGCAGGGGGTGCGGTGCCTGGCATGAAGGAGACACGCTCCCCTACACGGGAGCCTCCACGGACATGTGGGATGGGAGCAGATGGGAGGGTGGAGATGGTGGTGGTGGCGGGGACAGACTTGCTCGATTTTGTCCGTGGTCTGCTGACACCCGCCTCCACAAGGGAGTCCTCACTGGAAGTGCTGTGTCCCTCAGCCGAGGTGGTCGTAGCTGAGGTCTCCTCAGTGTGGCTCCCCTCACCCTTCGTGCCACTGGGTCCCTCGGTCTCCTCTGCAGTGGACCCAGTCTGGCTCTGCCGCTCCTCTTGGTCCGTGGAGCTGTCTCCTCCTGTGGCCGTGGATGTATCTGCAAACAATCAGGATAAACAGAGCAACATTAGTCACCTGTACTGACCACACACACCACAGTAAGTACAGCACATCAAAGAGCAAGCCCTGCCATCATTCGCTAGACATTGCAATAAGTGCTGACACTGATTTGAAGAAGCCCATTGTCTGCCTGACAGTCATTCATGCCACTCATATCCTACCTGTCCATGCACCCATCTGTCTGGTGCCTGTTGTATGCGACTAATCATATGTGCACACATGCACCACATACACAGTTGTTGGACATCCAAGAGAACATATGGAAATGTGTCACTCCAAACACATGCCATCTCCTGCCACTGACTCAGTACATGTGTCAGGAAAAGTGATGGGCAGAGTCTCTGTCGCTATGCGGGTTTTGGTTGCATCACCAGACACAATGAGGTCCTCATGTCCTGATAGACAATGCAACAATGGTGTGCATGCAGGACTTATCACACTAATGCTGGATCACCCTTTGCAAGTTGAATGTCATGGCACAGGCCTGTCTGGCAAGTCAGTCATAACTGTCTCCTGTCACAGGGGCAGTGCATACACACAACACCAGTCTGCACTGTGTCACAATCATGGAAGTTTTGGGAATGCAAGCCCTGTAACTGACAGGTGCACATGTGCACCCCTGGCCACCCACATCATGAGGACTAAGATGATCCCACGTCATTCAAATGAGACATTTGAGTGACTGCAAACACAAATCCATACACATGAGCACTTCACCGTCTGATGAGAATGAACCAAAGCTGCCTGCACCTCAATGTTACATACACCATTGTGCACAGTCAAGGGATCAGAGACCTATGCATTAACCAATGTGCAGATCCTATAGTCACAACTCAGATGGCTGGCCACCCCAAATTGTTAAACACTCCAGGAGTCCAAAAGCAAGGCCACACCACGGTGACACAGAGGCAGACACCTGAGTGCACTCTTCACAATGCCCAATATGTATGCTGACACACGGGAGTGGGAGAACAGAGTGCTTTCGATGTCCGGAGTAGGCATCACAGTCCTGGTCCATGTGCAACATGGTATTACCCTGAACACTAGGCAGGTGGCTATGCATGTGTCACACACATGATGTACATACTCCTGATACTCCTACCTTGGTCTCTGCTGCAGCATGGGTGTGTGGCACATACCCCAGACATGTGGTGAGTCAGAGCAGCAATTGGAACACATATTAAAGCCATACCCAGAGTACATGTCAGATCACAGGCATTGTGTGAGCAATTGTACCACCCATGCAGCCCACAACAAAGTTCCTGTAACTGATGCTGTCCCCAACTTGAACCACAGGTAACTGCAAGTACACAGTACCCAAGTGACCTAAGTCACAGACTGTAAGGGCCACATCTGTGTATCAGATGAGGAGGGGCATGACACAAGTGAGGGACATGAGTCCAGGATGACAAGACAGTCGTACTGTGGAAGTGGAACCAGGCTAAAGGAGTGCATAGAGCATGTTAGTCATAGTACCCAGAAAAGGCTAGCACTTACCCCCTCCTTGCTGCTGTCTGGCCTTCAGCTGCCCATCCAGGTCAGGGAAGACCACCGCCAGAATCTGGAGCATGTGGGGGGTCAGGGTCCGGTGTCCGCCCCTCCTGCGAGGAGGCAACGGCTTCAGCTGGACCCTTGCGATCCTCCGGGTCCAGCCACGAAGGTCCTGCCACCTCTTCTGGCAGTTGCAGATCCTGCGCCTGTAGACCCCCACAGATCGTACTGCCCGGGCGATGGTCAGCCAGATCTCCTGCTTCTGGTGGGCATCAACCTGTGAGGATGACAAAGTGAAAAGGTCATTACTACACATGCAACATATCCGTGCATCACACAGTTGGATATACATGTCTCAATCACAGGGGCATATGATGTACACAGGTAGTGCAACTTTGGCTATGAACAGTTGTCCAGCAGTTACTAAATGGTATCATTGCCTGGGAAGTCAAACCTTGTTGTAATGCACTGTTACTGCACTATACCTGTTCAGTGCATGTAACTACACACTTTGAGGGGTGACAAGTACTCAGTGAGCATGCTAGCCACTGGTGTACACACTGTAAGTCTTGCTAGTCAGACAACATGCACAATTAGTAAGGCAGTGGACAGCACACTCACCTGCTCCCCTGGTTTCCCATACAGCTTGCTGTACTGTGGAAGGAGGCTGTCCAGCAGGGCCTGGTTCTCCTCAGCGCAGAAGGCTGGGGCTCTCTCCACAGTACGTGCCATTGCAGTAGCCAGAGGATGCAGAGACAGCAGCAGTGGTAGTGGCAGATGTTGTCCTGGAGCATGTAGTGCAGGCAAGTGAGCTCTCAGGGGAACAGCCAGCATTATATGTGTGCTGCAGAGGCAGATACTGTCCCATGTGTCCAAAGTGATAGGTCCAAGTCGTTTGCATCTTCTGAATCTGGCCAATCCATGGAATTGCACCACTTTTACACGCCTACAGCATCCTTCAAAATTTCAACTTGATGACCCCCATGAATTTGCAACATTGTTGTGGGTGGCCAACTGAATTCACTGCACCCGACTCGTACAAGCTTCGAATACGCGTCCGTTAACATGACAGTCCATAGCCAATGCGTGCGCACGGATCGGTCCTTTGCTGTACGACGCGTATTTCGTAACACAACACGCATCCGTCAACGTCAGATGCAATGGCCAATGCGTGCGCACGGATCGGTCCATTGCTGTGCGACGCGTATTTCGAAACACAACACGCATCCGTCCACATCATATGCAATGGCCAATGCGTGCACACGGATCGGTCCATTGCTGTACGACGCGTATTTTGGAGCACAACACGCATCCGTCCACATCATATGCAATGACCAATGCGTGCACACGGATCGGTCCATTGCTGTACGACGCGTATTTCGGAGCACAACACGCATCCGTCCACATCATGTGCAATGGCCAATGCGTGCACACGGATCGGTCCATTGCTGTACGACGCGTATTTCGGAGCACAACACGCATCCGTCCACATCATATGCAATGGCCAATGCGTGCACACGGATCGGTCCATTGCTGTACGACGCGTCCCTGTACAAGTCACTCGCATATGTCACCATGGTTGTCACTGAAGAACGTATGCCAGCCACAATTACTTGCCAGGGACTCAGGGGCACACCTACAACACCACAGCCTGTCCACACTGTATCCTAAGGCATGCAAGGCTGCATTACCTGTGTGTGTATAGGGGTCAACATGTGGTTTGTTGGGTGGCACTTGGGGGCAGCCACTCCCAGGCTGTGCACGTGTTCATGGGGACAGAATCCTTTGTGTGTTGTGCACATGACCACTGTGATGTGCAACTGTTCAGTTCAGAGCATGTGGCATGGTCACATTTCCAGGTTGTGCATGTGTATGTTATGTCACATACAACCTGAGTCCCATGTGGGATGGTATGTACGTCACAGGGTGACCCATTGCCACAATTGTGATGGCCCTCCACAGTCTGTGTGCATGTTGTGTTTCAGATGTCTCTGATTCCATGTGCACAATGGGAGACAGTCTCCACATCCACGTTGTTTGTGCATCGACTTTGATGTTGTGCGTGTGTGTGTCACAGTCGTCCATGTCTGTCCTGCAGAGGCAACAGGGGCCACTACCTGTGGGAGTCATGGTTGTTTTGCTGACCTGTACATGATACGCCATGTCATGCCAGTGTCCATGTGGCAATGCAGGGTCCCTGGGAATCTACCTGTCAAAGAGCTGTGATGCCTGGGGCACATTTGTCCTCACTTGTCACTGTGGTGTGTGTTTGGAATGTGACAGCAGTACATGGGTACTGTGACACAGCCTAATGATTTCCCATAGCACAACCTGGAACTTGTTGTCAACACATGTTGAACTGAGATGTTAGATGTTGGCCATTTAGGTGCCATATATGTCCATACAGAACGGCACACACATCAAGTACTTGTGTCTCGTAATGATGTATCATGTGATATTGAGTATGGTCAATGCCACATATGTGGGGTGACTGACAATCTTTCTTTGTTCACCTATGCACTGCAGGGCACCAGCTGTCCATAGACCATTCCCTGACCTTGCAACCATGGTTGAACGTGACTGCATCCGACGGTACCGCTTCAACAGGCCGCTGATTGAGGAATTGGCGGTGCGGTTGGCCCCACATTTGCAACCTGGCCGGCCATACCCTGCAGCGCTGACCCCCAAGGTGAAGGTGATGGCAGCCCTACACTTCTTTGCCACCGGTACCTTTCAACACACTGTGGCGTCTGCTGGTGGGATGTCACAGACCATGTTCAGCCGTGTGCTACGCAATGTTTTGGAGGCGATGTTGAGATACTTGAACCAGTACATCTATTTCCCTAAACGTCAACAACTCACTGGCATCAAGAGTGACTTCTATGTCCTGGGGAGGATGCCACATGTCATCCGCTCCATTGATGGGACACATGTGGCTTTGGTACCACTACAGGCACATGAGCAGGCATACAGGAACAGGAAACATTACCATTCTATCAATGCTCTGGTGGTATGTCTTGCAGATATGAGCATCTCACATGTGTGTGCACGTTTCCCCGGTTCTGCACACAATGCCTACGTAAAGAGGAGTAGTCGCATCCCGAGGATGATGTCACAGATGCAGAACCAGCGTGCCTGGCTTGTCGGTGTGTACTGACTTTGTACCATTGTGTGTGTTCTGCGATGTTGTATTCCACCCTCTTTTCCAACTCAGCTAATGTGCAATTGTCTGTATGTAGGTGACTCCGGATACCCCAACATGCCGTGGTTGCTGACACCCCTCAGGAACCCTGTGACACCAGCCCAGATGCGCTACAATGAGGCACATGGTCGGACGAGGAGAGTGATCAAGCGGACATTTGGTCTCCTGAAGAGCCGCTTTCGCTGCCTGGACAAGACAGGAGGGGCCCTCCCATATGCCCCTGCAAAGGTGTGCAAGATTGTCATCTTCTGCTGCATGCTGCACAACCTGGCAGTGCGGAAGGAGTTGCCTCTCATCCTGGATGACGATGACCAACATCCGCCACCTGTGGAGGATCCTGGCCTGGGCCACGATGCCAGTGATGATGATGATGATGAGGGTGATGTCCGCACACAGCTCATCACCAACTTCTTCAGCTGAATGTGAGTATACAGAGTTGGTATGTCAATGATTTGAGTTTGCATGATATGTGTTGGTGGTGCTCTGATGCTGTTTGAGTGTGGCCATGTGCTACTTGACTGGATGTGTGCAGCGATGTGTCCTTACAGGTAGTCTGTACTCCCCAACAGTGTTGACATGCTAACTTGGTTTTGTGTAGGTATCTTGTGACATGTATTGGGCATGAGTATTGCAGTTCTGTCCTGTTCTTCAGTGCTTTTGACTGTGTGTCATGTCTGTCCTTCACAGGGTACTTTCAGAGTTGTTTGGTCAACTCGGATCCCCGACACCATGATTCAACTTTCAGGGTGGAAGCAGTCGTTTCCCTACAGGTGATGTGCCACACACCCTGGACTTTATTTCTTCTACACTTGGTGACTGTGTGGCCACTGCCACGTGGGATTACCTTGCATCTGTAGTGGAAACAACATGTTGCAAATGTGTAATAAACCTGTGCTTCACTTTGGGATGTGCGTTGTCTGTGGTCACACATCTGACTGACATTTGCTTACTGCACCTGTGGGCTAGTTAACACATACTCTGAATAGGTGTGATGTCTGTGCATTCCACTGTATTTCCTGGCAACATCAGTGTAGGCGATGAGTCAGATGGCCCTGGTGTGTATGTGTTGTGTAGCCCTAGTGGTGTGTCTCCCTCATATGTGTCACGTCGCCATGACTCACATGACGGTGTTGAACTTGCTGTAGCAGTTAGCATGCACAGTGTAATTTAGCAGATCATCATCTCCATGACAAAAACAACGTTGGAATCACAACAGAGGCAAGTATGGTGTATTAGTGAGTTTATTTACATACAAGTGTGAGGATAGTGCACAGGATGGTGGGTGCTGTACATTGGGATTGGAATCCAAAGTTCCCAGATGAGTTGGAAGTGTTGGTAGCAGAAATGTCCTGAGTAAAGTCCACAGTAATCTGATACATTAGTCCAACTTAAACTCCCCATGTCATGTGGGAGAGTTGGGTTGCATTCGACAGGGTGAACAGTTTGCACACAAAGGAGAATTTCCAGAACAGGTGTTGGGTTCCTGGGGGATGTACATGGCCATCGGCCTCTCAGTTTTCCTTCCTCGGACGACCCCTCTTCTTTCTGGGGGGACCCTCATGTGCAGGCCACTGCGGTGCAGAGGACTCTCCACCAGAGTCATCCTCCCTCCCTGTGGCAGTTGCAGTTGTTGCGGCACCAGATGTTGTGGGCACACAGGGAAGTGTGGATATGTTGGTGCTAATCTGGCGGAGGCATGTCCATATGTCCCTCTACACAGCTGTCAGTTCTTCCAATGTGTCCCACTTGGACTCCATGCCAGACATGTGTGTCTCCACACGGGACATGTGGGAGTCCAAGCGGGCATGATGGGCAGCCTGCTGCTGTTGAATGTCCTTGAGGATCCCCACTACCTGGCTGACCTCTCCGGTGCTATTCTGGTACGCATCAGCAATGCGTACCAGTTGTGGGTCATCATGCAGTCCAGACCCCTTTGCAAACAGCGACCTCTGCCTACCACCCCTCCCACCACTCCTGGCCACACGTGCGGGACCTGCGGTGGCACGCACAGGTGAGCCTAGGCCCCCTTGGGGGTTGGTACTGGGGTTGTTGTCCGTTGCTTTACGTTGGGCCAGGGTCCTGTGCTGTTGTCATTCAGTGTCCTTGGTCTGTCCGTGTTGGCGGGTGTGGTCTGTGTGTTGGCAGATGTTGGAGGAGTGGGTGCAGGGGGTGCAGATGGTGGTCCTGCTTGTGCTGCATGATGACTCACACCGGAGGTGCCAGGTAGGTCTTCGCCATCCGAGGAGGGCAGAGGCTGTTCCACACCAGAGAGCTCAGGGGCCACCAGAGCCTGGGACAGGGACTCCTCATCATCTGCTGCTGTGTCCACATCATCACCTGTTTTTGGAAGAGACACACAATGTATGTTATGTTTCTACAGGCATCAATGGTTCAAACACCTGACAGTTGTGACTGTACCTCTGGATGCGGACCTGTACATTGCATTGTCCTAAGTTGTCACAGTCAGAGATTGATATTGGTGTAGCACATTGTCCTGCCAACCTGAAGCATTTCAATGTGAATGTTGAGCTGTGTGCATTACCAGCTCATGTATTGATTGGCTGTACATGGCCATTGCTACTCAAGGGCCATCACGTGCCTGACACAGGTGTGTCATCCTTGTCCACATTTGTCCTTTAACAGGGACATACGTGCAATTCCACTTAGGATATCTTTCAAGATTGGGACATGTGTGGTTGCCTTTTTTGCCAGTCTTTGTGCGTCACATTGGTGTGTCTGGACAACATGGTCACAGTCCGGTATGCCTGGGATCTCTTGGGAGTATCTGTGTTGGTGTCTGGGTTCCTAGTTCACGTCTCATTTCATACAAGTGATGTTGTTAACGTAGCTAATGATGTTGTTGCAGAGTTTTGTACGTGCAAGCGTGATTAATCTTGTCAATGTCCTCCATGGTGATGAGGATTGGGCACGGCAGCTCTCTGGCTTTTCCATTGTCATGACAGTGATGGCCAGTGGTGTGTGTTGCAGTTCTGCTGCTGTGAGTAGCATGTCTCCTCAAATGCAGTCCAGGTTGGTGCTTGTGTCTACAGTGTCTATGACAGTGAGTGGTGTGTTGTGTGAAGGATGCATATGTTGCCGAACGATGTGGGAGTGGAATGCAGCTCACATCCGCAACTTGTGTGACTGACACCATGGTACAGTGTCCGGTATATTGGTGTGTCCATTGCATTCACTGTCAGGTGTCTCCTGTCAATGATGTCTCTGTGACTTCCTGTGTGTTTTGTGCGATGTATTATGTCTGATTCTCCACAGTTGTCATCTGCAAGACGCACCTTCACAGCCAGGCCAGGGGGCACCCATGGACACTGCATCCCCTGACAGTGTGTGTTAACATAGAGTTGCAATGGCTGTGAGTGTGTACGTGTTTGGGTTGGCCAGTGCATGGGTGTGAATTGCAGGCACATCATTTCTCATGCCCATGTGTCAGCCATCTTGCCAGGGCTTTTACTTTGGGAGTGACTGGTCCCACGTGTGCAATGTGTTTTTGCAGAGTAGGTGTGTGTATGGCCAGCATTGGTGGTATTTGGTTGACATCCGGACCTCCTTCTCCCCCAGCCCAGTTATCCCACCATGAAGCATGCCACCCTTGCAGTGGGTGCAGGTTAACTCTCAGGATGTCAGTCAGTGGTGTCCTGCTGTTGGTTGGTGCACAGTTCCCAGCAGGGCCTTGTGCTCCCCACAACAGAGCACCATTGTCATACATCTTAGAAGTGGCTTTTCACTCCCTGTGAGGTGTGCATGCTTCAGTGTGAGCTTGCTGGGCCATGTGGGTGGGGGATGTTGAGCTGTGACTACCACTCCCATCATGCTATTGCCTACACCCCCCTTCCCAGCATGCCCATACTTCCTTCCTTTTGAGTCGACTTCACTGTGTATGAGTGTGACAGCAATGGCAAGATGGCTGACAGTGTGGTCCTGTTGTTTGTTGGTGCACAGTTCACAGCAGGGCCTTGTGCTCCCCACAGCTGAGGCAAGTGTCAGACATCTTGGAAGTGGCTTTTCACTCACTCTCTTGTAGTGCACGGTCCCAGTTGTGTTGTTTGGAGTTAGTGGAAGTGGTGTGTGTGTAAGGGCCTGCTGGTAGCTGTAGTCGGAGCTGGCACTCCTCCTCCCCCCAGGCCAGACATCCCACCATGAAATGTGCTGCCATTGCAGGGAGTGCAAGTTGGTTGTCAGGATGTCAGTCAGTGGTGTCCTGCTGTTGGTTGGTGCACAGTTCCCAGCAGGGCCTTGTGCTCCCACAACAGAGCACCATTGTCAGACATCTTTGAAGTGGCTTTTCACTCCCTGTGAGGTGTGCATGCTTCAGTGTGAGCTTGCTGTGCCATGTGGGTGGGGGATGTTGAGCTGTGACTACCACTCCCATCATGCTATTGCCTACACCCCCTTCCCAGCATGCCCATACTTCCTTCCTTTTGACTCTGCTTCCTGTGGGGTAGTGTGCCTGTGCTGACAGGATGGCTGACAGTGTTGTCCTGGCGTTTGTTTGGCTACAAGTCCCAAAAGTGTCCCTGTGCTTCACACAGCATAACCCAGTGTGGTTGTTCTTTGTGGGATATTTAATTAGAGTGTGAGGCAATGTATTCTCCCAGGTGAGTTGTGTGGAGTTTGTGTTAAGGGGGTGTGTGAGAAAAGCTGCTGTTAACTATGGTCCGAGCTGTCAGTCCTCCTTCCCACCCAGCCAGATATCCCACCATGGAACCTGCTTCCATTGCAGGGAGTGCAAGTTGGCTTTCAGGATGTTAGGCAGTGGTGTCCTGCTGTTGGTTGGTGCAAAGTTCCCAGCAGGGCCTGGTGCTCCCCACAACAGAGCACCATTGTCAGACATCTTAGAAGTGGCTTTTCACTCCCTGTGAGGTGTGCATGCTTCAGTGTGAGCTTGCCGGGCCATGTGGGTGGGGGATGTTGAGCTGTGACTACCACTCCCATCATGCTATTGCCTACACCCCCCTTCCCAGCATGCCCATACTTCCTTCCTTTTGACTCTGCTTCCCTGTGGGGTAGTGTGCCTGTGCTGACAGGATGGCTGACAGTGTTGTCCTGGTGTTTGTTTGGCTACAAGTCCCAAAAGTATCCCTGTGCTTCACACAGCATAACCCAGTGTGGTAGTTCTTTGTGGGATATTTAATTAGAGTGTGAGGCAATGCATTCTCCCAGGTGAATTGTGTGGAGTTTGTGTTAAGGGGGTGTGTGAGAAAAGCTGCTGGTAACTATGGTCAGAGCTGTCAGTCCTCCTTCCCACCCAGCCAGATATCTCACCATGGAACGTGCTTCCATTGCAGGGAGTGCAAGTTGGCTTTCAGGATGTCAGGCAGTGGTGTCCTGCTGTTGGTTGGTGCACAGTTCCCAGCAGGGCCTTGTGCTCCCCACAGCAGTACCCAGTGTCAGCCATCTTGTCAGTTCTTTTCCACTCCCTGTGATGTGAGCATTGTTCAGAGTGGTTACAATGGCAGTGGTGGTCTGATTGGTAGCACATCTGCTCTTTTAGTGCATTCAGTGTGTGCATAAGAAAATTGGGAGAAACGGCGTCGCGAGCTGATACCAAAAATGAAGGGCATATTATAGCCCATGAACTTGCGACGGTTTAAAATTAAATAGCAATCATTGGACTGTACATATACATTACGTGACATGTTCTTCCGTTTCAACAGAGAACTTTTACATATCTAGAATTTAACAAGAAAAGATGACTGTTACATCAGAGATCTGGACACCCTCACATACATTGTGAGCACTATCTATGGGATCCAATGACTGAAGCCTTGAAAAAGTTTCAAAGAAACAAAACACGTGTCGGCTGCCGGTTCAACGCCCAAAAAGGAGGACTGTTGCATCAAGCTGTCTATTCCCAATTATATTGTCACTATGCTGTAAATTTTAAATCTGTGATTCAAGATTTGGTGACTTTTAGATATTAAAATTGACACAGTAGAAATTGAATTGACTACTTGCCGATATTTTGAATTTGTCTTTGCTAAACAGCTTTATGAATTGACATTTGAATTGATTTAGAGTGCCGAGGTTTACACATATATTTTACATGGTTCAGAGTGGTGTTGATGGGCCAATTGTGAGGGTGACCAATATCTGTGACTACAACTCCCATCATGCTATTGGCTACACTCACTTCACCAGCATACACACAATTCCTTCCTTTCAGTGAGCTTCCCTGTGAGGTGGTGTTCTAGTGGTGGCAAAATGTCTGACAGTGTTTGTTGGTTAGATTTGTGCCACTGCCTTGCTCTATTTGTTGTTAGGTTTGTACATGTCATGACACAGTTACATGTCACTATGAGATGGCAGGTATTGTGTTTGTCTAACTAACATACACATCTTGGGATGATTATCTTTTGGTTACTGTGGCTTTGCTAACGGTGCATGGTTTCACTATCCCTTTACAGTGATGTGTGTGTATTGTCACACAATATTGGGTATATTGGTTGTGTACTCACCAGGCTCTGGGATGTTTGATAGTCCATGTATGCTCTCTGGTGGTAGGATGGCCCGCACCTTCTCCTCCCAGGACCTGAGGTATACTGGTTTGGCAGGAGGGCCACTGCCGGTGCGATGACTCAAGGCGTAATCCATCTTGAGTAGGTCCTTGACCCTCCTGCGCAAAAATACCACCTGTTCTGGATGTCTTCCTATGTGTGCAAACATGGTGATTGTGCGTTCACCCTGTCGACGATCCTCTCCCACATCTTGGTTTTCTGCGACATGGGGGTCTGTTGGACCAATGTACCAAACAACTGTGGCTCTACCCTGAGGATTTCATCTACCAGTACTTCCAATTCACTGTCTAGGAACTTTGGATTCTTCTTTGGGGGCATGGTGATGGGTGGTGGTGGGGATTGATGTGTGTGTGAGTGTGCAAGTGAGGGTGTGTGAGTGTCGGTTTTGCTGGGTGTATGTGAGGGTGCTATTTGGGAGGTGCTAATGGTGTGTGGCTTGTGTGATGGATGAGTTGTGAGTGTGTCTGTGGTTGCTGTCTGATGGTGTTCTGTGCTGGCAGGTCAGTTGAATTTGCAAAGGATCATGGTAGGGATTTGTGGCCTTTATATGGGTGGAGTTGTGGGTGTGTCTTTGTTCCATGTTTTTCCCCTGTATTTATTGACTTTGTCATTGCTTGTTTGGCCCTTTTTTTTAAATTTTTCCTTTGTAGTTTTTAGGCATGTAGGAGACGTTCTTCTGACCGAGTAGGACGCTGCAGTTGGCTCGTGCGAGCTTCTCCGAGTCTTTCAAGCTGTCTTTCTGCTGGGTTTCATGTGCGGCCTACGCGTCGGTCGCAGAGTATTGGGTTGCTTCGGCTCCCTGTTTTGTATGCGTGTCGGTCGTACGGCTTGAGCTCCGTGCGACTCGGTCTGGTTTTACACGCATTGCATCGTACTGCGCGGGTCGGAGTTCGCGGGTACGTTTCTGTCGGGTTCATTCCCGGTGCGTATCGGTCGGTTCGATTCGCATAGTTTTCCGGCCGGATAGCTGGTTTCCGTGCGGTTCGGTCGTTCGGCTTGTGTTCTGTACGAGTCGGTCGTAATACACATGCATTGCATCGTACTACGCGGATCGGCCAGCGCAGGTACGTGTCGGTCGGACTACATTCCCGTACCGAGTCGGTCGGTATGTTTACCGGCCTGAATCGGAATCGGCCCCTAGGTCTTTCACGCCAGGAGGCACCCCTATGATGAAGTATGACACCTTTGGTGTGTGAGGGGAACCGTCCTTAAAGGGATCCCCCTCAAGTACATGGTTGATTAGATCCGGTTGCACTTTACACCGCTCTTGTTGGACCCGTGGCCTTTTTTGTGCTTTGGTCTGCTGTCAAAGCCCAGAGATCTTCTTTTATATAATAAACATCACTGTACCAAGGGGAGTGTGGTTAGGCCTCATAGTCCTTTTTCCACGGTCTATATATAATGACATCCCCCTTTATAGTCTATGGAATTGTAACAATGCTAATTGTTCTAAGTTTGTGCATTTCGCTGCTGGTAGTGGCTCGTATACTGCATTATAGAGCACGATAGTTAAAATAAACATTTTGAACCATAACCGTGACTCTGACCATTCTTATTGTGGACAAGTACGAGTGAGCGAGCGAAAGGGTGTGTCTTGCTGCCGCGATTCCTGAGAGAGTCGGGAGTGTTGTGTTCTGGGTTGTCTAATCATTTGTAGCTTCGTGATTTTGGAGGAGAACGAATGAGACACTATAGCTAGTCGGTTTTGGGATTTGGGATACTAAGGTGGTAGGTTGGTACACCCCTATACACCGAGGTCTTGTTTTCCTGCGCATAGTTCTGTGTAGGTGCAGAATCCCCACAACATGGCACCACCAACGTTTGGTCTGTTTCTTATCTGCGAGACTCCTGAGTAGTGCTTGTGCTTGTCCACAAACCCCTCACATGTGTTTCTGGAGACAGTTGTGACAGTGTAACCTCCTATATTGATGTTTTATAGGTTTTTCAAGCTTGAATTTTAAAAGGTCTTTCTCTTTCTAGTTAACCCGTTATTGCGCTGCCACACATAGGTTGTTATTCTCTGCTATTGATTATGGCGGTTGTCATTGCACCGCCTAACCGGGCTGCAGTCACAGCTTATTTGACTCAATATGGGGTCCCTAATGCTGGTGTCGCGCTCATTTTTGTTGTAGAAGCGGATACAGCTTACCGCTTCGAGGTGTTTTATTCTTGGGTCACCTTTCCGGCGGTAGACGGAACAGATAATTTGTTTCACGAATATACTGCCACGGCCCTTCCTCAGAATTATAGGCCTTATAGGTCTCTTGAAGTTCCGCTAACGGCTTGGCAACACCAAATATGGTTTAATGGCGCCCTTCCTCACCCAATAACGCCGGTCCGTTTAGGCCCTTTATCGATAGATGGGCCAGGTGGCCCGTTTTGGCTGGGTATACTCCACACCCAAATACGTTGAGCAGAGCTCAACGTATTACATACTTCATTGATACGTATACATAGAGCTGTTATACAGTTCATGTCGCGCAACTTCCAGATGGGACCACCTGGCATTGCTGTGCAACCAGCTGGACCTGGTGGTGTAACCATCAGTCCTGTTATGGTTAATTCAGTGATGGGCAAGCGTCCGCAGAATAAGGATGAATTCCCTTATTGGCTTGCTGAAAAATTTGGACAACTCGAAGCTGTTTTTCCACATATTACTCCTGTGGAGAAACACAGGATCCTAACCATAAGTTTACCTAAAGGCTTAGTTCCTGAATTAGCTGATTGTAACACTTGGGGTAGAGTGTTTGCAGCTGTATATTCGATGTGTTTAGGCACCCCCTCAATGACCGTGCTCCCTTCTGTGATAAAGCGTGTTCAGGATGAACACAGAGCTGAGGCGGCTCTACAGTTAGGGAGGAGACTGGTGGGGGTGTTTGACATTTATTCTGATATGATCCTTGCTAATGTTAAGGGTGATGCTGTAAGCGTGCAAGTGGCTAATCGCTTGGAGGCTGTGGCAGACGCAGACAAGCAGCGCGAATTGCAAAGAATATTGCTAAAGCTTATAAAACCTTAGGCTGCAATAGTCTGGGAGTTAAGCCTTTTACTCAAACGCAGACTCAGCCTCAAACTCAACAAAAAGCCCAGACTGATAAAGATGGGCGCCCGTTCTTTCCTAAAAGGAACTGGAGGAATAAAAAACAGGGGCAGCAACAACAGAAGCAGGGTTCGCGTGCTTGTTCACCGACACCTGAATCTTCTGAGCGTACTTATTATTTGCGCGATCGCGCGAAAATTAAGACTCCTGATCTATTTCACGTCCCTGATCAGCGCTCTCCTCGTTCTTTACAGGACACATCGGACTCTCAAGTCGGTGGTGGGGAATGCCAGGATCGTGCCAAAGGTCCGACCACACAACAGGGACGAGATCAGCCTTGACAGTTTGACGTTAAAGCCAAACAAGAGGATCTGCCACGTTTGCGACCCCCGTATCAGAAGAAAAACGTTGCCGCTTTAACTGCGAAGTATGCCTCAGACGGTGAGCACGCGACTCCTAGACTGGACATGGGCAGTGACTCTGCTCGACAGCGCAGCGGAGGTTACCATAGTGCGGGAGGCACTGCGTCCCTGTCTGGAGGCAACAGCAACTGATACATTCATTACAGTAGAAACAGCAGATACCCGGGTTGCCCCCCCGGATAGACTCTATGAGGTTGTCTTCCAAATTGAAGGTGATATACAGCGTTCAATCAGAGCGGTTTTCTGGGAAAATCTCACCTCCTCATTCGACATTTTGTTGGCGGAGGCAGATTGGCCTCCACCATTTGTGCTAGCCGCTTCTAGAGGGGAGGACGTGATACTTCTGAGTTTTTCGCGTTACGTCCCTGATGAACATGCAAAGGCTTACGCAGCTGAGTGGGCTTTGGCCCTTGCCCCAGTGGTGTACCGTAATCAGGTGGGCTGGGATATTGATTCACCGGCACATGAGATTCCATTACGGTCTATGCCACAACCACAACCGCAGTATCCAATCAGACGTGATGCTAAGACTCCCGTTTTGTGACATTCTAACTCAGTTGGAGTATCAAGGAGTGATTGAATCCTGTGTATCACCGATGAATAATCCTCTTTTTCCGGTATCAAAACCTGACAGTTCATATCGCATTGTATTGGATTATCGAAATTTGAATAGTCATTGTCGTACTTTTGCGGTACAGAACACACACAGCTCTGCGCTTGTGAACAACCTTGTTCGTCAAAAATACAAAACTACACTGGACATATCCAATGGTTTCTACAGTCATAATCTGGCTCTTGAGAGCCGTGACTTGACAGCATTCACCGCCGTAGGAAATTAGAAAAAATGAACACGCTTGCCTATGGGGTATAAGAACAGCCCGGGGCTTTTGCTGCACGCGTTGTGTCTTTGTTGCACGACATAAATCCAGATGCGTTCTTGTATGTTGATGATATTTATCTGACGGACGACGAACTAATGCTGCATCTTGTCCAAGTCAACCGTATCATTTTATCGTTTGCCGACTATGGATACAAATTTAATTTTTGCAAAATCACACATCGCCCATTTTGCGGTGCTCTTTTTGGGCTATGAGATCAATAATGAAGGTAGGGGGTTAGCCCCAGACTTTCTGGAGAAATGTGCACAATTGCAACCTCCCTCTACTCTGAAGAAACTTCAGTCTTTGCTGGGATTTTTAAATTTTGGGAGGAAATACATCCCCGATTATGCCCAGCGTATCAAACCGCTTTATGCGTTGATACAACCAACATATTCTTCTGCCAGCTGGCTTCTGGAACACACCACTATTCTACAATATTTGCAATCTGATATGCTTGCAACTAACTACTTGTTGATGCGTGATAATACCATGAACCTGGTGATACGTATAGTGCCGGGGACGGTGGGCTTCACCTACTTGACGTTCAATGAGGGGGACACAGTACCTATTGCATACAAATCACATTTGTACACTGCGGCAGAAATGCGTTTTTCGAATGTTGAAAAGGTTTTGACGGCGGTCCAAATGGCGATTCTGAAAGAACACTCGCTGGCGCAAGGAAAACGCATTCTTATGGTCATGCTTTTCCCTGCCTTAGAGGCAGTGACTAAGGCAAGTGTACCCAACTCTAAGGCACGACATCCCAGTTGGATACAATGGGCTACTTCTTTGACATCGTCTGATGTCACGTTTATCTTTGATCCTGCACTTCAGACACAGGAGTTTTTGCAGTATGAACACGTTCATCCTCCTCCGCTGTCATTGCTTCCTTTACATGAGTACGAATGTATCATTTATACCGATGGCTCGGCTCAACCGGCCACTGGTTCCAAACACGCTTATTCAGCGGCTTGCACAATTGTGGCTGGTTCAATTGTAAATGGAGAATTCAAGTCTTCTACAGTGCATACTCAGGCACTTGAAGACTGTACAGCACAATTGGCGGATTTGCGTGCTCTTGTTCTAGCCCTTGAGTTTGCCGATCCTAATGTGAATACTCTCATTGCATGCGATTCTTACTACTGTGTTCAATCTTTTAATGCCAACTTATTCTTTTGGTCTCAGAATAACTATCGAGACTCTAAATGCAGTGCAATCAAGCATAAAATGCTTTGGAGTCGTGTGGCAGACCTTAAACAACGTCTGCCCCTCACGCAAGTTATACATACTCTTGGCCATCAGAGTGTGGGAGCACATGCTCTTGGTAATTCTTTGGCTGACGAAGCGACCAAATCTGCAGTAGCCACATATTCCATTGCAGCAGTTACAAGGTCCAAGGCTTCAATAGATAATGATATTCTAGCAGCAGTAGCTGCTACGAAGGAGGGAACGGCTTATCCGCAGGGTTTCCCTTCGAAGTACTCTTATCATTTATGTCCCGAACAAGTTCCTTATGCTAAGATTCCATCAGTTGGTGATCGGCTGATTCCCAACATGGACCGCAGACTTGCTTTGATCATGGCCGCACACGAGGGCATGGCTTCTGCACATGCCGGGGTGTCTGCGACAGTCTCTATTTTACAGCAACGTTATTGGTGGCATGGTTTATATAAACAAACCCGTAATTATGGGCTTTCTTGTGACATTTGTCAACAAATCAAACCATCTACGGTTTCCCGGCCACCACAAACACAGCTCTGTATTTATAATCGGCCATTTGGCTGTATATATCTTGATCACTGTGGTCCCTTCTCTTCTGATACTGTGTATAAATACATTTTTGTTGCAGTTGATTCGTGCATTAGATTCCTTTGGGTTTGAGCACAACGCAGTGCTGACACTCGAAAAATGTCATCAGAGATTTGCGTGTCTTTGTCGGGATGTTTGCCTGTGGCACCTTTCATTCGGACCAAGGTCCAGCGTTCGCCTCTAAGGCGTACAAGGACGCGATGAAGTCGATGGGGGTGCTGGTGCAGTTTTTGTCTCCATACAGGCCTGAGGGCAACTCTATTGTGGAGCGAATGAACCGAGACTTAAAGCAATCTTTGACAGCTAGAGTCTTAGGTACTGGCAGGAACTGGCTGGCCCATTTGTATGGAGTTCAACGTGCACTTAATAATCTCCCTAGAAGATCTCTGGGTGGGCGGACCCCATACGAAATGCTCGTTGGCATTAAAATGTTTGTGCCAGACCTTGATGGTCTAGACGTTGTGGCGGCTGCCGCAACCTTTGACGTAGATAATCATTCTACTATGTTACAGGACCTACAAAAGACCCTTGACATCTACACAACTGAACCTTTGCCCTCTTCCACTGACACATCGATGCTGATTCCGGTCACCGGCTGGCTTCCTAAGATTGGAGATCTGGTACGAGAAAAGCTGGAGAACAAGAAAGAATTTGGTCCCTCTTATCATGCACTGGTCCCGGTTCTTGGATTGAAGGGTACTCGTACAGTAATTCTACCACCTTTACCTGGTCGCAAAGACAACAGATACATTTCGGTGGATAATGTCAAGTTACACCGTCTGGCCGATTCTGAATAGTGTAACTCCTGCTGTTTCATGCAACGCTATCTCAATGAATCCGGTGCATTTGTCCACTTCGAATAATCCTCGTATTGCAGAGGGTGAGATGGAAACTACTATTGACCGTTTACCTGTCCCCACACCACCCTGTTCCACTGCCGAAGTCGAGCATACTTATCCTGCGGAAGAGTCCCAGAGTGAAGTGCTGAACAGTCCACGTCAACAATAAACTGATGCCGCCCTACCGCCTTTGATGAATATGGGAGCAAGCAGTTATTTTGGGGACCGTGTGAGCTTCTCCTCGTCTTCTACGTTGGCACTTCCACCGACAAAAATAAGTATTTTCACCTCTTGGTTTAAAAAGACTTACTTGGTCCAACGCTGGACATACATCTGGTTGGTGCTTATCCTGATTTTCCTCTTCATGTCAATCGGATTTGTGACTGTATTTTTCTTACTCATCAATGGTCATTATTTGCCAGAACGCTCTGCTGTAAAGTTGGTCGATGGAATTCTGGCCCCTCATACATCGTCCCATATAATGAAACGTGATCAAGCCCTCGTGAACATTTCAGCTTTCCCAGTTGCAGATGGCATCATTTGGGATAAAGTAGCATTCGAAATCCATGGTCTGACGGAAGTCCTCAACATACCATACGTGTTTCGCGTTTCTTTCGGAGACGTGGTAACACCGGACATACATTCCGATGATTGGGATGTACAAGCTGTACATTCATTGTTTTCAGATTTAAAGTATTATGCTGCTTTTGATGCTGAAGATTTATATTTAAATTCTGCCAATTATGCTGATTTATTATGTTATCAACATTATGGGCATCATTACTTACACAAGACAAGCACGTTAAGACCTGTTTTTAATTACACACAATGGGAACATTGTCAAACTCCTTTACAGGGAAGTTCTAAAACACTTAGGGATAAATTCACCTATTTCCCGTCCAATCCTGAATCCTATTTCTTTCAATTACAATTGTTGTCGCAATCTAAATTTATTCTGACCCATACTAAATTAATCTATTCCAATTCCTTTAGAGCTGAATTGGCCACACAGAGTTATGATCACTGGAGTGCTACCATTGATTTAAAAACAAAATGGGGCACTAAAGCTTGACAGGTTCAGGGAACTGAGGCTTTACATCGTGCCTGCCTAATACCTGCACAAATGTTATTTTTAAATGATACGGTATATAAAACTACTTGCATTGGCCTGGCAACTGCGAAAAATTTAAATAATCTGTCCATTCCATCTTTGGCTGAGTATGATAATTGGCTCACACACACAAATTATTCAATCAATGTTTTGCAAACTCTCTTACGGAATGGCACTTTCAATGTTTCTGATGTTGACCCTAAGGGTTGGTTGCTGTGGCAAACCAGTTCAAATTCTTGCCAACTGCGTTTTTATAATATAACACAGGGTTCTACACTGACTAGACCAGATCCACGTTTTTCACACTCACATTCAGTCACAACATATTCGGTGGGTAAATTAGGCCAGCAATGGTTGGAACACTCTACGTTATCGTCAGTTAAACAACACTTGTCACTCTTGTCGAGTGACATCAATTTGGCTGATTTTCTTCTAGGTCCTAGGACCCCGAGAACAAAAAGATTTTTCTATGCTGCTTACAATGAAATATGGAAACTTTCGCAGATTGAGGCAGCGCTTCGTCTGCGCCAAATTGACAAAGCGAATTTAGAAAAAGTCCTTGCAGTGGCCGACAATAGCATTAATACACTGTCTTCACGCATTTATACCTTGGATAAAATTGTTTCATCTGTTATTGATATTTTTCAGAATGATGTATCTGTGTTATGTCATGGTCGAAATCAATTACGATCTGTAATGCAGTTTGCATGGACGTTACAGACTCTTAAAACGGGAAAAGTACCTTGGCATTATTTAAATGCTTCCGCTATGTTTTTGCCATTTAATCTAACTGATAAACAAAGGTTTATGTCCTTGAAGGATGCTACATACACACTATTACACATTGAACAATTAGAACACTTGCCATTCTCTGTGGCGGAGACAGATTCAGCTGTATGGTTAATTCACGGGGTTATCTCTCTTCCTTTCTCGCTGTTTCAATTTAAATCTTGCATGAAACCTTTCCCGATTGGCCGCTTTGAACCCCTGGGTAGTACGTTTCTCCATGAGTTGTGGTCTCTACCTTTCACTTACATATGTCATCGGGAGGATAAGGAAGTTTTCCTTACAGGGGAGGACTGCGATTCCACAGTTGGACATTCCCTAGTTTGTAAACACGTTAAGTTGCACGGCGCTTGTAACGTTTCCGCACCTAATCTTCCTTGTTTTTTGAAAGGGAGTCCCGTCCCAGCATAATTCCCACTTTTACATTGCTTACTAACGGCAATTATCTTATTTTGAATTACCACGACTGCTGTGGTTTACGGGCAGGAATCCCGTATATAGTAACAGTTTCACAACGTGTTACTTGTTGTAGCTATGTGCTTTTTCCGCCCCCGCATGAGAAAGTAGATATTTCCATTTGGCCTTCCATTCCGACTTTGAAAACAGACCTCAACAAATTAAGCAGGCTCAAAGCGCTATTGTTTCAACAAGAAGTGGCTCTCACTTCAGCTCGAGAGACCTTTGAATTACAGGTGGCAAGAACTTCTAGCGAGATTCAGTCGCTTCTGAACACGAATCTCCCACTGCATTTTGGGGAGTTGATACATCAAATATTTAATGCGTCTGATACTGAAGGCCTTGCTTATTTTTTTAAACTGGTGGGATCCGGCCTTCTGACTTCTTTTCAGACGATATTTGGTGTAATACCGGCGTTTATTCATTCTATTTTTTCCAGCGTCTTCAGTGGATTCCCATTAATACTGGCGCTAGCTGGTGGAATCCTGCTGCTTCTGTTCCTGCTATGCAATGGCTGCTCATCTTGTGGTACTGCACAGACCAGGCCAATTGCAACTGTACCGTGACCGAATGCAACAACTTTTTGTATGCTTGCCATTAGTAACGCTTAGTGTGAGTTATGCACTAACTTTTCGCTTTGCCTACTTCACTTGCGTGCAACCTGTGTTCTACTGTCAATGGTGCCCCTTCTACTGGGCTTTGGATTTATGCCTCTCCAAGACGTCATGTTCGGACCCGGATTATGACCAGTTAATGGGTCGCTTAGTGGCCCATGACCAGGCCTGTTCTAGGAATGGATGTATGGCGCGTGCGGCTGCACTTGGAGTATTGGCAGGATGGGATATCTGTGCGGCTGCGCAGAACCTATTGCAACGGAGCTTTATTGAATATCACGCAAGTTGCTCGGATATGCTCTTGGAAGCATCGGATTACGAGGAGCACGTTTGTTCCTTCGGCCTATTTGATTGGAAGGCATCCCTCTTTGCTGCTAACGATAGGGATGACCTTTTGGAACGCATTGCATTGACAGGGTCACGTACTTTCATGGATACACCACCTCCATGTTAGTCACATCCATTTATCCACATAATAATTATATATATATTTTTTTTTGTTGAAACTTTTTCCAAATTGGTTTTTTCATGCGTTGTTGAACTCTGCTTACTCTTGAAATCTGTTTTGGTCCTTTGTCTATATACCATGACCTTACCAAGGGGAGGGTGTTATATGGCCATTAGGGTCATTGTCGACATTGCTAAGTTAGCATGAGCACGGCTGCCAGGATGCTGCTTTTGCGCACGTTACTACATGACTTTGTTTTGCAAGACTTTGTTTGTGCCTTTCACATGAGAACTGTCTGCTTTCTGTGTTCTCTGCCTGTTCTTGGAGTTTAGTCTGAACACGATGTGCGAGGTCGATAAACAATGCCCCTTGTTATTCTGTTCTGGTCAGTCCCTAGCATTTAGACAAAACATGCTAACACAGCTGCGCTACTGGAAACTCGTGCTTTGATATTACAGGGATGCATGTTGTTCTGACACACACTTGGAGAGGGTCCTTTCCAGGGAGAAGAGCTGTGCAGTTCCTATGATGTAAAGCTTCCATCTAGGCACTAAGGTATGGGGTCTGCTGACAAAGCCCAGAGATCTTCTTTTATATAATAAACATCACTTTACCAAGGGGAGGGTGGTTAGGCCTCATCGGCCTTTTTCCACGGTCTATATATAATGACATCCCCCTTTATATTCTATGGAATTGTAACAATGTTAATTGTACTAAGTTTATGCATTTCGCTGCTGGTAGTGGCTCGTATACTGCATTATAGAGCACTATAGTTAAAATAAACATTTTGAATGATAACCGTGACTCTGACCATTCTTATTGTGGACAAGTACGAGTGAGCGAGCGAAAGGGTATGTCTTGCTACCGCGATTCCTGAGAGAATCGGGAGTGTTGTTTTCTGGGTTGTCTAATCATTTGTAGCTTCGTGATTTTGGAGGAGAACGAATGAGACACTATAACTAGTCGGTTTGGGGATTTTGGGTATTAAGGTGGTAGGTTGGTACACCCCTATACACCGAGGTCCTGTTTTCCTGCGCATAGTTCTGTGTAGGAGCAGAATCCCCGCAACAGTAAGGACTGTTGTCCACAGGGTTCAAGGTTCATAGAAGCGCAATCTTTATAAGAGGATCACAAGAGCACCAGGTGTACCTGTAAATGATAAACACTATTAGCTAAATGCCTTGCAGTGCAGTGTAGTTGTATAGCATTATAACCTCCTCTGCGATCATACATACCATGTGTTTCTATGAAATCATAAATACTATGGCCATATAACATCTCTAATTTCAGGGAGAAATACTCTGTTTCTTTTCAGCATGTGACTATATGTCCAGTTCTCATTATAGGGTTTCATATATCATGTACACATACATATTACATCATCTGTCTTTCAGGGTTTGCAAGATTTACAAGCTGATTGAAAGCCTCACACATTTCAGTTCTAGGCAAGGCAGCACCAATGTTTAGTAAGCATGCTCTCTACACAGCGCATAAACACTAATGTAAAAAATGCCAACATGCAATTTTCAATGGCTTTCTTTCAAAGCGATATCAAATAGCAATAAAGACCGGTGTGTCGATTGTCACTAAGTACTGAGCACACTATGAAGTTCTGAGGGCACCAGTCCTTTGTATGTCAAAGTGCGATGACAAAACAATGTTTTTACCTTGAGTTCGATGATTGTTTTCGTGGAGCGATTTCCATGAGATGTAGAGCCATAATACCTAAATAATGTGTCCTTTCTATGTTTCTTTTCTTTTCAGGAGCCTCGGATGCAGAAGACGCACAGTGGAAATATTTCCAGCTGTCCAGGAGTCTGGAGTGAGATGTCAGAAGCACAGGCAAGTGGTTGTCCGATGAGACTAAACACTGATCCTCTGTGAAGTGCGGTTTAAATAGGGGCACTCTGCGTGTTTGCCGGCTTATGTCGAAAGCCACAACGGTTCCTCAGCGGGTGCCTGCACGTGGAGTGGTGACTCAGTGTGTGTGAAGCTTGCATGCGGACTGGTGACTCAGCATTTTTGTGTTGGCACACGGAGCGGTGTGCACGTGCTGCATGTTCATTGCTTAGCATGAGCCTACCACTGCCACCAGGGATAACATTTGGAACCAAACATAATACTAAAAAGGAAATGCCTCAATACAGTGTTCGTCCAACCATACAATCTGAGATGTCTACCACTACCACTAGCAGGGGCAGATTTTCCATTAGGGCTTTGGGGCTGCACCCCCCTGAAAATATTTCCTTCACATTCCTGTACAAATATTAAATAGATCGATCTATTTATAGATACGATCGCTTCTCTAAACAGATCGATTTATTTAAGGCTGTGCTGTCTGTCCCAGGCTGCCTGTTTTGCCTCGCTCTGAAGCAGGAGACAGAAGCTAGGTAGTAAATCAACTTTCTGAACTGTGATGCACGACGCAGGGCTTACTGTTCTAAAGCCCTTCATAATGAATCAATGCCATTGTAGTCTATGGCACTATCCACTATAGGCCAGTGATGCTTTCAGCATCATGGTGTCGGGCGCTGGAGTCTGTCCCTGCGTGAGAGCAGCAGCCCGTCATTCACAAGCGTAGATCACACCCTTTCCCTTTCATCACATGTAGGAGTGGATTCAAGCACATGTGTTTTGGTGCCTTGTCCTCAGTAATGGTAAGTGTTGGAATGCTAATCTTCTGTTATGTATATTGTTCTGAGCCCCTTGCCACCCTAGTCTCCCCCACTGTGATACCCAAGGCCCTGGCTGCACATCGCTGGCCCCATTAGAAGTGGAGCTGCTGCATTTGTTCCCCCGTGAAATGGATCCAAAAGACAAGCAGGCAAGGGTTCTTGTTCCCTTGTGAAGTTGATCCAAATAGCCAAGTCAAGCGCAAAGCGAGAGATATGTGCTTACAGTAGACAGATATCTGCTGTATGACATTAAAACTGGCCCTATCTTCATGCCCTTAGCAACATTAATGCCAAAAACATGGATTGATTTATGAACGAGTGTTAAAAACGTTAAGGCAATGCATGTCAGCGATTTAGTTCCTCTCTTATTTCAAGTTTTACTCAATCTTGCCTTCCTCAAGAGTTAGCTATTTAATCATGTTGTGTTTCTTTCTGTATTTTTTTACATGCATACTTTGAGCTGTGCAGGTGTTTATGAGGAGCCTTGATTGAGAGCTCTGACGCTGATGCTGAAGCATAAGCGAAGTGCCTGTCAGTGGGTTGGCCTCTCTGCAGAGCACACAGAACAATGGTCATGTATTCAAGTTGTAATTGCAATGTTGTGAAAATGTGTGTGAAGGGGGTGCATAGATGACAAAATATTTACAGGGCAAAAGCAAAAGTAAATATAGTGTTTAAATGTGAGTGAGTGAGTGAGTGCAGTGTATGTTTGGAAGTGGGGAAGTGAGGGAGATGCAAAGAAGTGTATGCGGGGAAGAGTGAAAAAAGGGTGCTAAAGAGGAGAGGTGGCTGAAGATGTGCAGATCATTTTTCAATTTTTTTCTCTGGAGGGGGATCCAGCCTGGACCCCACGTTTGTCCATTAAGTTTGCTTGTGTCGCTCACTACATAAAAGTCATACCAAAGTTTTACACCTCACCACTTTCAAATGTCACCAGCCGCCACTGACCACTAGGGAACAGTAAAGCACATAAACATTATACATACAGATATCAACGTGGAAGGGGGGCCACTCTTAATAATTATAAGTTGTGGATCATCGTGTCTGGGGTTATTATGAGCATGCATTAGCGTGAGCTGTTGCGGAGACTGTGGGGACCATGACAGTACTCCACCCTTACCTCCTGCATCCACATGGCATCAGTAGGTGCTTTCCATGTTCCATGATACGTTTAGTGTCAAAGAGAAAAAAGTTATCTTTGTCGGATGAGCATTCTCAAAATAAATGCACACTAAAAATTGAGTCATTAATATTTTTATTATAATATTATTTTTATTAATAAAATCTAACTCTAGTAGCTGAGTGAATGTTCCAGTCACTGATGCTTAAATAGTAAGAGTAAGTTTGTAAGGGATGTGTAGATGCAAATTAAATCTAGCCACCAAAAGGTGAAGATTAAACAAGTTATTTACACTTTGACAGAGCAAGTTAATCTACCATAAATCTGCAGAGCTCCCATTCTATGAGACTGGCAGTTCCCTTTCCATTTAATGCCTTTCTCTCAGTGTCCAGGTGTAGCCCCAGTTTATCTGTGACTTATTTTGTGCCCCCCTGAAATTCACTTCTAGGGACACTAATGATAGTCTGGCTAATGGCATTTAAAACATCACATATAATAAAAATGCATAGAGAAAATAATGCAGATGCATGTGATGGCTCACAAGGGCATAGGTAATATGGGTAATTGCTGTTTTGGGTAACAAGATAGGCCCACTGGAATTATGTGATTCTGCAGCTGCACTGTTTTGTGTGCGTTGTTATGGAATTGCCGCATTTGCTACAGCTCATCATCTGCTGCATAGGCGGCAGATTTTAGCAAAAAAAATATTGTTTCTAACTCACACTGGTCAAAAGTTTCTAAAATCTCAGTGATATGTGTTGTCATGCCGTGGATGGCCCTATGCAAAAGTTGACCAGTTAACGTTGTGTTGCTTTTTACTGTATGCGTATATTAAACTAGCACAAATAGTACCCTTTGCCCATGCAGCGTTAACATGTTTAAACAATGACAAAATTATGAAGTAAAACTATCACAAAATGTATCACATTGCTTCGCATAATTTTCCTTTTCTTGCTGCATAATTTACTCAACTCTGCCGCATATTTTGGTATTTTCATGCTTCATAATTCCAATGGCCCAGGTAACAAATGTAAATTACTTGTTGAGGGGTTTACATTCATTGTAAGAGATGCTGTTACCTTTTCAATGCAGCTGCTTGGATTGAAAAAAATCACATGACCTTACAGAACACCTCTCCTTATTTTATTGGATATACAGGGGACACCATGCCTAAATCTAACTATGTTAAACAGGGCTACCAAGTTGCAAGTCTACCTATGTGTGATATTTCATTATTTGCAGGAGCTAATGTGTGACATTTTCAGGCCTCATGTGTGTCACTTTGAGTGACACCTTAGGGAAAACTTTGTCTTTGACCCAAGCAGATAATGTTTATGCATACATATAGCAGAAATTTACTGAGGCAAGTTCAAGGACCCTTTGTGAGAAGCATACTATTGGAAATGGCCCTTTCTACAGGGTCACCTCCAAACGTTTTGCCTTCCTCCTCCCATTTTTGCTGAATTTTTTTGTGTTGGCTTTAGCACTCTGAACACTTTACCCCTGCTAACCAGTGCTAAAGTGCATGTGCTCTCTTCCTAAAATGTTGTAATATTGGCTTATCCACATTTGGCATATTTAATGTACTTATAAGTCCCTAGTAAAGAGCACTACATGTGCCCAAGGCCTGTAAATTAAATGCTACTAGTGGGCCTGCAGCACTGATTGTGCCACCGAGCCTAAGTAGCCCTTTAAACATGTCTCAGACCTGCCACTGCAGAGATTGTGTGTGCAGTTTACACTGCCTTGTTGACTTGCCAAGCCTTAAAGTCCCATTTTATTATATATACACGTCACCCCTAAGTTAGGTCCTAGGTAGTCCATAGGGCAGGGTGCTGTTTAAGTAAAAGGTAGGACATGTACTTATATGTTTTATATGTCTTGGTATTGAAATACTCCCCAAATTCTTTCTCACTACTGTGAGGCTTACCCCTCTCGTAGGATAACAGTGGGGATTCCTTATTACATTTTATAAGCTGTAATTCCTAATTGAGAGGGAGTAGTTCTATCATATTTAGTACCTATGAAATTGTTATGACAAATCCTCTTTAATGGTAAAGTTGAATTTATCACTACAATTTTGAAAATGCCACTTTTAGAAAGTTGGCATTTTCCTGTTCTTAGCCCTGTGCGCCTGCAGCCTGTCTTCAATACACGTCTGGGGAGGGTGATAGCTGTGCTTTGTTTCTTTCCTTCTAGGCAGCAACAGACAATGGGAGCCTAGGTGTGACTGGATGGGACATCCTGGGAAGATGGAAGGGAGGAGCGGGAACAACCTCAAACTGACACCTGAACAGGCTGTATCCTGACCCCACACAAAGGGCTGCATACCCCCCTGTAGTGAGTTTGGAGCCAGGGCAGTAAGGGAGATCCTATTTGTACTTCAAAGCCCTTTTTTGAAGTCTCCCCCACTTCAAAGGCACCACTGGGTCTAAGAACTGGACTTCAAGCCTTGCCAACTCAGTACATTTCTGTACCTGTGGATACTCTGCCGAGAAGAAGGACTGCTGTGCTGCTGAAGGACCATCACTCTGCTGGACTGATGCTCTGGAAGAACTGCTGCCTTGCTGTGCTGACCTGCTGTCCTCTTGCCTGGAGAGGCAGAACTAGACCTGGAACCCATCTTGAACCCAGTACCCCAGAGTGACTCAAGGGGCTAGTCCACTGGCCTCCTAATCTGAGCCTCAGGGACATAACAGGTTCCTCAGAGCTCCTGGATCTGTCTTCAACGAGCTCTTGACCCTCAAGAGACACCTGTCAGGTCTTGGGCCCTTCGAAGTGGTCTTTTATGCTGTTCAAGTCAAGCTTTTGTGCTCTTCGCAAACGCGAATGGGCCCGTTCACTCCAGAAACTCGTTGCTTTCCCGGAAATCCAGCGCGAGCGGCTGCAGGTTCGTCTCTTCACACAGCAAGTATCGCAGCTCGTGACCGTGAGGCTTCAGCCTGTCCGACACCAACAGTCGTGTAGCGTCCTCCCCAGACTGGGTACCTGCCAATGACTATGCCACACACGGAGCTTAGTTTTACGTGTCTTTGTTCTGCTGCGTGTAACTGCAAACTCAACATTCTAAATCAACCTTCATTGCATTCCACTCTAACACTTACGTCACAGTTCAAGGGAGTCTATCAGCAGCCAAAAGGGTTCCATCCTTTCTATCTCACAGGACACTACATCTCCCCTGTTAAATAAAAATTCAATTTTTGTACAAATATATATATATTCTCAATTGAATATATAGCTTGAGGAGTGGTGCAATCTTCACGACTGGACTGCCGTAAAATATGATGCAAACAATTTATCCTCGATTTAAGACACACACTAAAACAGAAGAATTCCAATGATTCTTTATTAAGGCAAACCGGCATTTCTTCATTCGGAAATATTTCTCTGCCTTACGCGTTTCGGAGCAGCAGCTCCTTGATCACAGGCATTTAATGAGACTGCGCAGTGTAGCTAGAAAGGCACTCTCCTCTGCATGCAAATAATTTCAATTCTGTTTTAGTGTTTGTCTTCAATCGAGGATAAATTGTTTGCATCATATTTTACGGCAGTCCAGCCTGAAGTCTGCACCACTCCACAAGCTGGAAATAGGGGGCCTTGGAGGCACAGAACTGCTCATAGTCTTCTAGTGGAAAAACAGACAGGCACAATGACTGAACATTTCTCACTTCGGAGGCCAACTGGAGGCCCAAGAATATAAATGAACAGCATGGGAAAGTGCAGACCCCACTAAAAGAAATAATTATGTGTAAAGGCACTACAGAACTCACTGGATGGAAACAATTGTGTACTACATATCCCAGCATGCAACACACATCGTACTCACCAGTGGCCCACTGGAGGGCAATTGAAATTAATTACATGCAGAGGAGAGTGCCCTTCTAGCTACACTGCACAGTCTGATGAAATGCATGTGATCAAGAAGCTGCTGCTCCGAAACGCATAAGGCAGAGAAATATTTTCGAATGAAAAAATGCTGATTTGCCTTAATAAACAGTCATTGGAATTCTTCTGTTTTAGTGTGTCTTCAATCGAGGATAAATTGTTTGCATCATATTTTACGGCAGTCCAGCCATGAAGACTGCACCACTCCTCAAGTTGGAACTAGGGGGCCACGGATGTTATGACTGCCACTCACCTGTGCTCCAAGTTGTTCTGCTTTGGCGACGATAAGTCCCTGTTAGATTTGGGGGTCTCTAGTTGGCAGAGGTAGGTACCTTTGACCAAATAGGGACCCTTGCGTCTAGTCAGGGTAAGGGGGTACACTCCTAAAATAACCCCTGCTCACCCCCTTGGTAGCTTGGCACGAGCAGACAGGCTTATCTCAGAGGCAGTGTGTAAAGTATTTGGGAACACATACAGTAATCAAGTGACAACACTACAGATGGACACCACACCAGTTGTATATTAAAAATAAGTATCTTTTATATAGATTTAACACAAGACCACAAACGACAAAAATTCACAATACTGTACTTCAAAGATGGTAGAATTAGCTCAGTTCGCTTTAGATGGTAAATGCGACACTTTGAGTTCAATGTACCTTTGGATGCGTAACGCTATACAACAAAAGTGTTGCAGGGAAGGTGATGCGTCGGTTCCTTACACGCAAGAACGGTGATGCGTCGGGTCCCTACTGATGCGTAGGGGATGTGTCGGTTCTTCTCGGCATGGGGAGGTGAAGCGTCGGTTTCTTACTGCGCTTCCGTGGCGATGCGACCAGCAACGCCGTGATGCGATGAAGATCCGGTGCAATGAAACAAAGATGACGTCTTCTTCTTGATGTGACACGATGCGTGCACGCCCGACGTCCGTGCGGCGACTCAACGATTCTTCGGAACCGCGACAGGCCCTGCGACACGCTCCTGGTGATGCGGCGGCGTCTGATGCGACGTCGATCCTCTTCTCCGGCGATGCGGGGCGCTTCGGCAACGATGCGGCAGCGGCGGCTACACTCTTCTCAGTTGATGCGGCGGCGTCTGATGCGACGTAGATCCTTTTCTTCGGCGATGCAAGGCGCTTCGGCTGCGGCTGCGACGCTTCCTCTTCGTGAGTCGCGCTTCCAGCTCCTTGCGACGCGCAGTCCCTCAGAAAGTCCAGCACAGCAGCAGGCACTTTCCAGAAAGACTCTTAGGGAGCTGGTTGGTGAAGTCTGTTGTCCTTGAGACTTCAGCAGGAGGCAAGCTCTTTCTCAAGCCCTTGGAGATCTTTTACAAGTTGATGAAAGTACACACAAAGTTCCTTTCTCCTTTCTTTGGCAGTCAGGCAACCACTGCAGGCCAATCCCCCAAACAGCACTCAGCTTAGGGATAGTCTCCTCCTCAGTTTCTCTGGTTCCTCTCCTAGGCAAAGGTTCTTCTTGTTTGCCAAAGTGATCTAAAGTTCTGGGGTCTGGGTCCCCTCTTTTATACTCATTTTCCCTTTGTTCTCTGAAGGCAGAGAGGCCTTTGCCTAGTCCAAACCAGTTCTGGTCAGTCCTGGAGCACTTTGTTCACAAGACTCCTTCTTTCCTTTCACAGTGTAGGCCAGGGACATCAGACGCACCACAGGAGGTGGAGCCAGCCTTGTGGAGGGAAGGCACAGCCCTATTCAGGTCCCAGGTGCAACTCCTCCTGCCCATCTACATGCAGATCTCTCTATTCAGCCCTGTGCTGACTCACCCTGTCTCCTGGAATCCCCCAGCCCCTGTCACTCAAACTCCAGACAAGGAATACACAACCTAGCAGAGGCAGGCTTGGATAGTTAGGCAAGAAAATACCTACTTTCTAAAAGTGGTATTTTCAAACACAGAATGTTAAAACCAACTTCACTAAAAGATGTATTTTATCATTCTGAGTTCAGGCATACTAAACTCGAATTTCTACCTAGTTCCCTGGGTCAGTTAGGATTATAAGATGTAATAATCAAACTGCCCATTCTGGCCTATGGGGAACAGGTAGCCTTGCAATAGTGAAAAACGAAAATGGCTGTAATTCACAATTAGGACATGCCACACACACCAGGGCATGTCCTACCTTATACTTACAATGCACCCTGCCCTTGGGCCTACCATAGGGGTGACTAATATGCAGAAAAGGGAAGGTTTAGGGACTGGCAAGTGGGTGCACTTGCCCAGTCAACATGGCAGTACCAGACTGCACACAGGCTCTGCAATGGCAGACCTGAGACACACTTTTACAGGCTGCTTCTGTGGGTGGCACAACCAGTGCTGCAAGCCCACCAGCAGCATTAGATTTACAAGCCCTGGGCACACTCAGTGCACTGTACTAGGGTCTGACAAGTAAACCAATCCAGCCAATCATGGAGTCACTAATCCATACATCAATTTATAACAGAGAGCATATGCACTTTAGCACTGATCAGCAGTGGTAAAGTGCCCAGAGTCATAAAACAGCCAACAACAGGTCAGAAACAATACAGGAGGAAGGCAAAAAGTTCAGGGGTGACCTTTCAAAAAGGGCCAATTCCAACAGTCCCCAAGTCGTCTGGGGCCAAACGGAAAGGCAGCAAGTAGACACACACAGCCAATCTGGGAGACCCCAGGGGGAAAGGGGATGAGGACGAGAAAGAGAGAGAGAGAAGAGAAGACGATACCATAGGCCTCGCTGTACAGGATGTTCTCTCTATGGGAAACCTGGAGATGTTGTGATTCTTAGGAGAAGCAAGACTGTCTGATTTTGGCGTGTACTATTTGTGTGCAGAAAAACACAGCTCTTCAAATCATCACTAGACACATACAGAGAGAAAGCACATATATGAGCATTTACAATTTACGTAGTTAAATATAATTCTCAACTTCACTGTATTCTTAATGCTTCATACCTAAAAACATTCGGTTTTCTGATTTAAATGTTAATTGTTTAAATTTTGGGTAATCTTTCTCAACACAAGCAAATATGTTTTTTCCTGGAAAAGAAAATATAACATTTTAACTTTAACATACATGTCTGTCTTAAAAGGAACAACTCTTGACTTGTCAATGAATGCAGTCCGACTTACAATGTTTTTATCCTCTGCTTGCCACTTTTACAACTGTCTTCTAAGGAGCTCTGTTCACCTAAAATACACATGTGAGCAGTACACATATAAATATTTATATAGATGTTCAGCACAAAAGTCCATAAACAATGTCTCTGGTTTGCATAACTGTTCAGTTCTGTTGCGGTTATTTTCTCACCACAATTACTCCTTTTATAAAGTTGCCAAATTTTGGAATATAGTCTTAAATCCTTTGGATTGATAGCCAAGCGTGCAAACACATTTCTTTAGAATATAGGTACTCCTAATTCGAACAATACAAAGTTTGTAGTCTTTTAGTAAATAAAGTATAATTTCTAAAAGAACTCACCGGAACGTGCTGAAAGTTATTCTGCACCTTTTACCTTCCTTGAATGCACGATCGATTGACATAGTTTTTTTCTGAATCTATTTGTGCTTCTCTTGCAGGTTCCAGTGTTCCCAGCCGAGAAACAGGAAGGAGGAAGGAGCCAAGAACAGCACCCGCCAGAAGAGCAGCCAGCTCAAAGGAATCAAAGCTGAGAAGAAGAGCCCAGGAAGAGACACGGCCAACGAGGGATCTGGAGTCAGGTAAGTGACGTGGTCCAATGAGACTAAGCAAGTCTCCAAAGAAGAATGCAGTTTAAATACCCTTCATTGCAACCGCTATAACTCTTCCACACGTGTGGCACGTTTTGACAGTTTGCATGTGCACGCGTGTAGCAGAGAGATGCCGGAGACTCTTTCATTTGCATACTCATTTATGCAGCTCGTGTCTTAATCTTGACAGTTGTTTTCCTTGATACACAGGCATGTTCAAAGTCCGTTAACCCATTCAGGAACTTTTTGTAAACACAACTAAACAATGTATACCAGGAAGAATACTTGACATACAATAATCATTAGGAGCATCATACACAGCTCATATGGAGGATCACAGTGAGGTGAGCTGGGCAGTGGCTAGACCCATGACAACGGAGGCACAGAACTGCTCAGAGTCTTCTAGTGGAAAAAACAGACAGGCACAATGACTGAATATTTCTCACTTCGGAGGCCCACTGGAGGGCCAAGAACATAAATGAACAGCATGGGAAAGCGCAGAACCCACTAAAGGAAATAATTATGTGTAAAGCACTACCGAACCCACTGGATGGAAACAATTGTGTACTACCTATCCCAGCATGCAACACACGTTGTACTCACCTGTGGCCCACTGGAGGGCAATTGAAATTAATTACATGCAGAGGAGAGTGCCTTTCTAACTACACTGCGCAGTCTCATGAAATACCTGTGATCAAGGAGCTGCTGCTCCGAAACGCGTAAGGCAGAGAAACATTTCCAAATGAAGAAATGCCAGTTTGCCTTAATAAAGAATCATTGGAATTCTTCTGTTTTAGTGTGCATCTTCAATCGAGGATAAATTGTTTGCATCTTATTTTTCGGCAGTCCAGCCGTGAAGACTGCACCACTCCTCAAGCTGGAAATAGGGGGCCACGGAGGCACAGAACTGTTCTGATTCTTCTAGTAGAAAAACAGACAGGCACAATGACTGAACATTTCTCACTTCAGAGGCCAACTGGAGGGCCAAGAAAATAAATGAACAGCATGGGAAAGCGCAGAACCCACTAAAGGAAATAATTATGTGTAAAGCACTACCGAACCCACTGGATGGAAACAATTGTGTACTACCTATCCCAGCATGCAACACACGTTGTACTCACCTGTGGCCCACTGGAGGGCAATTGAAATGAATTACATGCTGAAGAGAGTGCCTTTCTAACTGCACTGCGCAGTCTCATGAAATACCTGTGATCAAGGAGCTGCTGCTCCGAAACGCGTAAGGCAGAGAAACTTTTCCAAATGAAGAAATGCCAGTTTGCCTTAATAAAGAATCATTGGAATTCTTCTGTTTTATTGTGCGTCTTCAATCGAGGATAAATTATTTGCATCATATTTTTTGGCAGTCCAGCCGTGAAGACGGCACCACTCCTCAAGTTGGAAATAAGGGGCCACGGAGGCACAGAACTGCTCATATTCTTCTAGTGGAAAAACAGACAGGCACAATCACTGAACATTTCTCACTTCGGAGGCCCACTGGAGGCCCAAGAATATAAATGAACAGCATGGGAAAGCGCAGACCCCACTAAAGGAAATAATTATGTGTAAAGGCACTTCAGAACCCACTGGATGGAAACAATTGTGTACTACATATCCCAGCATGCAACACACGTTGTGCTCACCTGTGGCCCACTGGAGGGCAATTGAAATTAATTACATGCAAAGGAGAGTTCCTTTCTAGCTACACTGCGCACTCTCATGAAATGCCTGTGATTAAGGAGCTGCTGCTCCGAAACGTGTAAGGCAGAGAAATATTTCTGAATGAAAAAATGCCGGTTTGACTTAATAAAGAATCATTAGAATTAATCTGTTTTAGAGCGCGTCTACAATCGAGGATAAATTGTTTGCATTATATATATATACATATATATATATGTATGTGTATATATATGTATATATATCTATATATAGCTATATACATACATTACCTACTGGTGGTCGCCAGTAGGTAGTTATAGTTAGGACCTCGTTTCTATTCAAAAAGCGTTTTTTGTTTTGCCAATAACTTTGGTGCCGGTTGACGAATCTTCACGAACTTTTCAAAACTAATGGGGCACTCCGGTCAGCTCCTGTTTTGAAAGTTTCGGTGTGATTCGTCAAGCGGGGGCCGAGAAAAAAGGGGGGTCCCAAAACACGTTTTCCCCATGTTAATTTCCATAGGAAAATTGGAACAGGCTACAGCCCGAACTGCTGAACGGAATTACACCAAATTTGGCAAACAGTTAGGTCTTGGTTCAGAAAGTGACCTTTTTTTTAAATGGTGTAAATCCGTTCAGTAGTTCCTGAGAAATAAAAAAAAAGAAAAATATCGATATCTGAGCACCGAGGAGGAGTTGCGACTCCTCCCGGGCACGAGCTTCACTCTGATTGGCTGCCAACACTCTAAACCAGAATGTGTTGGCAGCCATCTTGTGACTCAGTAACCGAGTCACAAGACAAGAGTTATGTTATGTTATGTTAAAAGTGATTTGTTAAGCACGCGTACACCAGGCGGTTTCTTGGCGCTGAAGGGGGAACGGTTGCAGTCGCAAAATAGTGAGTTCAGTTATATGCCTGGGAGAATAGCCAAGTTTTAAGTGATTTCCTGAATTGGGTGTAAGAGCTTGCCAAACGCAGTCCGGGAGAAAGAAGGTTCCAGAATTAAGGAGCCAAGGTCGTAAATCTAAGGCCCCCATGTTTCTTCCGTTTGAATAGATTTGGGGACAACAGGTTCTTATTGGAAGAGCGTAGGTCACGCGAAGGAGTGTACCGCTGTAACTTTGAGGCGATGAAGACAGGACCACGTCCTGAGAGAGCTTTATAGATGGTGCAGCCTAGCTTAAATAGACAGCGTTGGGACACAGGAAGCCAATGGAGGCTTTTCAGCAGTGGCCTCACATGTTGGTGTTTCGGCTGACCAAAGATCAGCCTAGTCGCTTGATTCTGAACCAGTTGCAGGCGATGCAATTGGTATACTGGTATACCAGCGTACAGAGAATTTGCATAGTCAATACGCGAGATTACCAGGGCAAGATTCTACTGATTTTACGAATTTGTCACAGATGAAAAAACATCCGGAGACCACTGAGCAGATCTGAGCCTTCATTGTTAGATCATTACTGATCACAATTCCCAGACTTTTAACAGAACTAGCTGGGAGTGGGGGGCTCCCCAGTGACGGAGGCCAGAAGTTGGAGTTCCAAGGGTTGGCCGACCCGCCAGTGAGGATCAGCTCGGTTTTGACAGGGTTTAGTTTGAGCTGATTTATATTCATCCAATCACTAATGAAGTTCATACTGGATTGGAAGCCCACAACAGATGATGCAGATGAATCAATGTTAAACACCAACTGGAGATCGTCGGCATAATTAAAAACTATAACCTCTCTTTTACGCAAAGCCAGGATCAGAGGTAAAATGTACAGGTTAAAAAGAAGGGGTGAGAGGGAAGAGCCCTGTGGGACCCCGCAGGTCAGTTTTCTTTGATCTGCACAAAAATTAGCGAGGCGAACTGATTGGGAGCGGTTGTCGAGAAAGGAAGTGATCCACTTCAATGACAGACCCTGGATCCCGGCGCAGCCGACGCGGTCGATCAAAAGATGGTGGTCGACTGTGTCAAAAGCGTAAAAAAAAGGTGAAAAACAAGAAAAGGGGGCAGGGTAGAAACACCCTGACCCCCTAGGCCTGCTCAGGGGGTCCCACAAGGACCCCCAGGCCCAAAAAAAGCATTTTTTAAAATATTTTTGGCCAAATTGCGCTGGGTTCGCGAATCCGGCCGAAATTATTTTTAAAAAACGAAGCGCGGGCTCCTGCGCTTTGTTATCTGTAAGCCCCCGGGTGGGCCAGGTCCTGGGGCCAATGTTTATACTGTTTGGGACAGGGCGGCACTTTTCTGTCTGCCAGGGCTCTCTGCGGGCTCTTGGGACGTGACATCGGCTGTCCGTGTCAGGAGTGTTCACCTCAGGTGTTGCCTCCAGATGCCCCTTGGTAGGTACACGTGCCACCACCAGGCTGGCTGAAGTGAACATCTCTTGACCCCTCACCTCTTGCTAAAGAGGCGGTTTTACGATGGTACCCCACCTGCTTCAATACTGCTAATGCCCAATCTGGCCTACAAAAGGCCAGGCAGATGCCCCCGGGGGTCACGTGCGCTTATTGTGAGCTGCCAGGGGCGGCGGCTGCACCAGCTTTCACTGGCCTGGAGGAGGCAGCCCACCCTCCTTCGCAGAAGTGTGGCACAATGGGTCTTGTGAGGGTGAGGACTGGGCCTCCTGTTAATGCTGGTGCGGGGGAAATGGCCATGAAAATGCCCACTCCAGCGAATTACCGATAAAAGCAGTGCCTGGGCACACTTGGTTCCTTGTTTGCGAACTGATTCAAATGTTTGAATGTTGGCTGGAGAATTTTGTCAGAGGGTCGAATTTTAGTAAAGTGGTGGAAAACAAACTGTAACGGGTTTTGGTCATTTTAGCTGATGTTTTCAAGCAAATCCACAAAACTCAAATTTAACAACACCTTTGCCAAAAGTTGCTGAACTCCCATTAAAAAGGATAAGATGCTTTGGGGTGGAACTATGTCATATCTGAGCCTAGCTAATAATAGCTAGCGAGTTGTGTGATAGCAACACATGTTGCTCACTGAGCTACCTAAACCACCTTACTGCTGACTCAGGCACCAGGTCACCTATTTCTATAGGCTACTGTACATGTCTCAGTGGGACTGCTCGTTCGGTGCCAACCCCACCCTCGTTTCCTTCATTTACATATCCCCGTTATAGGCAGTTTTAACACACAGCAGAGACCAGAGCTCTGTATGAACACAAGCAATGCTTGAATGAATGAATGAATGAATGGACGCGCCAGGGCGGCCAGACCTACCCTGCAGGATCTTTGTACATGCTCCAGTAGATGTGCAGGCAGTTCTTTTCCTTCTTCATGCCGCACCGGCAGCGGCAGCTGGATAGCGCCTTCTGCTTCAGCGCCTCGGTGGCGTTGCGGCACTCGTCCTTGGCATCCACCTTGCTGAAGTTGCCCTCCTTGCCGGCCACGCACTGGCACAGCGTGCAGTACTTGCTGCTGCAGCTCGCCTCGTTCAGGCACTGCTCACTGGCCCTCACGCAGTCCAGGCACTCGCCGGCGGCCGGAAGGGCCCTCACCTCCGAGCCGGACAGCAGGACGTCTGTGGGAGAGGGAAAGCGCTTACAGAGGGTACAACGACGGCAAGGCGCTCAGCGACTAAAGGTATAATCGACACAGAGTTCAAAACAAACACAAAGACACACAGGGCTCGGGGAAGCAAGCAGTAAAAGTAATCTCAGACCCCCACACTTCAAATTCCGGCACGTGTATCGCACTGATGTGAGGGTTAAGCTGGGGACCGAATAGGGCCCGATGTTTAAAAAAAAGCTGGCAAATGATGTGCAGGTTTGATGGCCCTGGCAGTCCCTATCTTGTGTGTGATTTCCCGTTGTGGTGGGAAATGTGTGCACTGAAGGGTGGGGAGATGGGTGGGGGAGAGTCATTCCGACTCCTGCAGGGAGAGGAATAGTGCACGTGCAAAGGAAGGGCCGCCTCAGAGGCTGGCAGCCAGCTGGAGACTTGTCACAGGTTACACGCGAGGACAGTGCGATAGCCCGCGCTTTTATAGCTAACGGAGTCCGATGGGCAGCTTTACCAGGACGAGGCGGACACGGTGAAAACATCGCTGGAAACCCTTATTTATAAGTAGCCCCCACGCTTCACGGACTGTGTGGGCTGGTGGCTAAACTATCCACTGCAATAAGATGCGGACAGAGTTCTAACCTCGGCTTATAAAGTGACCACACTGTCTGATTTTGGACACTTTGCTTGCGGTACTCATGAGCTATCCCACCCTTCCAACAAAAAACTGGAGCTCTTAGAAACAAGCTACCACCCACCCCCATTATTAAGCGCTTTTTAAAAGAACACATTGGACACTGTGTGTATACTATTGTGCGCTATTAAACAGGCCTATTGCACAGAGATGTTCTAAGCAACCCTGTGCAGGGTGTGGTGCATGCCAGTGCTCTGCACACCTGTGTGAGTGAGGTATGCACCACAAGTGAGCACCTTCGTCTGGAGGTAGCATTCATAGGCGCTGAAGCTCGATGCAAGGAGGGAGTGGTCATCAGAGTGTCGGGAAACCACAGGTGCGTTTTTAGAGTTCATGCGTTTATTGTGCACAGGGCTCTCCTCCAAGGCTGATGTCGGACACCATTGGCTGCCCATCTAGAAAATGCGGGTGCTGGAGCCAGAGGTGCTAAGCTTAGGTGTGCTACATTTTAAGGCGCTAGAGCGCTGATGTTTTTTTTTGTATCATAGTTGTTGCTGCAGGGGCCCCTCCGAGCACCAGAGAGGACATAAGAGCACACAGGGCTTTAAGTGGAATGAAAACAGTGTGGGTGATCTCCAAAATGGGCGTGGCCTGTGTAATTTGGGGTGTGGCTTAAACATGTAAACAACGTTTTTCTGATTCCAATAGTGTGCCACCCGACCAGTATTTTGGTTCCTCTGAGTTTTCTGTATTGCATCCGTATATATATAATACAACTTACATACACTGAAAGTCAGCCAGGACTGTTGGCTTTGCCAATGGTTGTTAGCTGTTCAAGATAAGTTTTGTTGTAAAAGATATTAAAAATGTGTGTGACTATGAATTAAACATTATTGAGGCCTGCGGAATGGGTAGTGGTCTTCAGAATGTCCTAATCACTCCCATTATGCTCACTCCATGTTACACCTGTACGCCCTTTTTATCTCCATATCTCATCCAGCTGCATATTTTAGTCTTCCTTTCTTTCCTCTTCTGCACCCTCTTTTCAGTCTCTCCTGAATGCACTTTTGTGCATCGCATTCACTTCACCAGCCCCCAAATACACAGCGCCCCTTCCCACCTGTGCATTTTCTTTTACTTTCGACTTGTCAATATTTTGAAAACTGTTTACCTCCTTCACACACATATGTACAGAATCACAATTGCAACTGGAATACGTGAGCCGACCCCTGCCCTGGGCGTTAGTCAGAGAGGCCAAGGATTGGATGCCCATGTAGTCTGCAGACCTGTCTGACCCACTGATGCACTGGCAGAAATGTTCACTGTCAGAAACTCGTGCTCACTTCCTCCCCAGCCAGAGCTCTCAGTCATGACCCGCTGTAAACACCTATAGAGGGCTCGGTTCAAAGTATGCACTATACAAGAGTAATATACTACGAAAGAAATACAACATCCTGGAAATAGCTGACACTCTTTCTGGGTGCATAAAACCTGTGAAAAGCAAACAGGAACTAAATCACTGACATGGATTGCCTTAACATTTTTCACATTAATTATTTATAAATCGATCAGTGTTTTTGCCAGTAAAGTTAAGGACATGAATATAGCGCCTGATAGGGGCCCGTTACAATGTCTGTTTTAATTGCATTCAGGTCTGAGACCCACTCTACCCACTTAAAGCCCCAGATATGCAGTGCAACCTATGGGCAGTGTCGTAGCCTGGGGGGGTCCTGGGCCCTCATGCAAGCAGTGAAACTAGGCCCCCAGTCGGTATGAAAATACTGGTATATATGAGGTGCAGTATGCCCATTGCCCCTGGACCATGGTGTCACTGCACCTGCTACCCTAAAGTGATTTACAGGTCTCCGAGTTCCTCATTCTACTCGTCTTTCCTTCTCACCTCCCTATCTCCCCCGCCTCTCAAATCCTCCATCCATTTCATGCTCTCCTCTCTCCCCCTGGCCCCTCTTCTGTCTCTCACTCATCCTCCTCTCCTTCCTAACTTCTCTCATTATTTCCTCTTCCTTTCTCTTCCCTGCCCACTTTGTCACAGTCTAACCTCTGGGTGGAGGCGATCAGGGCGTGGTCGACACATCTGCAGGGAGGGACAGACACAGTGTAACCTCTCGGCGGAGGTGATGAGGGGCTGTTGAGCGCACTTGGGACAGGGAGGGGGCACAGTTTAACCTCTGGGAGGGTGGAGGTGATGAGGGGTGTGGTCGGCACACTTGGAGACCATGGGTTTGGTGCGAGCTGAACGGAAAGGGTAAACCTGGAGGCAGACACTGGAGGGGGTGCAAGAACACGGGGGCATATCTTGGTGTGGTGGGATGGGGGAGGCAGATCCGGGAGGGCGCGCGCCGCAGACACAGACGGGACCGGAACTTGGCAAGGTGATTCCAAGGGGTGCAGAAATGTGAGGATATTGGAAGGGAAGGGGCGATGGGTGACAGCAGTGGCGCTGGAAGTAGGGGTGCAGGAAGTACTGCAGCACCCCATCACACTTGAAAGAGTTTAGATAGAGGATAAACAATGAAGACACTACTCAAATGTTTTCCTTCGGCCAGCCTTTGTTGTGTATTCAAAGACAGCCTGCCACATGTCCCCTATTGTTGCAGTGAGGTGGAGTTACTGCCGGCACCCCCCACTGTAAAAATGATTCCAGCGCCACCGGGTAACAGATCTGGTGGTAGGCGCGGCGAGGCTTAAGGGCACGACCGGATATGCGCACACAGGCAGGAACCTGTCATGTACACGTTTAGAAACCCGTAACATGGCAACTTATAGGTGTTGTGGTGGCATGTTCACGGTTAGGGGGCACGTATAGTTGTGTACGTGGTGATGAGCACGTGGGCAGCGCGGCAGAAATGGAGGACATACTGACATATGCACATGCGTGACAGTGGCATGTACACATCTAGGAGCAGGTCAGCTCCTGTCTTGAAAGTTTCGGGGTGATTCGTCAAGTGGGGGCCAAGAAAAAAGGAGGGTCCCAAAACATGTTTTCCCCATGTTAATTTCCATAGGAATTTTGAAACAGGTTACAGCCCGAACTGCTGAACTGAATTACACCAAATTTGGTAAAAAGGTAGCCCTTGGTTCAGAAAGAGACCTTTTTTTAAATGGTGTAAATCCGTTCAGTAGTTCCTGAGAAATTGAAAAAAGAAAAATATCGATAGCTGAGCACCGAGGAGGAGTCGCGACTCCTCCCAAGCACGAGCTGACTTCTGATTGGCTGCCAACACTCCAAACCAGGAAGTATTGGCAGCCATCTTGTGACTCGGTAACCGAGTCACAAGAAATAAGTAAAAAAAAGGTGAAAAACAAGAAAAGGGGGCAGGGTAGAAACACCCTGACCCCCTAGGCGTGCTCAGGGGGTCCCACAAGGACCCCCAGGTGCAAAAAAAGCATATATTTTTTTTTAAACGGGCGAATTCGCGCTGGATGCGCAAATCCGACCAAATTGTTTTAAAAAAAAACGAAGCGTGGGCTCCAGGTCCCGGGGGCAATGTTTATACTGTATGGGGGGCCCGCGGGGGCCCCGGCAGCCCCGGGGACCACCACCTCCCCAGGGCTTTTGAAATAAAATGCAGGGGGCACACAGCCCACTCGCAGCCCCGGGGACGGCCACCTCCCTGGGGCTTGAACAAAAATGCATGGGGGGGGCTCCTGCCCCCCCCCACGCTGCCCCGGGTGTCCTGAGGACTTCAGGACACAAGTGGACTTCATCCCCCAAGCAGCAGTGCGCCAGGAGCAGCGTTTGCAGAGTGGTGTAAAAAGGGGGCATGGCCTCGGACCACTCTCAGCAATCCAGGTGTTTGGCACTTACTGGAGGTACCTGGTGGGCTAGTTGGCCCCCAGGGACCCTCAGGAATGAAGGGGACTTAATACCCCAACTTTGAATGCGCCAGGAGGCACGTTTGCAGAGTGGTGGGCAAAGGAGGCGTGGCCTGCTATGAGAACTTACCAATCCTGCTGTGTGGGACTTACTGGAGGTAATAGGAGGGGTAGTTGGCCCCCAAGGTTGTCCTTGGGGGCCAACTACCCCTTTGTTACCTGCAGTAAGTCCCACACAGTGGGATTGCTAAGACGTCTAAGGAGGACATGCCCCCTTTCTCCACCACTCTGCAAACGCACCTCCTGGCAGAGTACGGGATGGGGGATGAAGTCCAATTTACTCCTGAGGGACTTTGGGGGCCAAGAAGCCCTTTTGGTACCTCCTCTAAGTTCTATGCAGCGGAATTCCTGAGCGCTGGTCGGAGGCCCAGCACCCTTTCTCCACCACTCTGCAAACGTGACTACTACTTAAAGAAGCATCTTTCTGCACCTCTGACTTAGAGGTATTTTAATCCCCCTGCCCTATTATGTGCTAGGGCCTTACAGAGGAGGTCATGCCAATCACAGGGGTACCCCAATGCACAGTGTTCCCTAGTGTATGTAGGTGTTTTCACTGTATTCTAAGTGTCTTTTAGCATAGCACTGGCTCTAGGCCTGGTTAGTAAGAGTCAGTTACCACCAGTACCCGTCAGCAAAAAGTTGGGGGCACAGTATGACTTTGCAACAAGGCCTCTTTATGCTCCTCTGTTGGTTCTTTGTGCACATCTCTTGCTTCTTTCTGCACCTTTCTTCGTCTTTCTGGACTTCTGTTGCCTCTTTCTGCATTTCTCTTGCTTCTTTCTGCACCTTTCTTCCTCTTTCTGCACATGTCCTACCTCTGTAGGCACAGTTAGAAATTAGCATTTAAAAAGCTTTGAAATTCAGTGAAAAAACCACAGGTTTCAGGGAAGTTATAGTTAGAAATAAACATTTAAAAAACCTTTGAAATTCACTGAAAAAACCATAGGTTTCAGGGACGTTATAGTTAGAAATTAGCATTTAAAAAACCTTAGAAAATCACTGAAAAAACCACAGGTTTCAGGGACATTATAGTTAGTTGGACATTTCACTCGTACAAAACCAGAGAAATTCGGCTGTTATAGTTAGTTCAGCTAACTATAACTCACGCCCACAATGCACTGCTGATGACGTCACATATTACATCATTCATGACATGGTCAGTGACATCACTGATGACATCACTGATGACATCTCAAATGACATCACTGATGAAATCACTGATGACATCATCCACGTGATAATCTGATGCACCTCCTCATACCCTAATATAACCTTGATACACCCACTCTAAAATACAGACTACCATTTTCAAAACCATAGACACACCAATACCAGTTACTACATACCCACTCACTGATTCCTAGGTCTACACACACATCCACTCATTCACCCATACAGTCACTCATACATGCAGTCAACCGTCAATACATCACTATCATATGCACTCATATACCCATACAGACACTCACACACCGCCTCTCATCCATAGAGTTACTCACACACCTAGTCAGTCATGCAAAGAATCAATCACACTCCCATTTACTCACCTATACAGTTATACACACACCACCTCACTTATTCAAAAATATACTAACACATACTTACACTCTTATACAATAACTAATACAAGTACACACTCATCCATACAGCCACTCTCACAATCACTCACTCTCACATATAGTCTCTTATATACTTCAACACTCATATGTACTGCCTTTCACATATGTAGTTACTCACACATGTACCACTGAGACATCTAAACACTCACCAACACACCCTTACATACACTCACCCACCCATACAGCCCTTCAGATGTACTCTTGAACCCATACACCCAGTGAATCACCCACTCACACATCTATGCACAAAGTCACACACAACCCACCCACCCACACAGACACTCAGGCACCCATACAGATACTCAGACAACCAATGAATAACCCATATAGACACTCATTTAGCTACTGACCAACCCATGCAACTGTTTACACACCAACTGCCAGACTGATACAGACATTTACACAGTTTAGTCACTAACCCATGCATGCAGTAAAACACGTTTAGTCACTCACTTATACAGACAGTCACGCACCTACTAAATCATCCATTCAGGCACTTATACACCCTCTCATGCTTCAATACACCTTGGCATATATATATATATATATAAAACATATTTAAACTTTACAGAAACACACAGTCACTGGATGATGTCATCAGTGATGTCATCAGTGATGTCATTTGAGATGTCATCAGTGATGTCACTGACCATGCCGTGAATGATGTAATATGTGACGTCATCAGCAGTGCATTGCGGGGGCGCGAGTTATAGTTAGCTGAACTAACTATAACAGCCAAATTTTTCTGGTTTTGTACGAGTGAAATGTCCAACTAACTATAATGTCCCTGAAACCTATGGTTTTTTCAGTGAATATATATATATATATACATACATATACATATATATATGTACATAGACAGGTACAATTAATTCTCTTCAATCAATCTTCTTGGTGGTTTAATTGTTTGACCTCATTTCGATCTTGGAAGCTCTCACCACCAATGTCCAAGATCTGCGTCAACGGTGTAGGGACGGCAACAGTTACTGAGGTTTCAGACCCAGTCTCTGCTTCAACAGTTAGATCTGATGAACGATCAGTTAAATGCCAAAAATGAGAATAGTCTCTGGTAATTGACTTCCCAGGGAGCTGGGCAGTCACCATGTGTCTCTTGTATCACCATTTGGAAAGGTTCTACATCAAATGGAGCATCAGATTTTCTTCTCCGCATTTGCTGTGCGAACATAGGATCTCCTTTCTTAAAGATAATGTTTTTTGCATGTCTTTTGTCAGCATGCGTTTTCATTTTTTGTTTGTTAACCAAGTCTCTATCATGAGCTGCTTTCTCACCTTTCTTTCTCTGATTGATCCATTGAGGTAACTTGGTGTTCATTACTCTCCTGAACATCAAAGCCACAGGACTTTCACCGATGGTCGAGTGAGATGTTGACTGAAGCTCTCAAGGTAGAATTCTCTCGCGAGTAGCATGCTGCATTGCTTTCTTTAGCATACTCATAAAATGTTCAACCAGTTTGTAGGCCTGCGGCCACAGAGCTATCCTCTTATGATGCTTTATAGTCAAATGCTCCAAGAAATCTCTGAACTCTTGAGAATTGAATGGCGGGCCACTGTCAGACTTTACTATGGCTAGAACGCCCCATGTCGCAAAGATGACATCTAGTCTTTTAATAACACATTCTTGCATGGTAGATAAAGATGCAAAGTTAGGAAGCACGACTGTCTGGTGAATAGAGCATAGACGCAATGTGGTTTATGCTGGATTAGGTCAACATGTTTCACGCCCTGGTGGTCCAGCTGGATCCAAGGCATTTCTTCAGGACCAGTGAATGTAGTGTAGACCCTACTCTTGGTCCGAAAAAGTGTGAGGGTGTTATAATATCTCACCTATTCTGGTGGAACAGCATAAGGTCATGTAAGTATCTAAAATATTCTTCCCCTATGATATAACATAATCCAACCTAGAGAGAGGGAAACAATAAATCGAAAAATAATACTAATGAAAGCATATGAAATAGACACAGGATAATTAATGTGGTGTACTAGCAGGGGTGCTCGAAATGGAGAGTCATCCTACCATATCATTATAAAACGTATGATGTGCTTTCATTAATAAGTGTCATTCGTAGATTTTCATATACAGAGGTGTCTCTTCTGTAAATATCAACATGAGAAGATCTTTCATTCTCTCAGTGTCAAGACAAACCAACATATATCGACACATAGGACAAGACAAAACGTGACATATAATCAATCGTTTTCATAATGTAAGACATCTCTATCAAGACATAAACATGGGTTGAAAAGCCCACATTTTTAACCCACGAGATTCAGCCTATGTGCGCCTTAGGTCTAGGTAGAGGACAGCAAAAACTGCGGTGAACCTGGAATAATAAACAGACAGGAGCCACAGTTGACAATAGGGCTCCTCAATGCCATTACTCACGTTAAGTAATGGGATTGAGGAGCCCCTGCTCCAATCTCCTAAATCCCCCCCTTCCCATACTTCACCCCTTAAAGCATCTGTTGCCCTGAAAGTCCATAAACATAAACCATCAAGCTCTTGTTTGGGCCAAACGTGTATGAGGGGCATCCTCCTATGTAGCATAGACAAAAGAAATCAATGGTAACTGTTACATGCATATTCCTCCACGCCGAATGCAAGCAAATGGTAGCCGAGGTCTAGACTAAGGCACCTCAGTGGTTAAGGCGAGGGCCTCTTGAAAAGCTGTGTCCCCAGGTGATTCTAGTAGCCCTGGCCTCGGGCAACTGCAAGGAGGGCCCGGCCCTGGTCTGCTTGCAACTGTGTCTCTGACAGATAGGGGCAGCATGAGCAACCAGGGCCTCACTGTCAAGACCATGACCCTGCTTCATTGACCCTGTCACCCCAACCTTGCTTCATTAACAGGTTACCACCACCCGTAATACACACTGTGATACATGTTCTTGCATGATTTTGGTTATGTAAAAATAGGCACGCCATCATAGCTCATCCCTGAGTTCCTGTGCACTTGTTTGTTTATAATGTGCATTATGAGTTTTATGATTGCGTTCATTATGTGCCCAGCAATATTGTATTGCCCTTCACAAAGCTCCTGGTGTTTATTATTGGGTATTCAGTTTACAATTTGCACATTGCGCCAGGACCAGTAATGTTATGTGCCAGAGAAAGACCCCAGTGCACGACCGCATGTTTAATACAGATGAAGGCCTCGGCGGCCATCTTGGGCATGGTCCGACGGTTTTGAATTAAAACCGCATCCAAATCTAAAAGGACGCTTTCCCTCAAGAGACTACCACATTGATGGCAGTTTCCCACTCGCATCACAGAAGCTGTTCCTGTCCCTGTTCCATGCCCGCTTCACAAAAAATCATCATTACTGAAAGGATCATTGTGCAGCAAAACCACACAGTACCAAAGAATACAAGATCACTTACCTTACAACGTGATCTGTTTCCGGCCCTCATCATTGTGTCACCTGTTCCCTGACGCCATCACAGGTACCTGCAACCAAAGAAGAAAGGAGATATGGTACAAAACTTGATTTTTGTTTATGCCCAAAAATTTGACTCGGCATTTGAACCAATATTCAAACTTTTCTAGGGCACATATTGAACTTGCAGTTTTTTTATTTGCAAAGAGGAAGGACAAAGAACTTAAGCACAAGTGCCTTGCAAATCACTGACCTATATTCATCAAGGGATCAATGTAAAGAAACATGTATGATCTCTTCGTACAACAATAATTCAGCACCCTGTCAGATATGAAAGGCTCGAGATAAAATTTCTACTGTGCATACAAAATCAGTGGTCGCTTAAATAGAGAGATTGCATGTATGTATCATGATATTGTGTAACACTTTGTTTTTTACATTACAAATCCAAGTCATTGATGACAACATACACTGGCAAGGGCCCATTGCATTGTCCACTCATCTCCCAGAGGAATCCTACGATGACCACATCTCCTGGTGCTACAACAACCTCTTCTGATGCAAGGATACTTAAGTTGACTCACGGGTACTTAGGGAACACTAGAATTGTGTTGGATGGTTGATGGGGAACGAGAGAAGATATCGGAATAGGAACATCATTCTCAAGCTGCCTCTATATCTTTTGTGTCACTACAAGTTGACAACTTGGCAGTGGACCAACGGCACCAATCATCAAGGGTCCATCTTCCCTTTTTGACCTTCTAGTTGTGCACCTATATATTAACTAGTAGTTACGGTCAGGAGGAGGGATTTTTTTCCAATTTGTCTCTGCAACACCCATTGTATCTCTTAAGTAAGAGACTGCAATACCTTTAACACTCATGTGGTGAAGGAGAGGCCATGGTTGGCTGGCTCCTCTCCCGCTGCATCACACAGACATCTCCCCCTTGCCTAGCACGCAGGCAGTGTACAGGGTGGGCAGTCTCTGACGTACAGGAAGATTCCAGACACGTGGTGCGTGATTCGGCTGGAAAGGCCTCGGGTCTGGAAGGGCAAAAGGCAGAGCCGGAGAGCTCGGAAGGCTGCCACATGCCACCCTCCAGTTTCTGCAGTCAGCGGGAGGCCCCCAGCCAGTTGGGATGGTGAGCGGGAAAGGGAGTCCCGCTTCTCACGTGGTCCACCATGCTCCCATCGGACCTCAGCAGGCATTTGATCACCTGGCCGCCCTGCGGTGTCACATGGTGAATAAATGATGCCTTGGGATCTGCAGCAACTTGGCAGGCACCACACGAAGGGTTTAACGGCACGGGCAGTTGGATGGCAGTGGATGGGAACGGAGGCTCAGGAGCATCTCTGGATGCAGCCGCCATCTTAGCTACTTCGGCCATGCCCTCACATAAAATGTGGCACCACAGGCTTGGCACATACCCTGAGCTGGCACTAGGTCAGAAGATTCCACCCCCAAGAAAAGGTGAAGCCTCCTGAGCCTGCAGTGTTGTAACCTTGTTAGCTTGGAGCTCTTTTTGTATACAAAAAGTCCATATAGACATTGGTGTAACAAATTTTGTATACATCGAGGTCAAATAAATGATAAATATGCATAATTTCGCACACACACCTACTAGATACCTTTTACATGGAAACCAAGTTAGCATTGACAGAAACAACTTCAAGTATGCAGTTGTTTTCGAGCCTGCTGCTGATCTTACCACTGCTCCCCCCTATTTAGGTAATCGCAATTAACATCCAGAGTTGTCTAGGCTACATCGCGACACAGGACTAGTTCTGTACATTATTAAATACAATTATAATCAAATACAAAAATGGTAGTAGTGGTATAGAAGACCGCACATCTTAATCTACACAGTACAGGGAATGTATTTCAAATTCTTTGTCGCTCTTACACAAATATAAATGGTGCTATAAAGGTACACAGGTACCCTACTACCATAGGTGCCTAAAACATGGTGGTATGAAATACCTTCATGTAATCATAAGATAACTTAGTACCCAAGCACTCAGAAAGAAGTCCAAATAAAGTAAATTGAGTTATATAAACTGGCTTGTCTTAAACAATGCAGGTTCCAATGAAGGACAGCATTCAGCAAGATTTATTGTTCCGTAGCATATATTCCACATAAAAACAGCCAACATGTGTTTCGTCACAGTGAGGTGACTTCTTCAGGGCTAAAATGTAATTCGACCGACAGTAAATAAACATCCAAAGTAGTCAATAAAGTAGTCAGGGCAGTCGGTAAAACTTCCGTAAGTCCAATTAATATGATTTCCAATGTATAGTAAGGATGTTTAAAAGGTTCTTGCCGAAATGTATGTAAATCACTTGACTGATTGAGTCCAAAGAGTCCAATTCAAAGAAACATATATGTCAGATCTGCATACGTCACTTTCTTGATTTGTCAATATAAGTCCTTAGACATCCTGAGTATTGGTAACCTTGATAAGTTTCCTGAGCAAAAACGTTCAATCGCGTTTTCTGACATACAATTATACATACATAAATAGTTGTAGAGTAGTCCCCTTTGGAAAGCATGTACATGCAAATACTTAATTCAGAAGTCATATACACAAATGCTACAAATATTGTAGTATAAATCTAGTTACTTTTTTCCACCAGCACTAAATAATTGTAACTTTTTACATGTCTCCCAAAATACATTGCATATGAAGATTTGAGAACTCTTCCAGGCATCCCTGCTTAAACAGTGACAATGTCTACTGCACTTACAGTGAGTAGAGAGTCCATCTATAAACAGCACATCAACACAATCCTAGCAGATAATCCCGCTCATATCCAGATTGACATACTTTTTCTTTCCATAATGGACTGCTCCGAGATAGCATTCTGCTGAATCACAGTCAGGTACAAGAGAATGAAAAGGTCTGTGAGGATTGCAGCCTGGAATTTCCTTTTCAAACCTAATTTGGCGAGCTTTTTAATGGGTGCAGATCTGCCTTGTGTAATTGATTGCGAAAAAGGAGCGATTGGCTGTGCATTTCATGCAACCTGCAAATGGCAGTTACCCCCCGAGTCTTACGCTTCTGAGCTGACATTGACAATAATGAGGCCTGATCCCTGACCAGAAGTCCAGATCTACTTTTCTGTCATCCAACATAGAGCAGTATCTGGCTATGCTATCCATTATCAGAAACAATAGGAATAATGCATATTGGGACTCCAGGGTTAAGGGACAAATAAAAATTTAGTTGGAAAGAGGAGACAGATGCAGGACCTACTGGTTAGCACAGAGGCACAAAACCCCCTTCTTCTTTTCAGATATCCCAATATAACCCATTATCCAATTTTAGGTCTGAATAGAGCATCTTTAATTATTAGTTGGGACTCATTTATCCATCAAAACTATGCATAGTGTCTTGTTGGGTCAGGCCCTTTCAGCCATTGGTTACTTTGTGACAGCTCCCTCCTGCCATAGCTCATCACCATGCCTACCCACAAGGCAGGACACACTCTCGACCCCATCTTCGCAGGAGGTAACAACATCCACTTCAGCCACACTACGCAACCCCCATGGACGGACCACCACTGCGTACACTTCCACGTCAACAAACCCACGCCACCCAAACCTGCACCGTGCCCTCCACGAAGGAACTGGAGCAAAGTCACTGAGGAGCAGCTCAACTCCACCCTCAACCGCGACGCTCCCATCACCTCGACTGATGCCAACCTCGCAGCCAAAGAACTCCACAGATGAATCTTCAACTGCGCAGACAAGCTCGCACCCCTACGTAACCCCAACAGACAGCGTCCCAGGAAGGCCCCTGGTTCACCACCGACCTCCAAGAATCCAGACGCACCTGCTGGCGTCTCGAAAAGAACTGGAGAAACAGCAAAACATCAGAAGATTGCACCACCTACAAGAACGACATGACGGAATACCACCAACGCATCAGATCCACCAAAAGGACCTTCATCCAAAACAAGATCCTCGCCAACTCCAGCAACTCCAAAGAACTCTTCAGCGTCATGCAGGAATTCACCGAGCCCCCCAGCGAAACCACGGACATCACCCTTTCCCAGGACCTCTGCAACAAGCTCAGATTCTACTTCCATCTGAAAATCAAGGGCCTCTACACCAACTTCAACGACCAGACACCGGACTCTGAAACCACTACCTCCTCCAGCAATGCCAGCCAGCCCACCATCTCCTCCTGGACCCCAATCACCATCGAAGACACCACTTTGACCATGAAAGGCATCCACTCAGGAGCCCCCACGGATCCCTGCCCGCCGCAAATCTTCCACAGAGCTGCCACTGCCATCGCTCCAGAACTACAATGCACCATCAACGCCACCTTCAAGACCGGCATCTTTCCTGATGACTGGAAACACACAGAAGTCAGACCCGTGCTCAAGAAGCCCTCAGCAGATCCCACGGACCTCAAGAACTACCGACCCATCTCCCTCCTCCCCTTCGCGACCAAAGTCACCGAGAAGACCGTCAATGCACAACTAACAAAATTCATCGAAGAAAACTCCATCCTCGACCCCTGCCAATCCGGATTCCGCAGCAACCACAGCACTGAGACTGCTCTGCTCACCGCCACAGATGACATCCGCACCCTTCTCGACCATGGACACACCGCGGCCCTGATCCTACTCGACCTCTCTGCAGCATTCAACACCGTCTCCCACCACACACTCACCGCCAGACTCCACAACGCCGGCATACAAGGAACCGGCCTCGACTGGGTCTGATCGTTCCTCACCGGCAGAACCCAAAGAATCAGACTGCCACCCTTCCTCTCCGAACCCACGGACATCAACTGCGGAGTCCCCCAAGGATCATTGCTCAGCCCCAGGCTCTTCAACATCTACATGACCCCCCTCGCCACCATCGTCAGACAGCACGGACTCAGCATAGTATCCTATGCTGACAAAACCCAGCTCATCCTCTCCCTCACCAAGGACCCCATCACCAGCAGACTCAACTTCCAGGAAGGAATGAAGGACGTCGCATCCTGGATGAGCAGCAGCTGCCTGAAGGTCAACTCGGAGAAGACAGAGGTCCTCATCCTTGGACCCTCCCCCTCTGCATAGGACAACACCTGGTGGCCCACTGCCCTCGGCAGCCCTCCCACCCCCACGGACCACACCCAAAAGCTCAGGATCGTACTTGACTCCTCCCTCTCTATGACCCGACAGGTCAACGCCGTCGCCTCCAGCTGCTTCAACACCCTCCGCATCCTCCGAAAGACCTTCAAATGGTTCTCCCCTGAATCAAGAAAGACCGTCACCCACACACTCATAACCAGCAGACTGGACTACGGACACTCCCTCTACACCGGGATCAACAAGTCTCTGCTCCGCAAACTCCAGACCATACAGAACGCTGCTGCCAGACTCGTCCTTGGCATCCCTCGACACGAACACATTACCCAACACCTGCGGAACCTCCACTGTGCTCCCTGTTGAGAAGAGAGTTACTTTCAAGATACTCACCCCCGCCTACAAATGCCTCCACAACACCAGACCCCAATACCTCAACGAGAGATTCTCATTCCACGTACCCAAGAGAAACCTCCGATCTGCCGACCTCGCCCTCGCTGAAACCCTGCGCATCCGCAGAGCCAGAACAGGTGGAAGAGCCTTCTCCTACATCGCCATCAAGACCTGGAATGAGCTCCCAATCGACATCAGACATGCCCCCTCCCTGAACATCTTCAGGAAGGCACTCAAGACCTGGCTCTTCGACTGAACGGAACTGTTTACCACCCCCCCTAGCGCCTTGAGACCTTCACGGGTGAGTAGCGCGTTTGCAATTCCCCGGATTGATTGATTGATTGATAGTAACATTTACATTTTGGATTAGGCCACTGGAGGATTTCCTCTTTTCAGGCCTGCACTTATTTCAGTAGTGAATTATGTAAACTCTCAGTCCATTGAAAATCAGTCAGCTAGATGGATCATTGTCTATCCTACTACCTGTACACTATGTTTGTAAGGGGCAAACTTTAACTGCCTCCAAGGCATACCTCTTTTTCGCCATAGTTGATGTTGGCACCAGCTCAGACTCTAAATGTTCAATGAATGGGTTGTTCCACACCTCTCTTTGTCTCATTCACTGTTTGATCCCACAATAATCTTTAAGCTCTCAACACAAGTATTATTTCCATTCATTTTAGAAGTGTTCTTTTCAATCAAAAAAAATCTTTCATATTCTTGGTTACTTCGCATTGGTCTCGAATATGAGTGCTTGTTATAAAAAATCCACGTTATTTTGATGCCCTGGAATCACTGTCACTGGGGATCCTGATAACTCCCCTACAGGGAGATATATCAAGGATTATAAGTTTTTGGAGTATAACATGTGGGAATCTGTCTTTCCATAGTAATTCCTCCATGTTTTCATTTGGTATTTCACATGGAGATTTTGACTGCCTTTTGCAGCCGGAATTCCCATGTAAAACCAAAATATAGAATTATAGATGAGTAATTATTAGGATGTTTTTCACTGAGGGGTTCTGAGTAACATCAGGTAGATAGACAGTGAGAATGACGCTCGAGTTGTCTATGATGTCACTCAGAACCCCAAGGCAAAATATATCCCCGTAATTCACTTTTTACCCATCTATAATTTTAGATTATGTATGGCCCCTGCTTTCAACTGCCAAGCAATGGCAGAGGAGTAATGAGGGAGCCACACATAGAGTGCCCTCTCCTCCCTGACTCAAATGTGAAAAATAAATATATTTCCTGCTATCCTTAACCGGCCCAGCCACCTTCCCTTCTTTCCTTTGCTCTCCTGCAGCTGTGCCTTCGGGCTTCAGTCAAAGCACACAAGCAGTGCTGCGCTGACAGACTCCCAGAGAGCCCTGTCACATGGCCTGAAAGGGCTTTAAAATATAGCAACAGTGGGTCTGTTTTGTTTTGAATATTCAGTAAATTGATTTTGTATAACTAAGTGGGTCAGATATTCGTAGCAGCATGAGAAGGAAATTGAATTATAGCATCTGCGGAAGCATATATAAATACCTAATGATATTTTAGGATGTCCACCATCAGTGAAACTTTACTTTGTAATATTTCCAGTGGAACATATGGCAGTTGATTGAATCTGGCTATTTTACCCAGGTAAACCGCCGTGGCGTATGACAGGAATGACGTTTTCATAACTTTTATATAAACCGACTGGTGAGTCACTTGTTTTATTTACCATTGTACTTCATGCTGCTGTTTGACATCCCTTATAGTATAAGCATTACATTGTGTTGTGCCATATATAGCATAAGCTGAGTCTACTTCGAAGTAATCAATTTTGACTATGTTTCATAATCAGAACTTGAATGCAGACCGCACACATAAACTCGTTTTAATAATTATTTGTGTGGTGAAAATACAAAACATAAATATTAGGGGCCTAATTTACAAGAAAGTGACGCAGCACGGTCCCGCAAACCATTTGGACGCACCGCGCTTGTGTTACTTTCAAAACAAAGGGATGCATCATATTTACAACAATATGACGTATCCCTGAGCTCTCCCCTGCTATATGGTGCACAATTGGATGCATTTGCCAACGCGGGCACCCTTGAACCATGGTGCACGGGTGCCTGCATTGTGGGAATGATTGTTTTTGTGCAGGAAGGGGCACCTTCCTGCACAAAAACAATCACAAGTGATGCTGTACTCTTTCTATGTGTGCTGCAGAATGCAGTAAGCATAGAAAAAGGAAACAACGAGGAGAAATAAACGTATTTCTCCTTGTTGCGGCTCCTTAAGTCTCCCCTGGGGAGGTGTAGGATTCTGACGTGATCCCAGGTTTACAAAACGTTGTAAATCTGGGAAGGCGGCAGAATCCATGGGTGCTGCGTGGGAACACCCACAGCAACACCCATGGAACGCCCCTTTTACGCAAAGTGCTCCATGAAAAAGGGCCGTATTTACCAGGACACAAAAAGCCACACAGGTGACTTTACGTGGCCTTGTAAATATGGAGTCCTACACTGCGCCGCTGGTGCATCAAAAATAGTGATGCACCGGTGGCGCCAGGGTCTTGTAAATATGCCCCTACGTGTTTTGCTATGTATGCCTCTCATAGATAGCTGTTATAATAACTTGATAACAAAACGCGTTACCCATTGTTGCTGCATCATAAAGGCCTTCCAGGCCAGGCTGACTGCTCACTGAGAGTGCACAGCTACAGCAGAGGGAAGGAAGGCAGGAAGGGTGATGGTGTTTGGTCAAGGTTGGCAGATAAGTTTTTACTTTTTACTTTTTGGACAGGGATAAACAACAGAGGCCATGTTATATATGGCTCACCCATTACTCTACTGCCCCTGAGTTGCAGTTGAAAGTGATCCAGCGCTAACAATAAAAATAATTCTCCTATTATGCTTTGGTCATCCAGGTGCAACTATTCCTCTAACACACACACTATATCCATATGACGGTGGGGCCCATAACACCGCATATACATTCACTTACTCATTTATTGCCTGGATTTCCTCCGTCATTAACCTAGGAGAAAAACGATTCGCTGGAAGGAGACGGGATACCTCTTTTATCATGTCATAATATTTCTCATTTGCTTTTAAGGTATTCCGCTCATTGGTCGATGGACCAACTAGTAGGAATCAGTTGATGGTGATTAAGACCAGCTCAATCACAATAAACTCTTTAACATTTCATTTTAATCATTGAGCTAAAGAATCACTGAGTCATTTGTTTAAAGAATAATAAAGTTTATATAAAGTTTTGAATGCAGGAAATGAGGTTAAGCTTATTATTCAGATCATTACATTTATCATCAATATAAGAATAATTTGAAATTGCAATGCATATTTATTAGACGGAAAAATAAGGTTATCATAATAAGAACTCTATAGATCAATCTATCTATCTATCTGGGGAAAGTCTAATAATTCTAATAAAAATCTATCAGGAAAAGTTCTCCTAAAGCAGCATCTTTATACTCAACTGGAAAAGAAAAATAGCAGCAGCAGCATCAGCTCGTCAGCATCAGCAACCGCAACTTCACCCATCTACAGCATCTAACTTCTCCAGCATCTACCTCACGCAGCATCTAACTCCCGCAGCATCTCCCGCAGCATTCTAACAGCATTCTAACCCCTCCCACCAAGAGTAGGTCTTGTTATACCCTAATTCTAGCTTACAGCATAAAATGTTTCTTCTTCATGGCGTGATTCTTTCTCATTGGTCAAAACTCAGGCCCATATACATTTTAATCAAACTTCCTGGTCTTAACCAGTTCCGTGTGGAATGTCCATGCAAGCATCGTTTCCCACAGTTCATGCAATTGCTCATCCGTTTCGATCAGTCCAAATTGTATCTTTTTCTGTTACATTTTGTGTTAAACAGTTCCGTCTATTGATTCAGTCGGACTTCTCACGCTTCTTGCTGATCATCTTGGCACACATCTGCTCAGAAAGGTCACAACAGCCTTGACCATACTTCCATCTTAGCCTCTCAGCATCAGCACGTGATCATCCCTTTTCCACAGCCTCTCTCCTCTATCACATGGTCCCCCGCTCATGCGTACTCTAGCAACTGGCGGCCATTTTATATTGCTGCTCGACAGGCCTAAGCGCACTATTTTCAAAGATAAACAAAATATTGTTAAAACAAAGAAATATAAACCCTTTCGTTTCCCTCCCGTCTTTCTACATACCCCAATTAGGTATTACCTAGCAAAAAGCAACATATAAAGCTGTCCCTTACTTACCATCGCTTTATTTTGCAACCACACGTTTTATTTAAAAGCACAGATCATGCGTTTATTATTGAATTAGTACGTAAATATTATGTTATGTTAGACACGTAAACAATTATAAGTTAATTAATTTGCACACGGAATAGCGTGTTACCTTTAACCCTTAACATGTAACATACATTGTTGGTTATTTACTTAAACGAACATGTTTATTAATTATTTTACGAAAATATTAGGAGGTTTAAAATTTTTTCATTTACCCTGCTCCATCAACTCCCCCTTTGGTGATTTTTAATATCACCACAAAACCCAAGTTATACAATTTTCTCAGACAGCATATATCTTTTATCCATTTGCTTTTGTTAGTTTACACAACTGTATCCCTTTCAACTTGTCTCTTTGTTTTCTTGTACATGTTCTCTTTTATTTCTTCTAACTCTATTTCACCCATTTCTCTCTCTCTCTCCTTGTTTATCATGTTTTCTTTTTCTATTTTATTTTGCCTTCTTCTTCTCTTTATACATGTTATTGCAAGCTTCAGTACTAATATTATTATTATTATCACGGTTGCTATTATTATAACTTTCCCTATTATTAATCCACTCATTCTTGTTAACCAATTTATTACTGAAGAAAACCCTTTACCAAGTTTTCCCCAGGCACTTTCAACCTCCAGTGGAACAAGTTCTTTGTGCAAATTTGTAATATTTGTTATATACTTCTGTATATTTTCGCTTTTATCTGGAATGTAAGTGCAACAATGTTGGACTTTCAGCATTCCACAGACTCCGCCCTCTTTTGCCAAAAGAATGTCAAGGGCAAGTCGATTTTGCATCACCATAGCTCTCATGGCAACCATCTCGGTATTTACCATCAAGAACCCTCCAGCAGTATCTGTAGATAAACGATCTACCACTGTGGATAATTTCCGAATTCTAAATGCATTCAAAGATATTCCCACTGCTGGTATCAATGCTCCAAAAATATCACCTACTATTTCTGAAAAACTTTCCCTTTTTCTACGTGTAAAGGTATTTATCATTTTGTGTGTTCCTTTTTCTTTTCTATCCATATGAAAAATCTTTGGAAAGACCAGGCCTAAGTAACATGACCCATACCAATGGTCCGGCAACCTATAATAAGCCTTATTTCCGCAAACATAATAAATCCCTGGAAATATTGGATCTTTTCCCCCTTTGAATCCCCATCCGCCTAAAATTTGATAATTGTCATGGCAAATACTGGAACCCACAAAATAATTGTCATATGTTGTCTTATTTCTTCTAATGCACAACCTTCCCTGTTGGGGCCAATCCAGAGTCATAGCTGCATTTGTCTTTTTCTTGTCATGATTGTCTTCCTCAAACGCCCAAAGAGGTGTTTTTGTCTCTTCTATCACTTTTCTTTGAAATTTCACTCTTCTCTCTTCAACCATCTCTAAAAATACTTTTTCTTCCTTCTTTAACTCACAGGTAAGGTTGTATCTATTTATACTATCTAATGTTAAAATCTTATCTTCTAAAAAATATTCACCAAACGTTTTTCCCTCTTTTATTTTGTTTAGCTCGGGAACTACAGAAACTTTCGCAAAAATCTTATTTATGTCAGTGTAATAATATTCTAATCTACCTGTTTTATAAAATAGACTTGCTAAAACGCTACATGTTATTCCATACGTCAAAGGGAGGTGATGATAAGTCACACCCTCTGCTACAGATGCAGGCAACTGCATACAAACATAGCAATCTCTTACATCCATCGTTTCTACATATTCATATAATAATTTAGTAAAAACATTTTTTGAAAAATCTGTTATTGATTTGTCCTTGTGTAATTCTGCACTACTCTTTAAAATAACTGGTTCTTGAGTGTTAGCTCCTCTTTCTTTCTCAGTGTTATTATACTTTTCTACTACAGCTAAACTAATTGGAATAGTGATTGCTAAAACCACCCATACTGTCATTAATAATCCTGTACAAAAACAGCACATCTTGCACCATCTACTTAAAAACTCACATTTACATTTTCTATCTCTAGTATTCTCCATTTTGTTTTATAACCTTATTTATTTGTTTTCCAGAAAATTGTGTCACTACACCTCAGAAATGACTTGTTTGCCACTCTGTACTCCAATGTTTTGTCTTTGCTTGGTACTTTCTTTTAATTCTTTCTCAGAATTCTTTCTTTGTCACATCCGGTAAATTCGTCAGATCCAGTGTTTTGTCAAATCCGGTAGAAACTATTTAAACTTCTTCAGGTCTGTTGCACTTCACTTTCTCCCATCAGGTTTCTCTGTTCTGGGTTCTCGTGAGTGTTCTTTTCTTCTTTGTGACTAGTCAAAGCAAGATACAACCATTCAGGCGATCTATACTTCGGATTTACCTTCTTTATTCTTTTTGTTTTCTGCAAGTGTTTTCCACCTTGTTTTTCTAGCTCTCTTTGACTTGTTATTTCATTCACTTGTTCAGCACTTTTTCCATCCAACCTTATGATTCTGTATCTTAATTTTCTTACTTCGTTGGGCCAATTGTCTCCTTTTCTTGGCCTTTTTGCCTCTCTTCCTTTTTCCTCTCTTTCTGTTTTCCAATTTCTTTTTCTTGACTCTAGTTTTTGATTTCTTTCTTCTCCACTTTCTTCAGACTCTGTTTCAATTCTTTCGTCATTACCTCTTATTTTGAAACTTATAATTTCATTTTCTTCTACTTGTGGTTCTTTTCTTATCTTCCTTCGTTCACCTATTTCTGTCCCTCCTCGAGGTTCTTCCGAATTTGTGTCAGTTTTCCTTTCTGCTTCTAAATTTCCCTGTTCTCGTGTTTGACTATTTGTCCCTATTGCTCCTCGGGGATCTTCCGAATTTTCTAGCTTTTTGTTTGAAACTCTCCCTTCTTCATCTATCAATATTATCTCCGAAGGATTTTTACCACAACTTGTACTTGGTTGCTCACTGTCACTCTCTTCTGGCTCAGTTTCTTCTCTTATGCTCTCAAAATTCCAATTTCTTTTTAGAATTTCTTCACAATCCGAATGCTCTGTATCAGATTCTGAACTGGTATCTGATATTTCCAGATGTCGACTTACAGGTCGATCTTCAAGATCTGGAACTTCAGCTATTTCTTCTATTTCTTCTACTTCTTCTGTCGTTGCACTTGTAGTTGGGTCTTCCAGATGTCGACTTACAGGTCGATCTTCAGGTTCTGGCACCCTGTTTGTTTCTCCTTCTGTTTCTGATGCTGAACTGTTATCCAATATTTCCAGATGTCGACTCACATGTCGATCTTCAGGTTCTGGAACTCTGATGGTGTGACTGGCATGTACCCAGTGTTTCACTCCTGCACACTTGACTGCAGTGGTCGTCACCAGGATCACTTGTCGTGGTTCGTCCCAGCGAGGAACCAAACAGTTTCTTCTCCGGTGGACTTTTATACGGACCCAATCTCCTGGATTCAAGTCGTGAGCTGGTTTTCTTTCAAGAGTGGTCGCATCCGGTCCAACCTGATGAAACACAGAACGCACCACATCAGCCAATCCTTTGCAATAATCCAGCACTAGATCATCAGTTATAGTCAGTAGTTTGTTGACAGGTACTTGTGCTTGTCTCATGGCTCGTCCCATAATTATTTCATGGGGACTGAGTCCAGTTTTCCTTTCCGGAATACTTCTGATTGTCATTAGGACTAATGGCAATGCATCTGGCCATTTGAGTCCTGTAGCTTGACACATTTTTCCTAACCTGTTCTTGATTGTTCCATTTACTTGTTCTACGATTCCAGAAGCCTCTGGTCTGTATGCACAATGCAGTTTCTGTTTAATACTAAGTGCTTCACAAATCAGTTTAACTAATTCATTTTGGAAGTGCGTTCCTCTATCTGTTTCAATCGTGACTGGAAAACCATACCTCGGAATGAATTCTCGCAGCATAAGTTTTGCTACTGTAATACCATCATTCCTTCTTGTTGGGTATGCCTCCACCCAACGGGAAAACAAACAGACGACCACTAGGACATACCTTAATCTGTTGCAAGGTGGCATTTCAATAAAATCCATTTGCATTCTAGTGAAAGGACCTCCTTCTCGTCCTATTGTTCCTAGACTCACTACTGTCTTCCTTCCTGGATTTAACTGTTGACAAATAAGACATCTCTGACAAAGACTCTCAGCTATGGCTCTGAATTTTGGATTATACCATGTTTGTCTAAAAAGTCTGATCATTGAATCTCTCCCAATATGGGCTTGTCCATGGTACATCCGTGCCATGTCAGAAATCATGCTATCAGGCATAACTGGTCTCTCATCTCTGTAAACCCAAACATCATTTTCTTCATGTTTTCTACATCCTGCTTTTATCCATGTATCTTTTTCCTCATCCTCTGCAGCTTCTTGTAACTGTCTCACCTCATCCCATGTCTCAATAGAGTTAGTAAAAAGCAAAGGACAAGAAATATGCTCTCTTTCCCGACATTTGTTTAAAGAAACCACATTCTTTGCACAGTACTGTGCCATTTCGTCAGCATATTTATTACCAACAGTTATGTAGTCTTCCCCATTTTTATGGGCATTGCACTTCACAACAGCAATCTGTTTAGGCAGCTGTATCGCCTCAAGCAGCTTTTTCACAAAATCTCCATTTCTAATGGGCGTTCCTGCAGACGTCAAGAAACCCCTTTGTGACCAAATCTGACCAAAGTCATGCACAACCCCAAAGCCGTACTGGCTATCTGTCACAATCGTAACCCGTACATTTCTTCCCAACTTGCATGCTTGAATCAGAGCTACTAATTCTGCGACTTGGGCAGACCGTACACCTTTCAGACAAGATGCTTCCATTACAGTTGCTACTGTGCAAACTGCATATGCTGCACTTAGAACTCCATCACTCGTTCTCAAACATGAGCCATCCACAAACAGAATATAATCTGATTCTTTCAAAGGCTCATCTCGTATGTCAGACCTTGGTTTTGTACAGTATTCAAGCACATTCAGACAATCGTGATCTACTTCATCCATTTCAATCACACTCTCTTCATCTGGCAATGATGTCGAAGGATTCACATTCATACATCTGTCAATGGTCACATTATCTGCACTCAAAATTACCTTTTCATACCTAGTCAGCCGACTATGTGTCATGTATTGGGTTTTTGTTCTTGTCAAGAGAATTTCCACAGAATGGAGAACATATACTCTCAGTGGATACCCCATCACTATGCCTTCACTCTGTTCCAGACTCACACAAGTAGCAGCAACTGCTTTCAAACATCCAGGCAACGCTTTCGCTACAGGGTCTAAAACAGCTGAAAAATATGCAATTGGTCTTTTCATAGTTCCATGTCTCTGTACCAAAACTGAAAATGCACATCCATCTCTTTCACTGCAATACAGCTCAAAATCTTTCTCATAGTCAGGCATTCCTAATGCTGGAGCCTCACACAATTTCTTTTTCAACTCTCTGAATGCTTTCATTTCTTCATCATTCATTTCAAAAGGATCTTTAACATCCTTCTTTGTCAGTTTCTGCAATGGTTTAGCAATCAGTGAAAAACCGCTTATCCATTGTCGACAATATCCAACCATTCCCAAAAACATTCTTACCTCTCTTTGTGTCATTGGAGCTCTCATTCCTTGAATCATTTTTATTCTTTCAGTCATTACCTTTCGCACTCCTTTCTCAATTTTATGCCCTAAATACTGGACTTCTTGTTGACAAAACTGCAATTTTGAAGGGGACACTTTATGTCCTCTTTTTGCTAAATGATTCAGCAAAGCAATTGTATCATTGACACATGCTTCTTTCGTTTTTGATGCCACCAGTAGGTCATCAATATACTGAACCATTACTGACTTTTCTGGCATTCTTAAATCTTCCATTGATTTCTTTAAAATCTGATTAAAGATTGAGGGACTTTCTGTGTACCCTTGAGGAATTAGGCACCATGCCAAAATACGCTCTCCAAACCTAAACGCAAATAATGGCTGGCTATCTGGATGCAGTGGAATAGAGAAAAATGCATGACATACATCAATTACTGTGTACCATTCTGCTTCACGTGGAATCTGGTATAGAATCACAGCAGGGTTCGGTACTATCAGGCAACAAGGCACAACAATTTTGTTTACCTTTCTCAAATCCTGTACAATTCTATATGTTCCGTTTGGCTTTTTCAGTTCCATTATTGGCGAATTACATGGACTGCTCATGATTTCTTTTAAAATCCCTTGTTCAATCATTTTAGTTATTACTGGCGTTATTCCTTCAATTATTTCTGGAGTCAATTTATACTGGGGCGTATTTGGGTAACTCGTTCCCTCTTTCACTGTTATTTTAACGGGATCTACTCCTTTCATTAATCCTACATCTTCTCCTGTAAAGTCCCACACTTCTTCTTTCACTGTCTTTTTCAATTCAATTGGGATTTTCTCTGCATCAAATACAGAAAACAAACCATTTACTTCTGGTTCTAAATTCACCATTGTCATTTTATACATCACATCCTCATCTGGAGTCTGAAATGCAATTCCGTCTGGGGTACAATAGATAGTGCAGTTCATCTTGCACAATAAATCGCGTCCTAATAGGTTCACGGGACTACAATCGCATACCACAAATCGGTGCATTTCGCTAAATGGACCAATTCTTACCTTTACTAATTTAGTAAGAGGCGTTTTAATTTGCTGATTCGAAACTCCAACTACTTGGATATGTTCACCTGAGAGAGGAAGGTTTGGAATTTCCACTGACCTAACAGTAGAACGGGTAGCTCCAGTGTCAACAAGGAATGTTACATTTGCACCATTCACTTCTCCATCCACAAATGGACCAGACTGATCTACCTCTAGAGTTGCGCCAAGCACGCACTCTTCCCCCTCTCCTAGGCACCGTCAGGAACTTTCATCCGTGTCATCCTCATCCTGTCGTAACCAATATTGAGAAATTGCAGCTGCACGCGGCAACTGTGTTACCTGTTCTCCTCCGTAGAATCCTGTTTCTGCACTGTATTTCTGTTGGTTAACACTCTTGGGAAGTGGTGGTTGTGGCACCTGACCTTGTTGAGTAACTACCTCACTCTGCACCTGTGAATTTAATGATTGATTTTCCACATTAGGTTTTGGAGGAAATTTACACTCGTTTCTCCAATGTCCTAGCTTTCCGCAGTTGTGGCATGGCCACTTTTTCTTTGCCTCATCTATACTCATTTGTCCTTTTCCTTTACCTATATTAGGTCGGGATTTAACCTGTCCTGTTTCACTACCAGTATTACTCAATTGAGCTTCTTGCTTCTCTGCAACTTTCACCTGTGCCCACATGGCCTTTTCTTTCAATTTACGCTGTTTACTCTCAATTTCATCACTGCAATACTTAGCATATCTCAAAACCTCATCCACTGTGCTATTCTGCCAACCAATCAAGTGCTGCTTAATCATTTCACTTATCTCTGGTTTCAATCCATACACAAACCTATATACAAAATGACTCATATCCTTCTCATTCAGTGTCTCATAACCACTATACTGTTTGAAAACCAACAACAATCTCTCGTAGTACGCATGCACTGATTCTTTACTTTCCTGCGTTGTTCTGTCTATTTTTACCCAATCTGTTTCTTTTGGTGGAATTTTATTCTTCAAAAAGGTAACTACTTGGTCGTACTTCCTCATCACTTCTGGACCTGGCGCTCCTGTTTTAGCGTCCCTTGGATATTCTACAGTTGGCCAATCAATAGTAATCTTACATTCTGTCCACAAATCAGCTGGAACTACTATATCAAACAATCCATCCAGATCTATCCACAGCACTTTTGACACCTTAACAAATCTTTCCACTTGTCTGTACCATTCTACTGGTTTCTCTCTCAATATTGGGAAGTCATTTGTAAATGACAGTATATCCTGTCTGGTCCATGGAACATTCACATAACTACCACCTGGAGTTTCTCTCATCGGGTACTCCCTAACAACTGGTTCCCTATCTGTCACTGCAAAAGCCAAAGATGCTTTATCTGTTGTTTTCTCATTCCTTTTTGACCATCTATTTCTCCATCTATCCACATCACCCCATTTTCTCAATAAAACAATTAACTCTTTTATTTGGGTCAGTCTTCCTGATGTGTTCAAATTCTCTATGTCTTTCTCACAAAAATCTACTCTGTATGGTTTCTGCAACGTTCTCACTTTTACAAATTCCACTCCTAGTTCACTTGCTGTCTCTTCCAATTTGTCATGTAAATTTCTAGCTCTCCAAGTAAGACTTTTGCACAAAAACATAATCTCATCATCGTGATAATTTTTTAATTTTTCTGTACCAATGGTTCCCAAAATCAATTCTTCCATGTCTATTTTCAACCTAATTACATCTAATGGTTTTTCTTCTGGTTCTTTTGTTTTTAGCGCTTTCATCCATTCATTTAACTCATCTGGAGTTGGACCTACAGGCGTACTATTTAATTCTATCCAATTGCTACTTCTTTCTGGTGTTCCTGATGCGGACTCCGTCACCATAGGCATTCTCCTAATCTCATTCTCATTTAACGTCAAATTTGTAGGTGGGCTTGGTCTATAGATACTAGCCAAATTGTGTGCACCTTCATTATTCAGCTCCATTCCTTCTCTTTTTCTTTGCAAATGTGAATTCATGGGAATCACTAAAGAATGTTCATTCATTTTCTGTTTCTCAAAAATTGGCATTACTGGACCTATCGTTACTGGTACAGTTACAGCTTCCATATTCTTTGTCAGTTCTCTTATTTTCTCAGTCAATTCTTTTGTCGTTTTTGCTAATTCAGTTGCATTGTCACTTTCTATCTCTTCATTTTGTGAAGTTTTTAATTGATCTTGTGACCTATTTGTCTCATCTCTTCGTTCAGGTTTTTTATTCCTCCCAGTTTCCATTGGCGGTGCATTAGGTGTCACCACCGCAGAAGTCTGTTGGTATGGAGGTGGGTTTCTGTTTAAAATATCTTCCAGCAATTCGTCATCTGTTTCACTACCACCATACACATACTTTTCTACCACTACATGTTTCTTTTTCTCGGTACACTTTCTCTTTGCTTCTTCCTCAACTGTAAAAGCTGGAAACAAACCTCCTGTCATGTTAGCATATCTCCAACGCTTTACTCTGTCCTCATGATTTACTCCCCATAACCTTCCAGGCAAAAACTCATGATTCTTTAATCCTCTGGATCTCTCTCGCTCATACATCTCATCTTCCCATTCCGTTAAAGCTTCAAACTGGGTCGGTCTAGGTCTAGGTTCTAACATTACCATCTTTTCTCTCAAGTTCCGTAGTACAGCTACATTAAATGAACCATTCTCAGGGAAAGCCAATGCTCCATCATTCTTGGTGTATTTTGTCCAATTTTCTAACCATATGCATGTATGATATCCATATTTCAGCATCATATGTGAAGCTGGTGATTTCGGCGGAGGAATTATTTGTCCCTCTCTAGTCACTACCTTTTGGTCTTTCTTAAAGAAGTTCTTAACTTTCGACATCCATGACGTTTTCTCTCTACCATACTCATAGTACGACATGATTCACAACCTTTTTCTCCTTAAATGATCCGCAATTCAACACTGTTCTCTATGCGTTATTTCAACCAATACTAGCGCGACTCACACTAACACTCCAATCGCAAACTTCCACGTCACTAGGTTATTCGACCAATCCTAGCGCGACTCACACCAAAGCTCCAATTAGAGCGATTTCTGTCTACGGCGCACTGTCCAATCCCAGCGCGACTCTTGTCTACGTCATGTCTGCTCTTGAACCCTCCTTTACAAAATTTATCGGCAATTTCTTTTTCAACAATTCTTTGTTAGTTACAACATTTAAAACACATTTCCATTGTCTGAGTCGCTAAACCGAAAAGATAGCTTTGACCATTTACACAAGAATTCTGTATTTTCCAGTAGGCAGCGCTTACCTCTACCCTACCACAGAATTTTCAGTTTCGCCGATAAAGTAGCACTTCCCTCTACCTTACCCTTCTTTCAAGCAACCAGTAAACCCGTTTCTCTGGGGATAAAGCACATGTGGAGACTATACTGCTCCTGAGAATTAAGGCCAGAGTTTCACAAGAAAACCGATCACTATTTCACTTTCACACCTTTTATACACAAAATGTCCCTATTATAACACAACCTGTGTTATTACCAAAAATGAACTCAGACAGTGTACAATTCCATGTGACTTCTCTTGCCACACGTGTTCCACTTCCTACTTCCCAGAAGCGTGAAAACTTACATATAACATAACGCGACTCAACAAAAAGTGTTAGACATGAACTTATCAATAATCAATAATCAATAATCACCAAACTAATCTATAGTAACCATCACTCTGCTACCAAGAAATCTGATCCAGCGCTAACAATAAAAATAATTCTCCTATTATGCTTTGGTCATCCAGGTGCAACTATTCCTCTAACACACACACACTATATCCATATGACGGTGGGGCCCATAACACCGCATATACATTCACTTACTCATTTATTCCCTGGATTTCCTCCGTCATTAACCTAGGAGAAAAACGATTCGCTGGAAGGAGACGGGATACCTCTTTTATCATGTCATAATATTTCTCATTTGCTTTTAAGGTATTCCGCTCATTGGTCGATGGACCAACTAGTAGGAATCAGTTGATGGTGATTAAGACCAGCTCAATCACAATAAACTCTTTAACATTTCATTTTAATCATTGAGCTAAAGAATCACTGAGTCATTTGTTTAAAGAATAATAAAGTTTATATAAAGTTTTGAATGCAGGAAATGAGGTTAAGCTTATTATTCAGATCATTACATTTATCATCAATATAAGAATAATTTGAAATTGCAATGCATATTTATTAGACGGAAAAATAAGGTTATCATAATAAGAACTCTATAGATCAATCTATCTATCTATCTGGGGAAAGTCTAATAATTCTAATAAAAATCTATCAGGAAAAGTTCTCCTAAAGCAGCATCTTTATACTCAACTGGAAAAGAAAAATAGCAGCAGCAGCATCAGCTCGTCAGCATCAGCAACCGCAACTTCACCCATCTACAGCATCTAACTTCTCCAGCATCTACCTCACGCAGCATCTAACTCCCGCAGCATCTCCCGCAGCATTCTAACAGCATTCTAACCCCTCCCACCAAGAGTAGGTCTTGTTATACCCTAATTCTAGCTTACAGCATAAAATGTTTCTTCTTCATGGCGTGATTCTTTCTCATTGGTCAAAACTCAGGCCCATATACATTTTAATCAAACTTCCTGGTCTTAACCAGTTCCGTGTGGAATGTCCATGCAAGCATCGTTTCCCACAGTTTATGCATTTGCTCATCCGTTTCGATCAGTCCAAATTGTATCTTTTTCTGTTACATTTTCTGTTAAACAGTTCCGTCTATTGATTCAGTCGGACTTCTCACGCTTCTTGCTGATCATCTTGGCACACATCTGCTCAGAAAGGTCACAACAGCCTTGACCATACTTCCATCTTAGCCTCTCAGCATCAGCACGTGATCATCCCTTTTCCACAGCCTCTCTCCTCTATCACATGGTCCCCCGCTCATGCGTACTCTAGCAACTGGCGGCCATTTTATATTGCTGCTCGACAGGCCTAAGCGCACTATTTTCAAAGATAAACAAAATATTGTTAAAACAAAGAAATATAAACCCTTTCGTTTCCCTCCCGTCTTTCTACATACTCCAATTAGGTATTACCTAGCAAAAAGCAACATATAAAGCTGTCCCTTACTTACCATCGCTTTATTTTGCAACCACACGTTTTATTTAAAAGCACAGATCATGCGTTTATTATTGAATTAGTACGCAAATATTATGTTATGTTAGACACGTAAACAATTATAAGTTAATTAATTTGCACACGGAATAGCGTGTTACCTTTAACCCTTAACATGTAACATACATTGTTGGTTATTTTCTTAAACGAACATGTTTATTAATTATTTTACGAAAATATTAGGAGGTTTACATTTTTTCATTTACCCTGCTCCATCAAAAGCAGGGGCCGATGAGTTTGGGGGCCATACTTAACATAAAATTATAGATGGGTAAAAAGTGAATTATGGGGATGCTGTTTACCTCAGGTTCTGAGAAACATCGTAGACAACTCGAGCTTCACTCTCTTTGTCTATCTGATGTCACTCAGAACCCCTCAGTGAAAAATATCCCAATAATTCACTGTTACTCTTCTATATTTTTTTTTTCAAATGGGAATTTCGGCTGCAGAAGGCAGTCAAAATTTCCATGTGAAATACCGAATGAAAACATGTTAACCATCTATAAATAAATATATATATATATATATATGTCACATTTAAGAAAGTATGATGTTATGTTACTGTCTCCTAGTCTTTCCATATGAGCTCATTGACTGAAGGGTAATCTGCATACTAGGATCAGTGAAACTTTAGTTTTATAGTCTTCAATTAACAGGTTTGTTGGCATAGCGTGTGCTATGGTGTCAATTGTATAAGAAGCTCTGTGGCCACTGGCCTTGGAAGTGGGGTCGATGATAGTGACCAATTCTGGCAGTCCACCAAGGATAGTATTTCGTAAAGGAAATCTACCTACCATTTATTGCAATCTTTTTCAGGTACTGGCAGAGGTGGGGAAGAAACATTTACAAGCTGGGTACATCTTACATCTGTGTGTACATTCCATTTTATGAAAAAACACTTCTGGTTAATGAGTGTCACCATCCCGGCTGCACAACCTGCCCAGGTAGACTAGGGTATTTGGCTGCGTAGGCCAGTGGGTTAGTTAATGTGTTCACTTCAGAATTGTGCCTAACCTGCAAGAGCCAAGTTCGAGTCACAGTGAGGCTGCGTGGGCATTTTAATTTCCAACAGGGCTTTTTTTCCCCTTTCAGTGACATTGTACACAAGACACTTTTCAAATCTCTCCTGCAGGAGTCACGCTCCTACCTCTGTGAATGTACTTGCTGGTCGCTAGCACCATAGGGAATATCTCTGAAAAACTTGCAGGCGTTTGTTGCTCGGTAGAGAGCCATGGCTTTGTTCTCTGTGAGAAAAATGTATAGGCGTATAATGATTGTAACATTACTGTAATCTTCATGTTTTTAATTCAAACATTGCACGTTTTCCCAAAATCTAAAACTCATCACCTTGGATTTTTGGATTGCTTTACTGGTGGTGACAGTGAATATTTCTTCTGGATAGGATAGTATGAAAGGGGAAATGAATAGGTATTTTAGTCTTTTTCTAGTGTCTAATGGTTCTGATGAAAGGCATGTTACTAAGGGAAAGACTTTGCTAGAGAATGCTGATTTTTTTTCTAAATGTATTCTCTGTTAGGTTTTATTGGTAGGATTGGTGGTGTTAGAAGCTAGTAGGGATATTGTATGTCTATTCTACAGTCCAGTATTTTTGGGCTAAACTACATGCTCAATATGACAATTTTTGTAAATGTTCCATTTCTTCACATATTGCTCTGTGGTTCAACCGGTGAATGCCGAAGGTTTACAAATGTGTTCACGCACAAGAGTTCTAACTTCACAATTCCAAGAATTTGACACAGCCTCTTCTAGCTCTGATCCAGCAATAGATTTACATAAAATGAGCAACCGGCCATAGCTAGGCATTGGATGCATTTCTACATTTTCGGAATTGCTCTATTATGAAGAATGTTTTTTTAAATAAATCTTTATTAATTTTCCATTTTCACTTTTCACAGTATAATTTCCACATTATACTTCATTTTGTTCAGCACAGCAGTGCTGTTTGGATTGTCGTGGATATTTTGAATAGGAAAAGTAAGAAAAAGTATAACATTAACTTGGGTCGATACATTTTCATTCTTGGCAGTCATGCATCTCCGTTTCACTGCAGTTCTCATTTGCTAGTGTGGTTTAATAATGTTACATCTTAATGGGGTAATTTTCTATCTAGTGAGAGTCCTCTAATTACGTGGGCTTTAAATTCACATAGGTTTGCCCAGTAGTATAATGTCGATTGTAGATTATATTTATTTAAGAAGCTTGTAGAGCGCGCAGCTACCCCAGAGGGTCTCCCGGCGCTATCGACGGACAGTAGCATAGCATAGCAAGAGGAATATCTAAGCAGGCGGGGATTAATCAGGGCTGCTAAAAAGTAAAGTTTTTAAGTTTTTACGAAACTGAAGCAGTGAGTTACAGGATCTGAGAGCGAACGGCAGAGAATTCCAGAGTTTAGTGCCCAACACGGAAAGGAGCGCCCCTTAAGACGAGCTCTGAGAAACCTGGGCACTGAAAACAGAGCAAGGCTGGCTGATCTCAGGGCACGGGTGGGGACATATGGAGACACCAGGGCTTGAATATAAGAAGGAGCAAGACCGTGTCTAGTACGAAACATATAACACAAGGCCTTGAACTTAATCCGTTTGTCAACTCTCAGCCGGTGCAGTCTTTGCAGCAAGGGAGAGGCGGGAGAAAAACTCGGCAGCCGAAAGAAAAGGCGGGCAGCCGCGTTTTGGATGATCTGCAGGTGACAAATCAAGGTTTTGTCAGCACCCAGATATAAAATATTCCCATAATTCAATCTGGAAGTGACCAGAGCTTGAAGCACTGTTCTCTGTGAATTTAGGGGAATCAGCCAGAGTATTTTCTTAAGCCATTTCAGAATGAAAAAACAGGAGGTAGTAAGCTTAGAGACCTGTGGTGTCAGGGAATTTTTTTATCGATAATGAAACTGAGATTCTTGACTTTGTCCACCGGAGCAGGCAAAGGCCCCAATGAGGCAGGCCAATGGTTGACTCCCCAGAGATCAGGGTTATTTCCCAGGATCAGGACTTCGGTTTTATCGCCATTGAGTTTGAGGGCGTTTCTGTTTATCCAGAGTGCGACATTGGCCAAGCCTTGCCTGAGAGGGGAAGGGTCTTTGTTTCGAGCATCAGATAGTGAAAAAATAATCTGAGAATCATCTGCATACGAGAACACGATGCGACCAGATTCTTCAATCACATCCATCAAGGGACGTAGGTAGATATTAAACAACAGAGGGCTCAAAATGGACCCCTGCGGAACCCCGAGGTCAATGTAAGAGTAGTAGAAGTGTTGTTAGCTGAAAAGACCAGAAAAGTTTGAGCCTTCAGAAAGGAGGATAACCACTTCAAGGCAGTGTCGGCAATGCCTAAAGCCTCCAGTCTATCCAAGAGAATAGAGTGTGAGACCGTATCGAAGGCCGCACTTAAATCTAAGAGGATAAGGGTGGCTGTCCCACCAGAGTTGAGTTCTTGCCTCAGAAATTCAGTGACTCCAAGTAGGGCGGATTCGGTGCTGAAACCCGCCCTAAACCCAGACTGGGAAGGGTGCAGCACGTTGGAGGTGGTCACGAAGGAGGAGAGGTGAGTATTAACATGTTTTTCCAAAATTTTGGAGAAAACCGAAAGAAGTGAAATTGGCCTGAAGTTGGACCAGCACTGAGGGTCAAGCTCCTTCTTCTTGAGCACAGGGAGTATCAAGGCATGCTTCCAGTTCTGAGGTACCACACCTGTGACCAAGGAGGAATTCAGGAGGTCTAACACTACCCTGAGGGCTGCCTCTTCAAGTAGGCTAACTTTTGATGGTGGAAGGGGGTCGAGCGGGGAGCCGGACTTAATGGTAGCCAATAAGGTTTGCAATCGTTCAAGGTCCAAAAAGGCCACACATTAATTCTCAAAGATGTGTCCGACTTCACCATATGCTGACCATCTCCGAGATGAGGAACTTATGGACCAGGTTGTTGAACATCCAGGGAAGGGGTCGCAAGCATAGAAGCACCAGCTTCTAATTGCCGGTGAATTGTCTTGACTTTGTTTAGAAAAACGAGGCAAGATCGTCATACTGTTGATGGGAAAGGGAGGGGGGCGGTGTAAATGAGCGAGCTGCAGACAAATCCTTTACTACTTTAAACAACATTTTTTGACAGTTGTGAGCATTAGACATCACTTCAGTATAGTAAACTGCCCTGTGCAGCTTTGCAGGAGGAATGGTATTTTTTCAAAGCCGACACGTAAACAGCCTTAGCCACAGGTGCATAGTGCTTCCTCCAGACCCTTTCCAAAGCTTTACAAGCCTTTTTTCCTAAGCGGAGGTTGTCATTAAACCAGGGTACAGAGGCCACACTCTGCCCTGTAATTTAGATGATCGAGGCAGAATTGAAACCGTGGCACGTTCGAGCCAATGGTGTACAGTGATTTGGTCAGTATCCGGTCTAGAAGATACGCTTTCCTACCCACAGCAGGGACCCAGTATCCCATCTCCACATGTGAACATCATGTTCTGTGCCTGAAGAGTCTCATTGTGTTTGTAGCTGTTGTGTGTGTGTCCCAAGAGGTCTTACTATTTGAGTTTTTTGATCATTTTTGAAGTTATATGCCCCATCTGTGAGCATCGTGCATCTTCCTTGCCTGCATTGCTGCACAGATATTGCTTCTAATTCTGCCTCTGGAAATTTGTCCAGTTCAGGTAGTCAGGTTTTGACAATGAGGCCCATGTGGGATTTCTGAATCATTCCTGTCAATAAGTTGCCCAATAACCTGACTAAATCAACAAATCTATTCTCCAGTGTTTTCTTTCTAGAGCTTGGCATCAGGCCCAGAAAACACACTCCAGGTTTACAAATTCTCCTCTAGCCCATCAGTAATGACAAAGCATCCGTTTCCCCTGTTAATTGTTCTCTCACTATTCTGCAGTCCCAAATCATTTAATAAAAATGACATCTTCCAATCCACATCTGTTAATTTCATACCAGTTGCTCCAGACCACTTTGTTTTCTGGTTGTTCAGTTGTGCTTCGGGTTTTCCTATCATGTTTGACCACATGAGGAATCTAGTTTCCTAATTTCAGTATCCCTCAGCAATATTGTTAGTACCCCTTCTGATGCTGGTTCTTGTATCTCTCTGCCCCAAGTTAGTCTTGCTGCACTCCAATTGAAATAAATAACCCCATCCAAAAAACATATTTTAATCTAAGAAAGTGAAATTGTTTAGTCTGCCTGACTCGTATAAATTCTCCACAGAGAAAATACTAGCCATTTTCCAGACATCAATGATAGTTTTAGGCATAGGAGCCAACTTCCAAATTTCTGCAGAGCGACAGAGCCAAAAGACACAACCTTAAAACGCATAGCATAAGCAGAGCTGACACCTACAGAGGAGCTTGTATATGTATCACTGGGGAAGCCACTGCACACACAGAAAACAGATGGTTGAAGACCTCAAGCATTACACCACAGTTCCCACAGCACCTACACAGCGGTTCATAGTCAAAAGTGACACAAAGCTACATATTCCCTGTAGCATTTTTGAGTGTATAAAGTGATACTGTTTTAGTACAACTTTATGTCCTCCTAAATAATATTCACTCACCTCGACGGCTTTAGGTCCCAACTTTCACCCAATTGAAGTCATTTGGATTTACCCTCGGCACCAACCTCACCCTCACGAAGCACATTGCCAAGAAAACAAACAAAAGACTAATTCTTGCCTATATAGTAATGCTAGATCACCATACCTTTATAATGATTTGGTGATGTAAAGAATGGTAATTCAAATTTGAAAATATATACTGCATCAAACATTGAGCCAATCAATAGTAAGGCAATGTTTTACCTCTAAGTAGATAAATCGAACAGGGTCTTTATCTAAATTGGTACGTCTATGACATTGTGGGTATAGCACCCTTAATGGCAAAAAGATATCAGAGCCACAGAAAGACTCAAAATGTTTGCAAAGCTCATGGATGTGTACCAAGAGAACTCCAGATTATTGCAAGAGAATTTCCAATACAGCAAAAAGCCGAGTCCCTAACTGGACCACCTAGTGCATGCCAACCAACCCTGTCAAGTGCACTGGATTTTGGAAATGTAGGTGCTTCATGACACTGCCTAAGGCATAAACTAAATAAATAATAGATATTATAGTAGGTGCCTCTAAACTCCCGAACTGCTGTAGCCACATTGCCTAACCTTCTATTGACTAATATTCTTTATTAGGTCATGGAAGTACATACCCCTGATCTTGACATTATTTCACTAAGCAGATCCTTTTGTGCTTTTACCATGGTAGCCTACATGATCTAGATGAGCGCAAAATTATAATTTTGACCACAAAGATTTGCTGTTGTGACAAGCTTTACTACTTTCAAGGGGGCAAAGTTTGTCACGTTTGGCAAACTTCCGCTGTGAGACAAATTTATTGCAACTTTTTTGCACGATAATTTTTGGACAAAATAGATTTTGCAGTGTTTTATTGAAGAAACAAAATTTTGGGACATTTTTAAATTTCTCAAACTTTGTGAAATGTGCAAAAAATGTTTTTTTCATTATGCTGTTGTCCAAAGTACACTCTGCAAATTTCTCATAACCCTATACAGAACAGGCTTTGAATAAATCTATTAAAAAAAACTATTTCAATGGAACACAATACTCCAAGACAGTTCAGTGGCAGCTAATAACAGTTTTAAAGCACCAATGTAATCTGAGGGACAAAAAATATATATGTATTGCTTCTCTTGTGCAAAAAAGGGCACAAAGTGCAAAAGTGTAAGTACATTCTATACCTGATGTGTTTCGGCTGGATGCCTGACCTTTAGCAAGGAAAACATAGATGCCATATTGGCCCAGTATGTATCGGTAGCTTGTGATATTAAAAAAAATATGTAAATAGATTTACTTTTCCTTGGCCCTTCGATTGAGACAGGTATCCTTTCGTTTATGAGTGAAGGTTACAATGTCACATCCACCATTGTTCTGCATGACATGTTTATTTCACAAGCATCGTTCTAGCCAGGTGGCAATGGCTGAACTTTGAAACATTGTTTAACTGGCATCATTACAGCCACTATTTGCTTGGAAGATATCTGTAAAGATTGTTTCAAAGCAGGGGGCGTGGCTTGACCGGCTGCAAGATTGCCGCACCTTAGGTGGGCTCCGCCAGCCAGGCACAAAATTCGACACGATCCTGCTGCCTAAAGCTTCCCCGGGAGGTGCATCCGCAATTCCAGTACTGCTGCCTTCCTGCTGCGTTGGTGACATCTTCCCCGGCCCCTAGGGGTGTACGGAGGTGCCAGGCCCGCACCGCGTGGGCTGCTGAGGCCCGGCTGCTGGAGAACGGCCGATGCTGGACGGCGCTGCCCCTGCTGGCCTGTGGTGATCGAACTGCTGCTGCGGTGACCCGGTGAGTGCGATCTGAGGCCTTGGGGTGCCGTGGCAGGGTAGGAGGTGCCCGCGCTGTACCACTGGACCCAGCGGGGGAAGGCGCCATTTCCGTAGCCTGATCGGGAGTGGTGTGCCCCCGCCTCGCGCCGCAGATTGGGCCCGGTGTGGGGAGCGGGGCGCCTCTCGCGTCTCCTCGCTGCGGTGGCCTGGGCCGGGGACGCGCTCGGGGGGCGCTCTGGTGTGCGTGGTCCACCTCCATCCCGGCGGCCTGGACTGTCGGCCGCGGCTTAGCGGGAGCGGCTGCCTGGACTGCCTTGGCTGCAGGGGGACCGTGCTGAGAGCTGCACGGCGGTGGCGCCGTTGCTGGCTGTGACCTCGTAAGGAGGAGGGCGGCCCGGGCGAGGCTGTCGATCCGCCCATCGTGTGCCAGCTTGCGGCCACTGCTGGCTGCTGGGGCTGCACCTTGGTGGACCGGACCCCCCCCATTCTGCCATTCACAAGGCGGTGTGAAGGACGCTTCAGCCGGCGGAGCTGGCCATCGGAGCTCTAATCTGGGAGGTACACCGGGAGCTCCAGATGCACACTGGGGACTGAGAGGGTGCCGTGGGCCCAGTTTTCCTGCTATATATCGCGCCGCGCGTCGGCGGCGGGGGCCCTGTTTGTTGAACTGCTGGCCGGGACGCTGGAGGCACTTACAGAGACATAGCCTGGGGTGAAGGGTGATACCGCAGTGTGGGAGCGGAGACTGACTGTGCTGTACGGAGTAGTCTGTGGCCATCCTCACACCGGAGCACTGGGACTCGGCTGGTCCCCCCTCATCGTGGTGCCCGATTCCTACCGCAAAAATAGCTGGTGGTGTTTCATGTCCAAGGCTGCTGTCGGGCGGCCACGGTGATACTGGGCCTCGTAGGGTCACTGCAATCGACACCTCTGTGTGCCTACCAGACCACGGAACAGCGACCAGCCCATTGGTCTCCCCAGGCTGGGGATAAGTGGGCCTGCACTGTGCGGCGACCTCTTAGCTCCCTGGTGCAATAAAGTTGACCTACAACAAACATGGGTAGATCTGACCCGAAACAGCCAAAGATAACATTTGACCAACACAGGTCGACACGACAGGACAGTGCTGGTCCGGAGAATAGCGATCAGACGGCCACAATGGAATTGCCCTCATCCCGCGACGATGACCTTAAGGCAATCATGTTGGACGTTAAGTCAACAGTAACGGGCATCGCGGCGCAACTGGACCAGCTCTCCGCCCGGCTGGACACCGTGAAGACACGGGTGGACGCCCACGACGGTCGTCTGCTACATATTGAGTCCAGGATGTCGGATGCGGAGGACGCTGCCACTCAGGACCATCAGAAGTTACTTCGCATGGATAAAGTCTTGGCGGTGATCCGTGAAAAACGAGGACTTGGAGGCGCGCTCCCATCGGAGCAACCTCCGCATTACCGGGGTCCCCGAGTCGACAAACACCGCACGTATGGAGGACTATGTGGAACAGCTGGTAAAGGAACTTTTCAGTGACGTGTTATCTGCGGTGTTTGTCGTCGAGCGGGTGCACCGATCTCTGGGCTCGCGCCCTGCTCCTGGATTGCCTCCTCGACCAATTATTGCCAAAATACTGAACTTTCGCGATCGGGACGCGATCCTTCGCGCGGCTAGAGACATGGGCAAGATAACACACCAGGGGAATGTACTCTCCTTTTTCCCGGACTATACCCTAACAGTGCAGGCGGCAAGGCGCGAATTCTTGCCGGCAAAACGCATCCTACAGAAACATGAGGTGTCCTACTCTCTGGCTTATCCGGCGAAACTGCGAGTGAAGCAGGGGGAAAAACTCTGATCTTTCCTGACCCTAAGGAGGCGCTTGCCTTCGCCAAGAAACTTGAGAAAACATTACGCTCCTCTCCGTCTGGTTCTCAGCGGGCGGACACCGATCACCTAAGCGACAATGATTGAACTCGCAATGAAAGGGGATGCTCAGCAACTGTGTGTTGGCAGCAGCTCTAATTTTGCCTGGCCACCCTGCGTAACTGCAGGGGTGTTCGCTGAGTCCCGCCATGCCCTCTAGGGATGATTCCCACTGTTTTCAATGTTTCCCCTTTTCCCAGTTGTGGGTTCCTGGGGTGGGGTGGGGGGTATCTCAGCCTCATTGGGGGTTGGAGTAGGTGCGGGGGAGGGGGTTTTTCTGGGGATGTGCGGCGGGAGGGGGGCTCATGAGGAGGCGATTGCTCCGCTAGCACTGACAGCGCAGTTGGGGCTGGACATGAGTGACGCGGTCCCTTTTCCGACTGTTCTCCTGGGAGGGTTTTTGACCAATGTTCAAAGGTGGGTATGCTGGGAGGGGGGATATGGGGTTCTCATGTTAATCAGTTTGTTTCTGATACTCAACGGTCCACTTGCATCACAGACTAGGGATTCATTCCTCGCTTGCGCATGGCGCGGGCACGGGGTTCACAACGGATCCGCCGATATGGGCTCACACCAGGATTCCCGGGTAGGGACAGGATATTGCGGCAGGCCCCATCAAAGGATTATCATGCGGGGGTTGATTCTCTGTGAGTCCCGCGACGCCTCTTTGGCTTTCAAGTACCATGACTGACACAATTTGCTGGACCTGGAACATCCGCGGCCTCAATGACTACCGAAAAGCCAGACTTATACATTCTCACTTGCAGCAACACAGAGTGGACATATGTCTCCTGCAGGAGACACACCTGGTTGCGGGGGCGGCAGCCAGGCTACGATCACGACATTGGGGGAAGTGCATTCATCATTTTACTCATCATATTCCCGAGGGGTGTCAATCCTGCTGCGCAGAGGCCTTCCATGGAAGACTGCTCAGGCGGTGACGGATCCCGAGGGCAGATACGTCATACTACATGGCACCATGCTTGCTCAGCCTATGACTATTGCAGCAATATACGGCCCAAACTCGGACGATCCTGACTTCTTTACAAGCATATTTCATCTTATCTCTTCTTTTGGCCCGGCGGCGGTCCTTTGGGGGGATTTTAACATCACACTCTCGGCAGCACTGGACAGGTCAGGGCCGCGTTCTCTCCATCCTCGTGCGGCCGGCGACGCTCCAATCTCTTATCGCAGAAAATGTGCTTTCAGATGCATGGCGTCATATGTGGCCTGGCGTAAAAGAGGGCACTTGCATTACTGGAGATCGGGGATGTTGGTCTCGTATCGATATGTGGCTCACCTCTCCGGATGTTTTGACCTGGATGACTGCGGCGACGCATAGGGCGCGCACCTTCTCGGACCACGCGCCGGTCCAGATTAGCATCCGCCTCCCGATGTCCGTGCCGCGGGCGTTCTCGTGGAGGCTTCCACCGAACGCTCTTCGGGATAGCGTCTTCTGTGCTGAAATCCACACAGCCATCACTAATTATTTTGATATAAATACAGGATCAGTGGAATCGCCAACGGTTCTGTGGGAAGGATTTAAAGTGACAATTCGAGGCGAGTGCATCTCTAAGCAGGCTAGCGTGCTCCGTTCCATTCGCACAACTCTGACTAAACTGGAGTCTGAGATACGTGCATTGGACACGTCTCAGCGTCTCACCCCACTCCAGATACCCTTGCACAACTTAGACGTAAACACACCGAATTTTCTGAGGAGGCCGAGAGAGAGCTGGCATTTTTGGGTCGGGAGGCTCGCGCCCGGCGATTTGGAGAGGGGGATAGGCTGGGTAAGACATTGTCTATAAACAATAGGAGAGAGAGGGAATTTTTAGAAGGAACACTCTTGATCCCCCAAATTGTAGTCTAAACAACAAAGAGTTTGCCTTCTCAAGAGAAGAGCTAGCGTGGAGAATCAAATTTGATTCTTATAAAGCCCTCACTCACCAACCTGGTTGGTGACATGCTTCATCATCGGGCCTCACCAGGAAGGTCGAATACCTCCCGATGTGCTTCAACGCCAGAATTACTGCGGAGCAGGTTAAAGTGACAAGTGCACGTGAATGTGAAGTGATTTAAAATGACTAGGCTGTATCCGAAAATGATTTTATTGCCGGTCAGTCAGGCACAAAATAAAAACAATGTGAGTGATGTTATCGCTGAAGAAATTGGTCAGCTAAATCTCACATAGTGAGATTTAGCTGACCAATTTCTTCAGCGATCACATCACTCACATTGTTTTTATTTTGTGCCTGACTGACCGGCTGAATAAAATCATTTTCGGATACAGCCTAGTCATTTTTAAATCACTTCACATTCACGTGCACTTGTCACTTTAACCTGCTCCGCAGTAATTCTGGCGTTGAAGCACATCGGGGAGGTATTCGACCTTCCTGGTGGGGCCCGATGATGAAGCATGTCACCAACCAGGTTGGTGAGTGAGGGCTTTATAAGAATCAAATTTGATTCTCCACGCTAGCTCTTCTCTTGAGAAGGCAAACTCTTTTGTTGTTTAGACTGGGTAAGACATTGGCCAATCTGCTGTGCGCGCCACAGGCAGCATCATATATTACGGCCCTTAGCGACGGTGGACCCGCCAGAGCCACTGATCCGGAGGAAATCAAGGGCAGAATTGTGGACTTTACTCCAAGCTCTATGCCGCTGGCCCCCACCCCCGCGAGGCCCTTGAACAATACTTTGAATCCATTGCGCTGGTCTGGCTGGAGGACCACCATCGGGAATTTCTGGACAAACCCTTTACGAATGAGGAACTCCTGGCTGCAATCAGTAGTCTGCCCGGGGAAAAGGCGCCAGGGCTCGATGGCTTGCCGGCCTCTTTTTATAAGACTTTCGCGACGTTGCTCGCGCCCCACCTCGCTGCCATGTATAACGAGTCCCTAGATGCGGGCCTCCTCCCTCAATCCCTACGTGAAGCAGCGATAACACTGCGGTTAAAACCTGACAAGCCAGCCGACCGATGTGATTCCTACCGCCCACTGTCACTTATTAATATAGACAATAAAATATTCGCAAAATTACTTGCCTCCCGCCTTCTTCTTCTTATGCCCACCATTGCTCTCCCGGATCAATCGGGTTTTATTCCTGGGCGGGCCACTTCCCATAATCTAAGGACCATTTTCTCGGTAATTCATCAGATTGATCCCGGCCTCCCCGCGGTAGCTGCCCTGCTTGACGCCACCAAGGCGTTTGATACTCTTGAATGGCCCTTCCTGTTTTTTCTCCTACCCCGTATTGGTTGTAGCCCCCTATTCGTCAAAAAGTATCTCTCCTATACACTCGCCCGACGGCCCGTATTAGGATAAATGGGCAGATAACAGATTCCATTAACATTGATCGCGGCACTCGCCAGGGGTGCCCACTATCCCCGTTATTATTTGCAATTGTTATGGAGCCGCTGGGCGCAAGACTCAGGCAACACCACACGCATAGGGGTATTAGCTTCTCAGCTCGGGCACTCCTAATATCCTTATATGCGGATGACGTCACCCTATACGTTCGACAACCGCAGGAGAATCTCAGCCCCATGGTGCGTGAGATCATTCGATTCGGCGGCCTATCGGGAATCCAGATCAACTGGAGTAAATCGGTGCTATTTCCGCTGACGGACGCGACGGCGCCCTTTGCTCCAGAATTCCCCTTCATATGGGCCTCTGGCCCCACTCGTTATCTGGGCGTATGGCTGAGCAGGGACGTCACTGAACTATGGAGCGCAAACTTTGGTCGCGCAGTTGAGTGGCTGGAATCGAAAATACCGGTCTGGAATCGGCTTCCATTGTCCTTGGCTAGGCGTATTGCGATTGTGAAGATGGTGGTGTTACCTAAATTCTTGTATCTGTTCCTTAATATCCCAATTCCTCTCACAGCACATTTCTTTCGTAAGCTCCGTTCTTCCATCATTTCGCTGGTCTGGGCGGGCAAGCAACCCAGAGTCGCATATGACATTCTTACTCTCCCTATGACCGCCGGGGGCTGGGAGCCCCAAACTTTAGGCTGTACGCCCTGTGCGCTCAAGCCAGCTTTCTGCATTTCTGGATACACCCGTCCCCCTTTCAGCCTCATGTGGCGGTAGAGTCAGACATTGCATCCCCATGGCCTTTGTCCACTGCTCTGTTCGCTCCGGCTAGCCGCCCGCGGTTGGAGGTTAACACGGTCGAGACGTTGCGTTGGGCGTGGTTGGAGCTGCGGCGTTTGTCCAACCTCCCGCTGCTGTCGGCGAATGCAATGCCAATCGTGCGACATCCGGCCTTCCCTCCTTTGCAGTCGACGGGAACGGGCAGGCACGCTTTGCGGCTTGGTATCAAGACGGTGGCTGACTTATATCCAGGTAATGTTTTTTATGATCTTCCCATCCCCTCCGGTCCTATGGACACGCTCTTATACTATCAGCTGCGCACCACATGTCGGGAGCTCCACGCTACATTTCCTCAGCCTCCCCCTCGATGCCAGCTCTTGAATATATATACACGTCTCAGACACAGCGCAAACTAGTGACTAAACTATATGCACTTACACTGACATCTACCTCCATTTCGACGGACAGGGCGCGTGCGGCCTGGGAGGTGGACCTTGGTGTGGACATTGCCCAGACTGATTGGCAATACTGTTGCAACCAGACGAAACGACTCTCACCCAACTACCGACTCCGGCTGATCCATTTTAAATATTTGCATAGGATGTACCGCACACCGACTCAACTTTTTAAAATAGGACTCATACCTGACGACAGATGCATGCGCTGCGCTGCCCCTTTGGCCGACTTTGTACACCTAGCATGGCTCTGCCCCTTGGTGTCACAGTTCTGGCGCGAGGTCTGTGGCGTGATATCAGACATTACATCTGCACCTGTGCAGCCGGACCCGCCGCTCTGCTTGCTGGGTTTTGTTAAACACTGCCCAGACATCTCCCGCCGACTGATAGCGATGCTGCTGGTCCTGGCCAGGTGCAGGGTAGCCATGTGTTGGGGTCGGAAACGTGCGCCCAAGTTAGATCACTGGCTGGAGGACGCTTCTAGATGCCAAACATTGCTCTCGGAATTCTGGGACCTGATGCCGGCACAATCACGCCCAGTGGACATATGGGGACCCTTAGTGGCGTATCTTGGCTCTCGGGTCCCTGCTGGAGATGGTGCTCCCACCGCAAATCCCACTGTTAACGAAAAATCCCCCTAACAACCCTCAGTAGATGTGCCAAGTCTCTATAATAGATGGGTCGAGTTCTAGGTGGGGAATGACAAATTGTAAAGGTGATGCACTCCGATGCGATCAGACAGGATGGCAGATGTGTACCCGAAACGTGACCGCGCTGTTGTGAGGGGTGGGGATTTAATGAGTATTGATAGACTGTGTTGATGCAAGTTGTACACTACCTGTGATGAAATTATCAATAAAGGTTTTTGAAACTTAAAAAAAAAAAGATTGTTTCAAAGCTGAATCTATACCCTTCTTCAGGGAAAGTGTGGGAATCTGCAACGCATGTTTGTCTGTGAAGCCGCAGTGACCATGAGGGCAGTCTTGTATTTGTGTCTTGGTGTGGTTTTATAGATACTGTGTGAAGAATGGGTGGTAAATATGGCTTTCGAAAAGTTGCCCATAGAAAACTGAGCACTTATTTGGGAATGTGAAAAGAATAATTCGGCACCTCCATGCCCAATAGCACAGTGTGTGGTTGCTTGCCTTTCAAGTGTCTAGTTGGGTCTAGGCAGCATAGGAATAATGACTTTGTTCTCACTTTGGGTACTTTTAGGGACTAATTTGGGTCTCAATTGTGATTCAGGCTGTCGCCATAAGGGACAGCGCTTTTTTCTGATTAAAACGTTTTATTGAGTTTTCATATAAATAAGTAAAGACCACCATAACCTAAGCAGGAAGTGGGATTACCCGTAATAACCAATATCAAAACACAAACATATAGTAGTACCATGCCTTTATTATCGTATTCAAACAAGTTACATACCTTTGGTTTTAGTGCGGAAGAAAGATTTTACAAGAGTAGTGATTGATGACTGATGTATGAATACAATGACAACAATCCAAAAAGCATGAGGATATATTAAGAACACACCTGAAAGATGCCTTAGTAGTCCCCAGAATAAAAGAGACAATAATAGCAACGAGAGGGGAGGGATGGTCGATAGAGGAGATGTGGAACAAAGCGGTGAGTGCAAAAAAGGGATGGAATAGTGTCAGGTAGACGAGGTAGCATACGTCACATACTAACGTATATTATGTATTCCGGGGAGGAGCCTATAGCAGTAGGCAAATTATAAACAAGAAGCCTCCTCCAAAAATCTTTCTAAAGGATGGCAAGTACTGTAGGATAACCTATTGGAAGTCTGCATGGATGTTGTGAGACATTTGTGTTATGGACATAGTCACTCATGCCCATCATTTGTGGAATGAGATATGATTGGCAGATTTTCAGTTCAATGGGATCTGTTTGACTGCAATGAATAACAGATGGTCAGGAAGGGCATACTCTCCTGGGGTGAGTTTGGGGGACATCGGGGCGCTAACTGACCTAGTATTACTAGAGAAAGTTTTATATGGTCTGTTGTTTAAAAATGCTGGAAAGGCACTCTGTGATTTTCAACCAGTAGGCTTTTATTAATCTACAGTTGAAGAACATATGTTCAAATTCCCCAGGTATCCTTTTTTACAATTCCAACAAGTGTTAGTGTCGCCTAAATGGACCATAGCTTGGCTACTCAAAGGCCAGTATGCTAAATGGATAGTGAAGAATTTCGACTGGGCATGAAAGGGCTTAAACTTATTTTGTGAGGTTTTTGGAGGATATGATGGTCCAGGTTTCTTCATCATGAGAATCCCTATTTAGCTTTTTGAAATTCTTTCACATTTGAGTGGGAGCAGAGACTTTATTTGGGCAAAATTGTTAGATTGTTTTTTATTTTATTTTTGGGTTTATATTTTGTGCATTAATAATGACAATTAATATGACTTTTCACATTTGATTCTGCATTTATAGGCTAAAATAATATGATTATAGTTTATACAAATTTCTGATGCTTTGAATTGTCTTTATTGATATGTTATAGTTATACCATATTTTCGGCTAAATGCTCTTTCTGTACAAAATGGATACCATCTCTGTCAAGCACTTCTGTCTTCTCCCCTGGGTGCAGCTTCTCCCCACAGACTCCCCAAAGAACAGTCAGAATGACCGATATTAGTTTATTCAACTATTGTGAATACAGTGCTTTCAATGAACTTTCTCTAGCTCCCTAGTCCTTTAATTCACATAAAGTTCCATTGTTTAATTGTTTGGAAGGTGCTATGTGTTGAGGCAATAACATGTATTTTTCTCTAAATTCTAATTTGCCAAAGTGCTCTTGTTTTTCACTCAGACCATGATGATTTTACAGTTTTACTAATTTGTTATGGAAGAATTGTGCATAAAACCCTCTGGATTTTTGGGGTGAGCCAGAAGACTTTTTTTTTCTACTAGAGATGGTGTCCGACTTTTTTTTCATTTTGTTGCTCATTTGGGGCTTAGAATAATTCTGATTTTCCATTCTTTGTATGATTTTGCATCTGAGAGTCTTTATGGCATTATCTTTGTATTGCTTATTTTTTAACTTTGTTATAAAACCCTTTAACATTTTATTTATCTAGAACTCAATTATTGAGTGTACCCTGTTAATATTACCTGTTTTACTCTGCTAATGGATGTTTTGAGGTTTTCCTAACCAAGGGCGTAGTTAACCACCTGCTACACCAGGATGTAGCCTTACGGCTATAGCGGTCGACTTTAAAGGTGGGGAACCGGGTTCGAATCTCTGCAACGACGCTCAACATCCTGTGATGCTGGGCAAATCACGTAATCTCCCCTTGCCTAACAAAAATGGATGTGTCCATCTGTAATGAAACTGGTGCCCATGTAAAGCGCTCTGATACCCGATTTCTCGGGTTTAGTTCGTGCTATATAAAAAACTCTAAAAAAAAGCAGGGGAATTACAGGAGCAGATTCATTTGTTTAATGACCCTTCTTAAATTTGATCTCAGCTTCCAGGACAACGCAAGTCAGAAGGAGAAATGGTGACAGAGAGAAAGAAAAAATATTAAAATAGCAACAAAACAATAAGATAGAGCCAAATGAAATGAGACAGCATAAAGTAAAGAAAGTAAAATGCAAATAATGAAAGAAGGAAGGAAAAAGAAGCATGAAGGAAAGAGGACACAAAAGGACACCGGAAATAAGGAAGAAGATGTAAAAGAAGGAAAAAGGCTGCAAATAAAGAGAGAAGGGTGGAAAGAAGAAAAGGAAGGATCGACGAAATAGATAAGTAAATCGAAAGGAGAGAAAGAAGGAAAGCAGAAAAATATATTGAAATAAAGAAGAAATGTGAGACAAAAGGATGGGCGACTGAAGGAAAAAAGAGAAAACATAATTCATTAAAGGAAGGAATACAGAAAGAAAAGATGCAAAGAAGGTGTGAAGGAACAATATGAGCATGAGAAGAATAAAGGAATATGAAGAAGGTTGGAAAGCTAAAAAGGTCAGATGAAATAAGAGAAGAATAGACAGAAGGAAAGAGAGATGGAAAGAAAGAATGAAATATGCATAAAAACAATGGAAACATGATGGAAAGAAAGAAGCATAAAAGGAAAGAAAGAAGATGGAAATAATGATTGACAGAAGTAAGTCTGTACTGGTAAATGTGTAGTTTTTGGCCAAATTCTTTTAAAATCTTATAGTAATATTTGTAATTTTTCACAAATTTCTGCAAATTTTCCCCAGAGACTATAATTCCTATCGCATTTCATAGGAAGAGTTTGGATCACTCATTTGCACATTTATTGCTATATATGGGTGCAAGTGTGGGGTATATTTTTTTGTCTGACTACTCCTATGGTCCTAACATGCAAATCAACCTGTGGGATAACCGGATGAGGTAAACTTTGTGGCTTCAAGGTTTCGGAGTGTCCAGATTTTGGGGTATGGTCTTGCTCCCACAAAATGACCTGCTGCTACACATTTCAAGCATAAAGAAGCTATATCCGGCTCACCGAGAGGTCCTATTTTAATAAACTTTGACTTTGTTACTATTTGCAGAGTAGTGTCATTTTTTAAAACTCTCAGTGCATCTAGGTGTTTCCTACACCCCATATTACGGCAAATCGGTCAAATCCATTTCCTTCTAAAATTGGCTTATGCCAGACAGAAAAATAAAATATGTACAAGGTTTTCTGTAGCGTCCAGAGTACATAAAGTGCAGTTAATTTCTTTGTTACCATTATTGCCCTATTTCCACCTTGATGTGAAAACTCTGATTTGGAGAGTATAAAAACGAAAATTCATGTACAGCGTTTTTGCCAAGTGGGGTTGGACAACATCTAAATTCTCTTTAAAACTTGGGTTCGGTTTAACAGTTCGGCTTAACAGTAAGAAATTGTGGGGTCAATTTTCCCAATCTAGGGCTTTGGTGAAGAGTATTCAGAATGTACTCCCACTATATGTGCTTTAGATGATTTTTTGAGTGTACCAGGTCAGAATATTGGTGGAACCAGGGGAATGTAATGTGACTGTCAAGTCCCAACAGTTCCCTTAGTCCCTCTCTATAGTGTACCAATTTCTGCTTGACCCATAGTCTTATCCAGTAGAACATAGGTCTCAAAATGGCTATATGCTCTATTCTTTTGATATCTATATCTAGATAAACCGGTATCAGAGTTGTAGACATGGGAAGGCATAATAACCTTCTTATGAACTTGTTCTCACTCAGTGTAAGCTGGTGGAGGTTGTGTACATCCCACAACTCAGCACCATATAGAGCTGCTGCTAGGGCCTTGTATTTGTAAACTTCAACGGCCGGGGAGATCACTTTGGATGTAGTGGCTTGATGCTTTTTAATGATAGTCATTGAACTGTGGGCGAAAACGGTTTTAGATTTGTTTATGTGTGGGACCCATGATAGTATAGATTCCAGCATTGTACCCATATCTCAAATTAGTTACGTGCTCTAGTTATTGCTGCCATACTGCAATGTTTTTCTTAAAGATCTTATTAGGGCTAATGGCCATGTATTTTATTTTACTGGAATTAATTTCTAGACTCCTAGCTGTGTAATACTCGTTAAAACTGTTGAGTAGCTTTTGTAAGCCCTTCGACATCTGTGACACCAGGATAGTATCAACTGCAAAGAGTAATGCAGGAACTGGGGCCCCACAAAGCTTTGGAGAATTGTGGTTACACTCCTGCAGATGCTTTACGACATCATTGACATATAGTGAAAACAGGATGGGTGCAAGCACACATCCCTGTCTTACTTTCCTTTTTATACGTATGGATTGCGAGAGTTCTCCATGTGGGCCCAGATGGATTTTGATGTAGTTATCCTGATGTAATCTAATTATCTGGGTTAATAGTTCATTGGGTACACCTTGGCTTTTTAGCGTGGCCCATAGAAGACCTCTCAGGACAAGGTCGAAAGTCACATTTAAATCAACAAATGTGACATACAGATGCCCTCCCCTCAACTTAATGTATTTCCAGAGGATACATAGTTGTCTGAAGACCTGATTGATTGTACTAACAGGTGTCCTCAAATGCTTGATAGGCTGTCAAGATGTTACTTTCGTCCATCTAATCGCTCAATTTATTCAAGACCTGTCTGGCATATATTTTTTGTAGCATGCCTATAAGACTTATTGGTCTGTAGTTGTCGGGTTCCTATCTGCTCCCTTTTCTCTACATTGGGACAATTTTGGCCCCTCTCCATGTTGAAGGGGCCAGGGCTCCCAAGGCCACTGCATTGTAAAGTAGATTGTCATAGGGTTCCCATATATCTTTATCATGCCTAAGTAAGTCCCCTGGGATTTTGTCCTGTCCTGGAGCTTTTCCCAGCTTAATGGCATCAATACCCCCCTGTTTCTTATAGTCTAAAGTGAGCTACATATTCTATGCCGCAATTTAAGTGGCCATTCAGTAGCCCTTGTGATTCTTGGGAATACTCAGCAGGCTCTGAGTAGAGCTCATAAAAATGTCGGGTTCAGGTATGAGGGTCTAGGTAGTGCTCCGTACGGGTGGATGCATCTTTGCTTCCATGTGCAACTATTTTCTAAAAGGTAATAGTATTTTTGCATTTTACTGCATGGATCAGATCGTTCCAATTAGCCTCTTCCCAGCTCCTTCCAGCAATAGCTAATGCTTTCTTGTAATTGGTCCTGGCCTCTCGCACAGCAGTTGCGCTTCTGGTCATTTGGGGGCATATTATCAAGAACGGCGTTAAAATTATCGCCGGTTTAGCGGCAGAAAACTGCCGCTAAAGCGGTGATAATGGGCTTGATAATATGCCCTGGAGAATTCAATAGAAGCCCATGTTCTGGTGTGAACATGGGCTTCTATTGGAATTCTCCAGGGCATATTATCAAGCCCATTATCGCCGCTTTAGCGGCAGTTTTCTGCCGCTAAACCGGCGATAATTTTAACGCCGTTCTTGATAATATGCCCCTTGGTCTTTTGGATGTTAAGTAGTAGCTCCTTGGCCACTTGGAAGTCTTTTTTATGCCAGGGATTGAATGAGGAATGCTTGATAAATCCTTGTCCTTCCTTTTGGAGGGGTAACTTGGTTAAGTATAATTTTAAATTTGTAACCAGGGAGCAATGGATTTCTATAATGGGAATTTCGGGAGCAGAGTAGTCTATAAATGGACGCATTATATCAGAAAACGTATTATAGATGTTAGCCAAAGTCTCTAAATTTATTCACTATTAACGGGCACTTAACTGACCTGCAGTTGTTTACAATGGTTGGTTGTATTAGAGATAGACCCCTTTCCAATGTCCGTGTCTCAGAAAAAAAACTTGACATCGCTAGCCTTGATGGGAAGTGATCCATATATTGCCTACTATCTATTTTAAAGTCTATTAGCCTCTCCCAGGTTGCTAGATTAAATAATATGTAATTGATCTTTGATCTAGTGTTGCCTCTTTTAAATGTAAATGAGCTGGGGCGGTCCGAGTCCATCCTACCGTTACATGCTCTCAGCCCATGTTCTAATGTAAGGTGTGTCAATTGCATGGTATTGAAGGGCCGGCCTCTAAAGGGGAGATGCCTCTTGATGTGTCCTCTTCCTCCAGGATCAGATCTATTCCACTTATTGGCTTGTTTGTGTAATTAAAATAAATCGCCACCTACAATAATCGTGCCTTTGGAGCTTATGCTGCTGAGAGCACTGTCCAGTTTTTCCACCACCAGAGACTCCACATTACTCTTTCTTGGCCTTACACACACATTGAACAGGTAAACTAGGGTTCCATTGAGTGTTCTTAAACGTACACCCAAAATATCTGTTGCGTCTATGGAAAGCACATCAACAGTGACGATTAGGGAAATTTCTATCCGTAATGCCAACCCTCTTGATGGTCTGTCATTCGATGAGGCAAATGCGTTGATATAAAAGGTTTTATAACCTAACTTGTATGGTGGTTCCCTTAGCTAGATTTCCTGGAAGAAGCAGAGATGGAACTGGTCAATATACTCTTGCCAATCTGGATCCATTAGCTTCTACCTTAACCCAGTCCTGCCATGCTCCAGGAAATCAGGTATGTACGGTCCAGCCTTAGGTCTCTCATGCTGTGGGGTACAGAATCTGGCCCTTTCCCCATTCCGGTGTTTGAATGATACATCCCAATTTTCTCCTCCATGGAGTGCCTGGCATTGGGCCCTTCTAGAACTCATGTCTGGGTTTTTGTTAAAAAATTAGCACGGGTTGTTGAATGGTTTTACAATGGGTACAGTAAATGGCCTGGTTTAATGAGTCAGTCTACTGTCTCAAGGTTTACCGTGTTGTGGCTATATGAAGGCAAATTAGGAAGGGTTACTGGATTCCCAAATGTATTACCATTAATTGGTCTGCTCAATGTGAACCTTATTGGTGAATTCAACAATGAACTAGATCTTAAGTCCATAGAGATCAGGCCATCAACTATGTTTTTAGTTCTAAAGACAAGGGTGATATTATCATTAGTCCACTGGGTACATGTTCGTCTTTAGCTAGGTCTGAGCACACAACCGATAAACATTGTCGGTTGTGCCTGATCCAGTAGATGACCTTGTTTTTAAGCGAGTCCTCATCCGCCTAGCTATCTTCCATTAATTTCGGGCTTTTATCATGAACACTCTGTGTACCCCCGCTCTGTTTGATTGTTCACTAGAGTGTTGTGAATTGTCGGGTGGAGACCCCTTCTGTACGGGCTGTTCTCTCTGTTTGCATTTGTTGCATGGGGTTATCTAAGGATATTAAGTGCTGGGAATCTCAGGGGGAGATATTGTTGGCATGTCCTTGGGACACCGTGACCCTCTAGCTCTACAGATCCTCTTTGTAGCCTACTTTGTCTAAGTGTCCTAGTGCCACACTCTAAATTACTCTTTCCCTGCCCGTTAGACAATCCAACAAAATTGGTATATAACTGGGGCGGAGGGTGGTCAATTATTTCTGGGGTAAAACAGATAGACCTAGTCCCTGTGAGCAGGGATTAAGTCCTCTGCAAGTGAGATGGTTCAGACTGCATAGGGCTCACCTCCCTGCCCTTGTTATACAAGTTTCCCCTTGAGCTTCAATCTGGGTCAGCAAAGATTTCACTAATCCTTTCAGTTCCACAACCTCTTTTGTTAAGGTGTCAATTTTCAAAGTTAGCTCCCTCACCATTGTGTCGGTATGATTGCACCACAGCATATTGGGGAATTCAGACTGTTCTATTACCAGGTGAAGTTTCTCTATTGATGAGGGCATGTGGGTGATGAGGCTGTGGGCTGGCAAGTTTGTGACAGTGGCTCTAGGTGCCTCCTTATGGGCCAAGGGTGAATATCTTTTAGAGCAAGTGACCCCCAAAACCATCTCCCTATCCCCCTTTTTCACTGACCCTATCAGCCCTTCCTTCTTTGTGGGGGTCTGACCGGATGCTTGAGTAGGGGCTGATAAAGTTAAATTACTGGCCTCTGGTGAGGGGGTGAAATTCCCTGGTCCTCACTAGAGTTTCCCAGGGCAGCTTTAGAGCTTGATTTATTTGTGCATTGCACCGCTCCTTGCTTTGTGTATGAAGAGGATATTTTCGAGGTTCGTGCACTAGCCAATTAACTCTTTTCGCCCAATATAGAATCAATCTCTTCAATTAGGTCATCTACCTCAGTCATTGTACAGTTGTTTCCTGCATTTCTCATTATTTTTGGGGTTTTCCCCTTGCCAGATGGTGCCTAGGATGCCCTGCGTTTCCCCATTCTGTCACCTGTTAGTGCTCACAATATTCCCCCAACATAGAGGTTTCAGATAAGCAAACTGATGATTAATCAACTAGGAGGCACAGAATCTGCCCACGTGAGATCTTAATAGCAGACGCTCCAACACAGTCTTTTTCTTAAATTGTGTTACTTTGACAATAAAGAGGACTAATATGAGTCATCAACCTTCAAGGGCAGCCGAGTCAATTTACACAGTAATTAAGTTGTGTAAGATCTTACATTGCTCTAAGGGGTTGTTGGGCCCCACAGGAGGTCTGGGTGACCCATAACGCAGGTAGGCGGCACTATGAGGATGGCAATAGGAGAGCTCTGCCCCTTCCTTGGTAGTGGTGCCTCACAGCTCAAGAGTCCTTGGGGCAAGAAGGCCCCCTTCTAATGAATTAAGTGATGCAGTGTCCTAACTTGTGTCAACTCAATACAGTAGAGTGCTACTAGTGAGCAGTTGTGACAAGTTCCAATAAACTGAGGTTACCTTACAGTCTTTTTGGCCAACAAACACTAGAAAGCCGTAGGAAACAAATGTGGGATCACACTGCTTCACCTCCCAGCAGGTTCGCCCCTAGGCATTATGGTAAATGCAGTTCGCCAAGTGTGTGTACTTGCAAAGTTTCTCGAGTGTTTCACCAGGTAGGTGCGGATTAGTGCTGGCCATCTCTATACACGTGTTTCTGGATTTTTATCTGTCGTCAGTAGAGATTAGGCATTTCAAATATTGGGGGTTGCTGAGCAGGCTGCCAAAATATTCTCGGTTCACAGTACCTCTCAAGGCGCGCAGGTGCCTCTCCACGAGCTCGTCAGCTCAAATGGCTTGAGGGAGCCTTTTAAACAGGAAACAAATGTGGGATCACACTGCTTCACCTCCCAGCAGGTTCACCCCTAGGCATTATGGTAAATGCAGTTCGCCAAGTGTGTGTACTTGCAAAGTTTCTCGAGTGTTTCACCAGGTAGGTGCGGATTAGTGCTGGCCATCTCTATACACGTGTTTCTGGATTTTTATCCGTCGTCAGTAGAGATTAGGCATTTCAAATATTGGGGGTTGCTGAGCAGGCTGCCAAAATATTCTCGGTTCACAGTACCTCTCAAGGCGCGCAGGTGCCTCTCCACGAGCTCGTCAGCTCAAATGGCTCGAGGGAGCCTTTTAAACAGGAAACAAATGTGGGATCACACTGCTTCACCTCCCAGCAGGTTCGCCCCTAGGCATTATGGTAAATGCAGTTCGCCAAGTGTGTGTACTTGCAAAGTTTCTCGAGTGTTTCACCAGCTAGGTGCGGATTAGTGCTGGCCATCTCTATACACGTGTTTCTGGATTTTTATCCGTCGTCAGTAGAGATTAGGCATTTCAAATATTGGGGGTTGCTGAGCAGGCTGCCAAAATATTCTCGGTTCACAGTACCTCTCAAGGCACGCAGGTGCCTCTCCACGAGCTCGTCAGCTCAAATGGCTCGAGGGAGCCTTTTAAACAGGAAACAAATGTGGGATCACACTGCTTTACCTCCCAGCAGGTTCGTCCCTAGGCATTATGGTAAATGCAGTTCGCCAAGTGTGTGTACTTGCAAAGTTTCTCGAGTGTTTCACCAGGTAGGTGCGGATTAGTGCTGGCCATCTCTATACACGTGTTTCTGGATTTTTATCCGACGTCAGTAGAGATTAGGCATTTCAAATATTGGGGGTTGCTGAGCAGGCTGCCAAAATATTCTCGGTTCACAGTACCTCTCAAGGCGCGCAGGTGCCTCTCCACGAGCTCGTCAGCTCAAATGGCTTGAGGGAGCCTTTTAAACAGGAAACAAATGTGGGATCACACTGCTTCACCTCCCAGCAGGTTCACCCCTAGGCATTATGGTAAATGCAGTTCGCCAAGTGTGTGTACTTGCAAAGTTTCTCGAGTGTTTCACCAGCTAGGTGCGGATTAGTGCTGGCCATCTCTATACACGTGTTTCTGGATTTTTATCCGTCGTCAGTAGAGATTAGGCATTTCAAATATTGGGGGTTGCTGAGCAGGCTGCCAAAATATTCTCGGTTCACAGTACCTCTCAAGGCACGCAGGTGCCTCTCCACGAGCTCGTCAGCTCAAATGGCTCGAGGGAGCCTTTTAAACAGGAAACAAATGTGGGATCACACTGCTTTACCTCCCAGCAGGTTCGTCCCTAGGCATTATGGTAAATGCAGTTCGCCAGTGTGTGTACTTGCAAAGTTTCTCGAGTGTTTCACCAGGTAGGTGCGGATTAGTGCTGGCCATCTCTATACACGTGTTTCTGGATTTTTATCCGACGTCAGTAGAGATTAGGCATTTCAAATATTGGGGTTGCTGAGCAGGCTGCCAAAATATTCTCGGTTCACAGTACCTCTCAAGGCGCGCAGGTGCCTCTCCACGAGCTCGTCAGCTCAAATGGCTCGAGGGAGCCTTTTAAACAGGAAACACATGTGGGATCACACTGCTTCACCTCCCAGCAGGTTCGCCCCTAGGCATTATGGTAAATGCAGTTCGCCAAGTGTGTGTACTTGCAAAGTTTCTCGAGTGTTTCACCAGGTAGGTGCGGATTAGTGCTGGCCATCTCTATACACGTGTAACCCCAAATATTTGATGTCTAATCTCTACTGACGACGGATAATGATCCAGAAACAGGTGTATAGAGATGGCCAGTACAACTTTGTAGTTACTCGAGACAATTCTGCAAGCACACACGCTTGGTGAACTGCATTGACCACAATGCTCAGGGGCGAACCTGCTGGGAGGTGAAGCAGTGTGATCCCACATTGGTTTCCTGTTTAAAAGGCTACCTTGAGCCGGCTGAGCTGACGAGCTCGTGGAGAGGCACCTGCGCGCCTTGAGAGGTACTGTGACCTGAGAATACTTTGGCAGCCTGCTCAGCAACCCCAAATATTTGATGCCTAATCTCTACTGACGACGGATAATGATCCAGAAACACGTGTATAGAGATGGCCAGTACAACTTTGTAATTACTCGAGACAATTTTGCAAGCACACACGCTTGGTGAACTGCATTGACCACAATGCTCAGGGGCGAACCTGCTGGGAGGTGAAGCAGTGTGATCCCACATTGGTTTCCTGTTTAAAAGGCTCCTCGAGCCGGCTGAGCTGACGAGGCTCGTGGAGAGGCACCTGCGCGCCTTGAGAGGTACTGTGACCTGAGAATACTTTGGCAGCCTGCTCAGCAACCCCAAATATTTGATGCCTAATCTCTACTGACGACAGATAATGATCCAGAAACACTCGTATAGAGATGGCCAGTACAACTTTGTAATTACTCGAGACAATTCTGCAAGCACACACGCTTGGTGAACTGCATTGACCACAATGTTCAGGGGCGAACCTGCTGGGAGGTGAAGCAGTGTGATCCCACATTGGTTTCCTGTTTAAAAGGCTCCCTCGAGCCGGCTGAGCTCGTGGAGAGCCACCTGCGCGCCTTGAGAGGTACTGTGACCTGAGAATACTTTGGCAGCCTGCTCAGCAACCCCAAATATTTTATGCCTAATCTCTACTGACGACGGATAATGATCCAGAAACACGTGTATAGAGATGGCCAGTTCAACTTTGTAATTACTCGAGACAATTCTGCAAGCACACACGCTTGGTGAACTGCATTGACCACAATGCTCAGGGGCGAACCTGCTGGGAGGTGAAGCAGTGTGATCCCACATTGGTTTCCTGTTTAAAAGGCTCCCTCGAGCCGGCTGAGCTGACGAGCTCGTGGAGAGGCACCTGCACGCCTTGAGAGTTACTGTGACCTGAGAATACTTTGGCAGCCTGCTCAGCAACCCCAAATATTTGATGCCTAATCTCTACTGACGACGGATAATGATCCAGAAACACGTGTATAGAGATGGCCAGTACAACTTTGTAATTACTCGAGACAATTCTGCAAGCACACACGCTTGGTGAACTGCATTGACCACAATGCTCAGGGGCGAACCTGCTGGGAGGTGAAGCAGTGTGATCCCACATTGGTTTCCTGTTTAAAAGGCTCCCTCGAGCCGGCTGAGCTGACGAGCTCGTGGAGAGGCACCTGCGCGCCTTGAGAGGTACTGTGACCTGAGAATACTTTGGCAGCCTGCTCAGCAACCCCAAATATTTGATGCCTAATATCTACTGACGACAGATAATGATCCAGAAACACGTGTATAGAGATGGCCAGTGCAACTTTGTAATTACTCGAGACAATTCTGCAAGCACACACGCTTGGTGAACTGCATTGACCACAATGCTCAGGGGCGAACCTGCTGGGAGGTGAAGCAGTGTGATCCCACATTGGTTTCCTGTTTAAAAGGCTCCCTCGAGCCGGCTGAGCTTGTGGAGAGTCACCTGCGCGCCTTGAGAGGTACTGTGACCTGAGAATACTTTGGCAGCCTGCTCAGCAACCCCAAATATTTGATGCCTAATCTCTACTGACGACGGATAATGATCCAGAAACACATGTATAGAGATGGCCAGTACAACTTTGTAATTTCTCGAGACAATTCTGCAAGCACAGACGCTTGGTGAACTGCATTGACCACAATGCTCAGGGGCGAACCTGCTGGGAGGTGAAGCAGTGTGATCCCACATTGGTTTCCTGTTTAAAAGGCTCCCTCGAGCCGGCTGAGCTGACGAGCTCGTGGAGAGGCACCTGCGCGCCTTGAGAGTTACTGTGACCTGAGAATACTTTGGCAGCCTGCTCAGCAACCCCAAATATTTGATGCCTAATCTCTACTGACGACAGATAATGATCCAGAAACACGTGTATAGAGATGGCCAGTACAACTTTGTAATTACTCGAGACAATTCTGCAAGCACACACGCTTGGTGAACTGCATTGACCACAATGCTCAGGTGCGAACCTGCTGGGAGGTGAAGCAGTGTGATCCCACATTGGTTTCCTGTTTAAAAGGCTCCCTCGAGCCGGCTGAGCTGACGAGCTCGTGGAGAGGCACCTGCGCGCCTTGAGAGGTACTGTGACCTGAGAATACTTTGGCAGCCTGCTCAGCAAACCCAAATATTTGATGCCTAATCTCTACTGACGACGGATAATGATCCAGAAACACGTGTATAGAGATGGCCAGTACAACTTTGTAATTTCTCGAGACAATTCTGCAAGCACACACGCTTGGTGAACTGCATTGACCACAATGCTCAGGGGCGAACCTGCTGGGAGGTGAAGCAGTGTGATCCCACATTGGTTTCCCACTAGAAAGCCGTAGTTAGTCTTGGTTAAAAGCCATATTCTAGAAGGGGCTGGATCAAGAAATGGCACTCAGTAGCGACTGCTGGGCCCACACTCTCACAATTTTCGGCAGTCCCACAGCTTGGTTCAAGGGACGCAATGACAACGCTTCATACAGGCTCAGGGTGATACAGACAAGAGCCATCATTAGGCTTATCCTGCAAGATACTGAGTGCTCTTACCACAGTACCAGTAGGTGTCCAAAAGTTGACTCAAGGGGGGGAGGCCCTGCCCTGGCTCTGTCTGACATTGGCGAGCATAGGACAGGCCCAGGCACGGCCCCACCAGAGGAAGAAGGGTGCTATGTAGCATGAGGAGCAAGGGAATCAGGTGCGGCCCCCTCCTCCTTCCTTCAAGACAGCGGGGCAGTATTGGACAGTGAGTACCCAGGCACAGCAAAGACGGCAGCAAGCTCCCTGAATGTTCCACGCTGCGGGAGGTGGAAGGGCGCTATACAGCACGCGGTGAGGGGAAATCAGGTGCAGTCCCTTCTTCTTCCTTCAGAACAGCAGGGCAGTTAGGGACAGTGAGTCCCCAGGGACAGCAAAGACTGCAGCATGCTCCCTGAATGTTCCACGCTGCAGGAGGTGGAAGGGCGCAATACAGCTCACGGTGAGGGGAAATCAGGTGCAGCCCATCCTACTTCCTTCAGAACAGCAGGGCAGTATGGTGCAGTGAGTCCCCAGGCACAGCAAAGATGGCAGCAAGCTCCCTGAACATGCCATGCCACAGAGGTGGAAGGGAAGCATATAGCACGTGGTGTGGGGAAATCAGGTGCTGCCCTTCCTCCTTCCTTCAGGACAGCAGGGCAGTATGGGACAGTGAGTCCCCAGGCACAACAAAGATGGCAGCAAGCTCCCTGAATGTTCCAGAACCACAATCACAAGAAAGGTTGCTTGGTAGTTGAACCAATTGGTGAGTTTGCATCTGCCATTGTTGGAACTTAGTCTGGGGCCCAGATTTACAAATATGCCATGCAACCAAGTGCAGTGCAGCACCCAAAGGTACTGCACTGCGTTGCATGAAAGGGAGAGTGCAGGAGAGGACCATGTCTACGTAGATATGCACTCTCCTCCTTTCTCCCTAGCGCAGAATTTACTTGTGGCCCCATGCACACACCTTTGCCCCATAGTGCAAGGGAGTGTGCGTGAGTCTAGCATGGGTTTTTTACTGAAAGGGTACCCTTCCAGTACAAAATACTATGATCAGACAAGTTTTAAAACTTTTCCTATTCTGTATGTATGCTGTAATGCAGCACACATGCAAAGTCGGAAAAGAAAGGAGAAATGAAAGCATTTCTCCTTTTAATGCCTGCTTTCCAGCAGTATTATTTTGGTGCAAAACCCTATCTACTAATGTTAGTAGATAAGGTTTTGCATTAAAAAGCATGGGTGGTTGCATGGGAAAACCCATGTAACGCCCCCTTGATGCTAAGTAACGCAAGCAGCGATTTGCACTGCTTTGTGTCAATTTGCTTTCCAAACCAACACAAATACCAATTTGCGTTGGTTTGTAACTGACCAAAAAGGTGTTGCATCGATTTTGTGTTAAAAAAGTAACACAAACCCGATGCCAAACCTTTGTAAATCTTGGCCTTAGTTTCTTATATGAGATTTTTGTTCTTCTATCATTCCATAAGAATGAAGACGTTATTTTATGCTCCAATGTGAAGAAGTGATTTGAAAGGCATACAGGTAACATGGAAGGGATGAAGTTCATCGAAGGTAGGATCATTCTTTTTAAAGTTTCAACTCTACCCTCATACCTTCTGCCAGATCATAGACAAAGCCCATCTTATTGCCTCCCATGCTGTGGGCATCCCTCTTGATGCCGAGAAGACCTTTTAAGGTGATGTGGCCTTATCTAGAAGCCATTCAAAAACACCATAATTTAGGTTCCCTGTTTACAAGAATGGTTATGGGTTTGTCTGCTGATCCGATGGTGAGGGTGAGAATTAACAGATCTTTATCGAATGCTTTACCTCTTCAGCGCCAGACATAACACGGCACTCTCCCCGCCATTGTTCCTTTTGAGCCATTCACACTTTGTTACAATTACTAAATAGTTCTTTTGAAATTAAAGGTTTATTTTTTAACTCATTCCACATTAAAACAGCTGCTTCGGCGGACGATATACTGATATTCTATGAAAATGCTGATACGGCCATTCCTCTAGCGTTAGAGATTATATGATATTTCTCTGAAATCTCAGGATCCACTCTGAATAAGGACAAGACTAGAGTCCTCTCCTTAAATGTGCACTGCCTCCCGCAGGTACTGTCTATTTAGACCTTCACTGGCAACCCAACTATATACCTTGGTTTTTGGTTTTCCAATGATGTAGCAACTTTGGTTAAATACAATAAAACAAAAACATTGGAACAAATAAAAGATTTTCTGGACTCCTGATCCCCTAAACACATTTCATGGGACAGTGCTTTTGTGTGAGATGAGCAGTATTGAGAATTAGTGGGAAAGTGATTGCCTGTGCAGGGCTTTCAGGCGTTGTTAGGCATTGATGAGATTCTTTTTCTTTTGTTGGTGCTCCCTTTGTGTGTGTTAGTGTGAGTAGTTGTGTGTTGGTTTTGTGTGCCTGGCTGATGTTCAGTTTGGTGTCATGCTGAGGTTTCCACATCCCACTTGGTGACCACTGTAAGTGGATTTTTTCTGAAATGTGTTCAATGATAATTGAGCATCGAGAATCAGGAAATTGTTCTCTGAGGTCCAAACTTTGGGGCATTGCGGAAGAAGACCATTCTTAGCCCTTGTTTGGAACTGCAGAGGTTAAAACTTTTTGTAAGTCTTTCTGATATCAGTGACTATGGTATGCAGGGGAAAGTCCTCAATTACTTTATCATTGACCTCATGAAACTAGATATGCATTATAACTCCAACCTTGATGTAATTATGCAACAATGGCACTTTGTCATAGTGGCGTCTCTAGAGGGGGGCAGATAAAACCAGCGCCCAGTGATATTTGTCCTGTTCTCCATGCACCCTACAACTGCTGAATATACCAGGAGGCGACACAGAAATAACATACACTGTCCCTTGCCACACATTAATTCATTAATTGATATAACTTGTGCACCTCCGTACATGGGCTTCTCATCTCAATCATCACACTACATTAGCCATAACTTGCCACTGTACCATGCACTGTGTCCTGCCACATTGTATAATTTCAGATATCATAAGTGTTGTTATTAATGCAACCATTTCACATTCTCTATCATCTATAATATGCAAGGGTAAAGATAGTGCAGTGAGAAGGAGTGAGTTATAGTTAATGTAGTGTGGCGAGTGAGGTTCGAAGACTGTGTACAGAGGTGCGCGAGTTATATGAATTTTAAGATGTGTGCAAGTATAAATGTGAGTTATAAGTATGACAAATTGATTTGAAAGTGGTGCATAAATGATAAATTATAAATATAACTATAATTTTAGAATGTCTACTGTGTGTGTAATTTAAGTTTGGTTTGTATAGCAAACATAAAGTTTTCCTAAGTATAACTTATCTTTAACCTTAGTTTTTTTTTGTGAATTTCAATGGTTTTTCTAATTTTAGTAACAAATTTGGAATATTCGTCTAGTTTAGTTTTGTGGAGTGAGGTGTTATTAAGTGGAGTGTGGTACAGTATACTGGGGGAGTTTGTTGTAAAGTCAACCATGGTAAATTATACTGTGGTGTAGTGGAGTGGAGTAAAGTGGAATCAGGTATACTGGAGTAGCGTGCAGTGGAGTGGCGTAGAGTGAATTAGGATACAGCACAGTGGCATATAATGGAGTGGTATAGAGTGTAGTGGCGAACAGTACAGTGGTATACAGTGGGATAGCATAGAGTGGAGTGTGGTAAACTAGAGTTACGTTTTGTAAATATTGTAGAGTGCATTTGCATCCACTGTACTGGTATACAGAGGAGTTGTATAAACATCAGTGTAATACAGTGTAGGAGCATATATTGGAATATATTGTACTGAAATAGCATGCAAGTGAGTGGCATACAGTGGACTCTGGTGGAATAGCGTACACTGGAGTGGAGTACTGCAGAATACCATACAGTGGAGTGGCGTACAGTTTAGTGGTGTACAGTGTGTTTACGTAAAGTTGAGTGTGGTACAGTGCAGTATTGTAAATTAATATTCCGTAAAGTGCAGTGGCATATATTGGAGTGCCATACAGTGTAGTGGTGCAGAGCAGAATAGTGAACAATACAGTGGGGTACAGTGCAATAGAGTATAGTGTTGTGGTGTATATTGGAGTAGCATAAAGTTCAGAGCCATTCAGTGAAGTAGCGTAGAATTGAGTAGTCTTCAGTGTAATAACGTTCAGTTTAGTGGTGTGAAATCTTCAAACATATATTGGAGTGGCATTTACTGGAGTTCAGTAGAGTGTTGTACAATTGAATTGGGTTAATTATCAAAGCATAGAGTCTAGTAATATACAATGAAATATTGTTTGGTGCAGTGACAGAGAATGTACTCTTGTAAAGTGTAATAGCATACAGCGGATTGTAGTAGAGTACAGTGGTGTATACTGCATTTCAGTACAATGGAGTGTGGCAGAGTGGAGTAGTGTACACTGGTGTAGCGTACACTCCAGTACTGTACTATGAAGTGGGGCATAATCGAATAGCGTATAGTGTAATGGCGTAAACTAGAGTTGCTTAGAGTTGCTTACAGTGAATAGTGTACAGTTGCGAGCAGTACAGTGTTGGGGTGTCCATAAACTTACAAAAGTGTCATAGAATGCACTGGTGAGCACTATAATAGCATTGAGTATAGTGTGGTAAACAGGAGTGTCGTACAGTAGATTAACATACAAAATAAAGTGAAGTGTGTATAGTAAAGAAAACATAAGGTTAAAGTGTGAAAAAAACAACAATTTTATATCCACAATATATATATATTATAATATGTAAATGTAAATTCTCTGGTTCTATATGTAAATAATGTAAGTAATGTCAAACTTATACATTATATAAAACATACTCATATATTGTGCTATGGTGTACCATGCAAAGTTCACGGTACACCACGGTATATGGGGTTTACAACTGGGTATGTGATTGGTTCATGGCTGTGTTTGCCAAAGGTAAAAATCAGTAATATTGGTTTTATCATAAATTGTTGTTATTGTGCGGTCAGCGTTTTGCTGACTTATGACTTAGGGTGTTACATATAAATATGTAATAAGTTTTATTGTTATTAAAAACCTATTACCACTTTATTTTAGTGGTAATAATTACCTTTTTGAAATACATGTCTAGATATTATCGACCTATGGATTTTAAAAATAGTTTCTCCCTTAATAATTTTCAACCTGTTTGTCGAATCTTTGTGAAATTTAGCATACTTGTTCCACCCGTTTCATTGTGGAAGGAGTAAACGTTTTGTAGGGTTTACTCAAGGGGTCCAAAGAAAAAGGGGGTGTCCCAAAATGTGCTTAATTGCAAGGTATTTCAGATCCATTTTAGTATTCTCCATTCAGCGAAATTTCTATATATTATTATTAAAAAATATGAAGAGCGCGATAGTACCGTGGCAACCCAAAAAGACTTTGTACGGTTAACATTTGTCTTTTTTAATTTCTATAAATATTTATAGCAGTGTACTCTAAACTGCGTTTTTTGTAAAGTAGGACGGTAATGTTTTGTAATTAGCACACTACTATGTACACTTATTGTATATATTTAAATATGTAAAAAATTGAAAATACACTTTAGCACACTATATTTGTATAACATTTTCTTTTCCATTTTTAAAAAAGAATTTGGTACCGTGGAACTCCTGCTGTTTTTTAAAATATATATAAACTTATACATATTCTTCCCTACCTACTACCACTTTGCTAAAATGGTAATAGGTACGGGGAAAAAAAGCCATAATACTTACTTACATTGAATGGCAGAATGCAAAACAAAGGGAAACTCAACCACAAAACAGCATGGCTGTCTTTAACTTTTGTAAATGCAGTCATTAGCCAATCAGCTAATGACTTGTCATTGCTATATACCTCGGGAGTACTGTGGCCCCAGATATAGCCAAAATAGAAACACTTAAGAGATATAACATACTTACCTAACTTACCTGCAGCACCCTAAAGAATCATCTACACACAATAATATAATCCTTCAAAATTTCATAAAAATCTGACTGACGGTTTTTGCACTATGCGAAATACAAAAGTCTATGTAAAATGCATTGAAATTTACGTCCTCAGATTTTTCTTTGCACCCCCTTGATGAAACACCGCAAAACTTTCAGCACCCCGAGAATGAAACAGGGGCAGTAGGTCTGCAAAGTTTCGCAGACATTCGTCAAACAAGTGCAAAGTTAATAAAGGACAAAAATCAAAAAAATCCCTATCTCTGGTCACCCTGACTATAACTACAGAGTGACTACCACCACTCTGTCGACTCTGTCATATATATATATATATATATATATATATATATATATATATATATATATATATATATATATATTTCGCCGCCACAGGATGTTATCTTTATTTTTGCATAGTCTGTTGTTCCTGTTGTTTCTATGCCTTGTCATGTCACTAGTAGCTCGTTTTCCTGCTTGCAGTAAAATGACACGTATGACTTTTGGCGCTAGCTGTAGTAAAATGCTCACTCATGATAATGGACATAGTAATCAGACTACTACATCCAAACCACACTCACCTGTATATATACTGCACATGTCTGTTCATAGCGCTATGTGATCAAGGCTGCATGTCTGGCAGCCGAAACGCCTCATGTTGGACCTTTTTTGATGTGTGAATAAACTTCCATCCTGTTTCCACACCAGCTTTTGGAGTCTGTGCCCGTGTGTTGCGCCGGAGTGTCTGTCGTGACATTGGGATTTCTTCGTGATATATATATATATATATATATATTCACTGAAAAAACCATAGGTTTCAGACACGTTATAGTTAGAAATTAGCATTTAAAAAACCTTTGAAATTCACTGAAAAAACAATAGGTTTTAGGGACAGTTATAGTTAGTTGGACATTGCACTCGTACAAAACCCGTGAAATTCCCCTGTTATAGTTAGTTCAGCTAACTATAACTCGCGCCCCGCAATGCACTGCTGATGACGTCACATATTACATCACTCATGACATGGTCAGTGACATCACTGATGACATCACTGATGACATCTCAAATGACATCACTGATGACATCACTGATGACATCATCCAGTGACTGTGTGTTTCTGTAAAGTTTAAATATGTTTAATATATATAGGGAAAGGCGTATTGAAGAATGAGTGGGTGTATAAGTGTCTGAATGGATGATTTAGTACGTGAGTGACTGACTCTACAAGTGAGTGATTAAACGTATCTTACTGAATGCATGGGTTAGTGACTAAACTGTGTGAATGTCTGTATCCGTCTGTTTGTTGGTGTGTAAGTGGATGCATGGATTTGCGAATAGCTACATGAGTGTCTATATGGGTTATTGATTGGTTCTCTCAGTATCTGTATGGCTGCCTGAGTGTTTGTGTGGGTGGGGTGTGTGTGTGACTCTGTACATAGATGTGTGAGTGGGTGATTCACTGGGTGCATGATTTCAAGAGTGCATCTGTGATGGACTGCTTGGGTGGGTGAGTGTGTGTATGGGTGTGTTAGTGAGTGAATGTATATCTCAGTGGTACATGTGCGAGTAACTACATATGTAAAAGGCAGTATATATGTGTGTTAGAGTATTTAAATGGCTATATGTGAGAGTGTGTTATTGTGAGAGTGGCTGTATGGATGCGTGTGTGCTTGTATCAGTTATTGTATAAGAGCGTACGAATGTGCTAGTATTTGTATGAGTAAGTGAGCTGGTGTGTGTATAAATGTATAGGTGAGTAAATGGGTGTGTGATTAATTTTTTGCATGACTGACTAGGTGTGTGAGTACCTCTATGGATGAGTGGCGGTGTGTGAGTGTTTATATAGGTGTATGAGTGCATATGATAGTCCTGTACTGAGTGACTGTAAGTATGAGTGACTGTACAGGTGAGTGAGTGGATGTGTGTGTAGACCTAAGAATCAGTGAGTGGGTATGTAGTTTTTGGTGTTGGAGTGTCTATGGTTTTGAGAATGGCAGTCTGTAATTTAGAGTGGGTGTATCAAAAGTTATATTAGGGTGTGAGAAGATGCATGAAATTATCACATGGATGATGTCATCAGTGATGTCATTTGAGATGTCATCAGTGATGTCACTGACCATGTCATGAGTGATGTAATATGTGACGTCATCAGCAGTGCATTGCGGGGCGCGAGTTATAGTTAGCTGAACTAACTATAACAGGGGAATTTCACGGGTTTTGTACGAGTGCAATGTCCAACTAACTATAACTGTCCCTAAAACCTATGGTTTTTTCAGTGAATTTCAAAGGTTTTTTAAATGCTAATTTCTAACTATAACGTGTCTGAAACCTATGTTTTTTTCAGTGAATTTCAAAGGTTTTTAAATGCTAATTTCTAACTATAACGTGCCTGAAACCTATGGTTTTTTCAGTGAATTTCAAAGGTTTTTTTAAATGCTAATTTCTAACTATAACGTGCCTGAAACCTATGATTTTTTAAGTGAATTTCAAAGGTTTTTAAATGCTAGTTTCTAACTATGCCAACAGAGGTAGGACATGTGAAGAAAGAAGAAAAAACGCACAGAAAGAAGCAAAAGATGTGCAGAAAGAACCAACAGAGGAGCAGAAAGAGGCCTTGTTGCAAAATCATCCTGTGCCCACAACTTTTTCAGACGGGTACTGGTGGTAACTGACTCTGACTAACCAGAGCCAGTGCGCGTTTGCACAGTGGTGAAGGGAGGGGGACCTGAGGTGACATGTGTGCAAACCCGCCCCGTGGCGCGTTTTAAGTTGCAGGATTAAGTCCCCTTGAATCCTGAGGGTCCCTGGAGCCTAACTAGCCCCCCAGGTACCTACAGTTAGGACCACAGAGCTGAGTTGCAGAGAGGCGTTCCGAGGCCACGCACCTTTTTTCACCTCTCTGCAATGCAACTCTGTTGTGCTTACTAAAGGTACCTGGTGGGCTAGTTGGCCCCCAGGATTCAAAGGGAATTAACTCCCCAACTTAAAACGCACCACAGGGCGTGTTTGCGCACATGTCACCTGAGGCCCCGCCCTCCCTTCACCACTGTGCAAACGCGCCCCATGGCGCGTTTTAAGTTGGGGGATTAGGTCACCTTGAATCCTGAGAGTCGCTGGGGCCCAACTAGCCCACCAGGTACTTCCAGTAAGCACCACAGGCCTGCGTTGCAATGCCTGTAACAAATTGTGCAGTTGTGTTTAGGTAGTGAAGAGGGTCGTGCTGGGGGTAGTGTTTTAGGGTTTAGGGTAGTGCAGTGGTGTTTGTGTAGTGTAGGGGGTCATGCTGGGGGTAGATTTAGGGTTTAGGGTAGTGCAGTGGTGTTTGGGTAGTGTAGGGAGTCGTGCTGGGGGAGTGTTTTAGGGTTTAGGGTAGTACAGTGGTGTTTGGGTAGTGTAGGGGGTCGTGCTGGGGTTAGTGTTTTAGGGTAGTGCTGTGGTGTTTGGGTAGTATAGGGGATACTGCTGGGGGTAGTGTTTTAGGGTTTAGGGTAGTGCAATGGTGTTTGGGTAGTGTAGGGGGTACTGCTGGGGGTAGTGTTTTAGGGTTTAGGGTAGTGCAGTGGTGTTTGGGTAGCATAGGGGGTACTGCTGGGGGTAGTGTTTTATGGTTTAGGGTAGTGCAGTGGTGTTTGGGTAGTGTAGGGGTTCGTGCTGGAGGTAGTTTTTTAGGGTTTAGGGTAGTGCAGTGGTGTTCGGGTAGTGTAGGGGGTCGTGCTGGGGGGAGTGTTTTAGGGTTTAGGGCAGTGCAGTCGTGTTCGGGTAGTGTAGGGGGTCATGCTGGAGGAGTATTTTAGGGTTTAGGGTAGTGCAGTGGTGTTCGGGTAGTGTAGGGGGTCATGCTGGGGGTAGTGTTCTAGGGTTTAGGGCAGTGCAGTGGTGTTCGGGCAGTGTAGAGGGTCGTGCTGGGGGTGGTGTTTTAGGGTTTAGGGCAGTGCAGTGGTGTTCGGGCAGTGTAGGGGGTCGTGCTGGGGGTGGTGTTTCAGGGTTTAGGGCAGTGCAGTGGTGTTCGGGCAGTGTAGGGGGTCGTGCAGGGGGTGGTGTTTCAGGGTTTAGGGCAGTACAGTGGTGTTCGGGCAGTGTAGGGGGTCGTGCAGGGGTGGTGTTTCAGGGTTTGGGGCAGTGCAGTGGTGTTCGAGCAGTAAAGGGGGTCATGCTGGGGGTGGTGTTTCAGGGTTTAGGGCAGTACAGTGGTGTTCGGGCATTGTAGGGGGTGGTGCTGGGGCTGGTGTTTCAGGGTTTAGGGCAGTGCAGTGGTGTTCGGGCAGTGTAGGGGGTAGTGCTGGGGCTGGTGTTTCAAGGTTTAGGGCAGTGCAGTGGTGTTCGGGCAGTGTAGGGGGTCGTGCTGGGGCTGGTGTTTCAGGGTTTAGGGCAGTGCAGTGGTGTTCGGGCAGTGTAGGGGGTCATGCTGGGGCTGGTGTTTCAGGGTTTAGGGCAGTGCAGTGGTGTTCGGGCAGTGTAGGGGGTCTTGCTGGGGCTGGTGTTTCAGGGTTTAGGGCAGTGCAGTGGTGTTCGGGCAGTGTAGGGGGTCGTGCTGGGGCTGGTGTTTCAGGGTTTAGGGCAGTGCAGTGGTGTTCGGGCAGTGTAGGGGGTCGTGCTGGGGCTAGTGTTTCAGGGTTTAGGGCAGAGCAACGGTGCTCAGGCAGTGTAGGGGGTTGTGCTGGGGGTGATGTTTCAGGGTTTAGGGCAGTGCAGTGGTGTTAGGGCAGTGTAGGGGGTCGTGCTGGGGGTGGTGTTTCAGGGTTTAGGGCAGTGCAGTGGTGTTCCGGCAGTGTAGGGGGTCGTGCAGGGGGTGGTGTTTCAGGGTTTAGTGCAGTGGTGTTCGGGCAGTGTAGGGGGTCATGCTGGGGTGGTGTTTCAGGGTTTAGGGCAGTGCAGTGGTGTTCGGGCAGTGTAGGGTGTCGTGCTGAGGGGTGGTGTTTCAGGGTTTAGGGCAGTGCAGTAGTGTTTGGGCAGTGTAGGGGGTCGTGCAGGGGGTGGTGTTTCAGGGTTTAGGGCAGTGCAGTGGTGTTCGGCCAGTGTAGGTAGTCTTGCTGGGGGTGGTGTTTCAGGGTTTAGGGCAGTGCAGTAGTTTTCGGGCAGTGTAGGCGGTCGTGCTGGGGCTGGTGTTTCAGGGTTTAGGGCAGTGCAGTGGTGTTCGGGCAGTGTACGGGGTTGTGCTGGGGCTGGTGTTTCAGGGTTTAGGGCAGTGCAGTGGTGTGCGGGCAGTGTACGGGGTTGTGCTGGGGTGGTGTTTCAGGGTTTAGGGCAGTGCAGTGGTGTTCGGACAGTGTAGGGGGTCGTGCTGGGGCTGGTGTTTCAGGGTTTAGGGCAGTGCAGTGGTGTTCGGGCAGTGTAGGGGGTCGTGCTGGGGCTGGTGTTTCAGGGTTTAGGGCAGTGCAGTGGTGTTCGGGCAGTGTAGGGGGTCGTGCTGGGGCTGGTGTTTCAGGGTTTTGGGCAGAGCAGTGGTGTTGGGCAGTGTAGGGGGTCGTGCTGGGGGTGGTGTTTCAGGGTTTAGGGCAGTGCAGTGGTGTTCGGGCAGTGTAGGGGGTCTTGCTGGGGGTAGTGTTTCAGGGTTTAGGGCGGTGCAGTGGTGTTCGTGCAGTGTAGGGGGTCGTGCTGGGGGTGGTGTTTCAGGGTTTAGGGCAGTGCAGTAGTGTTCGGGCAGTGTAGGGGGTCGTGCAGGGGGTGGTGTTTCAGGGTTTAGGGCAGTGCAGTTGTGTTCTGGCAGTGTAGGGGGTCATGCTGGGGGTGGGATTTCAGGGTTTAGGGCAGTACAGTGGTGTTCGGGCAGTGTAGAGAGTCGTGCAGGGGGTGGTGTTTCAGGGTTTAGGGCAGTGCAGTGGTGTTCGGGCAGTGTAGGGGGTCATGCTGGGGCTGGTGTTTCAGGGTTTAGGGCAGTGCAGTGGTGTTCGGGCAGTGTAGGGGGTCTTGCTGGGGGTGGTGTTTCAGGGTTTAGGGCAGTGGTGTTCGGGCAGTGTAGGGGGTCTTGCTGGGGGTGATGTTTCAGGGTTTAGGGCAGTGCAGTGGTGTTTGGGCAGTGTACGGGGTCTTGCTGGGGGTAGTGTTTCAGGGTTTAGGGCAGTGCAGTGGTGTTCGTGCAGTATAGGGGGTCGTGCTGGGGATGGTGTTTCTGGGTTTAGGGCAGTGCAGTAGTGTTCGAGCAGTGTAGGGGGTTGTGCAGGGGGTGGTGTTTCAGGGTTTAGGGCAGTGCAGTGGTGTTCGGGCAGTGTAGGGGGTCACGCTGGGGGTGGTGTTTCAGGGTTTAGGGCAGTGCAGTGGTGTTCGGGCAGTGTAGGGGGTCATGCACGGGGAGGTGTTTCAGGGTTTAGGGCAGTGCAGTGGTGTTCGGGCAGTGTAGGGTGTTGTGCTGGGGCTGGTGTTTCAGGGTTCAGGGCAGTGCAGTGGTGTTCAGGCAGTGTAGGGGGTCGTGCTGAGGCTGGTGTTTCACGGTTTAGGGCAGTGCAGTGGTGTTCGGGCAGTGTAGGGGGTCGTGCTGGGGCTGGTGTTTCAGGGTTTAGGGCAGTGCAGTGGTGTTCGGGCAGTGTAGGCGGTCGTGCTGGGGCTGGTGTTTCAGGGTTTAGGGCAGTGCAGTGGTGTTCGGGCAGTGTAGGGGGTCGTGCTGGGGCTGGTGTTTCAGGGTTTAGGGCAGTGCAGTGGTGCTCGGACAGTGTAGGGGGTCGTGCTGGGGGTGATGTTTCAGGGTTTAGGGTAGTGCAGTGGTGTTTGGGCAGTGTAGGGGGTCGTGCAGGGGCTGGTGTTTCAAGGTTTAGGGCAGTGTAGGGGGTCGTGCTGGGGGTGGTGTTTCAGGGTTTTGGGCAGAGCAGTGGTGTTCAGGCAGTGTAGGGGGTCATGCTGGGGGTAGTGTTTCAGGGTTTAGGGCAGTGCAGTGGTGTTCAGGCAGTGTAGGGGGTCGTGCTGGGGGTGGTGTTTCAGGGTTTAGGTCAGTGGTGTTCGGGCAGTGTAGGGGGTCTTGCTGGGGGTAGTGTTTCAGGGTTTAGGGCAGTGTAGTGGTGTTCGGGCAGTGTAGGGGGTCATGCTGGGGGTGGTGTTTCAGGGTTTAGGGCAGTGCAGTGGTGTTCTAGCAGTGTAGGGGTTGTGAAGAGGGGGGTGTTTCAGGGTTTAGGGCAGTGCAGTGGTGTTCGGGCAGTGTAGGGGGTCTTGATGGGGGTAGTATTTCAGGGTTTAGGGCAGTGCAGTGGTGTTCGGGCAGTGTAGGGGGTCTTGATGGGGGTAGTGTTTCAGGGTTTAGGGCAGTGCAGTGGTGTTCGGGCAGTGTAGGGGGTCATGCTGGGGGTGGTGTTTCAGGGTTTAGGGCAGTGCAGTGGTGTTCGGGCAGTGTAGGGGGTTGTGAAGGGGGTGGTGTTTCAGGGTTTAGGGCAGTGCAGTGGTGTTCGGGCAGTGTAGGGGGTCGTGCTAGGGGTGGTGTTTCAGGGTTTAGGGCAGTGCAGTGGTGTTCGGGCAGTGTAGGGGTCATGCAGGGGCTGGTGTTTCAGGGTTTAGGGCAGTGCAGTGGTGTTCGGGCAGTGTAGGGGGTCGTGCTGGGGGTAGTGTTTTAGGGTTTAGGGTAGTGCAGTGGTGCTTGTGTAGTGTAGGGGGTCGTGCTGGGGGTAGTGTGTTAGGGTTTAGGGTAGTGCAGTGGTGTTTGTGTAGTGTAGGGGGTCATGTTTTAGGGTAGTGCAGTGGTGTTTGGGTAGTGTAGGGGTCGTGCTGGGGGTAGTGTTTTAGGATTTAGGTTAGTGCAGTGGTGTTTGGGTAGTGTAGGGGTCGTGCTGGGGGTAGTGTTTTAGGTTTAGGGTAGTGCAGTGGTGTTTGTGTAGTGTAGGGGGTCGTGCTGGGGGTAGTGTTTTAGGGTTTAGGGTAGTGCAGTGGTGCTTGTGTAGTGTAGGGGGTCGTGCTGGGGGTAGTGTTTTAGGGTTTAGGGTAGTGCAGTGGTGTTTGTGTAGTGTAGGGGGTCATGTTTTAGGGTAGTGCAGTGGTGTTTGGGTAGTGTAGGGGGTTGTGCTGGTGGTAGTGTTTTAGGATTTAGGTTAGTGCAGTGGTGTTTGGGTAGTGTAGGGGGTCGTGCTGGGGGTAGTGTTTTAGGGTTTAGGATAGTGCAGTGGTGCTTGTGTAGTGTAGGGGGTCATGCTGGGGATAGTGTTTTAGGGTTTAAGGTAGTGCAGTGGTGTTTTTGTAGTGTAGGGGGTCGTGCTGGGGGTAGTGTTTTAGGGTTTAGGTAGTGCAGTGGTGCTTGTGTAGTGTAGGGGGTCGTGCTGGGGGTAGTGTTTTAGGGTTTAGGGTAGTGCAGTGGTGTTTGTGTAGTGTAGGGGGTCATGTTTTAGGGTAGTGCAGTGGTGTTTGGGTAGTGTAGGGGGTCGTGCTGGTGGTAGTGTTTTAGGATTTAGGTTAGTGCAGTGGTGTTTGGGTAGTGTAGGGGGTCGTGCTGGGGGTAGTGTTTTAGGGTTTAGGATAGTGCAGTGGTGCTTGTGTAGTGTAGGGGGTCATGCTGGGGGTAGTGTTTTAGGGTTTAAGGTAGTGCAGTTGTGTTTTTGTAGTGTAGGGGGGTCATGTTTTAAGATGCAATGCTCCAATACCTGACCAGTCTGCACTACATAAAACTGCAAAAACTAAAAATAAAAAGTGTTTTGCACACTTTTGTCATTGGGCTATATGTGGGCTACATCTGGGTAATATTTGTGCTACATTTGGGCTCTTTTTTCACTGGTGGCCATCTTGGAAGACTTCTTTGTTATGAAGTTTCCTAATTTCTTCATTTACTGCAGTCTCCTCAGTAGGAAATGCTTTCAGTTTTTTACTTTGATTCCATCAAATAGGCATTCAGATGTGTCTCACATCTGCCATAAATTCAGAATGTTAGCACTCTAGTTGCTCATTAGATCACTGGAGTAAAGCTACTGCTCACCAGGGAGTTAACTGGTAGTCTGCTGCTGGTATTGAAAGTGATTGTTTCAGTCTGCATGTCAGAATTTTCTAATGAAATAGAAGAGGATTTGAGATCTCACTTAAAACATGCCCTAATTTTTCTTTCTGCAGCACTAACCATAATTTCTATTTCAAAAAGAACCGCTCATTTTGTTCCTTTTTAAATTAAATGTTTTAAGTGTTACCAGTTTATTCCAATCAAGATGGCTTCAGGTGTGCCATACTTTTGTCATAAGTAAGGCTGTTAGCGCTCTAGTTGTTCTTTAGAACACTCTGGGAAGCTGCAGTAGAACACAAAGGCATCAACTGGCAGGCTGCTCCTGTTGAAATATAACAGGAAGATATTTGAGATCACACTTGAAATATGTCCTAATTTTTCTTTCTACAGCACTAACCATAATTTCTATAACAAAATGAACCCCATCATTTTGTTCCTTTTTAAATTAAATGTTTTAAGTGTTACCAGTTTATTCCAATCAAGATGGCTTCAGGTGTGCCATACTTTTGTCATAAGTAAGGCTGTTAGCACTCTAGTTGTTCTTTAGAACACTCTGGGAAGCTGCAGTAGTACACAAAGGCATCAACTGCCAGGCTGCTCCTGTTGAAATATAACAGGAAGATATTTGAGATCACACTTGAAACATGTCCTAATTTTTCTTTCTACAGCACTAACCATAATTTCTATGACAAAATGAACCCCATCATTTTGTTCCTTTTTAAATTAAATTGTTTAAGTGTTACCAGTTTATTCCAATCAAGATGGCTTCAGGTGTGCCATACTTTTGTCATAAGTAAGGCTGTTAGCACTCTAGTTGTTCTTTAGAACACTCTGGGAAGCTGCAGTAGAACACAAAGGAATCAACTGACAGTCTCTGCCCTTGTTGGATGTACATGTTTTACTGAGAATGTCAGACTTCATTCTCACATGAGTGAGAAAGATAATGTGAATTTACAGAAAATATGCTCTCATTTTAGCTTCTGGAGCACCTTCCAAACCTCCATGGGACAAGCATGAGAAAATAGTGTTCTCTCAAACATGATTCATGATATCCCAGCAGAAGGTTTTTCACATGGTAAAATCACCTTAGAATACACCACAATTCCTAAAATTAGTATGGTACCATCAACAAATAAATTCTAATGTAACTAAAGCCTGTTATCACCCTTTATAGTTCTCCTTTTGGTGACCCTCAAAATCTTCTATTCACTACAATGCATTTCAATGAGGTACTATCATTTATATTGGTCCCAAGATGGCTGCCAGCAATTCCAGGATGAAGTGCTGACAGCCAATCAGATCTCACGATGACATGTGTGGTTAGGCTCCGCCCAGATATATATGTGACTTTACTTTTGATTTTCTCAGGAACTATTGAACAGATTTACACCATTTAAGCAAAAGGCACGACACTGAACCAAGGGCTACCTCTTTGCCAAATTTGGTGTAATTCCGTTCAGCAGTTCGGGCTGTAGCTGCGACTAAAGGTTCCTATGAAAAAATGAATGGGGAAAACGCGTTTTTTGGACCCCCCTTTTTTCTCGGCCCCCGCTTGACGTATCACCCCGAGACTTTCAGGATAGGAGCGGACCGGAGCGCCCCAACAAGTTGGAAACTTTCGCGAAGATTCGTCAACCGGCGCCAACATTATTTCAAATAGAATGTCGCGGATTTCCTATGGATAATAGGTTTTAACTATAACTATCTACTGGCGACCGCCAGTAGATAATATATATATATATATATAGTGATATATGTGATCAAGCTCGCTTTGACGAGCGAAACGCGTCATGGCAGGCATTATGCCTGTGTTAATTTTGTGGTGTATTTTATAATAAATTTTCTGCATACTCCACGAACAACTTTATTCGACCCTTTATTCTGAGTGTGGCTGAGGTCAGTGCCTACTGGGTCTGTCGACATTTGGCAGACAGGAAGCGTTACGAGATATATATATATATATATATGTAAAACCTACTGGCGGTTGCCAGTAGGTAGTTATAGCTGGGACCTAGTTTCCATAGGAGGAGCATTTTTTCATTTGCTAATAACGTTGGCGCTGTTTGACGAATACTACCACCTCCCGGGGCAATGATTAACAGAAATGAAGGGGGCCGCTTGCCTCCCCAAGTCCCAGGGAGCGCTACTTCCCCGGGGCTAACATGAAATAAGTGTGGGGGGGCATAGGGCACCCCCGCAGCCCAGGGGACCATCACCTCCTTGGGGCAAATTGCAAAACTTAAAGTGGGGGGCCATGTGGCCCCCCCACAGCCCTGGGGACCACCACCTCCCCGGGGCTGTGTTCTGAAATGGCGGGGGCCGCATGGCTACCCTCCATGAGCCATAGATTGCCCTGGGGACTGCCACCCCCCCAGGTCCAGCTCCAGCAATGACCTTGGGTGCCCGGGACAATGCAGTTTGCTATGGCTTGGTGGGAGTGGTGCCATAGTGAACACTGCACCGCTTCAAGTAAGAGAGAGCAGAAAATGGTCTTGCTTACTTGAAGTGGAGCAGAATTGCTTTTACACACAGGGGGCTGCATGTTAGCCTTTAGGCTCCCCCCACGGTTCCAGTGGTGAGTTGGTACCCTGGAGGCACCCACTTTAAATAGGCAGGTTCCAGGGGATGAGGTCCCCGGGGCCCAATTCAGGCGGGGGGACGCACAGCTCCCCTCCCCATCTGTATATGGCCAGTCCCTGGGGGATGGGGTCCCCTGTGCTGAAATCAGCCTGGGGTGGAGGGCAGCGCAGCCCCCTCCTCTTTTTTTTTTTTTTTTTTTAAAAAGGGTGCCCTGGGGGATAGGTTCCCCGGGGCCATAATTGGCCTGGGGAGGGGAGCCCCCATTTTAAAATTGCCTGGCCTCGGGGTATGGGGTCCCTGGGCTGAAATGGGCCCAAGGAAGGAGGGCTACGCAGCCCCTATTCCCTAAAAATTAAAAATAGCAGGAGGGGTAGTTGGCCTTCAAGGACCCTCAATAGCCAAGGGGACTTCATCCCCCTACTACTAGTGTGCCAGGAGGCACGTTTGCAGAGTGATGGAGAAAGGGGGCGACAACCTCTCAGAAATCCTGCTGTGTGGGACTTACTGGAGGTAACATGAGCGGTAGTTGGCCCCCAAGGACATCCTTGGGGGCCAACTACCCCTCCTGCTAGTCGTACAAAGTGGGATTGCTAAGAGGTCTTCAGAGGCCAGGCCCCCTTTCTCCACCACTCTGCAAACGCACCTCCTGGCGCACTAATAGGAGGGAGATGAGGTCCCCTTGGCTATTGAGGGTCCTTGGGGGCCAAGAAGCTCTGCTGGTACCACTTGTAAGTCCTACACAGCAGGATTCCTGAGAGGTTTTCAGAGGCCCAGCCCCCTTTCTCCACCACTCTGTAAACGCGACTACTCCTTAAAAAACCTTGGAAATTCACTGCAGAAAACAAAGAGGGTACAGGAACATTATAGTTAGTAATTAACATTTACAAAAACCTTAGAAATTCACTGAAGAAAACAAAGGTTACAGGGATGTTATAGTTAGGAAATGGAATTAAAAAAACCTTAGAAATGCCCTGAAAAAAACAAAGGTTACAGAGACGTTATAGTTAGACTCAGATTTCACTCGCACGAAGCCAGTGAAACTCAGCATTTATAGTTAGCTGAGCTAACTATAAATCGCCCTACGCAATGCACTGCTTATGGCCCCACATATTACATCACTCATAACATGGTCAGTGACATCACTTATAACATCACTGATGACATCTCAAATGACATCATTATTCCATTTCCTAACTATAACGTTTGTGTAATCTTTGGTTTTTTCAGGGAATATATATACAAATACACATTGTGGGTGACCCTACCAATTTTGTCTGTGGCCCAATGTTTGCTCCCATAAAATTTGCTTCTAGAGATGTCACTTCTTTGCCATATATGAGGAAAAAGATGGATCAGTGAGACACTGACGGGCAAATTTATCATTATTTGACACATCGCAACGCTGCTTGCCAGTTCGGGCTTGACTGTTACCATAGGGGTTGGGTCAAGGATGATTTGCATATGACTGAGCCCAATTTGAGGTATGCCACATAAGTAGGTGAAAAACCGTGGATTGGGATGCAGCCCAAGCGATCGCCATTGTCTGAGATTAATTCAAGCATTCCATCCATCACTTTGTTTATTGATGCCCTACGTGCTGCTGACAGCAGAGCTGTAGCCCATGCACTAGTTCAAAGATTTTTAGAGTTAATGTGTGCACTGAAGACAGGAAAAAGAGATGCACAAACCCCTTTCTCTGTCATACAGTGAAGAGAACAGGAGCATTATGCAGCACTATAGCTCTAGGATTAGTAGAACATAAGCTGCGGACAGCAGAGGGCCTGGACGCATGGAGCTGCATACGCAGAACAGGGCCTTGATACTTTACTTTTCTCTCTGCTTTGGCACAGTCTGTCTATTCTGGCCCGCTGAAGCACAGTGCGCCAGTCCGCTGTATGAACACTCATTTCTCAGAGAGATAGATATGTCTGGAAACATGTTATCCGGGGCATGTATTCCTCATTCCTCATCTAGAGCTGCTGTCACCTTTAAGATTAATTAGGTAAACAGTAAGAAAGCAATGGCTCCGCTTTTTCTCCTCTAGCTTCTTCCTCAAATGCACTTTGGCATTACATTAACAAACAAACACATATAGTGCACTCGCCCACAATAATTCCCTCTGCTTCGACATGTATATCCTCACAATATTGTCTCCATTAACTCTGTTTACACATGACACCAGTGATGCAGATTTGCAAAGAAATAACAGAGTCCTGCCGCAACCAGAGGTTCTGTGCTGGATTTCACTAAGGGAGAGAACAGGTTCAGAGCAATTTTTTTTTACTATATATGGTCTGCTGGTGCTCTCTTTCCTTGCTTTGGCATGCTTTAGGGCTTCCTAACATCATGCACAAACCTTTGATTGATAGTGCACATTACTGCAAAGGTGTGTGTGTGTGTGTGATGTCTAGCCCAGGGTACCCTTCCAGTACAAAATCCCTTACTTAGACAATTTTTTGTATAATTTCCCACAATGGATGTGTACTGTATGGTGCAGCACACATACATTGTTTGAAACGTTGCGAGAAATTAAAACATTTTTCTGACTCCGAACATGCCTTAGGAGACATTATTTTTTGGTGCAAAGCCAGGTCTGATGAAAAACCATAGATTGCAGCACTGAAATGCCCGTGCCACTTGTATATTTGTATTTAATTATTGTTACCTGTACTAGGCTGTTGTATGTTAGGCCTATCAACACCGGACTGCTCTTGTACCGTCATATAATACAATTTTGGAAGTAATTATTATCGACCCCGACTAATCGTCACTTCTCCTTCCCTCCTCTTCTTTCTTTTTCCCCTTCTTCCTTCTTTCGGCCTGCGGTCTTCATCTTTTACTATTGATCACCTGAGTTAATCTCATGCTAACCATATAGGCGTAGCAACCATACTATATGATTGTATATGTATAACTTTGCCTTAGATATCTTATGTTAACCCTGTTACAGGCTTGTGTTTTCTTTTTCCCTTTTTAAAAAAAAAATTCAATAAAGTATTTTGAAATCAAAAAGAATTTCCTGCTCAGGAACATCTTAAGGATTTTAGGGGCCCTGGGCCAAACGTTTTCAGTTTTGAATTTATGATCCAATTTCAGCTCTTTTATGACCTATTCGGCCATGTCACTGACAGCGCACAGGCATACTCGTCCATATTCTAAGTGTATTTACATTTAATATTCAGCGTTTTCAATATTGTAACACAGCAGCAGCTCACACATATTACTGCAAATAATCTCTGTGACACCCACCCATTTCTCATGTGTGAGGTCCTGTTTTGATCTAAAGGAAAATGCTTTTTAGGACTGTTGCATGAAAGCGGTATTTCAATCAATCTATTTAAGAATTATTCAAGGTCATCAGGGCAATACTCTCTGCAGAATAGAACTGGCTCTATCAGGGGGCCTCTTGACAGGTTGGGGCCCTGGGCCTGAGCCCAGTTTGCTCATACCTTAAAACGTCTCTGGTCCTGATCAGTCACCTTGCGTCATATCTCACTAGACCAATCAAAAACCTCATTTTTTCAATATCTTGTGGTCGTTCTTCCGTTTCAAGAGTGTCAGCCAGTGACTCTAACCACCTCTTCTATCAAGGTCCCAAACTACTCAGTCAAGTTGTGTGACTGGGGAAGACAATTCAAGACTGGGAGCTGAATTTCATGAAACTTTATTGTTGGGCAAGGCTGCGTGGTGTCAGGCACTCTGCTAATGCCCAGAGTCCTCTTATAGTATGCTTCCCTGTTTGATGATGCACACATGTGGTTTTTCATGTTGATTGTCACAAATGCTGATTGCTCTACATTTCCATAATGCATCCAATTACTTCAGTATTTCCTGCATTTCATTGGGTGCACAATTTATCGACCTCAACAGGATAGCCATTTATTTATGCCCTGCCAGTTTTCATGACCAGCAGTTTGATGCACAGCTCATCATCTGAATATAGCATGCTACAACGCATGCTTTGACTTCGCGTTCCATTACATCGCGGTCGTTACAACGACTTATACTATTCCTAAGGTTGGAGCGCCATCTAGAGCAAGTCGATCTAACGACTTGGTGGTAAAGGTATCGCGTTCTAACAACACGGTCGCTGTAACAACCGCACTGTAAATGTAACGCGATGTAACAGCCGCGTTGTAAAGGCTGTTTCCCCATCATCTAGCATTTGACTCTCCTGCCACTTGTTATGTGTAAGCACTTGTTTCACCATATGTTTCCTCTTCGTTTTGTATATGTTTGGGTTTTGTCCAGCCTTATGTTGCCTCTTTATTTTGTAGGTGTTTTTTTTTTCTCTGATTCAAGATTATTTGTCTGTCTCTTAAACTACTTTTTAAGGCAGATGGACTTGATACCCCCCACCCCAAGAATAAAATATAATACTTTAAAAAAAGATAGTGGGTGTGGGGTGAAAAGGAGGAGTGCATGGCGGGAATCAACAGGGAGTTTACGGTGGAGGGAAAATGCAGCACACAAGGGAGAGCAACATGGGGGTGGAGGAAAAGCCTTTGAGCGAGAGAGCAACACAGAGCACTGGGACTGGATTGAGTTTGGCAGAGGAAAAGCACAAGTGAGACCTTGCAACATAAAGGAGAAAGCCGCACTGAGTGCATGGGGGAACACATGAGGGCAAAAGCTGAAAAACACATGCACTCTCATGGATTGCTTAAGGAAAAAGGAAAAGGTATTTCTCTTCAAGTGAGAAATGGAAGGACAGAAGTCAGCCAGTCATAGAGATGGTAAATAGGCTATGCACCGGGAGGACAAACACAACATGTACAAGCGAGGACAAGGAAGGCTATTAAATGATAAGAAAGCAAATGAGAGTGACTATAATGCCAACCTCTGGTAAGGGAGGGGTGAACTGTAAGCCCTGCAAATTTTTGGTAAATGCACAAAGTCTTAACTAAAAATGGATGTATTCTTCCAATTTCAATAACCATTGACATTCTTCTTCTACCCAGACCTACCAATAAATTTTGTAGCATCATCAAAATGACTCCCTTAGTCTCTTCTGACTCGTCTTATGTATGCACACATCCTCTTGTTTTTTGCTGACACTGTTTATCAGCATGTCAGTCTATCACCAGTTGTCACATCTCACCATATTAACTCATGTGCACCTTATCCACACTATACTACTTTTCCTCCAATGTTGCTAGAAAAGGTGGCCATTGTTCTCATGTGTTATCCTTTTCATCCACGGAGAAGCAGTGACCTGACCTGTGTACCTCTCTTCTGGTGGGGATGCTTCACCATTGCATGAGAAAATCTGCATGTCCTTAGGGTGGCCATGCGTACCCAGGATTAAGATCAAGATGATGAGGAGAAAAGCCTTCTCCTTACCAGGCCCAGGATGATGGTAATGATACTTTGCGTACAGCGCCGTTACTCTGCTGGCTCAAAGTATGGCTTAACCCAGATTTAACCCTGAATCATTTGATATTGCGGGATTGTGTCAAATTGGATAAAGTAAGTAACATTAATTGGCTTGCATATGTTAGATCTATGTTATCCAAAATAGGGCGGCTAGAACTATTTGAATTCCCGGATAGGATTAGGAAGGAAGATTTGAAAGGGGTTAGAACGAATTTTATAAATATGTTGATGTTGGAACGGGAAGAAAAGGAGCTACAGAAACCTTTAGTTAGGGCTCACTTTTTGACAAAAACGTCGTTATTAATTGAGCCGTATTTGATAACTGTTACTAAACCGTTCCATCACTGGCTCCTGACTAGGTTCCGTTTTAATTTGATTCATTTTAATTTGGGCAACTATGAGGGGTGGTGTAAGCCAGAGGATGCAGGACCGTGTTCTTGTGATAATTTTTCTACACAAGATACCCTACATTTTGTAATGTTCTGTGACCTCTATTTGGATATACGTAGGAAGTTTTTAGTCCCTCTATTAAATAAAAAGGGTTTTCTACAGGTTAAACCTGCACTGCTTTATCTGCAAATGTTAAGTAATACATGGGACATTTTTAATATTGCTTGTTTTTTGGTTGCTGCTATTAGGATTAGGAAGAAACTGGAAAAAAATATGCACATTGTTACGCATTTTAACGAACCGATTAACCTCATTTGCTGAAGCTGAGTATTCTGTGGATTATTTTAATAATATTAGTTCTATTGCTGCTATTGTATGGATTTTTATGCTATATACTGTATTATGCTGATTCTCTAATGAAATAATTTTTTTACTTTTGTATTTTTTGATGCGGCTGAATTACACAAATAGGATTGTGCCCAACTTTTTATCCCCAAAATTTTGTATAGGTATGTGTGTGTTTATGTATTTTATGTCTTGTAATTTTATGATTTTAATTAATCGAATAAAGTGGATTGATTGATTGATTGATTCAGAAGTCTAATACCCTATCATTTGCTGGTGGGGCAGGCACTCGCAACATCATTCTTTTCATGTAACATTTCCTCGATCTTGGTGCTTGGAACACTGTCACAGGTCCTCATCCCAGAAGAGATCACAACCCTGATAATTCTATCCAAACAGCTTGGGCAATGGTCACTTCTCTGCATTCACCCTTCCCCAGGTGTCTACTCCATTTAGTCTGAATGTGTCCCTACATGACTCTCTTGGAAAGATTTGTCTTCTCTGAAGAATTTTGCACATAGTCAACCTGTGAGTGTGGCTAGTCCACCACTGCATGCTGCCAACTGGGAAGCATCAACCAGGTATGTATGGTATCTTGGCCATGGACCTTGATGTACCATGGAATAAAAAAATTGCGTTCAGCAGAAGTCAGAGAGGCAAGGCCAGTCTTCAATGGAGCAGGCAATCATTCTTATCCAAGAGGATCTTAGGCCTGTTGACAGTCAGATATGGGACAAAAATACACTGGGCAATGATGAAGCTGTAGTAATGACCTTTGAAGAATGAAAGGATGGACAATGACCAATGGTGCAGCTTCTGAGATTTTTTTTACAAACAACTGCAGCCTTCTGCATTATTGAGCATTGCAGCACTTGCATCTGTAGCATCATGTCTTGTTCCTACACAGCCCCCCTTCCAAAAAAATCATCTGGTGATGAAGCCATTTCTTTACCTTGTCCAACCCATGGCCTAATGATGGGAGATGTGGTTGTTAAAGCAGACAGCAAAGAATTGTTATCAATTAACATGTTTAACATCACAATTACACTATTTTATTTCAATTTGCTCATTTCCCTCACACACAGCACATCTCCAGCTAAAGACGTCTCTTAACGTCACACTGCATCTATCATTACAAAATTGAATTACATACATCATGCAACTAACATATCCAACTCATGATCACATTTTTTGGGTGTCAATGTGAAGTGTATTTTCAGTTGCAAGCCCCTGTGATGCATGAGCGTTAGGATGTCACCTGCGAAGTTCTATGTTGACCACAAAAGTGATATTGACTCATATAAGTGCAGTCCACATGTATTAAGTGTCTCAGCATTCCCACATTAATAAGTGATTGACTGAAATTTGCAAATGCAAACGAACACAATCAGTCATTCTTTGGGAATAGACAAAGAAATGTTCCGAGTATTTTTGATGACTAGAAAATAAGTACCCCCTGTGGTAAACTAGAAAGATATTGCAGGTCACTGAGGAGTTCCTTCATATGATTATTGAACTCCAGGATGACTTGCAGCATCCTTATCATATACACCAGGGGGCACTTTATCTCATATAATACATGGTCACATTATCACCTTTGCCACTAACCACTTAAACATTTGGCACATAGCTCTTTCATCTGAAAGAGTGAGCATGTTTGCAAACATGAAGGCTAAAAATAAAACCTCTAGTGCACCATTTAAATGTTGGAAAGTGGGTTATTGGTATGGGAAAATGTAGGTCTGCCACTGGCAATAAGGCCACTAACACATGATAGGACTCAGCATAGGTCTTAGAAAATTATTCCTATGCTCAACCCTTGGTAATGTGGCTGCGAGCAGACAGGCTTAACTTCAAAGACAGGTATGTAAAGCATTTAAAAACACCAATTCAGTAAATAATTAAGACACAACACATAATAAAAATCCAACACCAATTTATAAAAATAGGAAATATTTTTATCTTTAAAATGACACCAAAACGACAAAAACCCAATGTAGGGAACCGGAGATATGAATTTTCAAAGATTTAATAAAATATAGCACTTAGAAGTTTATAGCACCATATTGGGATACCTGCTCGCGATAGACCGGGGCAAAGTCAAAGTTTCAGGCCGACCGCGATGGATCCCTAGGCGGCTACAGCTTGCGGCAGGTCCGGGTCGCAGTTTCTACCTTCACACTTAGAAACTTTTCTGGAGCTTTTTCTCGCGAGGCCCCTGGAAGCTCCCAGCCAGTCCGGATCCGGTGAGGGTTTGCCGGCTTGACTTGTGACGAGGTCCCGGTAAACTTCCCTGGAGCGGACCTGGAAAATTTCTCAAGATTGCTTCAGCGGGGCAATCCAGAAATCCAGGCCGACACGCGATGGAAGACAGGCGGCTTGGCTCTCGCGGTTGCTCCCGGTCGGCTTTTCTACGAGCGGACTTAGAAGCTTTTCTGGAGCTTTTTCTCGCGGGGTCTCTCGATGCTCCTCATGTAGCAGGATCCGGTGAGGGTTCGGCGGCTTCAGATTTTCTCTAGTCCCGGTCAATCTCTGGAAGTCGATGCGATGGAGCTTTTAGCGGGACGAACCTGGTGGGCTTGGCCGGCTCGCGGTTGAAGGCAGGCGGCTTGGCTGACCAGGTTGAGTCGGTCCCTCTATGGAGCTTTTTTTCAAAGTTCCTCCAAAGTTCTCCAAACTTCTTGAACTTCTTCCTGAAGTTCCTCAAAGGGTCCCAAAGTGTCTCAAACTCACTCCAAGGGTCTGGAAGCTCCAAGATGGTCCTTGAAAGTTGAGGACTTCAGTTCCCACAATCCACTGGGACGTCACCCTTACAAATCCACTGGTAGTTCCCCAAGGTGCAGATTTAGTTGGTGAGGTTCCAGTTGAGCTCTTTAACCTGTAGCTTTCAGGGAGTCCACTCTTTAGTTCTTTTCCAGCAAGGTAATCCACAGGGCTGCAGTTTCAGATGGTGCAGTTTTCAGAGGTCAGGCCTTAGAAATCTTTGCACAGCAAAATCTTCTCAGCAGTGCACTTCTTGCTTCAGTAAGTTTCAAGCAGCAGATCTGGAGGGCTCTGCCCCTCTCAGATACTTATTCAAAATTCTCTGGGTCAAGCAGCAGGTCATTCTTGACCAATGAGAGCAGGGTAACTCCCCAAGGTGATGACCACTTCCTGTAGAGTGTGGCATCATTTTGTCCCAGAGTGCATCAAATCTTCCAAATCCATAATGGCTGAATTTCCAGCAGAGAGGCAAGAGCTGGCTAAACACACCCCCTGGGATGGCTTATCTCCCTGGCCTCTCCCCCTACCATCTGCACATACCTTCCTTAAGCCTAGCCCTGACTCTGGGTCAAGAGTGTCAGAGTGAAACTGAAACCCAGGCCTCCCCTCTGCCTTTGAAGATCATGGTTTACGACTCCACCCCCTAGCCTGGCATTCCTATAGACCAGGACACTGCCCTCCCAGGACAGTTGGTAACCCCAGGGGATCTTTATCACCTCTTCAAAGCAGCCTGGCTAATCCCCTTAACTCTGATCAATCAGGGCAGACCAGTGGAAGGCTGAATTTGGACTTACAAACAAGAAAGTCTTATAACTTCTTGTATGTACACTTTAGGAGAAATTCAACAATATAATATTGTTGGATTTAGCATTACCATTCTGAGAAGTCTTTGAATGGCAGCTCTAGCTCTTTTCTATCAGGAGTTATTATTTAATATCTTCCTGCAATGTTAGCCTATATAACTGGGGATTTGCAATGGGAAAAATGACTTGGGCCAGTTTTCTAGCACCAGGGCTTATAAAAACATATTTTATAAGTATTTCCCAAATTTCTACAGGACCCCCAACCCTTGTGCAACTAGGGGAGACTTTAAGGGTTCTGAATCTGTAAAAATATTGCAGATCCTCAATTCCCTGTGCTCCTAGCCTCAAAGTCGAATTTGGGCAGCACTTTAACACAATGTGGGGAGTGAAATGTGAAATTTCACTTTTACCCAGGCATATAAAAACTCATTTTATAAGGGTGTACATTATAGATAACTGACCCCCCACCCCTGGGATACCTAGGGAAGACCCTGGGGGCCCCTAATATCCCAAAACATTGTAGGTTTTCCATTTTTAAGTGCCCCAAACCCCAAAGTCGAATTTGGGCACAATTTGCTTTTTAAAAGCAGTCCTGGCACCCAGGGCTGCTTTTAAACTGACCCCAGGCTTCAGCATTGCACCCATGCAAGTGCATAAAAGCTGCTGGCCTCTAAACTGTCATGCCCCAGGATACTGGGGACTTCTAGGTAGTTTCAATCCCCTGCCCTATTATATACTAGGGGCTTATGGGGTAGGTCATGCCAATTACAGGGGTACCCCACCATCCCATAGTGTACCCTAGTGTATGTTGGGTGTCTTAACTGTATTATAATGTGTTCCTTTCAGCTTGGCACTGGCCCTGGGCCTAGTTAGACAAAGCCCAGGGTCAGTCAGAGTCAGTTACCACCAGTTCCAGTCAGCAAAAAGTTGGGGGGTGCCCAGGGCACAGGATGACTTTACAACATAGCCCCCCCCCCCAAATGAAAGGTGAGGGGTTACTAACCTACACACTGGTAGTCCTCCTCAGCTAAGTGGAAAAACCTGGAAAGTCCATCTGCATTTTCATGGGCAACCCCAGGTCTGTGTTCCACTGTAAAGTCCATTCCCTGTAGGGAAATGGACCACCTTAACAGCTTGGGATTCTCCCCTCTCATCTGCATGAGCCATCTGAGAGGCCTGTGGTCAGTTTGAACACGAAAGTGAGTCCCAAACAAATATGGTCTCAACCTTTTCAGTGACCACACCACAGCAAAAGCCTCTCTCTCAATGGCACTCCATCTCTGCTCTCTGGGAAGAAGCCTCCTGCTAATAAAGGCAACTGGCTGATCAAGGCCCCCTTCATTTAGCTGTGACAACACTGCCCCAATCCCTTGCTCTGAAGCATCTGTCTGAACTACAAATTATTTTGTGTAGTCAGGGGCCAGTAACACTGGTGCTGAACACATAGCAGCTTTCAGAGTGTCAAAAGCTTTCTGACACTCTGGGGTCCAAATCACCTTCTTGGGCCTCTTTTTAGAAGTCAGTTCTGTTAGGGGCCCCACAATGGTCCCATAATTTTGAACAAACCTTCTATAGTACCCTGTCAGTCCAAGGAATGCCCTGACCTGAGTCTGGGTAACAGGTGCTGTCCAATCCAAAATAGTTTGGATTTTAGCTTGGAGAGGCTGTACATGGCCTCCACCTACCAGGTGGCCCAGGTACACCACAGAACTCTGCCCTATTTGGCACTTGCTTGCCTTAATAGTCAGGCCTGCCTGCTGCATGGCCTGAAGCACTTCCCTTAGGTGGCTTAAGTGATCCCCCCAGGTAGAACTGTATACAGCTATATCATCCAGGTAAGCTGCACTGTACTGTTCCAACCCAGACAAGACCCTGTTCACCAACCTTTGGAAGGTGGCAGGTGCATTCTTTAAGCCAAAGGGCATTACCTTGAACTGATAACGTCCCTCTGGTGTGGAAAATGCTGACCTCTCCTTTGCTCCATCAGTGAGGGCAATCTGCCAGTACCCTGAAGTCAAATCAAAAGTACTCAGGTACTTAGCAGCCCCTAACCTGTCAATGAGCTCATCAGCTCTAGGTATGGGGTGAGCGTCAGTCTTTGTGACTGCATTCAATCCTCTGTAGTCCACACAGAACCTTAACTCCTTGGGTCCCCCCTGAGGATTAGGTTTGGGTACCAGCACCATTGGACTGGCCCCTGGACTCTCAGACGGTTCAATTACCCCCAATTCCAGCATCTTAGCAACCTCAGCTTTAATACTGGCTCTGACATGGTCAGACAACCTGTACAGTTTATTTTTGACAGGTAGGCTGTCACCAGTGTCAATGTGGTGCACACACCACTCAGTGATGCCTGGGGTCAAAGAGAACAGGCCAGCAAACTGCTCCAGCACTTGCATACAGTCTCTGTGCTGCTGGTCTGTCAACTTGGGAGAGAGTATCACCCCCTCCACTGACCCATCTTGCAGATTAGTGGAGAGGAGGTCGGTCACAGGCTCCGTTTCCTCCTCCACACCCTCATCAGTGACCAGTAACATGGTCATGTCTGCCCTGTCATGGTGGGGTTTCAATCTATTCACATGCAGGACCCTATGAGGGTTCCTGGGGGTGCCAAGGTCAACCAAATAGGTAACCTCCCCCTTCTTTTCTAAGATTGGATAGGGCCCACTCCACTTGTCATGGAGGGCCCTGGGAGCCACAGGCTCCAACACCCACACCAATTGTCCTGGAGTATACTCAGGCATAGTAGCCTTCTGATCATACCAGTGCTTCATGAGCTCCTGGCTGGCCTCCAGTTTCCTGTTTGCCTTGTACATGTACTCTGCCATTCTAGATCTCAGGCCTAGCACACAGTCCAGCACATTGGCCTTTGCTTCTTTAAGAGGCTTCTCTAAAGACTCTCTCAGCAGGCTCAATGGCCCCCTCACAGGGTGTCCAAACACCAACTCAAAGGGACTGAAACCAACCCCTTTCTGTGGCACCTCCCTGTAGGCAAACAGTAAGCATGGGAGGAGAACATCCCATCTCCTCCTGAGTTTCTCTGACAACCCATTTATCATGCCCTTCAGGGTTTTGTTGAATCTCTCAACAAGGCCATTTGCCTGTGGGTGATAGGGGGTGGTGAACTTGTAGTTGACACCACACTCATCCCACATAGCAGTCAGATAGCTGGACAGGAAGTTCGTGCCCCTATCTGACACCACCTCTTTTAGAAAACCCACTCTGGTGAACACACCAAGTAGTGCTCTAGCCACTGCAGGAGCATCAATGGTTCTAAGAGGTATGGCTTCAGGGTATCTAGTGGCATGGTCAACTACCACTAAGATATACCTATTCCCTGAGGCAGTAGGTGGGTCCAGGTGACCAACAATGTCCATCCCCACCCTTTCAAAAGGAACCCCAACCACTGGCAGTGGTACTAGGGGAGCCTTTGTCTTGCCCCCTGCCTTGCCACTGGCCTGACAGGTGACACAGGAGCTGCAAAACTCCTTTACCTTTTCAGACATATGGGGCCAGTAGAAATGGTTCACCAACCGGTTCCATGTCTTTGTCTGTCCCAAATGTCCTGCCAAGGGGATATCATGACCCAAAGTCAGGATGAACTCTCTGTACCTCTGGGGCACCACCAACCTCGTGGTGGCCCCCTCTTTGAGGTTTCTGACCTCAGTATAAAGCAGTCCATCTTCCCAGTAGAGTCTGTGAAACCCACTGTCATCCCCTTCCTCTTGCTTAGAAGCAATCCGCCTCAAGCTCTCAAGGGTGGGACAGTCACGCTGTCCCTGACTGAACTCCTCTCTGGAGGGTCCACCTGCTCCTGTCAGTTCTGTCAAATCTGACAGCTCTGGCAGGGATGGAGTCCCTCCCTCAGAAGCCAGATCCTCCCCATCAGGGTTAGATTCTTCCTGCACCTCTGGAGTTCCCTGGGCTAGCTCACCAGGCCCAGTGCCCTTGTCCTTGGATGCTTAGCCCTTTGTTCCAGGGTCCAAGTGTGCAGCCCCTCCCTTCTGGCTAGTCTGTGACCTAGTCACAGCACATACCCACTCAGGGAGCTCCAATATTTTCATATGGAGTCCTCTCTCCACCTCTGACCACACAGAGGCTTCAAGATCATTGCCCAGTAAACACTGGACTGGGAGCACCTTTGACACAGCTACCTTCATAGGGCCTGTCACACCTCCCCATTCCAAATCCACCACAGCCATAGGATGGAGTTTGGTGGTGCTGTCTGCATAAGTCACCTGGTGAAACTCACCAGGTAACAAACTCTCTGGGGGCACCAGCTCATCCAGGACCATAGTTACACTAGCCCCAGTGTCTCTGATAGCCTCAACCTCAGTCCCATTCACTTTAGGCCTCTGCCTGTACTTATCCATGTTTGGAGGTAAGGCAGTAAGGGTTGCAATATTCACCCCACCCAGGGACACTAAGGTTGCTTGCCCCACCTGATTACCCCTCTCTGGGGCACCACTCTCCACCCCTACACTGACACTGGCAATCCCTGTGGATGGCCCCTTAGGGGGGAGCTTCTTGGTGCAGACAGCATCTCCCTGCTTGTGCCCTGGCTGATTACAGTCAAAGCACTTACCCACCTTTGAGGGATCAAAGAACCTACCAGGCTTTCCCTAAGACCCCTTCCCTTTGAATTTGGGTTGGCTCGGGGCCCCCCCTCCTTGTGCAGGTTTTTGTGGGTCTTTGGAGGACTTCTTAGGTTTTTGACCTTGGGGAGGGACCTGTCCTCCTTTCTTCTGGTCACCCCCCTGGTGCTGAATGGAAACCCGGGTTCTCACCCACTCATTAGCTGATTCCCCCAACTCTCTGGGGTCTGTCAGCTTAGAGTCCACTAGATGCTGGCGTAACTTCTCTTCTACACAATGAGTCAAAATGGGTTCTTTCAAAAACAAATTGTACAATCCCTCATATGTGTCAACTTTGTTACCAACAATCCAGCCTTCCAGTGCCTTCACTGAAACGTCCACAAAGTCTACCCAAGACTTTGAACTCAATTTCTGGGTGCCTCTAAACTTCACCCTGTACTGTTCTGGAGTCAGACCAAATCTCTTGACTAAGCATGCCTTCATCTGCTGGTATGATTCTGCATCCTCTCCCTTCAGGGTCAGGAGCCTATCCCTCCCAGCTACTGGAATCAACTCCCACAGGAGTGCACCCCAATACCTAGAGTGGACCCTACTCATTTTAAGGGCCCTCTCAAAAGCTGCTAGCCACCTGTCAATGTCATCCCCCTCTGTGTACTTGGGCACTATGCCCTTGGGAAGTTTAGGTTCAAATCTGCCACCCCTGGACATCTCAGCATCTTCTTCACTTTCGCTGCCACCATTCCTCTTCTCCTCCTCCCTCTCCCATCTTCTCTTAGCCAATTCGAATTTCTCCTTCTCCAAGGCAATCAACTCTAATTGAGCCTGAAGCTGTCTCTCTGCAAGGGACAGTAGTGGTTCCTGAGTAAGGGACCCTACCCCACTCCCACCACCACCTTGATTCACTTGGCTAACACTAGTTAAAATGGAAGAGGCATCATCCTCAACCTCCTCTGGGAGGAGGTTGGGGGGGACACCCTCTATCCCCCCTTGTCTCTCCTCAGCTGCCCATGGCATAGACTTTTAGGGACTCAAACAACCCTACCTTCCTAAGCTTCTTGCTAGTAGGCAGCCCCCTAAACCTACACTGTTCCCTAAGATCAGCCATCTTCAACTGGGACAGTTTAGCCAGGTCCAGCTCCATGATTCCCTAGTTTTGGGTCACAAAAAAAAAGACTAGGCACAACAGACTTAGAACAATTTGGAAAAATCAAAACAATGGATTAAAAACAGTTTAGTCCAGATTCCAAAAATCAAACTCAAAAGTTTTGTTCTAAGGCAATTTAGAGGATTTTTATAATCTTAAATCATTCACTGAAAGGTGTACTTTTTAAACACAAGTCCACATCCACACCGCTGAACACCAAATGTTGGAAAGTGGGTTATTGGTAGGGGCAAATGTAGGTCTGCCACTGGCAATAAGGCCACTAACACATGATAGGACTCAGCAAAGGTCTTAGAAAATTATTCCTATGCTCAACCCTTGGTAACGTGGCTGCGAGCAGACAGGCTTAACTTCAAAGACAGGTATGTAAAGCATTTAAAAACACCAATTCAGTAAATAATTAAAACACAACACATAATAAAAATCCAACACCAATTTATAAAAATAGGAAAAAAAATTATCTTTAAAATGACACCAAAATGACAAAATCCAATGTAGGGAACCGGAGATATGAATTTTCAAAGATTTAATAAAATATAGCACTTAGAAGTTTATAGCACCATATTGGGATACCTGCTCGTGATAGACCGGGGCAAAGTCAAAGTTTCAGGCCGACCGCGATGGATCCCTAGGTGGCTACAGCTTGCGGCAGGTCCCGGTCGCAGTTTCTACCTTCACACTTAGAAACTTTTCTGGAGCTTTTTCTCGCGAGGCCCCTCGAAGCTCCCAGCCAGTCCGGATCCGGTGACGGTTCGCCGGCTTGACTTGTGACGAGGTCCCGGTAAACTTCCCTGGAGCGGACTTAGAAAATTTCTCAAGATCGCTTCAGCGGGGCAATCCAGAAATCCAGGCCGACACGCGATGGAAGACAGGCGGCTTGGCTCTCGCGGTTGCTCCCGGTCGGCTTTTCTACGAGCGGACTTAGAAGCTTTTCTGGAGCTTTTTCTCGCGGGGTCTCTCGATGCTCCTCATGTAGCCGGATCCGGTGAGGGTTCGCCGGCTTCAGATTTTCTCTAGTCCCAGTCAATCTCTGGAAGTCGATGCGATGGAGCTTTTAGCTGGATGAACCTGGTGGGCTTGGCCGGCTCGCGGTTGAAGGCAGGCGGCTTGGCTGACCAGGTTGAGTCGGTCCCTCTATGGAGCTTTTTTTCAAAGTTCCTCCAAAGTTCTCCAAACTTCTTGAACTTCTTCCTGAAGTTCCTCAAAGGGTCCCAAAGTGTCTCAAACTCACTCCAAGGGTCTGGAAGCTCCAAGATGGTCTTTGAAAGTTGAGGACTTCAGTTCCCACAATCCACTGGGACGTCACCCTTACAAATCCACTGGTAGTTCCCCAAGGTGCAGATTTAGTTGGTGAGGTTCCAGTTGAGCTCTTTAACCTGTAGCTTTCAGGAGTCCACTCTTTAGTTCTTTTCCAGCAAGGTAATCCACAGGGCTGCAGTTTCAGATGGTGCAGTTTTCAGAGGTCAGGCCTTAGAAATCTTTGCACAGCAAAATCTTCTCAGCAGGGCACTTCTTGCTTCAGTAAGTTTCAAGCAACAGATCTGGAGGGCTCTGCCCCTCTCAGATACTTATTCAAAATTCTCTGGGTCAAGCAGCAGGTCATTCTTGACCAATGAGAGCAGGGTAACTCCCCAAGGTGATGACCACTTCCTGTAGAGTGTGGCATCATTTTGTCCCAGAGTGCATCAAATCTTCCAAATCCATAATGGCTGAATTTCCAGCAGAGAGGCAAGAGCTGGCTAAACACACCCCCTGGGATGGCTTATCTCCCTGGCCTCTCCCCCTACCATCTGCACATACCTTCCTTAAGCCAAGCCCTGACTCTGGGTCAAGAGTGTCAGAGTGAAACTGAAACCCAGGCCTCCCCTCTGCCTTTGAAGATCATGGTTTACGACTCCACCCCCTGGCCTGGCATTCCTAAAGACCAGCACACTGCCCTCCCAGGACAGTTGGTAACCCCAGGGGATCTTTATCACCTCTTCAAAGCAGCCTGGCTAATCCCCTTAACTCTGACCAATCAGGGCAAACCAGTGGAAGGCTGAATTTGGACTTACAAACAAGAAAGTCTTATAACTTCTTGTATGTACACTTTAGGAGAAATTCAACAATATAATATTGTTGGATTTAGCATTACCATTCTGAGAAGTCTTTGAATGGTAGCTCTAGCTCTTTTCTATCAGGAGTTATTATTTAATATCTTCCTGCAATGTTAGCCTATGTAACTGGGGATTTGCAATGGGAAAAATGACTTGGGCCAGTTTTCTAGCACCAGGGCTTATAAAAACATATTTTATAAGTATTTCCCAAATTTCTACAGGACCCCCAACCCTTGTGCAACTAGGGGAGACTTTAAGGGTTCTGAATCTGTGAAAATATTGCAGATCCTCAATTCCCTGTGCTCCTAGCCTCAAAGTCGAATTTGGGCAGCACTTTAACACAATGTGGGGATTGAAATGTGAAATTTCACTTTACCCAGGCATATAAAAACTCATTTTATAAGGGTGTACATTATAGATATCTGACCCCCCACCCCTGGGATACCTAGGGAAGACCATGGGGGCCCCTAATATGCCAAAACATTGTAGGTTTTCCATTTTTAAGTGCCCCAAAGTCGAATTTGGGCACAATTTGCTTTTTAAAAGCAGTCCTGGCACCCAGGGCTGCTTTTAAACTGACCCCAGGCTTCAGCATTGCACCCATGCAAGTGCAGAAAAGCTGCTGGCCTCTAAACTGCCATGCCCCAGGATACTATGGACTTCTAGGTAGTTTCAATTCCCTGCCCTATTATATACTAGGGGCTTATGGGGTAGGTCATGCCAATTACAGGGGTACCCCACCATCCCATAGTGTACCCTAGTGTATGTTGGGTGTCTTAACTGTATTCTAATGTGTTCCTTTCAGCTTGGCACTGGCCCTGGGCCTAGTTAGACAGAGCCCAGGGTCAGTCATAGTCAGTTACCACCAGTTCCAGTCAGCAAAAAGTTGGGGGGTGCCCAGGGCACAGGATGACTTTACAACATTAACACATCAAAACATGTTAGATATTTGTTGCAAAGAGATATTAGAACAGTTCAATACAAGGCAGGTAAATAAGGCTGCAATAGGTAGCTCAGAATGTGTGGAAATATGCAGAAATATTCTAGCTTTTCTCTAACTATCTAAGGAGTGCAAAAATAAACATGTTCTCTCTGCTCGCCATTGTAAGCTAGAAAAATAGAGCAGAAGGAAGAAAAGCAAAGTTCCATTTTTGTTGCTAAAAGGCTGTTACAATTGCGCTCTGTGACCTGACCTGCCTTTCAACTTGGCTGCTGGCTTTGGCAGCAGGCATTGTGATGCCAGAGCTCGAGTGTAATAACTTATAATAGTCTTGTTCTTTATAAGCGAGACTGGGCGCATCACAAGCCACCGATGATGCTGAACTGTGCTAACAGAAATAATGAATATATACAGAGTTCTTACAAAAACAACTGCATGAAAAGTATTGAAATATTCAAAAGGCACCAAAAGAATGAAATGATTCATACAGGACCTGCTTTTGCTCCTTGGGAATTTTTATACATTGTTTTTATTTTATTCTTTTGCAAAAATCTCCCTAAATGAGTTAAAAAGGGAAAACACACTTTTGGTGCCCACTCCCGTCATGTGCCAGTCTTTGTAAACAAATCCGAGCATTTTTAGCAGGTCTTTCCAAGTCCTTAAACATTTGGCATACATTGGTCAAGGAATGCCATATTTGTGAGCCGCAGATATTAAGTTGTAACCATAACTACAAATATATGAATAAAGACTCCCTAATACTACAAGGTGATGTGCTTGAACAGACTTGGAATAACACACATAGAAACTCTGTTGCAAAATATGTGTGTGGGTCTATCTGTCTTTGTGTTCGTCCCCTCCCACTCTCTTTCCATTTTCCACTCAGTAAGACCCATACTCTACCTGTCCTTGGTTGCTAACATGCAAGATGCATAATAATTGATAAAGATGCATGTAAATTCAATACAAGTATATCATAGAAAAATAGAGTTACTGCTATGGTGTAGATGCCCATTAATCCAAGATCAATGGGTGCAATAAATAAGAACTATTCACGACGAAATCACAGACAACCCACTGGACAAGGGGAATCTTTGTAGCAATGCTTCTGGTCAGGCCGGAGCTCAGGTAGAATTCACAGGACGCCGGCGCCTGAGCTCCGGCCCGACCAGAAGTATTGCTACGAAGACACCCCTTATCATCAGTTGTTACACATCCTGCGTGTTAGCAACCATCAGGTGCTACACAACAGCTGCCCGAGGAAGTCGTTTTGGAAGAAACACATGTTGGCTCTGCTGATTCCATCCAAAACAATTATTTCATCCAAGCTAATTTCATTATATGTACAAACAAGGAAATTGAAGGATTGTGATCAATATCTTTTGTTGAATGTCAAAGCTCCAAAAACAATCTTAATATAGTCAGAAACGAATGCATTTTACTAACATTGAGAGTAAATAAGGGTTTCTCCTTTCCTTAAATCATAATTTACTGTACTTTACAATGTACAATGTATTTTGTCTGAGGAAAATATTTATGTGCCCCAGATATTAACAATTTGCTGTAGAGTTTTGCCAAAAACCAGGATGTCATCCTTGTAGTTTAAACATTTAGTGACATCATGAATAGCTTGACGAATACCCCTCTAATACCACAGCCTCTATGATTCACTGGAACAATTGGAGGAACATAAGGAATGGGACCCAACAAAAGCTAAAATATGTCTAAATAAATTATTGTTTTTAAATACCCGTTTCCATTACTTTCTATGGGAGTGAGTTGCAGTACTTGTTAGTGACAGTGTGCTATGTGAAAAACAGAGGGTGAACTTAGTTGTCAGAAGGTCTGAGCAGGATTATGTATTACCTGATGAACAATAACGAATGATGCTAGACTTAATTCATGGCTGGGCTGGATTTCATTTGCTACTGTTTCGTGACCTTTTGGGCTGCCTAAACTTTGGACGCGTAGTTTGTGAATAGCAACCTTCTTACTCTTTTGTTGCTGGGTGTTGGTATTAGCATGTCTGCCAGTAAAGCCATCATTACCCCTCCAGTTTTCTCTCTAAAACCCTCCCATTTACTAGTAATCCCCATTTTCCAGCCACTCCACCTTGTCCCTCTCACATTTGCACCTAAATCATATGCTTACGTGTGAGGAGTTATCTGCCAATTTGGAGGAGACCTCTGCATAGAAAAGATACGAGAGGCAGGGTCTCCACTTATAGGTTTGTGAATGGCAATTTGTAGAATTACTGTAGTACTACTTTAGATACTACAAAACGCAGTTTGTTAATAGACCGCCATAGGCCACTTAGTGTGCTTAGGAAGATCTGCTACAGACCTCAAGCTTTTGGCCATCTGATGCCTGACCTCAATCTCTTAGGTACCAAAGTCTTAAGACCCAAGTTCTGTGTACTAAAGTTGTGCCCGTTTAGAGAAACAGGAGATGGTGGCACATGCAGCAAGCAAAAGCCTATGCAGAATCACTTCTGATGGCCTAATCATTATGCTAATTAGTAATTTTGGATCTTGAAAAATCAAACCTCTGTTTGGTTGCAGAATGTTAGTATATATGTCCTTTTTGTTTTTAGGAAGCGGTGGCCATGATACAAATCTCATATTGCTTTGTGTTGGGGGTCTGATGGAGGCTACAGGTATTGTTTAAGATATTCAGACATTTTTCCACATGTCTGCTTTTGTCGCGGCATATTTGAGGTCTTGTAGAAACTATCGATAATTTTCCTATTTTTATTTCTTTTAAGAAAATCCTGAAATTGTAGAAAATCATGCTGGGCTACAGAGTATATTTGGGGCATTATATAGGCTTTGTCATGTTACGTTATTTGGTTTTATAAAGCACACCATACACAACAGCTTTTCAGCACTATGGAAAAACAACACAACTCAACTGACACTGACAGGCATGACAGAAAAGTAAGGGAGCAAGGCTGAGGGCCTTATTATGAGTTTGCAAGTGCGGGAGCAGGACCGCCCCACTCCTACACCGCCAAACCCATGTGCGCACCACCCGCCAGGTCACAACTTTTTTCATCACTGGCGGGCGGTTCTTTTGCGGTTCCACATCGGTGCCTATAAAAAAGGCACCGCAATGGGAATGCCAAAGCAAGTTCCTGCAAGGCATGGACTTTCAAGTCCATGCTTTGCAGGAACTGGGGGTGCATGCAGACAGGGGGACGCATGCATCCCCTGGCGCGGAGGCAACAGGGGGCACTGTAGGGCCCCCTTTGTTTCCTCTCCACCACAGTTTTCATGGTAGGCTCACCGCCATGAAAACCGTGGCAGGGAGGAAACTCATAATATGCTTAGCGGTGCTGCAGTGGCCCCGCCAAGCATATTGCTGCCTCAAGACCGCCGCAACACCGCAGGGATCATGGATACCTGGCGGCAGCAGCGGTCCGACCACCCTACTTGTTATAGGGCGGTCAGACCACCGGTGAGGCGATAGCTGCACCGGCACCATGAGTTTGGCGGACCGCCAAACTCATAATAAGGCCCAAAGACAATTCCTATTAACATCTAAACACCATGGATTTAATTTACTGTGAAAGAGCTGAAGGTGATGAAGATGTTTAATTCCAATTAATGTTTGTTCCAGGCTTTTACTTTGGCAATGGAGATAGCTCTGTCATCAAGTGTTGTGGACTTGCTTTTCTGAACTTGTAAAAAACAAAGTCTTGCAGAAATCAGGGTGATATGTGAAAAACATAGGGTGAACTTAGTTGTCAGAAGGTCTGGGCAGGATTATGTATTACCTGGTGAACAATAATGAATGCCTTAAAAAAATACATTTTCGGATCAGGAGCCAGTGTAGGAAATGCAAGAATTGAGTGATGTGATCCCTCCTACCCATTCCAGTAATGAGTCCTACAACGGTGTTTGGGACTTTCTAAAGCCTTTTCAACAATGTGTCAAGAGGTCAAAGATAAACTGAGTTGCCTTAGATGAAAGTGCCTTAATCAACACATTAGTCACAGGCATTGACAAAAGGTATAATCATTTAGAAGCTGGATACCAAGAAGCCTGGTAGTCTAGGGAAAACCATGCATAAATATGGATTCCAAGGTTGTGCAAGACTTCAGATAGTACTCAAATCTGGGTACGAAAATCTGGGGACAAACCTCTGGATTCCATTTGTCTAGCTTATAGTTAGTAATAACAAGATCCATTTCGAAAGGTTTGAGTTTCTGGAAATGGGATGACATCCAACACTGAACAATGGCAAAAGAATTTGATGAGTTGAACTTTTGAGAACAAGTGTAACAGAATAAGATATGGTGGTGGTCTTAGTTAAGTGTCAGTTAATCGTACGTATATGTGTGTCCTCGCCCTGGGGAGTGTCCTAGATTTTTCTTAACATATTTGAGAGGATGCCGCAAAGCCAGTAAGCTGAGACTCATGTTGGCCTCAGCCTAATCCTTTCTCTGAAAATCAAATGATTACATAGATGTATACTAAATGTTACTCTCTTAAAAGACACAGGTGGTGGGGCATTTGCTTTAAGGATGCCAAAGACCTCTTGCAATCCAGTAGGGCAAGAGTATCATCCTGTCATACTTTGTGTGAAAAGATCAACAAATGCACTAGAAGTTATTCTATTATCTAAGCTTCTGTTAAGCAGAAAAATAATGTTAAGAAATTAATTTATTTGTTTTCTTATTTTATTTGTTTTGCATCATGGCAACATGCCACCGTTCAGCAATTTTGGAGTCTCGCGTAATTAATCGAATGTGATTTTTTTGAGTACAGATTGTTATTGAAGGCCCAATACATACAGGTTTTGTTGAAAACTTAGAATTCTTCACATCCTAGAATTTTACCTATTACTCATGTAGAGTTCTACATTTTCAGAAATTTGTCCTACGTTTTCTTTACACATTTGGGGATGCTTTTGGCAAAAATGTATATTGAAAAAAGAAGTACTGTAGGCAAATTGCACGTTGCTAAAGGAAGTGAAAATATTTTAGGCAGACGTAATTTGAGGGTACTCATATTTGAATTTGATCATTACACAGAAGCACAGCTTTCAGCTGTGCAACTTCTAAATTCAATATATATCTACTTGATAAATATTGTCATGTATTTAGTAGGAAGTTGAAAATATACCAAGGCTTCTTTATGTCTCTCCCCGGTTACTGTGGCACTAAAAAAAGAGGATGTGACATTTTGTACCGATTTTAGATCATCATACAGTAACATTGGGCTAGACTGCCACCCTTTATCAAAAAACTAAAGGGCTCATTGACACCCTTGATGATTCCAAAATCTTTAGATCCAAAATATGTCTATCAGCAGCAAGAATTAGGAAGGAGATTTAATTATTTTCCGGCCCTTATCACCCCAGAGATTTTCTTTTTTTCAAGTTTAGGAAATTGCCCTGCAATAGTATTTCAGTGACTGGTGCATCAACTCTTTAGGCAAGCCAAAGTGGCTACGAAACTTCAGGAAACCGTTCTCATTTATGGCTCTCTCTAATAAAAAAGAATAGGACCAAACAGTAGAAAACACACTTAAAATTCTCAAAGAAAAGGGAGATAAATTACATAAATTTCCAAGGAGATAACTGTGTTTTTAGAAAGAGACAGCTGGAGTATTTGGTTCATGTTATAACTGTTCAAGGTGTATTTCCAAAAACCATCTTAATTATCGTCATTATTTAAGGACCATTTCCATTGAACAGGATCAGCCCATGTAATTTTTAGGTTTATGAGAATATTATTTGTCGTGTATTCCTAATTTTGCCGACAAAATTGAGGTACTTAAGCAGTTGCTGCAAAACAGAAGGCACATTTATCTGGAATTAAGATGGGCAAAAAAAGTTTTTATGTGGTCCAAAAGCTGATTGTGTCAGGTACAGCTCTCAAAAGCTTCAAATTTGGTATAGGGGCTGTGGTGTCACCGTTGAACGGGTTTAACTATCTCTTTTCAGGAATGGAAAAAGACGTTTTGACATGTCCTTGGTCAGTAGAGAAATGTAGTCAATTTCTTTGGGGAAACAGTTTCACTTCACATGCAGACCATAAACCCTTTGTTGTTCGTTTGTTATTTAGTCCGCGGGTAACAGTTTCAATTGCTCTCCATATTTTACACGTCTAGATGCATTCATGAACGAATAACAATAAGATCTACAATATAAACAAATGCCTGTTTAGATTGCTTGTCCAGGCCACCTATTTCAGAAACAAATTGGAACATTGATGATGATGAACATGGAGACTTAATTATAGCTGGTACTGATGTGGACGACAATACAGATAAATGTTTTGCTACACCAAAGATGGCCTATTGCTAAACCAAAGATGGTTTATTGTGTAGAAAATCTAAACCTATGCCTCCAAGTAATGTGAGACACAAATGGACTGTCCTTGCACATGAGGTAAACACTTGAGACAAACTTCCTGGGTGCCAGGCACGGGCAACTGTGTGGAAGTATTACTGAAAAGCTGCACCATCTTTAGTGATGCATACAAAACCATGCATACCCAGGAGGCATCTTTGGTACCTAGAGAAACTCTTGGCATACCCATGGGATATATTTTATTTTAACACTCACTACATTTAGGGGCTGATTACGATGGCGGGCGGACTTGGTCCGCCCTCCATCGTAGTGGTGTTTGGGACCGTCTGCCATGCATGCGGCGGTCCCGCCTACCCAATTAGGATGGGACCGCCACCGCTGCGGTCAGATTCCACATCGTTAACATTGCGGTGGTGGCTGCTGACGGCAGCACCGCTGTGATGTCGAAAAGAGCATGTTGTGCATTGCACTGCACTACGTGGCAGGCACTACACTGTGCCTGCCACATGGTGCAGTGAAATGCAAGGGGGTACCATGGGTACCCCCCAGTGCACCCACACCTCCCCCAACACAGGGGGGCCCACAATGGGCCCCTGTAACCAATCCCCGCTAGCCTTTTAATGGCGGTTCACCCGCCACGGAAAGGCTGGCTTCCGCCTGCATCGTAATTCGGCGGACGGAGCCTGCTTGGATCCACCACCATTGTGAGCATGCTGACCGCTCTGCCAGGCAATCATAATGATTGCCTGTGGCGGTACCGTGGCGGAAGGGCTTTGCCTCCGCCGTGGTCGCGGTCTGGATCCCACCGCCATCGTAATATGGAGGTCGGAGAATCGCGGTCCGCAGGGCCAGCGGGCCTCACCACCGGCCCGGCGGTGGCGATCGTTCTGACATCGTAATCAGCCCCTTAGATCACAAAACAGATTCATAATACCGATTATTGACTAATTCTGTAAATGGTTTGAGTGGCCGTTTATAGAGGAATCAAACACATCCAGTATTATTAGATTCCTTAGAGAATATTTTTGAAATGTTTCTTTTTTTTTTTTAGTTTTATATAGCGAGAACTAGACCCAAGACATCGGGTATCAGAGCGCTTTACATGAGCACCAGTTTCTTTACAGATGGACACATTCATTTTTGTTAGGCACTGGGAGATTAAGGGCCAGATGTACGATGTGATTTTGCATGCGCAAACGGGTTTGCGAACCCGTTTGCGCATGCAAAATCACTGTTGGTCATGTACAATTCCTAGATAGCGAGTCGCAATCTATTTGCAACTCGCTATTGCGTCAGAAATGCTATGTGTGAATATTTTGTGATCGCAATTGCGGTTGCAAAACACTCGCAAATTACCACCCTCTTCAAGAGGGTGGAATGCAGTCGCAATTTGGAAGGGGTCCCCAGGGGACCCCTTCCACTTTGTGACTGCCTCTAAGAATATTTTTGAAGGGCAGGCAGTGGTCCCAGGGACCACTGCCTGCCCTTAAAAAACAAGCATTGGCATAGCCAATAGGTCTCGCCTTTGGGACCTTATAAGTGTTTAGCCAGAGATATTGACTTTGCCTATGTCTTTAAGCTGTTCTGTACAGAAGTCTGCAGCATGCTGAAAAGTTATAATAAAGAAGTGTCTGAAGCATTTTTGAAACCTTATATATAACCAAGAAAGCATTACGTACAACTGAACGACCATATTAAAAAAGTATTAACAATAAATAATGTCTTGAGTTTTTTTTGTCCTTTCAATGCTGGCAACTTCTATCTGCCTGTCCCAATGGGTGCTTGTTATGGTTTTTGTTGTTATGGGGGGGGCATAAATAACAGGAGGGTGAAGGTTGGGAAATAGTACCTGTATAACAGTCAGTGAGAGAGTCAGTCAGTTAGTCAGTCAGTCAGTGAGAGAGTCAGTTAGTTAGTCAGTGAGAGAGAGAGTGAGAGTCAGTTAGTCAGTCAGTCAGAGAGTCAGTGAGAGAGCCAGTTAGTTAGTCAGTCAGTCAGTGAGAGAGTGAGAGAGTCAGTCAGTCAGTGAGAGAGAGAGAGTGAGAGAGTCAGTCAGTCAGTGAGAGAGAGAGTCAGTCAGTCAGTCAGTGAGAGAGTCAGTCAGTCAGTCAGTGAGAGAGACTGAGAGAGTCAGTCAGTGAGAGAGAGAGAGTCAGTCAGTGAGAGAGAGAGAGAGAGTCAGTCAGTGAAGGAGAGAGAGTCAGAGAGTCAGTCAGTGAGAGAGAGTCAGAGAGTCAGTCAGTGAGAGAGAGACAGTCAGACAGTGAGAGAGTGAGAGAGTCAGTCAGTGAGAGAGAGAGTGAGAGAGTCAGTCAGTCAGTCAGTCAGTGAGAGAGTCAGTCAGTCAGTGAGAGAGTCAGTAAGTCAGTCAGTGAGAGAGAGAGTCAGTCAGTTAATCAGTCAGTCAGTCAGTGAGAGAGTAAGAGTCAGTCAGTCAGTGAGTCAGTCAGTCAGTGAGAGAGTCAGTCAGTCAGTCAGAGAGAGAGTGAGAGAGTGAGAGTCAGTCAGTCAGAGAGTCAGTGAGAGTCAGTCAGTCAGTCAATCAGTCAGTCAGAGTGAGAGTGAGAGTCAGTCAGTGAGAGAGATTGAGAGATTCAGTCAGTGAGTCAGTGAGAGAGTGAGAGAGTCAGTCAGTCAGTGAAAGAGTCAGTCAGTCAGTCAGTGAGAGAGTCAGTCAGTCAGTCAGTCAGTGAGAGAGTCAGTGAGAGTCAGTCAGTCAGTCAGTGAGAGAGTGAGAGAGTCAGTCAGTCAGTGAGAGAGAGCGAGAGAGAGAGTGAGAGTCAGTCAGTCAGAGAGTCAGTGAGAGTCAATCAGTCAGTCAGTCAATCAGTCAGTGAGAGAGTCAGTCAGTCAGTGAGAGAGTCAGTCAGTCAGTCAGTCAGTCAGTGAGAGAGTCAGTCAGTCAGTCAGTGAGAGAGTCAGTGAGAGTCAGTCAGTCAGTGAGAGAGTCAGTCAGTCAGTGAGAAAGATTGAGAGTCAGTCAGTCAGTCAGTGAGAGAGAGTGAGAGAGTCAGTCAGTCAGTAAGAGAGAGAGTGAGAGAGTCAGTCATTTAGTCAGTCAGTCAGTGAGAGAGAGAGGAAGGGAGTCAGTCAGTCAGTCAGTGAGAGATTCAGTCAGTCAGTCAGTCAGTGAGTCAGTTATTCAGTGAGAGAGTCAGTCAGTGAGTCAGTCAGTCAGTGAGAGAGTCAGTCATTCAGCCAGTCAGTCAGAGAGTCAGTGAGAGATCAGTCAGTCAGTCAGTGAGAGAGTCAGACAGTCAGTCAGTGAGAGAGAGATTGAGAGAGTGTGTCCGTCAGTCAGTCAGTGAGAGAGAGAGTGAGAGAGTCAGTCAGTCAGTCAGTGAGTCAGTCAGTGAGAGTCAGTCAGTCAGTTAGTCAGTCAGTGAGAAAGAGTGAGAGAGTCAGTCAGTGAGAGAGTCAGTCAGTCAGTCAGTGAGAGAGAGTGAGAGAGCCAGTCAGTCAGTCAGTGAGAGAGTCAGTCAGTTAGTCAGTCAGTGAGAGAGTGAGAGAGTCCGTCAGTGAGAGAGAGAGTCAGTCAGTGAGAGAGAGTCAGTCAGTGAGAGAGAGAGAGAGAGTCAGAGAGTCAGTCAATGAGAGAGAGAGTCAGTCAGTGAGAGAGAGAGAGAGTCAGAGAGTCAGTCAGTGAGAGAGAGACAGTCAGACAGTGATAGAGTCAGTTAGTTAGTCAGTGAGAGAGAGAGCGAGAGTCAGTTAGTCAGTCAGTCAGAGAGTCAGTCAGAGAGCCAGTTAGTTAGTCAGTCAGTGAGAGAGTCAGTGAGAGAGAGAGTGAGAGTCAGTTAGTCAGTCAGTGAGAGAGCCAGTTAGTTAGTCAGTAAGTCAGTGAGAGAGTGAGAGAGTCAGTCAGTCAGTGAGAGAGAGAGAGTGAGAGAGTCAGTCAGTCAGTGAGAGAGAGTGAGAGAGTCAGTCAGTCAGTCAGTGAGAGAGTCAGTCAGTCAGTCAGTCAGTGAGAGAGACTGAGAGAGTCAGTTAGTGAGAGAGAGAGAGTCAGTCAGTGAGAGTGAGTGAGAGAGTCAGTCAGTGAGAGAGAGAGAGAGAGTCAGTCAGTGAAGGAGAGAGAGTCAGAGAGTCAGTCAGTGAGAGAGAGTCAGAGAGTCAGCCAGTGAGAGAGAGACAGTCAGACAGTGAGAGAGTCAGTCAGTGAGAGAGAGAGTGAGAGAGTCAGTCAGTCAGTCAGTGAGAGAGTCAGTCAGTCAGTGAGAGAGTCAGTAAGTCAGTCAGTGAGAGAGAGTGAGAGAGTCAGTCAGTTAATCAGTCAGTCAGTCAGTGAGAGAGTAAGAGTCAGTCAATCAGTGAGTCAGTCAGTCAGTGAGAGAGTCAGTCAGTCCAGTGAGAGAGAGAGAGTGAGAGAGTCAGTCAGTCAGTCAGTGAGAGAGAGTGAGAGAGTGAGAGTCAGTCAGTCAGAGAGTCAGTGAGAGTCAGTCAGTCAATCAGTCAGTGAGAGAGTCAGTCAGTCAGTCAGTGAGAGAGAGATTGAGAGAGTCAGTCAGTGAGTCAGTGAGAGAGAGAGAGTCAGTCAGTGAAAGAGTCAGTCAGTCAGTCAGTCGGTCAGTGAGAGTCAGTCAGTCAGTCAGTCAGTGAGAGAGTCAGTGAGAGTCAGTCAGTCAGTCAGTGAGAGAGTGAGAGAGTCAGTCAGTCAGTGAGAGAGAGAGAGAGTGAGAGTCAGTCAGTCAGAGAGTCAGTGAGAGTCAATCAGTCAGTCAGTCAATCAGTCAGTGAGAGAGTCAGTCAGTCAGTCAGTGAGAGAGAGATTGAGAGAGTCAGTCAGTCAGTCAGTGAGAGAGTGAAAGAGTCAGTCAGTCAGTGAAAGAGTCAGTCAGTCAGTCAGTCAGTGAGAGAGTCAGTCAGTCAGTGAGAGAGTCAGTCAGTCAGTGAGAGAGTCAGTCAGTCAGTGAGAAAGATTGAGAGAGTCAGTCAGTCAGTCAGTGAGAGAGAGTGAGAGAGTCAGTCAGTCAGTAAGAGAGAGAGTGAGAGAGTCAGTCATTTAGTCAGTCAGTCAGTGAGAGAGAGAGTGAGGGAGTCAGTCAGTCAGTCAGTGAGAGAGTCAGTCAGTCAGTCAGTGAGTCAGTTAGTCAGTGAGAGAGTCAGTCAGTGAGTCAGTCAGTCAGTGAGAGAGTCAGTCATTCAGCCAGTCAGTCAGAGAGTCAGTGAGAGAGTCAGTCAGTCAGTCAGTGAGAGAGTCAGACAGTCAGTCAGTGAGAGAGAGATTGAGAGAGTGAGTCCGTCAGTCAGTCAGTGAGAGAGAGAGTGAGAGAGTCAGTCAGTCAGTGAGTCAGTCAGTGAGAGAGTCAGTCAGTCAGTTAGTCAGTCAGTGAGAAAGAGTGAGAGAGTAAGTCAGTGAGAGAGTCAGTCAGTCAGTCAGTGAGAGAGAGTGAGAGAGTCAGTCAGTCAGTCAGTCAGTGAGAGAGTCAGTCAGTTAGTCAGTCAGTGAGAGAGTGAGAGAGTCCGTCAGTGAGAGAGAGAGAGAGAGTCAGTCAGTGAGAGAGAGTCAGTGAGAGAGTCAGTCAGTGAGAGAGAGAGAGTCAGAGAGTCAGTCAGTGAGAGAGAGACAGTCAGACAGTGATAGAGTGAGAGAGTCAGTCAGTGAGAGAGAGAGAGAGTGAGAGAGTCAGTCAGTCAGTGAGAGAGTCAGTCAGTCAGTGAGAGAGTCAGTCAGTCAGTGAGAGAGAGAGTGAGAGAGTCAGTCAGTTAATCAGTCCGTCAGTCAGTCAGTGAGAGAGTAAGAGAGTCAGTCAGTCAGTGAGTCAGTCAGTCAGTGAGAGAGTCAGTCAGTCAGTCAGTGAGAGAGAGAGTGAGAGAGTCAGTCAGTCAGTCAGAGAGTCAGTGAGAGTCAGTCAGTCAGTCAATCAGTCAGTGAGAGAGGGAGTCAGTCAGTCAGTGAGAGAGATTGAGAGAGTCAGTGAGTCAGTGAGAGAGTGAGAGAGTCAGTCAGTCAGTCAGTGAGAGAGAGTGAGAGAGTCAGTCAGTCAGTGAGAGAGTCAGTCAGTCAGTCAGTCAGTCAGTGAGAGAGAGATTGAGAGTCAGTCAGTCAGTGAGAGAGAGAGTGAGAGAGTTAGTCAGTCAGTCAGTCAGTCAGTGAGAGAGAGAGTGAGAGAGTCAGTCATTTAGTCAGTCAGTCAGTGAGAGAGAGTGAGAGAGTCAGTCAGTCAGTGAGAGAGTCAGTCAGTCAGTCAGTGAGTCAGTTAGTCAGTGAGAGAGTCAGTCAGTGAGTCAGTCAGTCAGTGAGCGAGTCAGTCATTCAGTCAGTCAGTGAGAGAGTCAGTCAGTCAGTCAGTGAGAGAGTCAGACAGTCAGTGAGAGAGAGATTGAGAGAGTGAGTCCGTCAGTCAGTCAGTGTGAGAGAGAGAGAGAGAGAGAGTCAGTCAGTGAGTCAGTGAG